>OY284477.1:51949937-53149937 GCA_958336345.1 Dorcus parallelipipedus | reverse complement strand
AAAACAACGCAATCAGAGGTTAACAAATAAAGTGAGAGTCACCGCACCTCCACCTCTTGGCGATAGGAGCGGTCGAGAATCTCCCTCTTCGCCGCGTTATTAGGTTACCAACAAATCGGCTCACGCGCCTCCACAGGAGGGCTTCCGTGAAAAACTAGCGATTACTATTGATTCGCTGGCAAATTGATCGCCTGGGCGGCATTTTGTATCACATACTTCCCCGAATATCTGATTAATTAATTAATTACGTTCATTAAGTAAGTACACTGTAGGCACATGGCCACACTGTGCGCTGGTTGATTATACAGAGCGTGTCTTCGAGTAGTATTGAAGTGGTAAACACGAGTACCAAGACCAATCTAATTTTGAAAACGACTTAATTGTTGATGTAAATTGGATAACAAGGCCCACCACCATTGTTTTGGGACAAGCATAAAACCACCAGCTGTGTAATTGAAAACAGTTAGTTCGTCACGATATTCGAACGAGAAAGCCGTTAAACGAATTCTACTGTATTTCTTACAAAATCGTAATTTTTTCTTGTGTCTCTCTGTATTGGATTTTTAAACGACAAAGGTTTTTCCGCTCATTTTTCTAGACTGCAGTGCGGCTAGAAATCGGAATTTTTACCTTTTTTGTAATAAATAATTAATTAAATTTAAATCCGTATTTTATTTATACGTAGCTAATTCCCGCTCTCTCAGAGTTATTATCGTCTCACCAGGATTCGAACTAGGATGCACAGACATAAGTAGAGTCCTTCACTAATTAGCGATCACGAGGAAATAATTATTGAAAGTTGTTTTTGAAATATCGGTATCTCTGAGAATTTCTGAGAATAAGTCGACGCAGAGCGTAGTATTATTGTAGGTCAATAGGATTAGAGCTGCAGGTATAGGCGCCGTCTAGACGTAGGGCATGAGGCAATAAAACCTGACCTTTTTCAGAAATTCTGACCGAGCCGTACCCCTTACGGTAAATACGCGTTAAATTCTTGCAGACAGCCAATTCTCCAGTTACCAGCCAATTAATTTGTCAATAAATTAAATTTGTTTATTTTGTTGAGACATTTTTATTACTTATTTAGTTGTTCGTAAAAGTCAATAAACTAGTGTAGCACATCGGCGTGTTACAACCCTCAACAGCGCGCAATGCACACGGCGATCTTCTTTCCGGCGGCGCGGCGCGGTGGGGAAGTTGGAAACTCGCGCTCAACCTCAAGCTTTGTCTGACATCTGTTCCGATTGAGGTTTCGCACGCGAAAAAAAGAATTCGCTTTCCCTTTCACGCCGTAATCGAGTTTCACATTCGTAAAGCAGATTCTTGTGCTTCCGGTCGCAAAGAGCCGGGATGTGGGCAGACTCATCCGCGGTACACTCAACACTCAATGGCACTTAATCGAGTTACGTCGCAAATGTGTCACGACTGGTTACCCGTTCGTTTCGGAGCGCATTTGCGCGCCTGAAAGTTCTGCTGCAAAATTGACAACGGGGTTCATAAACGGCGACGGTCCTGAATATTCACTTCGATATTTGTTCATTCGGCTTTAATTTGCTGCTGAAAAACTTCTGTGGGGGAGGGGGGAGGCGACTATTCTAAATAATTAATGCAAATTATATCTCCCTACGTAAATAATTCACAATCCAGGAGCTCCTAGCGCGGATGGTCGATGATGTAATTAAATGTAACGTCGGGCTTGACGTAAATCAGTTAAAGTAAAAAAATTAAAGAATACGATCTTTAAAAATGAAAACAGAATGCAGCGGATTAATGAACTGACAGTTAAAAGACCCGGGTAAGCTCGGACAAGTTCCGTTACATGTTAAAAACGCACAAGAAACTGTAATTTGCGACAATTTTTCACGTCGGGGTTTGTTACAATATAACAATATATCTAACATTAAGGGTAATATATTAGACCTAATTTTCTCCAATTCTACTGAAATAGTTGTAGAGTTAGCGGATCCTTTTACTAAACTAGACCCTTATCATCCATCTTTAGGTGTAAAAGTAGTTTTATCGGATGAATTTATTGTAAACTCGAGTTTGTTATTTTATGACTTCAAAGGTTGTGACTATGAGAATATAAATAGCTATCTATCTACAGTCAACTGGGAAGTACTTCGTAGTGCTAAACCTGACTATTGAGATGCTTTATGAACAAATCTACTATGTGCGTGACAATTTAGTTCCACTAAAACGTAGGAGTAAAAATAACAATTTTCCTCTCTGGTATACAAATCAAACAAGAAAACTAGTGTCCTTAAAGAAAATTGCTCATCGAAAATACAAAACTAGTCAAGCAGACGAAGATTATCAAGCTTTCTGTTTGTTACGTGAACAATGCAAACTACATATTAAGGAATCTTACAATTTGTACATAAAAAAAATCGAATCAACATTACCTTCTGATACAAAATGTTTTTGGAATTTCGTAAATGATAAAACGAAATGCAATGAGATACCCACTTGTATGCAGCAAGGAGATGAAACCATCATTGGTACAGAGAATGTTGTAATGCAAGATTTTTTTCTTCAGTATTTAACAAGAATGATAGCGTCAAGATAAATTTCGATACACATGCTATAACCAACATTTATAATTTCTCTATTTCCCCAGATGAGGTCCTGGTTAAATTGCAAAATTTGGATTCAAAACAAGGTTCAGGAGCTGATAGTATACCAGCATATTTCTATCTAAAATGTGCTAATTCGTTAGCCGAACCGTTAGCCATTATCTTCAATATGTCTCTACAAGAAGGAGTATTTCCAACGAAATGGAAAGATGCACACGTAATACCGGTCCACAAATGCGGCAATAAACATGATATACAAAATTATAGACCAATTAGTAAACTCTCAACTCCGACCAAGATATTCGAAAGTCTGATATCATCGCACCTTTTCAAGTGTTTGAAACACCTTATTGTAAAAGAACAACATGGATTTTTTACAGCAAGATCTACTACATCTAATTTGACCACTTTTGTAACATATATTTTCGATGGTTTTGAACGAGGACATGATATTCATGTCATTTATATGGACTTCTGCAAAGCGTTCGATAAAGTGAATCATTCTGTACTCATTCAAAAGTTATTCGAATATGGCATACGTAATCCTCTACTAAAATGGATAAGTAGCTATTTATCAGGCAGGAGACAACAGGTAAAAATAAAAAATCATATGTCTGAATGGTACGATATGACATCTGGTGTACCTCAAGGTTCTAATATTGGCCCCTTATTGTTTCTGCTGTTTATAAATGATGTCGGGAGCTAGCTTAAATCCAGATACCTATTATTTGCGGACGATTTAAAAATTTTTAGAATAATTGAAACTGCGGAGGATGTAGATATTTTACAAAATGACCTAAAAATGATCGAGGAATGGTGTGAATTAAATAGTATGACGTTGAATGAAAATGAAAATGTTTATCGATATGTTACAGCAGGAAAAATAATAACTGCTCAACTCCTTATAAACTTAATTCCGTAGTAATTAAGGAAGTCCATGAAATAAAGGATTTAGGAATTTTTCTTGACAAGAAACTAAATTACAAAACGCATTGTGACTACATATTATCGAGGAGTTCCAAAATACTTGGCTGCATAAAAAGATATACTCGCGATATGAAAGATATTAATTCTTTGGTTATCCTTTTATAACTCACTGGTGCGATCTGTCTTAGAATATGGCTGTGTGATATGGTCTCCTTATCATGTAACGCAAATCCAAAGATTTGAAGAGTTACAGTTAAATTTTTGTAAAACTATCAAATACAAACTTAACAAGCAGAATATTTATCTCAAAACAGATGACACGATGCGCTATGTAGGACTACCAACTTTAAAGCAGCGTAGAGAATATATGCAACTTGGATTTTTATTCCAGATATTAAATACATCAGTGGACGCCCCAGATATTTTACATGACATCAATATAAACGTACCACCCCGAGATACTCGTAACCAATTGCTGTTTAATATTAGGTACTGCAAAGCAAACTACATTCAACAGTCGCCAATTAATAGAATGATGACTTTAGCCAATAACTACTGTAATGATGTAAGTTTCACAGGTATTTCTCTAAAAGCTTTTCAAAATTGCTTGCGAAACTTAATCCAATTGTAGTAATCAACTAATATTAAGCATAATTTTAGTATGTATGTGATTTTATTATTATTTGACTATTAATTCTGTTTCTATATTGTATTGTATTCTAGTAATCAACTAGACCATTTATGTGATATGTGTTCTTTATTATGTTCAGCTGTTGCTTGACGATTATACCTACATGATCTATTCAATCTGTGAATTTATATTATACATAACTGTACAATCTTATTACTATGTAATGCTGAATTGCGTAAATATATATTATTATTATTATTATAACTGTTTCGAGCTATTGGCTCTCATCAGTGAGACTAAATTATTCTTCGGCATTAAACCGACGATAATTTATATTTACAGCTTTGTTTGCTGTTTGCAATGCTCGTATAGAATTAGCAGCGCCATCTATTTGTACAGTTTGGAAATAATGTAAGAGTTCTCTTATTATTATAATAATTATTATTATTATTTTTTAATTGAAAAACAAATCGACTTTCCATTCCACCGACAAAGAACACATTCTGAAGCGATTATAAACCGAAACTAATTCGAACTTTCTTCACCAAGTTAGCGAGCGATTAAGAATGGAATTAACAGCACCATCTCTTGTAGGACAGGGGAAGTACATCAAAATGATTAATTTTCTTTTAATTTCCTCACGTTCTCTAAACCGAAATTAATTCGAACTTCCTTCGCCAAGTGGCGAGCGGTTAAGAACGGATTAACAGCGCCATCTCTTGTGGGGGAGGGGAAGTACATCATCAGAATAATCAATTTCCTACCATTTTCGAATTTCAAACCGATTTCGTCGTTTGACTTTACTTTGAATTTCAGAATTTCGATGTTTTTTTTTTTTTTAGTTTTCACGTGTACAATCAAAAATATTGTCGCAGTGCCATCCAATCAAAAATAGTGTCGCAGCGCTATCTATAATAGAATTGGAGAACTGCAACCATTTATAAAGAGAACGATTCGCTTTTCATTGGCCGGCTGTTTATTCCACCTTCCGAACTCTCGCTTCATGTGTTTTTACTCTCTCTAAAAAAGACTCTATGTATACATATAAAGAATGAATTAGCAGCGCCATCTCTTGTGGGGCAGTGGAAGCACTGACATCATCTGAATAATTAAGTTCCTTTTAATTTCTTCACATTTACACTTTTTTCCTCAAATTTTTGTCAGCGAAATCAATTTTTCATCGATAGCTCTTATCGCCTTTCCTCTTCACTAAACGATTTCCATATTTTGAAAGCTTCTCGTTTACAGCAATGAAGAGAAGTGCCATCTATGGTAGAGTAGGGGAACGAACTTCATCACAGCAGTCGGGCAATCGATTCGCTTGTAAAGAGAGCAACTCGCTTTCGATTGGCCGGTTGTTTATACTATCATTAATGTTCTAAACTGTCATTTCATGCGTATTTACTCTCTCTAAAAGGACTCTACATAAACAATGAATTAACAGCGCCATCTCTTGTGGGAGCGATGAGAGTACTGACATCGTCAGAATAATTAAGTTTCTTTTAATTCCTTCACGTTTTCGAATTTTAAGATTTTTTGATCTTCAGTAAACGATTTATTTTGAAAGCTTCTCGATCGTAGCAATAAAGAAAAACGCCATCTATAGAAGAGTGGTCGAACGATTTCGTCATAAGAGTCGACCAATCGAACATACTACATCCGCTTATAAAGAGAACAATTGGCTTTCGATTGATCAGCTGTTTATTCCGCCATTAATCTTCCAAACTGCCACTTCATGTGTCTTTAGTCATTCTATAAAGGACTCTATATAAAGAATTAAGGTAACTGCGTTGAGAAGGTAGCGCCAACTTTCTAATTCATTCATAAAGTCCCTAGTAACTAGTAACCTAGTAACTTGTTATGTCTCTGTCCTTTTTGTTCTTTGGCGTTTCATCGCGTCCTTTTTAATTTGGGGGACGAAAGCCGCCGAAATGAATGGCGGTACCTTCTAAATACAAAGAATGAATTAACAGCGCCATCTCTTATAGGACAGGAGAACTACATCAAAATGATTAATTTTCTTTAAACTTCCTCACATTTTCGAATTTAAAATCTGTTTTTGACCTTTGACTTTACTTGGAATTTCAATTTCTTCTTTTTTTTTCCTAACTTTAATGTGTATAGTCGCCATTTATTGGACAATAACGAATTTAATTTAATCCTGCACAGGAATTTTTTTATTTTGCTTTCCTTCTTCAACAAACGATTTGTTTTGAAAGCATCTCGGATGCAGTAAGGAAGAGAAGCGCCATCTATGGTGGAGTAGGGGAACCATTTCAACACAACAGCCAATCAAATAAAAAATACATTCATTTATAGAAAGGACGATTCGCTTTCGATTGGTCGCCATTATCTTCCCAAACTTGTCACTCCATATGTGCCTTTATTCTCTCTATACTTTCTCACTCCATATGTCTCTTACTTTCTCTCACTCCATTTGTCTTTACTCTCTCACGATAATTAATTAATTTTCATTTAATTTCGTCCTAATTTCGAACTTCAAATCCATTTTGACTTTTAGTTTTACTTTGAGTTTCAATTTTCTCCAAATTTTTATAGGTACAGTCAATAATTAGGTACAATAATTCACAATCCAGAAGCTCCTAGCGCGGATGGTCGATGATGTAATTAAATGTAACGTCGGGCTTGACGTAAATCAGTTAAAGTAAAAAAATTAAAGAATACGATCTTTAAAAATGAAAACAGAATGCAGCGGATTAATGAACTGACAGTTATAAGACCCGGGTAAGCTCGGACAACTGTTTCGAGCTATTGGCTCCCATCAGTGAGACACCATCGACTGACGACAGCTTGAATGCAATAAATAAGCTCTTCGTTTTCTTGTTACATTATTATCATGAAAATTATATACGTTGGTTTTCGATAAAAACATGTATTACATTTAACAGGACTCTATTTCATTCCGTGCTTCTGTCGGGCGAATCCCATTACGAAACTAATTAAAAGTGGACATAGTAAATTAATCTCCGAGGAGGATACCGCGCGAACACCTCCAGCTGACAACAGTATTAGCAACGTTTTTTTTTTTCTACAACGAACCCCATTCGCGGAATTTCTATGTGTAGAGTCGCGCGTTTTCGGGGCGTGCCAGAATCGATCGATGTTGATTAAATTATTTTGCAGAAAATACAATATTTTTCTAATCATCGTGTAAATTGTAACACCGAAGCAATAAGTTCGAAATACAGACTGAAAAAATAAGTGCGGGAATTCATTCCTTTAAAAGACGACAGATATCGAAAGAGTTGTGATCCGAATCCTTCACAAACCCTGTATTATAAACCATTTACTTTTCGAGTTGCTCCACAACTAAATTAATTTGAGCCGTAGATTTCAATTGTTATGTATTTATGTATTATATTATAGAAGTTAGCTCTGATAAAAATTGTGTTGTCGGAGTTACATATCACAAAAAACAAATAGTTGTATTTTTCTCGCAACTGAATAAATGTCATTCATTTAAAAATCTATTCTTTCCGCCCACGCAAGATTATAAAATTGGCGACGAGGTGTAAATTTTGAATGCTCTAACACTTAATGAAAGATTTTCGTCGAGAAATATGACAACGGCCATTGGGAAGCTGGAATCCTTCAATGACTCTTTAGAGGATATTAATACGTATTTATTGCGATTGAAGCACTACATAAAGGCTAATCACATTAATGAAGAACAGGTAGTTTCTGTCCTGTTAACTGTTTTGGGTCCGAAGATGGTAAAACTTCTTCAAGACTTATTAGCCCTGGATGAAGTAGATTGCAAATCATATGAAGATTTAGTACAAATATTAACTGAGCATTTTAAACCCAAGAAGCTTATAGTCGTAGAAAGATTTAAGTTTAACAGTAGAGTACAACAAAGTAATGCATCTGTTGCAGAATATGTTGTACAAATTAAAAACTTGGCAGCTATCTGTAAGTTTGGAACGTTTCTTAAAGAAGCTTTAAGAGATCGTCTGGTGAGTGGACTTCGTCATGATCAGATTAGATAAAAGCTGTTAATGGAAGAATTGGATTTTGAACAAACGTATGAACGGGCAAGAATGTTAGAAAAAGCAGCAAAGAATCGTAACACATTTACTGGAGAATCGGCGGTAAATAAAATTAATTTTAGAAATAAAAAACAATTTAATGATAAAACGGTTGATAAAAGGAGACCTGAGAAAGCTGAAATAAATAATGGTCGATGTACAAGGTGCGGAGGCACGAATCATTCAGCAATGAACTATAAGTACAAAACTTATATATGTAATTCCTGTTCAAAAATAGGGACATCTGTCAAAAATGTGTAAAGGCATTACCAAGAATAAAAATATTCACTCAGTGAATCAAGTTGTCTCAGCAGAAAATGTAGAAAATGATACTAACGTGACACTTTATCACATAAATAATTTAAAGAATTTACAAACACCCAATGCGTATAAACTGGCATTAGAAATTAATAATCATTTGATTAGATTTGACATTGATACTGGTGCAGCATTTACAATTATTCCCGAAATAATATATCGCAAATAGTTTTTGACTTAAAAAGAGGGAAAATTAAAGAATTTGAAGCAAAGCTACTCTTGAAAGGAAACCCAACCCCTGTATTTTGTAAAGCAAGATCAGTTCCATATGCTTTAAAAGCTGATGTGGAAGCAGAAATTAGGAGGCTAGTAAAAGAAAATGTGTTAATTCCAGTTGTACATAGCGATTGGGCAACTCCATTGGTTGTAGTTCCTAAGGCAGGAGGTGGAATTCGACTGTGTGCGGATTTTAAGGTATCTATAAATCCATTTTTGAATAAAGAACATTATCCATTACCTAATCCTAAAGACATATATGCCTCACTTGCCGAAGGTAAAGTATTTTGTTCTCTTGATTTGTCAGAAGCATATCTTCAATTACCTGTTTGTAAGGAATCTCAATCATTATTAACAGTGAATTCTCATATAGGATTATTTCGTTTTACTCGATTAGCTTATGGTATCGCAACAGCACCTGCACAATTTCAGTCCATAATGGACCAAGTTTTAATGGGGATACCAGGAGTGGTATGTTACTTGGACAATATTCTCATATCAGCCAAATCAAATGACGAATGTTATGACCTTCTTTTAATAGTTTTAGGGAGACTTCAACGTTACAACATCAAGATTAAAGTGAATAAATGTGATTTTTTTAGTAAAATCTGTTCAATATTTAGGACATATTATAGATGAACAAGGTGTTAGACCAATTGGAGAGATAATAAAAGCAATTAAATTGGCACCAAAACCTAAGAATCAACGTGAACTAAAATCATATGTAGGATTATTAAACTACTATGGTCATTTCATACACAACATGTCTTCCAGATTAAAAGTTTTATACGACTTATTGCATAAGGATGTACAACAGCTTTAAAAACTATAGAAAAACTTAGAACTATTTTTGCAGCTTACGGGCTTCCTGAAATTATTGTTTCTGATAATGGAGTACAGTTTACAGCTCAAGAATTCAATGATTTTAACACTCGAAACGGTATAAAACACATACTGACACCCCCTTATCATCCTTCGAGTAATGGTGCTGCAGAGAGGGCAGTACAGAATGTAAAAACAGCTTTGAAGAAAATGTTCATTAGCTCAGAAACGTCAAACCTAACTTTACAACATCTAATAGATAATTATTTGTTTGCATATAGAAATACACCACATGAGACTACAGGTCGCAGTCTATCAGAACTTTTATTAGGCAGGAAACCAAGAACTTTGTTAACAATTCTTAAACCGAATTTAGCAGAAGTTGTCGATAAGAAGAAACAAATTCAAGAAGAATTCAAGCAGAAGAAATATGTCTCGAAAACCCGCATCAAGCTTCAGACCAGAGTTTGGGTGAAGAGTGTTAGAGGAGAATGCGAAAAGTGGCTTCCAGGAAAAATTATCCGACAGAAGGGAATGCTAACGTTGAAGTTGAAGGTCAGCAACGATATGTGCACACGGATCATTTAAGAACAAGATATGAGATGGTAAATATTCCAGGCTTGCCTCTTTTTAATAATAAAATGAATATTAACGATGCTACTGTTACGGGTGATTTTGGAAGAGAGTACACAGAAGGTCCTGAGAATGCCGAATTACAAAGCGAAAGAAAATGTTGTGATGAAGAAAGACAAAACCCTCAAGAAGTGATCGAGAGTTCTCATTCAAGTAAAACAGCAGAGAGTGGTACTAATAGTAGTCATCTAAGTAAGACTCCAGTGAGAACTGCAATTACAGGCAGCAGGGTTACGCAGATCAACTAGGACCAGAAAACCAATAGACAGATTAATTCTATAAAATTGCGTTATAATAAGTTGAAGGGAATGTTATGTATTTATGTATTATATTATAGAAGTTAGCTCTGATAAAAATTGTGTTGTCGGAGTTACATATCACAAAAAATAAATAGTTGCATTTTTTTGCATTCATTTAAAACTCTATTCTTTCCGCCCACGCAAGAATATAAAATCAATCAAAATAATTCTATTTTTTCCTACCCAATTGTATCGTGATGCCATCGGATCTCGAGAGTCTTTCTACTACGACATCGTGTTGGCAGAGTAGAAGCTGCCGAACCGTTTAAGGCACGCTCCGAGGGCTGCACCCCCTTCCGAGGCCGCACACATTGTAGAATTGGTGGAGAACGTCTTGGTTTGTTGAAACGTACACGTTAAATCTGGGTACTTATTTGTACCTCCGAGTATAATTTTACCGGACGAAGGCTTCTGGTTCCCCCAGCGTTCGCAACTTTATACAGCTAGGGTTAAACAGGTAAGTCGAAAAAGTACATAGGTAGATAGTTCTCTTTGCGTATGTGCGCGCCCCACAAATTGAATCACCATTATTAGTCTTCTGCGGTACTCTCCTTATTGTACTTCAAATTTATATCCTTCTTATGCCTTGCCGAGGAAACGTACGCTTCACTTGCTTACCCCCTCGAGTGTAGAAGCGGCTTACGTTTTACTTTTACGAGTCGCAAGAAATCATAAAAATATTATGCAGTCGTTCAGGTTCAAATAAAATTCAGAGCGCGATTTCGTAGTTGTTTATTTACGGGAGCGCGCCCCCCGAAACTACCCCCGAAGAGATATCAAAAATTAAAGCGGGCGCACAAACGATATTTGACTTTTATTGCGAGATCCGTTTTCGCGCTCGCCCGGAACAAAGGCGGGGGGATCTTCTTCTTCCCCTTCTTCTTCTTCTTTGAAACCGAGCTTTCCAATTTGAAGGCTGCGCGTTAAGCGAGGATTAGCGCAATTCTCGTTCGAGTTTTAAAACTCGGCTCATTTAGTGTACGCCGAGGACTTTATCGAAATCGAAAGTTATTACTGTTATCCTTTTCCCCGGGTTTTATTCGTTCGTAAGCTCAAAGTTACATATTTGAAAATCATTTATTTTTCAGATGGAAACACCTATGAAAGTTTCTTTGGAAATCGTGTCTGCTAGCCGCGCCAACTTCACGAGATTGTCTGCGACAATTTGTTTCAACGGTTATCAAGAAAGTTTTTCAATTTATCAAAGTTGTGCGCCGACACACTCGACCGTCCGTAATTAATGACGCCGCATTAGCGAGGCCCAAATACAAAGTAAACCCCCCCGACTTAAAATTTAACAATCGCCGGGACGCGCCGCCGTAAGCTCGTTCGTTGAAGCGGGCTTACGCGGGGTGGTTATCGTAATCCGGTTTAAATTAATTTGTCCGGGGGATTAGGTCTAATTTTGGTCCAGGTACGGTCGTTTTTATTTCGTTTTCAAATCGCCCATGATATTTCGCTTAAAGGTTAATGTAAACGCGGGCGCAAACTGGAAACGGAAACAAGGTCACGCGGGGCGGGCGGGCGGGCGGGCGGCCGGGGGTTGTAGTTAATTTTGCCGGCATTTAATAAATAACGAAGTTAAAGAGGCTGAGTGCGCTTATTATCCGAAGAGATATTGCGAAGCGCGGTGGTAAGTGAATTAAATTCCGCGCGCATGAATGCCCGACTGCAAAAGCAAGCCCCCCCGGATAAATAAACGTAACAACCCCTCGTTTACTTTTATGCAACCCTTCCTCTATGTAATGCAATGTAATGAAAATATATACATATAAGATAAATATCGGTTAAAAAAACAGCTTATTATCCGGTTCCGCATTGAAGAAAACGAATTAAAAATTAAACATGTAAGATCGGTCGTAAAACGGGGCCGAACGTACTCGAGATTTAATCAAACTTTGAATTAAATTTCGTAGCTCGAGAGCGAACTAAAAACGCACGTTAACTTTTAAAACATGTTCGGCATTGCCGGCACGCCGAAGCAATTTAAGTTTTCGCTCAACTACGGCCCGACGGGTTTTAAATCTTGGAAGACAGGGCCTTCATTCAATTATGTTATTGTCGGAGATAAATTGTCTCCAGCTACCATGCAAACTTTACTCAAACTGCGTTGTACTCTTAAACGAAAGCGTAGTGCCCCAAATCAAAAAAATGACGTTCCGAAACGTTTTTCTAAAAAATTATAATAATCATAAAAATCTCAAGAGCCTTTCTACTACGACATCGTGTTGGCAGAGTAAGACCCCTGTCAGAAGCTGCCGAACCGTTTAAGACACGCTCCGAGGGTTGCACCTCCTTCCGAGGCCAACACATTGTAGAATTTCGAGTTTCTCTTATATCTGCGTTTCTTCCGTTGGTACGTTGTGTTGGGCAAGATCTGGGGGTTAGATTCACCCCCCTGCTCGAGTCCTGGGGCCGAGTTTTACTGTTGATGCCATCGGATCTCGAGAGCCCTTTTACTACGACATCGTGTTGGCAGACGCTACCGAATCGGTTAAGGCACGCTCCGAGGGCTGCACCCCCACATTGTAGAATTGGGTATTGTTGAAATCTTGTCACATGTTTTACGTAGTTTTTCGTACACGTTAATCTTGGGCACTTATTTGTACCCCCGAGTACGTTTTTGCCTGACGAAGGCCTCTGGTTCCTTCTGAACCAGTGTTTAGATTTATTCGCGACATCGTTTTTTTATTTGTCTTGTAAACCAAACAGGATACATTAAATCAGAACGAAGGGGAGCGTTCGGCACGGATTAACCAATAATAAAATATTGGGCAATGAAAACGATGGAATGTCCAATTGTTTCCATGCACGTCATCAGCAATTTGTATGTTGTACGTCTTCCCCGCGACTCGAAGGGAAAAAATCCATTCCTCTGCATAATTCATGCCGTCCGTCAAACGGAAAACGAAAGCCTACATAATGCATGAATCGCAAATTTCAAAAACCCCCCCGAAGACGGTTCGTTCCCACTTATTGTTGCCGGTCAGCGTGCGGTCGATACGACACGCTTCTTAAATCGGCGTGTGTCGCAGGAAATTTAAACGCACACGTATCCAAACGGATTCGTCCGCTTTAATACGAATTTGGAGGGCGGTGCACATATTCATTTATGTTTACTCTCGTCGCTTGCAGTTTTCCGACGGGCGCGATAAAATGAAAAATGTGTTTTTCCGCGCGAGCTCCGCTCCCCGGAGCGCGACTGCGTCATTCAATTAGGGCAAAACGTGGAACGGACGATATAATTTTCGTTAAATAAAACAAAAACAAAAATACATGTAGTCACCTGACATGTTTACGAGTCATTTGTTTTGATCCACCCTGTGTAAACTATGGAGTGATCAAAAGCGATCGGGCGAAGTATCTGCGTAAAGACATATCTCTGATGTAAATGTAAATGTAAATGTAAATGTATTTTATTGCACTGCATAGCAATGAAGTCATAAATACAATCATGAGAACAATCATAAGTACAATCATTGTAATTTGCTGGTGTTAAAAGAGATTTGGTAGAACTCATCCATACTGTAGATTGGATTAAGTAACATTAGGCACTTCAGTCGCTTGGCAAACGCTGGGACAGTTGTTTTCCTCCAAGACAGAGGTAGTCTGTTGAATAGCCTCATACCGAGGTTTTGTTTCGCCCCTAGGCATAATCTGGACCGCTCAATAGATATATTTTCCTTTGTACGTATGTCGTAGTGGTGTGCATCGGATCTTGTCTCGAGATGGTTCAATTTCTTCCTGGTATGAACTAAGGCTTTTATAACGAAGTGTGCAGGTAGTGTTAGGATTTTGTGCTTGATAAATAGTGGTTTACAGTGGGTGTCGTTGGATGAGTCGTCAACAGCACGTACTGCTTTCTTCTGCAGGACAAGAATTTTCTTAGCATGGGAAGAGTTTCCCCAGGCTTCGATTGCGTAAGTCATTAGCGACTCGAACAGAGAGAAGTAGGTTGTACGTGCAGCCTCTGTATCCACGATGTTCTTGATGCGCCGAATAGCATATATTGAGCTGGATAATTTAATGGAAAGCTCAGCGCAATGTTTCTGCCAGGTTAGTCGGGTGTCCAAATGGACGCCCAGGAACTTCACTTCATCGACTGTTACTGCACTCTTTCGGGATGCTGTGAAGATGGCGTTTTTGGTTTTTTTTTCGTTGAGGCATAGCTCGTTGGCTGCGAACCATGTGGCAGAGGTCTGGGAAGCAAGTTCTAGTTTTCCATTAAGGCTTTTAGGGTCTTTGTCTCTTACAGCGAAAGATGTGTCATCGGCGTAGAGCACGGTTTCGGCGTTGATGTTGGAAGGTAGATCGTTGATGTATAGTATGAAGCAAAGTGGGCCCAGTATGGATCCTTGTGCAATTCCATGTGAAATATATTCTGGCGGGCTGTTACAGTTCCCAATACAGACCACTTGTTGTCGGTTGGTGAAGTAGGATTCCATTAACTTTAGGGGGGGACCTCTGAACCCATAATGTTGAAATTTTGAAAGGAAAATCTTGTGGGAGAGGCAGTCAAAGGCCTTAGAAAGGTCACAGAATTGTACCGCAATTGCGTCCTGTTCTTCAATTGAATCTACCATATATTTGACTAAACGCATTATGGCCTTGCTAGTGTTTCTATTGCGACGGAAGCCAAACTGGTTATCATGCAGATAGTTGTTTTTTTCGAAGAAATTTGTGATTTGTTCAGCCAAAATTCCTTCTAAAATTTTTGAAAAAACGGGCAAGATTGAGATTGGCCTGTAGTTATTGAAATCGTTAGAATTGCCATTCTTTAAAACTGGAACGACTCTGGCTGTCTTCATACTCGTTGGAAAAATTCCTTCCTCGAGACTGTGGTTAATAATATGCGTCAATGGAGCTGTTATCAGGTTGCCTACGGTTTTGACTAGCCTAGTGCTGATGTTATATACGTCTGGAGTGTTTTTACTCTTGAGGTTGTTTATGTGTCTGGCGACATCTTGTTCGACAACGGGGGAAAAAAACATGGAGCTACCATTAACTTTGACATTTTTAACCAACTCACGGGCGTCGATAGATCCTGCTGGGATTGTAGATTTAAGTTTTTCTGCTGTTGTTGCGAAAAATTTGTTGACTTCCTCTGCGTTCAGGGTTGGTTTCTTTCTGTCAGGTCTTCTACCGGTTTCTTTATTAATGACTGCCCATAGAGCTTTTTGTTTATTATCCGACTGGTTTATGTATTGGATATTTTGTTGCTTTTTCTCCTTATTAATAAGATTCAAATAAAAGCTCTTGTACCGGTTATATATGTCCAGTAATTTTCTATCCGGCGAGTTGTTGTGGGTATCACGAATTAGTCGTAGGGTTTCTCTGACTTGTTGAAGTTCGGTCGATGGACGAAAATGATTACTGTTGTCCTGTATTTTTCTTAGGGGTACATTCCTTTCAAAATGATTCAAAAATGAACTCAGGAATCGCTCAAACTTCGAGTTTGTACCTTGGACGTTGTAAACTGCTTCCCAGTTCTCTTGTTGTAGACTTAGGGTAAGGTTCTGAACATTTGTTTTGGATAGAGGTCTGATGTATTTGTCCTCGGGGTCGATTAATTTATCAGGTTTGACTTCAAATTGCAGAACTTGGGCGTTGTGATCAGAGATACCTGGATCGAATGAATAGGCTTTGTACTTGGTGATGTTGGTGAAGATATTGTCTATGCACCTCTTGGTGCCGTTGTGGTGTATTCGGGTATACCCATGAATAGTTTTCTGGAGTCCAAAACTTAGCAGGCAGTTAGTGATGTCGTCCCCTTCACGTGTGAGGAAGTCGTAGTTGAAGTCACCAGATACTATTATGTGTGATGTTTGTTTATAATTATTTAGTAGGTAAAGGAGAGTTTTTTCTAACAGAGCGATGTGAACTACCGCTGCTTGGTGCACTCTGTAATACACAACAAGAATTAGATCATATTTCTCTATATATATGGCGGTCATTTCGGCAATGCCCTCTACTGATAATTCTTTCACTGCTTCGATTACCTGGTAGCCAAGTTGCTGCTTTATAAAAATACATACACCTCCGTGTAACTTAGTTTTCCGGTTGTAAATGCTCGCCAGTTTATAATTCGATAATTGGTAAATATTGCAATTAATGTCATTAAGCCAATGTTCCGATATACAGAGTGCGTCCAGGTTAAGCTCGTTAGCTAATAGTTCAACAGCGTCTACCTTGTTGCTTAGGCTTTGTACGTTAAGGTGCATCAGTTTTAATGACTGAAGATGTATTCATGTTCGCCGGTAGATCGTTTACATAGGTATGAATAACAGTAGTCCTCAAATGGATCCTTGTGGCACTCCGTGTGTGATTTTAGTTTCACAAGATGTTACGCCATTGAAAAGACCTGTTGTGTTTTGTTATTCAAATAGGATACTTCATCGTGGTGGAAAATTGCTTGCGTGCAATACAGCTACGGCTAACTAATAGGATAGTATACTGTTTGTAACGAAGTGACACTCGTCACCTGTTATTTAGAATTTTAAGATGTGTTTTCGATGATTATTGTACATATTTAGTTAGCATTTCTCGCAGATTAAAACATAGTTTAGGAGGGTGTTTCAAAACAGTGGGGCTCTGCCTTTATAAGCGCGCCAAGAACACGCTTTAGTCAGTCATCCGCCGAGTCATCGAGCTGCCAGTCGTGGCGCGAAGGCAGTGACCCGCCGGGCCGTCGAACCGCCGGTCGTGGCTCGAAGGCAATCGCTCACCGATTCATCCGTCCGTCGGTGCTTTGACTTAAACGCGCTAACGTACGCGTTACCTGCAAACGCTCCTCCCGTTTATTACCTGTTCCTGAGTGGGCGTCTCAATCTTGTTTGCCTGACACGGACGTTTCGCGCATCGTGAACCTGAGTGGGCGTCTCACTCTTGCTTAACCCGGCGACACTGTGCTGGGGTATCACATACACCTCTACTATTTAAAATGATGCTGCGTCGCTATTGGCTAATTTTCAATATTCCCCTCTTCAGTACCTTCATACCGCATCCCATGCTTTAGGTTTAGTGTCTGTGGAATACTTGTTAGTGATTGGCAGTTTTGTTATAAATTCCGAAAGTTTGTTCGGGTATCTCATACCCCACCACACAGGTAATGTAACTATTTTATGTTAAATTTCATGTAGATTTTTGTTATCAAATGAATTAATTTCTGTTACTTAGTTGGCTTAAAATGTCGTACGAAGCTGAACAAGCACGTTTGCTAGCTCTTTGGAAACAACTAGACGAAGAAGAAGAAGAAGACGCTATAGGAACGGAAAGTGAAAATGAATCGGATCACGAAAGCGTTGACATGCATAGTTCTGATACTGAGGAAGAACAGTTTGAAACAGATAGGGTAGAAGATAATCAAGAAGTACAAAGCGAAGAAGCAGAACCTAAAATATATTTTATTGGCAAAGACGGTACAAAGTGGGCTAAAAAATGCTTCCCTCAAACGGTCAGAACGCGTTCTGAAAATATTATCACTCACTTACCAGGAGTGAAAGCGGTTGCCAAATCCGCAAAAACACCAATAGAATGTTGGAACTTGTTAGTTACTGAAGAAATGTTAAATGATATTGTTACATTTACTAATATAAAATTAGCAGAGAGATCAGGATCGTATAATGATCAACATAAATATGTAACTAAGGAAACAACTTCCCAGGAACTGAAAGCAGTATTAGGCTTACTTTATATAGCTGGTGCTTTACGGTCTAATCGGCAAAATTGCTCCTGAGTAGCCTTCGTTTTGACAATATCAACAACGGAAAAGAAATAAGAGACATTGACAAGCTTGCAGTTATTCGAGAAATCTTCGAAAAATTTGTAGAGAACTGCCAAATGTTATATTCTCCAAGTGAATATGTAACAATTGACGAAAAGCTTGAGGCTTTTAGAGGACGATGCCCATTTCGGCAATACATGCCAAACAAGCCAGCCAAGTATGGCATCAAAGTATTTGCTTTGGTGGATGCCAGAAATTTTTACACGATAAATATGGAGGTCTATACTGGCCTGCAACCGGAGGGGCCATTTAGAATCAGTAACAAGCCTTTTGATGTCGTGAACAGGATTGTGGCTCCGGTATCAGGAACAAAGCGTAACGTTACCTTTGACAACTGGTTTACCAGTTACGAGTTGCTACTCCATTTATTAGAAGTACATAAACTTACTGCAGTAGGAACTGTTCGTAAAAATAAACGCCAAATTCGTTCAGCATTCCTAAATGTTAGAGGTAGAGACGAATACTCGTTTACCTTTGGTTTTCAAGAAAAAGTTACTCTCTTATCACATATACCTAAAAAGCGCAAACTTGTTACAATGTTATCAACACTGCATCATGATAACGCTATTGACATAGATTCTAGTGAAAAGCTGAAGCCCGAGCTAATTACGTTTTATAATTCCACAAAGGGTGAAGTTGATGTAGTAGCTACATACAATGTTTCGCGTAATAGCAAAAGATGGCCACTTACACTTTTTTATTCTGTACTAAACACAGCTGGTATCAACGCTCTTGTTATTTAAGACTACAGCACCAAACGGAGACAATTTCTAATACAACTCGGTCTAGCATTAGTAAATGACCATACTGTAGCTCGTACTGACAATAAACGTTTACCCAGAAACCTGCGAAAAAATACAGTTGCTGAAAACCAAGAACAATTAGAACCATCCGTTAAACGCCAGAACGTTAGAAATAAAGACAGGAAAACCCATTATAGATGTGTAAATTGTGGAAAGGCAATATGCATGGAACACTCTATTTTTTATTGTAATAATTGCCATGAACTTGAGGAGCAGTAACTTTTTAGTTTATATTTTTTTTAATATATGTACTTTTTTATGTTATACTGTAACTCTTTGGTAACTTAACATTTAGTTTTTTTGTATCAAAAAATATTAGCAACATGCGTTTTTATGTTCAAATATTTTCTGTTGTATTTTGACAATGCTTTTGTCGTTTGTCGTTTACTGTGTGTGTGTATCAATAAATTTCGTTTAAACGTTTATCTATTACTTGCCGAATCGTTTAAGGCACGCTCCGAGGGCTGCACCTCCTTCCGAGGCCAACACATTGCAGAATTTCGAGTTTCTCTTATATCTGCGTTTCTTCCGTTGGCACGTCGTGTTGGGCAAGTTTTGGGGGTTAGATTCACCCCCCTGCTCGAGTCCTGGGGCCGTTTGGTTCTTTCCGAACGAGTTTTACTGTTGATGCCATCGAATCTCGAGAGCCCTTTTACTACGACATCGTGTTGGCAGAAGTTAAGGCACGCTCCGAGGGCTGCACCCCCACATTGTAGAATTGGTGGAGAACATATGGGTATTGTTGAAATCTTGTCACATGTTTTACGTAGTCTTATTATGAAGGAAACAAATAAAATTATTTGTATAACGGCAAAATATTTTTGTAATTAAATTATTTTATGCCTTTTTTAATTGGAGTACAACATACCCCACCACACAGCTGATGTCACAATTACTTACCACACTGTCGCCGGGTTAATTGACACGGACGTTTCATATATCCCGATCCTGAGTGGGCGTCTCACTCTTGTTTACCTGACACGCACGTTTCGTGTATCCCGATCCTCAGTGGCCGTTTCACACTTGCTTACCTAACACGGATGTTTCGTGTATCCCGATCCTCAGTGGGTATCTCACTCTTGCTTACCTGACACGGATGTTTCGTGTATCCCGATCCTCAGTGGGCATCTCACACTTGCTTACCTAACACGGATGTTTCGTGTATCCCGATTGTGAGTGGGCGTTTCACTCATTACCGTACCACTGATCTGATTACCGGAGCCTGTACCGGCCTGTACAAGCGCGTTGTCACTGGTTGTGATTAGTGAATTTCGTTACCGGAATATAAACATTCCAATTTGTAAATACGTGTAAACGTAAACTATGTTTGTAAATAACATTATTTAATAAAATTAGAAGGGTTTTGAGGTTCACAGTGCATTTCTCCTCCGACCGATGCGAAATAATGATTTATTTTGTTACACTCTAAAAACTTTCTTCGTCTTTTCCGATGGGATTTATTTGTGTTTCTAATTTGATTATAGTCCACACTTCTTCCGCATTTTCTATAAACTGATTGTATGACCTTTGTTTCGCCTTTTTGAGTTCATTTTTATAAATTTGTGATCAGATTTGGTAACCGACCAAATTGTATACATATAACGCATCTACTTTATTTTTTATTTCTTTGTGATCTGAATTGTACCAATTGATTTTTTTCTGCGTACTTCTCTTTTTTAATTCTTTTTCAGGGAACGCTTCGTTATAACATTTTTTTTTATATGTTCCAGAAACTTGCTGCATGCATCATTAACGTCTATCCACCTAAAGACATGGTGCCAATTTGTTTTCTGTAGAAGTGTTCTAAAGTGGTAAGTACTTGCTTCATTTCGTATTCTAATTTTGAGTGTCTCAACTTTTGTAGGTATGGGACGAAGTGGTACGCTCGAGGTTTCTATGAGATGATCGGAAATGTGTGGATTTTCCGTATAAGCAAGCAGGTTCGTGAAGATATTATCTATACACTTTGATGTGTACCTAGAAGGATCTTTCATTGTTATATGTAAAAAGTAACTTTTTAATAAATTTATTAAATCCTTTACTCCTGAGGTTTCCTCTAAGAAATCGAAGTTAAAATCTCCCGCAATAAATAATTTTGTTATATGTTCTGTATTTGTAATATTTACATTTTTTTTTGTGTGGAAAATTTGTTTTTTTTAAAGATCGCAATCTACGTTTTTTCCGGACAGTTAGAAAACTGCTAAAATTTAAGGCGTCGCAAGTCCGGCGTCTAAAACATTCAATTATAAAACGCGTCCCGATTGTAACCGAGCTTACGAAATAAACTGAAACAAAGCTAAGAGTGATTAGAGTTCATTATGAATAACGTTTGACCTTGAAGTAAAGTTGCGTGCACGCAATTTATTTTTAGATTAATTTATTTCTCTGTCATTAAAACTCCCGCGGACTCGTCGCTTCAATCAACAACAAATTATGAAAACTGTAACTGCGAAATTGGTCCTCGATTAAAATGTAAAGCACGCATTTGTTTTCCGCGTTGCCTTCGCCCCCATCCCCCAACCTCCGCTCGATTGTACCCGTGTCCTCGCCCGCGGCCAGATTAAACGTAAACAACGCAAAATTTTAATCCGCGCCCGCATTCAATTCGAACTTCAAGACTCCAAATTTCCAATTACGGCGACAATTTAAATAATTAGGCGCCGCCCTCGATCGTAATTTAATTATTTTCGTCAACTGGCGTCGCGGCGGCCCGCCCCCCGGCTATTGTGAAGCGGTTAAAGTCGCCGTAACGAACTTAGGGCCGCGAAGAAAGTTACCTTTTCGAATTAGTCCGGGAGTGCTCCGGAGCTTTCCGCGCCGGGAATTTTCGCGAAATTGTCGCCGCTAATTCTATTTTTACAGAGTGAAAGAAAAACGGAGTTTCAGTTTTCAGTTTAAATTTTTAGCGAACACTTTTTTTCGCGGGAGTTGTTGATTGCTTGTTTACTGCCGTGCTACTTCTAGAATTATTATAATCTGACGTTTCAGGCACTCTTGTCGCAAGCAGACTTTATGTGAGTGAAGTGCCCTGTGATTTTTTATTATGTATGGTGTGAGGATCGAACCTAGGACCTTCAGACTATTAGAATAGACACTCTAACCGCTGAGCTATTAAGGCGATGACTTTATCTAATTATAAACCTCTACATAAGTTACCATTCTGTTTTTTTTTCTGGTTCCTTTGGATGTTTGAAAAATAAGAACAGCATAAGAAAGTTGAGACATTAGTAACATTAAAAAAACAATTTAGAAACTCTGTGAATATTTTTTTAATCAAGTTCTTGTGATTGTTGTATTATTATGAGCTTTATGGTTTTATTTTTTATCTTTTTATGATCGATCACGTTTGAATTAATTAAGCGAACGTCGCAGTTCCGATCAAATGAAACCTAATCATTCGCAGACGCGTTTTCCATGGGAATTATCTGCTCGAAAGCCGCTAACGCCCATAAAACATATGGCGACGTAAAAATTTATGTGAGTTTTATAACCGCGGCGGGTTTTCGCCATAAAACGCCGGCGCTTAAGCCGAGCGCGAGCTTGCGACGATGAAAGCGTCCGAAAATAAATAATATCTGTTTAATAAATTCCGCCCGGCGGATAAGCCCCGGCTTAATTAAAACAACGTCAGCGCGCCTCCCTTTTTCCGTCTCTGTGTGTATAAAACTCGCAAAAATCCGGTAATACGAGCGAGCTTTCGCGGATTGAAAGCTCGACTTTTAATTTCCTTGCGTTTGCTTCTTGAACGCACGGGTGAAGTTAAATACTCGGTTTTATATTTGATTGCGAATTTTTCAAACATTTTTTCGGCCGTCCTGACCTTTAGGGGCCCTACCCTTAAACGAGCTGACCCATTCTGGACGCGATGTAATTAACTTTTAAGTTCGGCGGCCGGATTTTCATGAGAAAAATCGTTGAGAGCCAATTATGAAACGCTTAATTCACAAACTCTGCTGTAAAAACTTCCCCCCCAAGGTTTATAAAAAAATGTGTGTTTTATAAGGGCATCGAAAGCCGTGACACGCAAAATGACTTGAAACAACGGGAGTCTTGTATTTCGACGTAAATAATTCTAAGAAAATTTTACTCTCGCCATGGAATTTGGACGGCACGTCGCGGTCGTAGCTTTAACCAATATTCCTTTCGTTGCCATTTTACCTTCATAAGTTTATTTGATTTTATGTTAATTTAACTCAGTTTAAGTCAGTTCCGAACATAAAAATGTAAGACCACATTTTGTTCCAAGGAAAAAGGATACACGATTTGACACACGAAGGACTCGGAGATTTTAAGCTTAGATATTTAATCTCATTTTTCTTCACAATAAAAAAATAAAGTAACAACGACAGAACGTTGCCTTCATAGGCTTCAGAGCTGCCCCAACTTAAAAGATATGGTGTGTTTATTTTCCCCCAGCGCTCATTTACCGTATCGAGGGTTTGCATCTCGGAAACACAAACAACAGGAGCAGCAGCAAAAGATATTCATTTTGCCTTTTATGCTCGCCCCTCGACGGTATCGTCAGCGCTCGATGTTTTGACCAAATTTAAATGGGGCAGATCTGACTATCGAGGCTCGACTCTGTTGTGTCAATCGGGCCGAGATCGTCCCTTCCCGATAAGCGCTTTGTAAGTGAAAATTCGCTCTCGAAAAGCACCTGTTCAAAAGCGCCACAAAAGAAATAAAACTCCTCTTCCCCGTTTATCTGCTGAAGGCGTCGATTCGCGCAGTAGGTACACGTACTGCTGCGTTTGCATTTAATTGTTACGGTTCGCGTGGCACGCGAATTGAACAATAATTAACATCGAACAGGACGAATTAGTCGCCAGTTGAAACTTGATTGCGTTTGGTTCGAAATTTGCAGAATGCCGGCAGATTATTTTATTTACCTCGCCAAGTTCAAATTACAATCTAAATAGAAACGATCTTGAACTTTTATTTTTTTTGTGAACGTTTTGGATGTTCTCTTGACGTCTGCATATTCAAAAGATACCTTGCATGAGTGATTCGGGTCTAATCTTGACAACTAAAACTGAATGGCTGCAATCGTGATCCAATGAAATCATTTTAATCCTACTCGGACCGGGGTCTGAACGGATTAGTTCGAAGCCGAGAAGTTTTAAGAGCCAATTAAAGAATTTTTCTCAGTACACGGACCGAGGTCTGAACCGATTAGTTCGAATCCACGCTGTTTTAAGCGCCATTCAATGAAACGTACCAAGTATACGAACCGAGGACGAAAAGAATTCGATTTACAACTAGGCCAGTTTTGTAACTCGCCGAGTGCCGTAGTCACATGCAAATCAATCAGGCTTTTCAATATACAGTGAGCCTCGAAAGTCTGAAGTAAAATTCGTAGTTTTTTTGTGTTTGACATTTCGAGAAAACGTTCGGAGAGGTGAATTTTGTTTCTAAAAAGCACACATCTCTCTGTGAAAATCAATTCTCGACAGTCATTTGTTTTCGAGTAGTGATGTCGTCGATAGTGTAGTAATATTAGATGTAGTAGGCATTGATTTATAAAAAATATATTATCATTCAATACTTGTCTTGTCAAAGAAGTTTGTATCTTTTACGTTATTGTTAATAAATTGGCTACAAATAGCAACCCCCCAATTATTTTTTTTTAATTCCGATAGCTCTATCCAACCACATTAAACATTTATGTTTTGAAAAAATATCGAAAATGATGTGTACGCCACATCTCATTAGTGAGATGAAATAATAATAAGAATAATTTCGCACCGCTGTGTGTTATTAATAATGTCGTAATACAACTTTTAATAAATTATCTTCCTTTAAAATGCTTGCTGGCCCTTTCACTATCCAATGGTCCAATGAAATCGTTGTAGTCCTACTCGGACCGAGGTCTGAACAGATTAGTTTAAAGCCACGCAGTCTTAAGAGCCAGTTAATGAATTTTTCTCAGTACACGGACCGAGGTCAAAAGAATTCAATTCATGATTAGACCAATGAGGGTAGAGTTTTGTAAATAATCGAACCGCAGTCAAAACAAACCATGGTAAAGTAACAAGGTGGACTTATAAACTTGGTGTAGTCGCATCAGTTTGTCGTTAAAGCAGTAGTGGTTGCAGTTTCATTTATAAACTGCCCTTGGCATTGCTGACGGTTGCGCCTGCGCGTCATAACCATTGTAAACACAATATAACCTCTACTTTACGGGAAACGTCTTTAAAATGTCACATGACTTTCAATTTGACGTTTAATTGGTCAGTTCCGAAATGCGAACGACAAAAGATGAAAGTTGGTTGTCTTGCAGCGTCGCGAAACTGCGAACAGCAACGGCAATTGAGTTCCTAGCTGTTCACAATAATTTAACATTTAGCGCTAACCGTAACAATGACCTGAAACGACAGCGCAAAGTTTATATATCTTCCTAAACTAATGAAAAACATACGCAAGTCATTTTACGTTTCAATATTTATTCAACTGATTAAAAGAATTATATTGACGTGGTACAACATTTAATAATTTCTTTTTTTTAATGCTTGCTCGCCCTTTCACTGTCCATTCCCACACGGACCGAGGTCTGAACAGATTAGTTCGAAGCCACAATGTTTTAAAAGCCAATTAATGAATAGTTCTCAGTACACGGGCCGAGGTCGAAAGAAATCAATTAATAATTAGGCCAATGAGAGTACAGTTTCGTGAATAGTCGAGCCGTAGTCAGAAGGAACCACGTTGAAGTTAAAATGCAAGTCAATTAGACGGTTTCAGGTTTCAATATTCATTCAATTGATTAAAAAAATTATATTGTCGTGATTCAACTTTTAATAATTTCTTTTCTTGATGCTTGCTCGCCCTTTTACTATCCATTTCTACAAGGACCGAGGTCTGAACGGATTAGTTCGAAGCCACGAGCCAATTAATGAATTTTTCTCAGTACGCAGACCGAGGTCGAAAGAATTCAATTCATAATTAGGCCAATGAGAGTACAGTTTCGTGAATAGTCGAGCCGTAGTCAGAACGAACCACGTTAAAGTGAAACTGTAAGTCAATTAGACGGTTTCAGGTTTCAATTGATTAAGAAAATTCTATTGTCGCGGTCTTTTTATAAGATTCACCTGACGTTCAATCACGTCACACCTGAAGTAGTCAAGGTTAAACTTGAATCACGCAGTGTACCAATTACCTAGAGTACCTATTTATGCTAAAATGATGTTATAAGTTAAGACCAAGCGTACAGCTTAAAGGTTTATTCATCACGAAACGTTTTCCTTCCGCTATCGTTCGTTCTTCGCCCGTGACAATTTATTTGCGTGGGGGAAAGAAAGGTGAGGCCTTACCTCGTTGGGTTCCGACAGTTCGAAAATGTCCAGGCGATTCGCGTTCCACTGGGCGATGACATTTCGCAGGGCTTCTGTGTTACGGGTGAAAATCCCGTTAAAATCCTTTTCAGTTTTTCGAGTCGCCCTGTATTGCGTAGGAACACGAAAAGACCGTTATTAATTATGAATTGACACGTCCAGAGAAAGAGAACGATCTCGTCGATGGCCTGTTTTGAAACGTACGTCAGGGTCGAGGTAAAATGAAAGTGGCGAACGAAAGCCGAAGATAAGAAAATTGCTAACTTTGCAACGAGGACTCAGTTTTCGAAATTCGCGCGCAAACTGCCAGAGGAAAATACAGCTCAAGTTTGTTCGTAAAATAAAAAACAGTTGGCAACATCTGCAAACGTAAACACATATATGTACGTTAAGGTTAACGACGCTAATTACTTTCTTAAAAATGAATGCGATGAGGAAGCAATTCAAATATTGGCGCCAGATGTATAGCACGGGGAAATACCCGTGGCGCCAACTCAATCAATTTTAAAATTAACTTTGATTCAACTATTATAATCAAATCAAAAGAAACAGCTACAATTAAATCTCTTAAAATTTGGTTTTGTTGCAGTGACAAGCGGTCGTGGCGTTCTCTATGAGCCGATTTAGTGGAATCTAAAAATTTTGCAGCGACTCAATTCGATTCAAAACAAGCGAAAAAAACTGGCGCGAATTTGTCTTTCTTAAAGGCTTCAGCGCCATCTCTGAATCAACCCGAACAACTTTTAAGTTTTTTTTTAAACGACGCGACGCGCGAAAGTTTAATTAAAATCGGTCTTGTCGATAAAAGAAAAGTAATCGTAGCGCCATCTATGAGCCGCTTTCACAGTTACTTTAATATTGACTCAGTCCAATCAATCTACTTTGGAATTAACTTGACAAAAATTATTTATTTTTAATGGATCTCAATTCAAATCAAAACAAATGATAGTAGGGAGGTTTGTTTCCTGTTAGAGTAAGATATAGCGCCATCTGAGAACCTACGTATTTAACTCTGGAGTTAGGGGACGTTAAACGCGGCGCTAAAAATTTTAATCGGAATCAATTCAAAGAAGTGTTAATAAGATCGAAGACTTTGTTTTCGCTGGTAAACAAAAAGTAATCGTAGCGCCATCTATGAGCCATTTCAATCAACTTTTTGCAGTTATCAACTCAATCCAGTCGATCTATGTACTTTGGTATTGACTAATAAATACTAGCGGTGACAAAACGTGTACATATTTAATCGAACTCAATTCAAATACACTCAAAACAAATGCCGGCATTTGTTTCTTGTTACGATAAGAAATAGCGCCATCTGTGAGCCAACGTTTTTAACTTTGGAGTTAGCACATTGAACGTAGTGTTAAAAATTTACGCCAGAATTAATTTAAGGAAGTGTTAACAAGATCGGAGGACTTTCGTCAGTAGAGGCGCAATCTATGAACCACCTCGATCAGCTTTTTTTTATATACGCTTTATTATCAATCACCTTTTTTATATGGATGCTTATAAAGACCGAAACAAAAGGCGATCGAGCGAGCTTGCGGCGACTTCATAGAAAAGTCGAAAAACATAACAAGCAAGTAAAAGGTACACACCGCCATCTGTTGAGGGACGGTTGAAGCTAAAATTATTTTTATAGTTAAGTACATCTTGTGTGTCATTTGTTGACGAGGTGATGTTACATTGTTTTCTTTTCTTTCTCTTTTCTTAGTTTATTTTAACAGAAATTCCATCGACAATAAAAAATTTAATTTGACGATAAAATGCACAATTTGTTTCAATTTTGTGCTAAATAAAAAAAGTGAAACGCGGAGACTTGAAACTGTTCATACAGTTGGTTTCAAAAGGAGTAAACGAAAATGGTCACTAAAGTTGACGAAAGTGGTCACCAAAGTTGACCAAAGTGGTCACTGAATTGAGGAAAGTGGTCACTAAAGTTGACGAAAGTGGTCACTGAAATTGACGAAAGTGGAAAGTCGGCCATTTTAGTGGTTTCTTTATCTTACACATTAAGCATATGGATTACGGTACTGTATTTATTTAGTGACTGTAAAAGAAAATTGTCACTAAAGTTGACGAAAGTGGTCACTGGAGTTGACGAAAGTGGTCACCTAAGTTGACCAAGGTGGTCACTGAATTGAGGAAAGTGGTCACTAAAGTTGACGAAAGTGGTCACTAAAGTTGACGAAAGTGGTCACTGAAATTGACGAAAGTGGTCACTGAAATTGACGAAAGCGGAAAGTCGGCCATTTCAGTACAAGAACGTGGTTTCTTTATCTTACACATTAAGCACATGCATTCATTTAGTGACTGTACAAAAGGATAAAGTCCCTAGATAGATAAGGTACCGCAATTAAACGCCATTTTGAGTCGAAATAAACGCGCGAAACCATGGAAACGAGGCACGGCGTTAAAATTTGACGTGTTTATCCGCCATATTGCGTCAAACATAGATTTACATTGGAACAATTGATAGCGGTACTTTATGTGTTTAGTGACTTTACGAAAGGAAGCATTACAGCGCCATCTGCTGAAATACGACCGAAGCTCTTCGTTTGAATCGCCTTCTCTCTTTCTTGCAAATTGTTTCTTTAGGTTTCTTCTAATTCTAATAATCTGCAGTGAAACTGAATGTGAGTTCCCAAATCTGGAATACGCTGTATAGAGCGATCGATGCTATTTAGTTTAAGAAAAATGTTATGTAATTGTTTGGAAATGCGTAAAAGTTTCTACACAAATGTCATAAATAATTATGTTCAGAGTTAAACATGCGTGCCGTCACTGCCCTCTGTTAGCGAGTAGATGAAACTTCTTGCTTGGAAAATAACGTTTTACAATCTTTTCTCTTCCTACGAAACATCTTTCTGTTTGTTTTTTAACGACGAGAGCTCATTCTTAAATCTTTGAGATGTTTACAATAGTGCGGTGAATTTATTTCTAATTGTTACTTATAATGTTCTAATTTTAGCAAATTAACATAAAATGAAAACAAAGGCTTGGAACTTTGGGGAAATAGGACACAATTTGAGACAAGCGAATGAAAAATTCGCAGCGCCATCTGTTGAAGAATGGTCGAAGGCAGTTATTGAATTTTTTTTTAATCCATCTTTTTTTGGCGCAAAATATAACTTTTCATTCTATTCTGTAAGTAAATACTTAATATATTTTACAAGTAAATAGAAAATTCACAGTGCCATCTATCGAATAATCAAGAGTTCGATTTCTAAATACAATTTTTTACTCTGCGAGAGTAAATTAAAATTCGCAGGGTCGCCTGTCGAAGCTCATTGGTTAAGGCCCAGTTTTACAATCGTGGAATAAGGAGAGAATAACTGTTCGCGCAAATGTCCTTTAACCTTCCTCCGCATCTACGTCACGTTATTCCAAGAGTAGCGCTATACTCAGTTTATCGGACCTGAATCCTTTTTTTATCGATGAACTATTTTTCTTTCTTTTTTCAAAGACCTATAAAGCTGTAATTAATTATCAAAGACGACTTCAATAACTCACGGATTTTCGTAGAGTGTCAAACGATAGCTTGTTAGGAGACCCCGTAGACTAGGCAACCCATCAATCAAATCAGAAATAACCTCGTGTTTTGTTGACGCACCAAAAGCATGGAAGTAGAATGTGTTGCCTACTTTCTAATTTTAAGGGAGACCACGGTTTAAGATGGGCGCCCGCTTATGCCACTAACGATAGTTTCTCTTTCATTTGCAAATTAATTTAAAAAAGTAGAATGATAGGTAGGTATTCGATTTTCAATAACTTATGTGACATTTCAGGTTTCCTTCTACCCCTACAACATACGTGCTTCTGTGATGGACATTTCAGACATTGCTCGTCACTTTGAATACTGGTTGGTCCCCCCCAGGGCACGCGTTTCTGCAGCGGAAAGCGAACATCAGCATTACATTCAGTTAAAACGTCAATTCGAGATGTCACGACAATGCCGTCGAGCCGCCGCCGAGTGTCGTCAATAACAAACTTCCCTTTCGATGACGGCGGGATAACGGAATCGAAAGAGGAAGTTATAATGCGTTTCCGATGCTATTAATAGCGCGCACCCCCCATCGCCCGAATATCTCTCTATTTCTCCTAGGAAAAAACACACGATCCGGTTAGGCCATCGATCGGTTCGAGTCGGCGGTTAAAAATATGTTCCATACATGCAGGCGGCCATGTCTAATCTGCGGATGGTCACTTTGATCTTCCCACGGCCTATTTGGTACGACGGAAGCGCTGGCTTGGATCCTAATCTCTTCTGGCGGAGGCGGAGGAGGAAAACGAAATTTTTAATTCACTCCTGTGCTATTATTGCACCTATTCCTGCTCCTTCGTACCCGGGGCGAAGTGTAGATTCGAAAACTTTGGAGCTTTGACGAACTAGTTAACCGGCGGAGTTGTTTCTGTTTAACTTTCGGCAGACAGCAGAAATTCGGGCAATAATTGGATGAGTTTGGCAGGCAAGAGCAAAGGAAGCTATCGATACACGAGCAACTTCAAATTAGTACATAATTGCACGTCGGGGTGTAATGTAACAAAGTTTTTTAATCGTCTTGAAATTTTGTACCTACAAGTAGATACATCGGAGGCCGAACTAAGAAGGTTTTAATCCTTTATTATAACATGAGGTTAAAACAAGATGAGAGCTATTATTATTAATTTGAATCCGCTTGTATTTGGGCGCGTTAAGGAACATATCACATACATGAATCGATAGCTGTCGCTTAACAACCCCCAATAAACAGAATTACGTGTTTCGCACGCGATGCGTCCCCCCGAAACGCGTTGGAGCTTTTTTTTGCCTAGTTCGGAGCTTTTAATTGGAATCGCGGAGAGCGACAAGTGATGAAAGAACGCTTTTTTTCCCAGCAGGGGAGAAAAAACAACACGCGCGGATAGGTTCGTTTTTTGATTGGATGTAGCACGGTTTTTGATGATCCGGCAACATCATGTCGGTTACGCGCAGCGTCGCACAAAAACAATAACGCCTAAAAAGCAAACCACAGTTTCAAAGTGCTTTCGTACGCAGATTTAATTTTATTTTATGTATTCATCGTGCTTTGTTAAATAAAGAAATTGGCCCTCGCGAAAATCGGGCAACAAAAACAGGCTTTGCAACTTTTTTTTCTGTTTTTTTTTTTCAGCATTTTGCAGCGATACCTAAAGAATGATGTTACGCTTCGCTTTTAATCTCCGCATTTTCATTCCATTCGCCTATTTTCGGGTCCGATTGGTTTATACAGTGTAGGATTTCTCCTTTACTTTTTGTTAAAACAGTCGGCAAGAGCTGCTTTTCCTATAATAATAATAATAATAATAATAATAATAGTGCTTTATTTTCAATAAAAAACAATGACATAAAAAATCACTGAAGGAAATTGAAAAAAGTCAATAGGAAAACAAAGTACAAACTTTTAAGAATGCAAATACCTATAACAAAACATTATACATGAACATTGTAAGTTCAAAAAAGAAGATATAAGTCTAAATTATATTAGCGCTAAAGTGAACTATATTGGAGATATTCTTCTGCGGAGTATGGTTCTGCAGTTAATAACAGCTGATAGATTTCTGTACGGAAACTTCGGCTACTCGCTGCTGATTTTATCCGTGACGGTAATTTATTGTAGAACACCATTGCGCAGTATAAAGGAGATCTTTCTGTGATATTTAATCTGTGAATAGGCAAACTGAAATTTTTATGTCTTGTGGTGTATTGTGACACATCACAATAATTTTCAAATCTTCCTTTATATTTGTACAAAAAAAGTAAACATGCCTGTATGAATATTGCTGGTATTGTTAAAAGTTGATGTTGTCTAAATTTTCCTCTGCAAGATTCTCGGTATGGGATATTATCCATGACACGTATAATCCTCTTCTGAGCCAAAAATACTTTCTGAGCATAAGAACTGCTTCCCCAGAAAATTATGCCATATCTTGCCAAAGAGCCAAAGTAAGCAAAGTAGATTAACCTCAACGCTGAATGAATCGATAGAATTTCTTAATACCCGAATGCTGAAGCAAGCTTTGTTCAACTTGATTACCAGATCCTCGATATGTTTGTCAAATTTCAATTCGGCATCTATAGTCAAACCAAGAAATTTAGCGTTGCGGCTAATAGTCAGCAAACCATCAGTGAGACGTATATTTTCAGGTTGATCATAACCGGGGTGATTGGTTCTGAATACTAAACATGATGTTTTTGCATTATTTAGTATAAGGTTATTCATTCTAAACCATTCTTTGAAAATTGGTAGAATCACTTTTACAGTTGTCGACAGTTCCATGAAGTCCTTCTCCCACATAAGTATATTAGTGTCATCCGCGTAGTTTATAATTTTCATATGCTTGTGTTGGCAATTTTCAAAAAGGTCGTTTATATACAAGACAAAGAGTGTTGGGCCAAGTAGACTACCTTGTGGAACTCCCGATTTGATTGTAGCGTAGTTGGAAAAAGTTTTAACACCGTTTGTAGTAATTCGGGTTCTGTGGCTACGACCATCCAAGTAAGATTGGAACCAACTTAAAACATTTCCTCGCATACCACAACATTCTAATTTATCTAGCAGTAGTTTATGGTCAACACAATCAAAGGCCTTCGATAAATCGAGAAACATTCCGCAAGGCATTTCTCCTCGCTCCAAAGCAGCCGCAACCGTTGTTATGAAGTCGAAAATCGCAGTTTCAGTTGACCTACCAGTTATGAAACCATGTTGAGATGGGTTGATCACATTGCATTTATTTAAGAAATCTTTTATTCTTGTACATATTATGCTTTCAAGTATTTTTGCAAAAATGGAAATTAAACTGATTGGCCTGTAATTCTCATAACTTGTACGATCTCCACTTTTAAAAACAGGAATTATTTCACTAGTTTTCAGTTTGTCAGGAAAGCAGCCATTCGTCAGAGAAGAATTTATGATATACATCAAAGGTTCAATAATGTACTGTAACGCGAATTTTATAACTTTTGTGGGTATTTCGTCACTGCCGGTGGAAATTTTATTTCTTAACGTTTTAACTGTATTGACTACTTATTGCTGTGAGACTGGATATAGGTATATGCTTTGGTCAATGTTATTAACATTAAATTTTGATGGAGCATTTGGTAATTCGTTGACAAGCCTCTCAGCAGTAGAATTAAAGAACGTATTAAACTCATCTACCAATTTCTCGGGGTTATTATTGAAAAACTCTTCTGTACTAGTCTGCCGAGCCTTAGTACTTATTAGATCATTTACGATACTCCAAGTTGTTCTGATTTTATCATCTGAGTTAATGATTCTCTGGCTGATAGCGCTCTTCTTACATTCATTCACTAAAACAGTGTATTCTTTCTTAGCTTTGAGATATTCCGCTTTAAATTGTTCACAATGTCGTGCCATGGTAAGTAAAATATCCATACGTTTTTTAGCATGAACTATTACAGGTTTATCAAAAATTTTACGCCCATTAAATGTTGAGTTCTTGATTTTAACAATAGGAAATGCTTGATGAAAGAAGTAAACGAAGATTTCTATAAAAGAATTCCATTGAGCATAAACACTACGAGGGCCTTCTAGAGAGAGTCAATAGAAAAATGGCCATCCGGATCACCTCTGCTTACAAGACGGTGGCCACGGAGGCGATACTAGTGATTGCAGCGCTCCCGCCTATAAAACTAAAGGCGGAAGAAAGGAACCTGATGTACCAAACAGGCAAAACAGACTACGTAAGTCTACAAGAGGCCCTCATGGAGAAATGGCAGCAGTCTTGGAACTCTTACCAAGGATGGGCAAAAACGTTCATCAAGGATGTAAAAAAGTGGAGTTGTAGAAATTTCGGCGACGTGGACCACTACGTCACGCAGGCGATTACAGGACATGGCGTTTTCGCTAGCTACCTGAAGAATATAGGTAAATTGGATAGCGATATCTGCTGGTACTGCCACCAAGTTGACACCCCAGAGCACACGATCTTTGACTGCGGGAGATGGGAAAATGCCAGATCGGAGGCAAACAGAAAATGCGGCAAAATAATATCCAAAGAGAACGTTGCCGACATCATTCTAACCAACGAGCAGCATTGGGAAGACAAAATGCTCCGAACGATCATGATGACCAAAACAAAGGACGAGAAAGCTGAGAGGTAGCCCATGGTCTCAACCTACCTGGAAAAGACAACCCCGACTAAAACTAACATAAATAAGCACCAACACCAGACAGTGCGAAGTTTCTGACGCGATGCCTAACGGCAGATTCCAGAAATTAGCAGCTGCAAGAGGGGATAAGGAGTTCAGTTGGTAGGCGCTTTTGTCAATGACCTAAGAAATAGGCTATAATGACGGGGCGAATCCAACACAACTGATACTTGGATTACCGTTGACGTTGTCTTTGAAGATTCTCCAAACCTCTATAAAAAATAAAATAAAATAAAATTTAAAAAAAAGGTATAGTCGTCCCAGTTTGGTAGCGGTTTTATGGCCCTGCCAATAAAATGCGACAGAAAAGCGACCGCAGGCCGGTCACTTTGAAGTTGTTTTTTATAGCAAGATCATAAAACCGATGGAAAACTTGGACGACTATAATGTTAACTCCACAATATGCAACAACTGAACGTTTGGTAGGCATCAATTAATGTAACGTTTCAATCTATTTTCGTCTCTGTGTTTCGCGCAGGTTTTCTATCGTGCGCATACATTTTGAAATGTAATGAACAAGCCGTTCCACAGTTTCTTGTGTTTTGTCTACTTTCGATTGCGATACAGGGAGACCGATACATTTTCACTGTACAGAATTAACAAACTTATATATTAAGTGGGCATAAACCTTTCTGTTACTTTGTGTGTAGGCCTAGTGGTACCGCGTATGTAGGCCTAGTGGTACCGCGTGTGTAGGCTTAGCGATACTACGTGTGTAGGCCTAGCGGTACCACGTGTATAGGCTTAGCGGTACCACGTGTGTAAGCCTAGCGGTACCACGTGTCTCGCAGGATGCTTGGACAACTTTACGCTAGGTGACGCCCTCTTTACATCGATTTGATGATGAAAAGACCCCACGTTGTCGTTATAATTCACACTTCCTACCAACTACTGACAACTTTCGATTAGAAATAAACAAATTCAAAAAACGTACAGTAAAAATAATACAACAAAAAAGTTTTCCACTACGAATTATCTATGCGAATGTCTATGTAGAAATAAAAACTCAACAGGATTAAAAAACAAAAAACGAATCCCCATATCACCGCTTTCAAATTATTCTCGACAAACAACAGCGGCGCAAGCGATTGCCAAATTATGCAAAATGTTTTTGTCACGTCGTCGGTCCCCCCCGCTTTCAACTGTCCATTGTTGTTCTTTGGGGCTCACATTTCGCGCGTTAATGTTATTTCAACGCCGCCCTGCCTTCATGTATATTCATTTCCGGTAACCGTTTCGCTTCGAACACGTTTTACGCGCGCCCGTTTTCCGTTCATCGGCTTAAATTTTTTTTCGTGCTCGACGTGATGATGACGCAATCAACGCGACGTTTATTCAAAGCGAAGGACGAAAAACGAAAGGGAAGTTCTTTAAAGGGTCCGCGAGGTAATTGGCACGCTCGTTTATCAGAATTATGCAGCAGCAGCGGCTATTTTATGGCTTTGTTTTATCAGCGCGGCGCATAAATGAATATTTTAAATGCAGATGCAATGCGCTGTTACATATTAAAATAAGCAAAGCAGCGCTTTGAATATTTATTTATTAATAACACGGACGGTGAATCCGGGGATATCTGTAAATCGCATGCAAATTAAGCGAGCAGGTATAGAAGAAGATCACGATCACAAAGGTTCTATTATTTTTTTTTTCTTTGGCGACCAGCCTAGTTCCTATCTCGTAATTACCAATTCCCGTAATGGAACTATGTGCAGCAATATGCGTAATTGCGTGTTTGAGTGACGGACCCCGACAGGATTAGGATTTGGCCGAGCCAGACGAGTGGTAAATACGGCGAGGCCAAAATATTGTTACTTACGTTGGGTGAAGGGTTAGCAGGTTGGTGGAGGGGTGACGTTTGGCTGCCGGGGGGAGCTGATCTCTGTCGCAGTCGGGCTAGGGCGGTCCTCAGCCCCTCCGTTATAACGTTCTCTCCATCACCGCTGCAAAAAAAAGTTGAAAAACTGAAATTGGGGGAAATAATCCACAAAAAAATTCGTTAATGCGCTTCTCAGGGGTGACATTCAGAAAATAATTAGAATTTATCATCTGCATTATGTGAGGGACGGGTGGTTAAAAATGATAAAACCTTTTACTTTCAACTTCATCAATTGTACAGGGCCTCGTCGTGACACTGTGCTTCTCTAGATATCACGACGACAGTGAGAGAGAACTTCTATTACTACTCCTAATTCTAATTCATTTGGCTGAAATCGCCTGGAGATGAATGTCTACGGTGTTTTGATTACCGGATTTTATAAATCGTCATCCCTGCAGTTGTAAGCATTGTGTAATGTGTTACGGTCGTTTACTTTTCTTTCACTTTCGGGCTGTTTAGCGTCTTCTCAAGTCATTTTCCTGCGGCCGCGTGTTGGTGTTTGTTTGAATTTCGCGCGTGTTTGGAAGTTCACGTGGGTGACAGGAAACGCGTGGCTTTGTGGGTGCGTCGTCGCAGTGGAGTTTTTGGGAGAGAGGCCGTGAAGGTGATTGAAGCGTGACCGACATTTTTGGTGTTTGCAAGTGGTTATACTGTTCTCCGTCCCATACGCATTCTCTGCGGCTTTGGTCTGTGTTTTGGTGTGTGCCGCATCCTTGTGAGGGATTTGTTGGAGTCTGCGATGTTTTAACGGAAGTTAGAGAGGCGGTTGCCGCGTGCTTCCGACTTTTTTTTTGGCTTTGGATTGGTTACGGGACGTTACCACGTTGCATGTTTTATTTCGGCACCTTCCTCCGTGAACGCTTGGAAAGCTCGGTTTACACCGAGGTAAGTTCTGTCTGTTTGATTTCGTTTTTTTTGTGTTACTGATTTCGCTGTGTGTTTTTTTTTGGCTCTGCCGTATAGCAACTAGTGACGGAGCTACTGTGATGGAGCTACTGTTTCTTGCGTGGAACATCGTCGCTCGGTTAGCGTTTTACGGTTTGGCCGAACTTTTCTTTTGCTGCTCGTTGTATGTACAGTGGCGAGCGCTTGTACGCTGTTAACTTCGGTTCTATTACGGCCTGTAATTTTTTTTAAGGTGTTTAATTCGTTTTGGATTAGTTTACGTAGTTTTTATAGATTTTATTTATATTTATATTTCGTTTGTTGCGTAATTTATTTGTTTATGGTTTGCGACTGCTTTTCAGTCCTATTTTGTAAACGTACGCTTGGGATCCTAATCGAACGGTATAATAACTTTTCACGCCATACGCGTGTTAACTGTCAATTTGAGCAAGTATTGCACCCTCAGTGCCCTTTGTTACACAATTAAAGTTCTGTGGTTTTTCGGTTACGCTACGGCGTACTACACTGTACCGTATTGGTCGTGGGCCTACCCATTAAAGTTGGTTAATTTCAACATCGGCTTTTATTTATTGCGCGAACTCACGGATTCATCTTTTGTTGGTTCCCCCCCTCTAGGGCGAATTATTCTGGACTTGAACCTCCTGGTAAGTTGGGGTTTCTCTCCTGTTGGGGGAGCCCCACATTCACAGCTGTTGCGGTCACCAACAGGTGGCGCCCTTTCTACAATTTTGGTACCTGTGCGAAGCTGTTTACCCACTCCCTTCTCCGCTGACACGGGATTCCGATCGCAGCAACGGCCCAAACATCGGGTGACTCAGGTAGGTTCGACTGTCTCCGTTACCGTCTGGCTATTTATCGTGTGTTTTGTCGCGTTTCTTCGCCAACAGGTAACCTGCCATACACACTCGAGTCTAGTATCTCATTGGGTATATTTTTTTTGTTTAGTTTTGCCTTAGTTTCTTGGTTGAGAGTGTGCGCGACAAATGCTTGTCAAGAACCTAGTCCCGGCAGTTTGAGATTAGGTAAATATGGCGCGTACTGGGGCGTGGTACAAAATGTAACGCATGTGTTCTTTTCTTTTAAGTTTTTTCTTGTTTCTGTCTGCATATTGGCTTTACGTTTTGCTTTCTTTTACCTTGCGAACTTTTACGATTACTACGAACGTCGTATCTGTGGCTACCCGGACCGTTGGAGTTGATTTCGTGGGCCCTTCCATCTTTAAGTTAGCGCAAGTGCGACGACGATTACATTTACCGCCATTACTCCCTCGTCTGTCCGGACTTGGACTCGCCCAACCACTGTTGGTGAGTTGTGTCGTGAAAGGTCGCTGGAAATTGCGAGGCGCAGGTAGGTTTGTGCATTTTAAGTCACAGAGTCCTCCGACAATGCATTTTAAATCACCTCCCAAAACTTTACAGTCTAAGAACCCGAAACCTCCTTTCAGTAAACGTAATTACATGAGATACGGAGGTCTCGTAATTTCCGGTGGTTGGTGGTTCAGCTTTCAAACAAGGGGCTAGGTAATAATTTTTTTATTTCCGTTGTTGAGAGAAGTAAAGGTGACGCCGGTCGAAAACTTCTTGCATTTTTTCCCCGACTGCGCCCCTACAAAAAAAAGGACGTTTCCAATTTGATTGTCTAATAACCCTCGTGAGTTTCCTTTGTGCGTCCGTATCGATTTCTGCGGGCGTAACGTTATTGCTCACCGGAACGTAAAATTGACACGAGATGGGATCGAATTCGCTTGAATCTGTTGTACCTACCCCGTCAATTACGAACTTGCTCAGCTCCAAAATCAATGCCGTTTTAATCTAACGATTTTTAAATTGGCTTTCACGTATCCATCGGGTGGATGTAAATGTTACCTCCGCGAGGATGTAATGGGTTTTTAATTTAATTCGGATTACGGGGAGCAGGTTGCGCTACAGTAGATTATGCAGCGTAATGCCGCAATTTAATAAAGCGACTTTCGCTCGTGTGACAGAGTTTTTGAGCTGCCGGCTCGATTTAAATATGTGGCGAGCAGGATTTTGCAATTCATCTTCATCACCTCCTCCGCCTTCTATACCTTCGGGATGTATTGCAAGTTTTTCGTTCCTTTTTTTTAAAATTTACTCCCAACTCTAGTAACGAACCTACAGTTTCTCTGCGAATTGGGTAGGTGGGGAAATTTAAGATCGTTTGAATTAAGCGCTTTTGAAACGGGCACCGAAACGAGCTTCAGTTGAAAGCCTAATAAAGTCTGAGAAGGAGCGCTTATTGAAGTTTTAACGCGTAATCATCGACTTGTGCCCGAGCTTTCCGGTGTTACTGGAACAAGGCGTGCGACGTGCGACAATTTCTGACTCCTCGACGCGCTTCAAAACAAATTTTCTTCTAAATTGCCCGTATCGAGTGGAAATCTCTTAAGGAAACCGTTTGTGTGTTATTAAGCTCAGTTCAGGAGCAACTTTTTTTTCTTTTGAACGTCAACGGCCATCACTACGTAAATTGACGCCCAACGTGGGGCATCTCCATCCCCATATCAACATTACATAAACTGGCGCCCAACGTGGGGCTACTTCATGCTTTTTCAAAGGCTTTGGCGTCATGAGTTAAGTGTATAAACACTGGCGGAAAGTTATTTGCACAAGTCTCCACAATGAGCTACAAGAGAAATCCACAAATTAGATGTGATTCAAGCTTCAAAGCTCTTGCCATTTATGTGCGGGGACAGGAGTTAACTTTGCATACACGACAGCGCCTGAGCTATCTGCGACTGCATTGACGTCGACCGCATGCAAAACGGACTCGGAGGAAGCACGCCATCGTCGGCGGCGGAATTACATTTGCAAGTAAAACGGATTATTTTCGCCCGTCGGGGGACTTTCCATTAAGCGACGTGGGGGATTACGATCGAGTTGAAAATGTTGTGCCCTTTTCGTTGAAATTAAACTTAATAGGTACAACTGACGAGGCGTTCAAAAGTATTCTTAACCACCTGCCTCCATCGAACCCATATACGAACTCGAAAAGTCCGTTTGTGCCTACGTGACTTTCGGCATGTTTCAACATGAGGTGATTTTGTTTGGCTGCCGCAATCTGTACCCCTTGGAGGCTCGTCATTCTCGCCGCTGGAGTACACCCGTAATGTCTACGATCATGTTGAATCCTTCGATCGAAGCCTGAAACGGAAGTTATTTACTCCGAGATCTGCTTAGGTGCATAACACCCTGTACATTTCGGACAACTTTTTCGGCATTAAACATTCCAGAAGCAACGCATATGACGATTGTAGTTCTGCATTTGTGAACTTCGTTTATTACGAAAGCCTAAGGCCATCTTTGCCTACGTTCTGGTAGCACCCTGCACCATTTTGGACAGCTTTTCGATAAAATTGAGTCCTGCACTTATGAACGTCACCCCCATACACAGCTTGTTTGCCTTTAAACATTTCGGAAACGATTCAAATCCTGGCGCACGTGGCTTTCAGCGTCTTATGATGTTTAAGGCCATTTAGCCTGCACTTTGGTAACACCCTGTACATTTCGGACAACTTTCTTGGCATTAAAACATTCTAGACACAATGGGTGAGTTCGCGATTACGCTCAGATCGATCGGAGTGTTCCTTTTTCTCACTCTTACATGCGGTGAAACGCAGTCGTTCTCTCTCACACTTTTGATCAGAGCGCTCGGCGAACGTAATCGCGAACTCACCCAATGCATATGACGATTGTACTGCACTTGTGAACTTCGTTTATTATGAAAGTTTAATGTAATTTTTGCCTACGTTCTGGTAACACCCTGCACCATTTTGGACAACTTTTCGATATAATTGAGTCCTGCACTTATGAACGTCACCCCCATACACAGCTTGTTTGCCTTTAAACATTTTGGAAACGATTCAAATCCTGGCGCATGTGGCCTTCACCATCTTTTCGGTATAATTGAGAGTGGAGGGTTGAGGACCTGTCAGTTGAATTTAAACAACCACGCAGACGTATCAGCAAATAATCAAGTAGCCTGGGCCATCTTAATGGCCCCAATGAGCCTCATTAATTTTAACATTAATCGGTTTCTTGAAAAGTACGTGATGATGCCACATTTCGTTTCTATCCATGCGAGATGTGCCAAAGTGTTTTTCAAATGGATCCCAATTTACTGTGCGAAAACAATTTATTGGAGCATCCCTTAAAATTTTGGACAATACTTAGTATTTATTTATTAATTATTGCAAATGGTCAGAAATTTCTAAATATTTAAATTCAAGCAGGTTCTTGTCCGATGAAAATTGTCTTGAAACGGACAGTGAATATGCGCACTAACACTTAACGTTTCGTTCATATTTTTTCACTTCTGACGAAGCTCCCGAACGACGGCGAAACGTTAAGTATTAGTGCGCATATTCAGTATCCGTTTCAAAGAATTTGTCATGTAAATATTTAAACCAAAAGTCTACGATCAAACAGTGGAAATAAGTTTACGCCTTCATAAGTTACTCATTGATAACGCGATTATAAAGTACCGCATTTACCGCCATTTCGAGTCAAACTATACGCGCAAATTTAAAACTGAACGTAACAGGTAACGTGGTTTCAAATTTGGCGCGCTTGTTTTGACTCAAAATGGCGGTACTTTATCTATCTAGGGACTTTAACGTGATTTCAAACGTGATTGGTCCAAGACGGATTTAGTGTGGGAAACTAAAGCAATTGTTTCATTCATTGCTGAACTAAAAACAAAATTAAAATTCTACAAGAATACGTGGTGAAATTACACGTTGTTTTTGAATATTTAAAATAAGAAGACGAAAATAAAACACTGGAAATAATTCACTGAAAATGTTTCCTTTCGCCCGCCCGCTCATAGATGACATTCTTGCCTTTTTTTTACACACTTCAGGATAGGTTCGACATCAGAAGTACATGCACTTGTTTCGCAATTTCGAAGTCCTTTATCGTTGAATGAAGCACAAAAATTAAATAATCACGCATAACATAAGAGTTATGAGAATCATGCCATCTGTGTGCATGTAGCGAAAGTAAGCTTCGCTTCAAGTGCCATCTTAAATGCAAAGACAACGGATTATTTCAGTCGATAACTTTTGAGAGCGCCACCTCTTGACCGATGATGACATTCAATTTATTCTTTCGAAAAAAAAGTGCATAGTTAAATTATTTACGTCGATGATCAAATAACAGGATTAATATTCGACACTCATGAAATAATTTGATAGTGAAACAAACGAATCTGAAATTACGTCTGTACACTTGAAGGAAGTCGGAGTTTTTCTCATATTACGCAGAAAAAAGCAAGAAAAAATTGTAGCGAACGCCATCTCTAGGTCTACAGCTAAACTAACTAATACATTTACATTTTATAATAAAACAGAAGAAGAAAATTAATCATTTTCAATGTCATCTATGAGTCAACAGTAAAAGTAATTGTTCTCGTCTGTATGTACAAATTATTTGAACAAATTCTAGTGAGTGTTTTCGAACACCTTCTTTTATCATTTCGATAATTACAAATGCTTCAATCAGTTTTCAATCACGACGTTGAATACTAAAATCCCTTTCATTTCACGCACATCATTTTCGGAATGACCTTTTTACGTTGGATTCGATGAGTCTTGACCAAAACCTGAACATTTAAGTAGCGACATCTTTCGATCGCTTGTTGACCTGATATTGCAGTAGGATTGACAAATTGAAGCCAGTCCGCCACATAATAAGTCATCCCAATGCAAGGCGGCCATGTGCTGTCAAAGCATATGAGAATTTGCACAAAAATTTTCAAAACCTGAACGTTCTAATCTAAACAAATCATGGACTGTATGACATTTAAAAACGATCGTAAAGAGTTGCTGCGGCAACCTACCCCAAGGATCAATTTTGGGGCCAACATTATGTACGATATTTATTGATGATCTCTCCGAATGTTGCTTAGCACCCCCACAAGTAGTAGTAATTTACAACGAAGATTCAAAACGACGAAATATGCTGTCTATCATTTCTCATAAGCTTTTCCAAACCTGTTGTTGCAAGAAAAGAACGCGTCTTTCTTTTACTATTTAGGCTTGTAGTCATATCCCTTTCTGACTACTTCTTTCTTCGTAACGCCCTCCGAGACTGACCCTTGAGTGAAAAAGCCGTAGGCGAAGTTTTACCTGCACAATTTAGGTGTGTTGGGGTACATTGAGGTCGTGGGGTATTAATAATCGCATCTCGTCCTCGAAGAATTAACTTTCTCTAATTACCATTGTGTCCACGTACCAAACAAAGAAACGCAAGAAACTGTCCGGACGCGGACGTCCAAACTAATCCTGGCAGAACGTTCCTAAAGCTACGCGACGCTAATTTCATTACGTGTGTTCACATGAGCGGCTGGAATCTGCTTGCGAGCAATTACGTCATATTATATTAACTATGGGGAAACTAGCGGCGCCTTAATGCAATTAATTTGCGCGCAGATTACGCGCTTGCATAATGAAGCGCGTTTTGTGTTTGTTATTCGATCAATCAGCGCCGCTTTGTGCCGCGGAACACGACGTACTTATTATGAAGGAACGAGATCTCCTCAAAGCCCTTACGATTGCGGTGGAAACATTCTTTTAACTACCGAACGTTAAAACATCGAATCTAAACGAGAATTTGCGTTCCGCGAACCGCCATCAATTCCTTCCGCTTCATCTGCGAACTGCAGCTGTTGCGGAGGAACTATTTCCCCCCGTCTGCGTTCGGAAACGTGCAAACGGAGGGTTGTAAAAAGAAACGAGCCAAGTGAAATATATAGTACTTACGTACGTGCATGGGAAATGCGGGGGAACGAACTCGTCGAATTGTGAAGGGTAATAAATAGTAATGTGGTCGATTTTGATCGGGTTTCCGGCATGATTCGATGAACTCTAGCCTGGGCGCGAGGCGACCGTGATGATATCGGAAAGAAAAGAAGGAAAACAAATTCTGATTCGAGTTCTCCGCTGGTGAAAGTTGTAGAGAAAAAAGTATAAAATTATCTTGAAAAACTTGAGCGGTATATAAGAAAGACCATCGTGTATTATGGGTGCGCTTTTTCTGGGTTTGAATCCGGACCTGCACACGTGCGGATCCGTAACATTTGGAAATTACTTCCAACTTTAAAAGAGAGTACCCTTAACTTTAGGTTTTCATTACGAAAGAGACCAAAGCACATGCGTGTCATTAAACACGTGTGCACCATTAAACCTGTGACGTCAGAAGCGGAGCCCGGCAATGCGTTCCAGGAACACCGGATGGCACTGAACCAAATCTTGTCGAACGTTGTTGCCGAAAGGTCAGACTGGACAAACGCAGAGCTAGCACTGCTGCCGAGAGGTCAGAGTAGTTCCAGTCGCTCTAGTTCTATATCCGTCTTGTGACAAGATGCAAATAAATTCATGCATTGGATTTATTTAGCAAACTTAAGATAAGAGGAAATGTAACTCGTCAACGTAAACAACGGAACACCTGCATGAAAAAACCTTGAACACGTTGGAACGGATTTAAATTATTTCGTTATCTCTCGTACGTTTTCGGCGTCGGTAGAATTCGGAATTGCTCGACTTACACTTCCTATAAAAACCCCACGATCTGCATAAAGAAGGAAGATCATAATCAGTTGTCATAACAGTATGTAATTTCTTGTAATTTAGTTTGTGTTGTGAACTAAGAATGTGAGTACCTATTCTAAGTTAAACTTGTATAATTATGTTCGCCTTTATTTAGAAATGTTTAATATAATATTTAAGCTACGCTATGCCCCTTGTTGCGATTTATACCGTAACAGTCTCTTTTTCTTTCTTTTCAGCCATTTCACCTTTCCTTTTCTTCGTTTGGTTTCTTGAGTTCCTTCTCATTCGGCTTCAACCTCTTCCTATTCCAGCTTTTTGGCGTCGTCAAATTCTAAGTCGAGCTTCTCCAAATCTTCTAGACCTTTGAGTTTCCCGCATTTTGTTTTATTTACTTTCCGGCATCTCTCATATTTCTGGACAAGACGCAGTTAGTTACTGTTAGGAATTCGTGGTTCGCAAGTAATAGTAACACGCTTTAATGTCCACCATCGCTTAACACAATAAAAGCGCAAGGATGCAACACTTCTATAACTTAAACGCTAGATTCCTTTCGGAATAATAAATGATTCAAAAAACGCGCCGCTCCTCACTTATATAGTAATTCACTCTTTCTTCGAGACTAGCGGCGAACAAGTACCGAACGTTCGAGCACCATCTAGGGCGAATCTGGAAAGCGCTGGAGTCCTTTGGCTGTCTCATAGATGGCGTGACTAGTCTAGTAACTTTGTTGATTTTATTTCTTTTCTTTCGAGCTACAACTTTTTCGAACTTCTACAGTTTTTTCTCTTCCATTGCTCTCTCATTTTCTTCAGGTTTTTTTTTAAATTTGCAACGGGTTTACTTCTTCAGTTGTTACATTTTAAATTTAGCGCTAGAATGTAGCGACTAATAATTTCGTTTTCGCGCCGTGGCAACCCTGGTACCCCTCCTTTACAGCGCTATGGGGGAAAACTTGCACGCTGCGATAATTGATTTCTGATAGGTTCTGGAGGTCCATGTGACTCTCAGGCCGCCTACCATTGGTAATTTCCTTGCGTCAAGGCGATCTGCGTTATTTAGCAGCTTGGTCGCTCTCTTTTGTTGTTCGAGCATTGTGCCGTAAGGACGTGTCTTTTGTCGTATGATAAAATTAACGGATTCCTTGCTCTTTTGGAGAAGAAATCAATCGCAGCTTGGCTGGAAATTCATTCGACACTGCCGAACACCGAGCGGAGGTAATTTTAATCTCCGTACCAAGCCTGAGGCTCACGTTCTCTCAGGTAATATGTAACGACGCATAACACCCGACCAAAATGGCCGCTAACGCATATCGTTTCTTCTACGTAGGCTTTTTAGTTCTGGCTTTTCCCTTTTCCTACTTGGTTTTCCGTTTGGGCGCAAGTTACAGCGCAGGCCCAGGTCATCCCCGCAAGCGTATACGCGAGGGATTTCCCAGTATATCGAGTGTTGGTGCCCCGACAATTATTGTTGTCCGTCTGTCGTTCCCCGTCGTGTGGGTACGCCATTGTGAAGTCATCGACTCGGACAAGACCACTAGATGGCGTAGTGACAGCCAACTTCAGACGGTATATGACATCGGTCGCGAGGTAACCTTTTTCTTTGTTTGTTGCGCATGCATTCTTAATAGCGGATTTAATTTAAAGCAACGGTCCGCTAGAAATTAAACGCATTAGTGTAACTGTGAAACTGTTTCTTTTATTTCTATTATTTTAGTTATGTAATAAATTGTATTAACTTAAGTACGATTTTAATTTAACTACTTTCATACACACAGTGGGTAAAAGTCTAGTCTCTATTTAGTAGCTTCCTTTCTGCACGACTTGGTCGATTGGAGACGTCGGCCAGTCGAATTTCGATTAGTTGTTTTTAAATTGTCTTCTGACACCCGTTATAACTTACCATCGTTGAGATAACCTGCCCCTTTTCCACTGTTGCTAGCTGGGGCACAGCTGATCTAGAATCGGCAGACTTGTCACCTGGAACCGTGGTAAGTAGAGACAAGTAGATTTAATTTAAACTTGGGTGACAACGCTTTAATGTCCACCATCGCTTAACACAATAAAAGCGCAAGGATGCAACACTTCTATAACTTAAACGCTAGATTCACGCACACCGCTTTCGGAATAATAAATGATTCAAAAAAACGCGCCGCTCTTCACTTATATAGTAATTCGGCGAACAAGTACCGAACGTTCGAGCACCGTCTAGGGCGAATCTGGAAAGCGCTGGAGTCCTTTGGCTGTCTCATAGATGGCGTGACTAGTTTAAAAATATGATATCTTCGTAACTTTCCTGGTTTTATTTCTTTTCTTTCGAGCTACAACTTTTTCGAACTTCTACAGTTTTTCCTCTTCCATTGCTCTCTCATCTTCTTCAGGTTTTTTTTAAACTTGCAACGGGTTTATTTCTTCAGTAATACCACCTTTCGGTTTTTTATTTAATTTCTCCTTTCTTTCTGGTATTGTACCATTTCATCAGGTGGTACGGCCGGTTGTTTGTTCTAATCGAACATTTCATAATCATTAAGCTCATTACGTAAATTACACTCGATAAAATATCGCCTAAGCGAGCGCGGGAAATATGTTCGCCTAAAAATTATGTAAACAAACGCCTTGCTTTGTCGAAGGCTCCGCCAATATGAGGCAGGGACTGACCTTCGAAATGAGGCTGCGTTCGCATAAGTTTACAGCTGCGTATTGCACTCATCAAGAAACCGCATCATGTAAACATAACTAATGCTGCGTTTTGTAAAAGGATTAAGCTAGGATTAACTTTAATCATAATGTCACGTTATGGAAAAATTATGGATATGTTACAAATATAAATATGGCAATAAACTACGGAAATGTCTTTAACCTTTATAGTTAATTACTATAACTTTAACTTAGGGGAGGGTCTGGCCCGAGCGGCTAGCCTTGGCTCGTAGAGTCACTCGCTTGGCTTTTCCTACGCACTAATTTACTAATCACTATCCGACACTTACTCACTCACTATTCGACAATTACTACTCTTACACCGCCACATTTTTACTGCTTTTCTATCTATGCTACCTGCGGGTTGGTCTCTTACCTTTTATACATTTCTAAATCTACGTCACAATCGGTTCCTTCGTCTTGGTGGCTGGGGTTCGGTCCAAAGTACAAAGTTCTAAAGGTGTCAGCATCAATTAACCCTTGTCAAATTTGTTCTAATTTGCCTCAATCTTAATTAGCACATGTAAACATACACGCTTACATTCCGCAGAGCTTGCATAAGTGAAATGTGACAATTAGTCGGACTAATTGTCAATGGATGCTAATACTGCATAATTTTGAAATGCACACAATTTGCAATAATTACGAAACGAATTTTTAATTTACTTATTTTCCCAGAGAATGACATCGTGGCAATAAGTTAGAATGTGACATACACATGACGTACAGCATTTTGTGTGTCACAATCTAACCTAGGATTAACTTCCTGGCTCAAACCTTTTATGCAACGCAGCCTAAACGTGAACGTTCCATGGATTAGAATTTAATTTGATTTCCGGTTTAAAACTATATAAAAGGCCATGGCGTAGCACGACAGAGGAGACAGCCAGTGCCCGTCTTGTCGAATGTAGCTCCTCAAGCCCGAGGGCGTACTCGACATTTACAGAATGTCATAGTGTGTGGTTAAAAAATCTGTCCGTCTCTCTGTATCTAGCACGATGTTATTTAATCTGTTGATTGATCTGTTATTTAATTATTCTCGTTACAAAAATGGAACTTCTGTCTTACTCTCGTCGAGATATCTAAAAGGACGTAGTGTTTCGACGAGGCCTTGTAAAATTGATAAAGTTGAAAGTAAAGGATAATTCATCCCCCTTCCGCTATCATCTTTTAACTACCCGTCCCTCACACTTTCCTTTTTCCTTAGGTTTTTGGTTTTGGAATTGGCTACTTCTTCGGAAACTTCCCGACTTTAACCTTCTTCTTCCTCTGGTGATTTAGGTTCACCTTTTTAGTTTTAATTCCCTTCCCATCTTCAGGAGATTCTATTCGAACAGTTTGGTTCTTCCTTGTCTAAATCCTCAGGTTCTGATTTAGGTCTCCTCGGTTCTGCTTCCCTTTCTGTTCTTAGGTTTAGGCGGCGCTTTCTTCCGTTTGGCCCCTCTTCGACTTCCCAGTTTGATTTCTCCTTTCACTTTCTCTCGGTCGAAATCTCTCGAAATTACGAATTATTATTAATTGGGGGAACAAATAATACTGATGGTTGTGAAATCCCTAAATAATTCTGATGGTTGTGAAACCCCTAACATTCAAATTTTGTGTGTAAATCAAATAAAGAAGCAGTTGTTAGTTTCTAATACAAAACAAATTGGCTATTGAATTAATGTTTTCTCACCCAAACCATGGTACTAGGTACAGAGAGAGACGGACGGATCTTTCGGAATTTGTTCACGCACGAAGACATTCGGTGAACGTTAATTTTCCCTTTGGACTCCGGGGGTTACGTATACGACCACACGACTACTGATTGCGTGACGTTTATCGTAAAACTCAGTTCACTTTTATATCGTTTTAGACCGCAAATTCCGATTACAAAAAACTGCGTGTTTGCGACATGATTTTCCTAGCTGTCCGCTCTACTTGTGTCGGCTTTTTTGATGAGTCATTCCGGCGACTGTTAGGTAATGCAATATGCAGCTGAAATTTTCCAACGCAGTTTTATTTTAAAGCTCAGTCCTGACTCATGAGCGAGCTTTAAAATAATGCTGATTACGTCTTCGGACTCTGGGTGATGTGCACGGCTACCGGCCATGTGATACGTATCGTAAAACCCCAGTCCCTTTTATACGGTTTTTAAACCGGAAATTCCGATGACATGAAACCTTGCGTACGGAACACTTGCCCTATGAATTATTGTGATTTTTCCTGGATCGTGCGCCTTTAGTTATGTTTCTTTGATGAATCACCTCGTCGACTGTTCGACGTCGTTACATGCAGTCGATATTCGCCGAACGCAATTTTACTTTAAAGGTCAGGCCGTTTGTTTACTTAATTTTTTAGGTGGGCGAATTTTCCCGCGATCTTTTAAACGACGAACGCGCCTCAATTGAAGCGCCAACTGTTGGACATTGACGGAAGTTTCTTGACACATTTCTCTAAAACAATAATTTTCATCAAATTGCAAATTAATTAGTGCTGAATAGAGCGACGGTTTTAGCCATTTACTAAGAACGGTTTTACTCTTTAAACAACAATTGATTTTCGAAGATTGTTCAACACTTAGACCATGACATGATTGTCATGATCACGACTCATGATATAAAGTGATTTAGACCTTGAAAACTCACACGTTCATCTTCCATATTTTGAAGAAGAAAGAAGAGAAGAAAAAGTCTGGCTTGCAGGAAACATATCAAGGAAGCTGCCCTTCAACAACTATTTAATTATTTTGGATGTGAATTAAACCCAACCTTTAGCCCATGGATTTTAAAAGCAGATGAAAAATAATACTCCACAACAGATGCCAAGGGAAAAGTGTGCCGATAATGATGATATAACCACAGATGAATATCTCCATGGAGAAAGGTAGAGACGTCCTCCCTTTTAATTTTTTATGTTCAATCGAAACACTAGTACGAGGCCGAACAAAACATTCATTTGATAAATGAAGTTGTATATGCTTTAATAGTTTTTCCAATTTCCACTTAACACCCCGCTCGGATGAAACAACAGCGGAGCGCCGCGCCGGGGCTCTCCAAATATTTATCGTTAAATAACAAATTTCAATTTGCCCGCAGTATTCAAACAATGGCGGAGGCGCCGGCAAACATTAAACAATCCAAACAAAAACAACACAATTTTTTCACCGGGAGGAGGAGGAGGGGGAGAGTATCAACTCGGCTACTAGGCTCACCCAGTCTGAAGAACGATGAACTTCTTGTCTGCATCGTGCGAGGAACACTTCTTTATTTCGAACACCGTGTAGAACTTCGTTTTAGATGTTTATGCGGAACCGCTCGTGAAAATGCCCGGATGGAAGTCCGCGTGGTTCGTTTGCCCGGAGCGGCGGCGGTGCATGGTCGCGTGAATTTTTTAAACGAGAGAAAAAATCGTGGCTCGGGGAAAAAAAGGCTAATGACGACTTGCGGCCTGCATTTCGCGTTTAGCCTAACTCTAGGGCTGTCGGGCGGACACTGAACGTGAACGTGAATACCAAAGGGAACGTGCACGGTGATAAAAGTTCGAGACTTGCGCGAGCTTGCGCAGGCGCCCCCTAAAATATGAGCGCGGTGTGCCGCTTGGAAAACAAAAGAATTACGCTCACCAATGAGATAGTTCGCTAAGTAAATCAACTGCACGTTTTAATGGGGCGGCCGGTGCGGTGGAAAGTCGGACGGGAACGTTCCTAAATGAATTATTATGAAAGTTCGATCCCGAGCTCGTCGGGGTATCGGCTTTGGTCCTTCGAGCTTTTCACATTTTCACGAACGATGAAATGAATGCTGAATTATGAAGCTTCTTTAAACTCTTATTTAATTCATTACGATGTAGTCTTTGGACCCGTTCGGGAGGGCGAACTAAATCGTTGAGGACCAACAAATAGTGTTCAGTCATCGTCGATAATAAAGAGTCCAGTTTGAAGGAGATTAACTCAAGGGAGTATTTCGGGCCCGTCACTGTTTCTTTTTTTATGAATTGCTACAATGAAGTCTTTAAAATATTTTGGTAAAAGGCGACAATTTCAAGACGATGACCGTCACGTGAAGGCTGAGTGACTGAAGGCTGAATTTATCTAACGTCGAATCAACAGCAAACAACTATTAGAAAATAACAAATGGCCAAAAACTTATTACTTTCGGACTAATTCCTCTTTTAAATGGAAATACAATTTCGTGAGCACTGTGAAATATTTGAATAAATAGAATCAAGTTCAGTGGTTTATTCGTGTTGAGGAAATTACAGTAAATGTACAATAAAAGACTCTACACATAAATAAATAATCAGAATTAGATTTCCTTTCAACAAAACACTCAAGCAGTAAACACTAAATAACACTTCGGAAATGTACACAGCTAGAATTGCAATTCGTCTTACGACAGGTAAGTAAGTAACATGCTACGTCGTCTTAGCTTGAAGAGACTAGAAAAGTATAATATGAACGGTGAACGGACGACCATCGGCAATCAAGGTCAGAGACACGGTAGTAACGACACATCGACGGCTATACTGCGCGTATGATGGTACCTACGTACGTGTAGTCTTTGGTTTCGAGGAGGAACAAACAGATTAACAATTAGATAAGTTCGGCATGCTGTGTGGAAAGTTGCGCTGCTTCTTCTTCTTCTTCTTCTTCTTCATTGCTGCTTCTTGTTCTTGCGGAACTTCCTCGCGGGTCACTTTTTGAACTTGCCGGCATCGCTCTGGCCGTCCGGAAGCGTCGTGCTCGGGCGATCGGAGGGGGCGCGGCTTCTCCTTGCTGCAGATCTGGTGGTGATTTTCCCAATCCTTGTGCTGGCAAAAGGGGCTGCGAGCGGGCCAAGCTGTACCCGGAGCAGGTTTCGTGCGCTTTCCTTCCACAATCCCAACAGGACTAAAACAGAGGATTTTTTTTTAATTGCGTAATTTCTTGACCGTCTTGAAACTTACGTTTTGCTGAGAGGGGGCCGGCTGCGCCGAATTTGGGGGCGATATACTGTTCTCCGTGGCTTCGGCGTGATTGGCGGGAATATTTTCGTCCGTGTGCTTTCGCGCATCTGAATGTCAAAATTAAATTACTTTAGAAAAGAACAGAACTTAAAAATACAACCAGAAAAGCTGCAAGTAAGTCTTTTCTTTTAATCTGGATCTGCTCAAGGTTGCGATATGGCATCACACGACGCTCGAAACGTTAAAAGAGGCGACATGCTCTAATGAGACTCGCTGAAAGATAACCGGCGTCACTTGTTTAAAATTCGGCAGGTTCGTCCTCTACTAAAGACCTTTGTGGTCGTGAAATGAGACTGTCATGTTGATTGGTCACCTCCATCCGCCCAAAAATTGTTCTCAAACAAGCGAAAATCGCCAAATTTGGGCCATGACAGACGAATCAACATAACCATTTCGATTAAATCCTAAGTCAGAGCGTTCGACCCATAGATTAGAGATTATTATATTATATGTAGATATCCGTCTCCTGCTTTATCGACCTGACTGTTTTTTTAATTGTGACTCCAGCTGTTAAGGGCGCTAGTATTGCAAGTACAAAAATTTGGCGGGATATTTAAAATGTAAATGTATTGATGTTGCCTATACGATGTAGAATTGTTTTCCGAGAAATAGGATTTCACATGTAAAAATAAATAATCTCGATTATTTCCTCTCCTAACAATTTTACGACAAAATAGTTGGTATATGGTAAATAGTAGTTAGTAGAGGAAATAATAATTGAGATTCCTTATTTTTACATATGTGTGATTCTAAGATTTTCATTGCTGGCAAAAATAAATATCTTAGGTTGAATTAAATTAAATGAAATAAGAATCACAGGGATAAAATAAGCCATGGTTTCAAGCAAGGTACCTACATTATAAATATAAACTTATTTAATCCAAATACAATGCAAATACATTGTCATAAATTTTCAATATTCACAATTAAAGATGTTTTAATATAATAATAACTTTATTCATTTAGTTACAATTACAGTTACAGTTATAATTAACAGTTACTGTTATTTTTATGTATTTTTATATTAGAATTCAAGTTATAATTATGATTTCGAAAACTCAACTTGTTATCCTACCCAGTAAAAGTATATTAATAACTTAGTAAATTAAATTAGTAAATAACATTTTTTCTATGTTGTTGGCCAAGGGAATACTTTTCATGCCCCCAGAAGTAAAGAAATAAGCCACTGGTTGTTTCCACTTCCTGGCTATTCCTCTAACCATGAAAACAAGTGCATGATCAGCAAGCTCACTTTTCACATAGTCATCTCCTTGAGTTGCAAAGCCATGAATAATGTCTTCCTTCGAATTATAGGAAAGTGACGGCTCAATTGACATTTCATCATACATCAATACACAGTATCTTTCTAATGCCGACATATCTTTCACAGAGTCTCGGAGGCATTGCAAAATTTGCAAATTTAATCCACTGCCAAAAGGAATTTTATGTAACATTTGCATTAAGGTTTTCCTAGATGGAAGAGCAAACACTTTCTCCAATAATCTGTAGCCTTTTGGGCTTGCTTTCATAATAGAAAGAGCAAAAACCTTGTCATCTGTAGTGAAACGCCTCCCTTTAGGATGTCTCTTTTGCATTTCAACTTGAGATGTAATGAACCGCATTGTTGTTTTGTTTATTTTATTTTTTAGCAATTCACCGGATTCAGCATATTCAAGTGCTTGATGCAGTTGGCCTTTTATTGAAAGATTTTCTCGATCAAGATTGGATGCAGTTTGCTTCAAGTCTTTAGCTGTTTTATAAAGGAATTTAGCCTTTGGTGACAGTTGATTTGATCTGGTGACATTAACTGTTTGTAATAAATTTAACCTCTTCCTAACACCTATAAAGAATACATACATATTATTATGTATACAATGATTTTTTGACTATATAAACGATGAATGCATACTAAACATCGAACTGACTGTCTTTAAATTAAGTAATAATAAATGCATTACACTAAAATGTACAATAAAAAATCTGTATTATAGTTTTAATTATAGCTCTTAGGTTTTACAATGCAAAAATGAAATATTGGAAATCATTAACTTTCAGTTATTTCCCGTAATACATAATAAATAAAACTTTCTGGAATATTTTTCATTTTCTAATATATTTATCGACTCAAATTAATATTAATTATTATTTTTTGAAAACATACCACGTTTAGATGTTACAACTTTTGCTTTGGGTGCTGGCTCAGGAGTGTGGAGTAATAATTTAATTCTAGATGTGCTCGGTCCAGGTTGATTTAAAATATCTTGCTGTGATGGGCCAGAAGCTTCATATGTATGGTTCATTGGGACAGGAACATCAAATGGTCTACTCCTTGTCTCATGTATATTAGTTTCTGATATCACATTATCTGTAAAAAAGAAAAATGTATTTCACTTAATTTTTTGTTACTTAATGTGAAAATTATACTGCAGACATGTAGCTGTACCTGTATTAATCAATAGTTACTTTAAATTCCTTTTATATACATATTTCTTTTAAGTCATGCAAAACACACATACCGTCACACAATTGCAAAGTTGGAACAGCAGCAACGACAAGACCTGAGAGACTCTGATATGGTGCAGGAATTTTATATTCTTGTGAGAAATGTCTATCACAGACGCGGTAAGATTTTCGAACTTTCTTTTTTTCGACATTTTCCAGATCCTGCCTGTTTATCGCTCTCAACCACTTTTGAAATACCTATTATTTTAAATATGAAAAATAAATAAATCTGCAAAACCTCATGTAATAAATATTATGAGAAGTGACAAGATTATTATTATGTATGATTTACAGCAATTTAATAGATACTTCTACTTACATCATCCCGGTTTGGAAAACGATGGAGTTTTTCTGTTTTACCAGTACTTTTGCAAGCCGATATGCAACAGTAGAAGACAGGCGGCATTATGACAAGATCACCTCGGTCACAGCAAAAAATAGTCACGAAATTTAAATTTAAAACAAAGAACTAAACACCAACACACTAATGCTAATACCAAACACAACGTACAAATCGAATAAACGGTAAACAGATAACTAAACTACCGGAAAAAGTTCAGAAATATTAAGAAAAAACCTTATGCAATGCAAATGGAGACTTGTCAGAAAAACGTTTGTTTGTTGGAAACTTGATCCAAATTTTAGGCGGTAATCTTTATGCATGACAGCGCCTCTTATATCTGGAGTCAACACTACAATAACCGATTGACAGGTATCCATAACAGTGCACACTCCCTAACCTAACCTCACCTAACCTAATGTGATCGGTCGAGCTTTTTTTCTGTATGAAACACCCAGTATATGGTTCGACCTCTACCAAAAATCTTTACGGTCGCGTAATGTCACTGGCCTGTTGACTGGTCACCGCCAACTGCTCAAAAATTGTTTTAAACAAATGAAAATCGCCAAATTTGGATCATAACTGACGAATCAACGAAACCATTTCGACTAAATCCTACGACAAAGCGTTCGACCTCTACCAAAAACCTTTATGGTCGTGTAATGTCACTGGCGTGTTGATTGGTCACCTCGAACTGCTCAAAAATTGTTTTGAACAAATGAAAATCGCTAAATTTGGTCCATGACTGAAGAATCAACGTAACCATTTCGATTAAATCCTAAGTCAAAGCGTTCGACCTCTACCAAAAACCTTTACGGTCGTGGAATGACACCGGCGTGTTGATTGGTCACCTCCAACTGCTCAAAAATTGTTTTGAACAAATGAAAATCGCCAAACTTGGACCATGACTGACGAATCAACTTAACCATTTTGATTGAATACTAGGTCAAAGCGTTCGACCTCTACCAAAAACCCTTAGGGTCGTGAAACGAGGCTGGCGTGTTGATCGGTCATCCAAAATAAATACAAATTGTTTCAACACAGCTTTTCCCCCTCGGACGAATCGATCCCTCCTTTCAATATTCTTCTTCATTTCGTCGCTCGCATTCATTTGTTAATTGCGCGACGTAAAAATCAATCGGACCAGTATTATTAGCAAAAAAAAAATGTTCGGTTTGTTCATCAAACGTTGAGTTATCAAGAAACGCCGATTTTAAAACTCGACTCGTGCAGATAATTGCGCCTTGTTTCAATTTCCTGTTTTCAGGGCGGCACTTTATAAAGCAGAGGAGGGTTAAATCGATACGGGCCGATACCCCTTGTAGTGTCCTCGTCAAGTCGAGGGGGCCTAGGATGACACTCCAGTAAACCCCAGACTTTGAAAGATTGATGCGTTCTGTAAGGGATTTGTTTAAAATAATTGTTTAAAAAGGGGGGGGGGGGTTAATAAGTAAAAAGCCCTGCCATAGTGGCTTCGCTTTGCGCGATCGTTTACACAAGTGTAATGAGGATTCTCCAAAAAGGAATGGTATCCTGGCACTCCGGCGGTTTCCCGCATTGTATTTGACACAATTCAACCCCCCCCCCTCCCTCCCTCCCCCAAACGGGGATATAATGTCGGCTCTACATATTTCATTAATTATTAGTGTCGTGCTTGGTTGAATGCGGAAATTCCGAAGTTTTGCCGGAACGGGGGATGCACGGTGGAATTTCAATGAGAACGCGCCATTAGCTGGTTCAAATGGAATCGTAAATGTATACGTACGACATTAATTTTTCAATTGGTTAAATACTCTAACATAATCACCATTTCTGATTGCCTCTGCGTAGCCTCATCTTTAACACATATTATTACCTCGTTAGTAACTATAACTACTAAAGCGAAACTTAAAAAAAAAAACATTTTAGAAGAGTCCGGGCAAATTAATATACAATCTTCTGCGGACAACAAACAATTCAATTATGAAAAGAGACTAACGAAGTTACAAGAGCCCAGCGGGCGCCTCCGCCAATTACATCGAGCCGCAGTTGCAACCCTCTGCAGCCCGGCCGTAAATTAAATAAGATATTGATCATTTCAGCGGAAAAAATTGCGTGGCTCTTGGCGTAACTGCACAATATGCAATTACGTCAGTGCAACGTTTCTGTTTGTTACGGAACGTTTCAGGCTTTACGCAAACGCTTTCAGCCGAAAGGTCACAAAGCTCTCTCCCCCCCCCCCCCCCCCGTTAAGTACTGAAAATAGAAGCGCCGCAATAACTCATTAATTACGAAAACGAGTTTACCGAAGAAGGTTGCAGAAAATTTGATTCTGATGCGCCTTTTACGTCTGTGCATAGTGTAACGGTTTCATGATGTAATTGCTTCAGGCGAAAAGGAGTTGTATTTCGCGACTTTATTTAAGCATGTGTACAACACAGGTTTTACACGGACTGAACTTTAAAATGCCAAAAGGACTTACGGTCCTTACGGTGCCCGAACCGATTCTTAAAACCTATGCACGGACCGAAACTAAAACGGATACGACTTTGAGACGTCGCCGTCCGTGAGGTAAATTAAGAAGCAAAAGCTTAGCGTAGCGCTCTACCGCTTATTCGAGCGATGTACTGATCAGAAACAAGGACGATACGTAAAATACAACCTTGATTTGTGATTGATCGATGAAGAGGAATAAAACGTCTTTTCTTTTGACTTGATTTCCCGTTTTATTCTATTTAAACCTCGGTTCGTGTGTTGAGAAAACCTCATTCATTGGCTCTTAAAATAGTCTAGCGTCGAGCTGATTTATTTAGACCTCGGGTCGTGTACGATTTCAACTATAGTGTAATACGTAATAAATTCCGAAAATATTGTTTCATGTACGGCGTGATTCAAACAACACGCACGAACTGAGCTCTAAAAACCAAAAAACGAATGAAAATAAAGACTTCTGGGGTCCTATTCGAAAAGATTCGTATGCGAATCCCGTACAAAACTCCCATACAAGTCGTTCGAAAACTACGTCATTTTTGCATACGAATCTTTTCGAATGGGTTGAGAATAGGGCCCCTGTTCTATACTATTGAGATCTGACTTCAGTTCGTGCACCGCTTCTTATAACCTTCTTATGCACGCACTGAAACTAAAACGGGAAACATCGTCTTTTGGAAGGTAAACTATGATTGAATGTAAAAAGAACTTCGCCTTTTCGATTTCCGCCTACTTTTGTATTTCATCATCTATTTAGGAGCGATAACGAATGAAAATAAAGACTTCTGTTCTATGCTAGTGCGTTCTGACTTCGATTCGCGCACCGCTTCTTATAATTTGTGCACGGACTGAAACTAGAACGCGAGACATCGTCTTTTGGAAGATAAATTAGGATTTAAAGTAAAAGAAAACTTCGCCTTTTCGATTTCTTGTACGTCTATAAGATAATACCTCAGAGACTTACGAGTAATCCTAGGGCCCTAGGAGAAATTATACCTTCCACAGAACTTCAAAATTCCATATTTTAATAACTGGGTTACAGGTTTACAGATCTTACGGTTGCTACAGATACGAGCAGAATCGACACATAAAACGGGTATGACTTTAAGACGTCGCTGACTGTGAGGTAAATCAAGAAGTAAAAGCTTAGCGTAACGTTCTACTACTTACTGGAGCCATTTACTGGTCAGCCAATCAGGAACAAAGACGATACGTAAAATAAAAACTTGATCTTTGACTGAGGGACTGCTCAATCGATTAGAAGCAACAAAGATTTTATTTTGATTTGATTTGCCGTTTTATTCTGTGCTATTAATAGGGATGCGATGGTTTGAGAAAAATTCAAGTTGTTTCAAAGTTGTTGACTTCATTACATTCTGTCCTCGGTTCGCGCACAGCGTGATTCAGATTCAGATTCAAAGTAACTACACGGACTGAACTTTAAGATGCAAAAAGGTCTTACGCCGATGCATTCTGACTTCGGTTCGTGCACGGGCTCTTAAAACCTATGCACGAACTGGAACTAAAACGGGTACGGACTTTGAGACGTCGCTGCCTGTGAGGTAAATTAAGAAGTAAAAGCTTAGCGTAGCGTTCTAATGCTTATTGGAGCCATGTGCTGGTCAGCCAATCAGAAACAAAGACGATACGTAAAATACGAACTTGATTTTTGATTGATCGATTAGGAACAAAAAAGTATTTTACTTTGATTTGATTTGCCGTTTTATTCTATGCGCCGGTTCATGTACAGCGTGATTCCAACAACGCGCACGAACTGAGCTCTAAAAACAAAAAACGAAAAAAAATAAGGACTTCTATTCCGTTCTATTGCGTTCTGACTTCAGTTCGTGCACCGCTTCTTATAATCTGTGCACGGACTGCAACTGCAATCGTCTTTTGAAAGGTAAATTAAGATTTAATGTAAAAAGAAACTTTTCGATTTCCGCCTACTTTTGTATTTCATCGTCTATTTAGGAGCGATAACGAATGAAAATAAAGACTTCTGTTCTATGCTATTGCCTCCTGACTTCAGTTCGTGCATCGCTTCTTATAACCAATGCACGGACTGAAACTAGAACAGGAGACACCGTCTTTTGAAAGGTAAATTATGAGTTAATGTAAAAAGAAAACTTCGCCTACTTTTGTATTTCATTGTCTATCTAGGAGCAACAACGAATGGAAATAAAGACTTCTGTTCTAAGCTAGTGCGTTCGGACTTCAGTTCGTGCACCGCTTCTTATAATCTGTGCACGGACTGCAACTGCAATCGTCTTTTGAAAGGTAAATTAAGATTTAATGTAAAAAGAAACTTTTCGATTTCCGGCTACTTTTGTATTTCATCGTCTATTTAGGAGTGATAACGAATGAAAATAAAGACTTTTGTTCTATGCTATTGCCTCCTGACTTCAGTTCGTGCACCGCTTCTTATAACCAATGCACGGACTGAAACTAGAACGGGAGACACCGTCTTTTGAAAGGTAAATTATGAGTTAATGTAAAAAGAAAACTTCGCCTACTTTTGTATTTCATTGTCTATCTAGGAGCAATAACGAATGGAAATAAAGACTTCTGTTCTATGCTAGTGCGTTCGGACTTCAGTTCGTGCACCGCTTCTTATAACCTACGCACGGACTGAAACTAGATAAACAAGCTAAATACTTACCTAGAAAAATAAGTATAAAATAATAATAGTTTTTTATATTTTCGGTCGTTTTTATTAGGTCAATAATCAAGTGGTCACAATAAAAAAGCGAGTTTTCCGTTTCGTCCGAATTTTTTGTTCGATGTTTACCTTATATTTTCCGCTCGGATTGGCCATCGGCCGACCCAAAAGACCGCCGCCAAACCAGCCGTGAACGGCCGATAATAATAATCGACGGCGTTAGTTATTCCGCCCAATCAAGAACGAGCCGGTAACAAACCGACACAAACAAAATAACCGGGGGGCCCGGTATCGTGTCCGCGGCGGCGGAAACGAAGTTAATCGCCGCTATTCCCGCGGCGGCAGCGTCGGTTTTATTGGGCGTGAAATAAGCGTCGCGGCGGAGTTCATATTTTGTCGGTGGCGCGGAAGGAATTGACTCTTGTTGACAAGCGGGACGAGACATCATTGTAACACGGAGGTTTTTTTTTTACAACTGTTATCCAATCGAGCCCCTAAACCTCGTAACAAAAAAAAAACATCCCGTAGCAGACGAATTACAAACCATTTCTTCTTGTGTTAGAAAGAAAAACGTTTGGTACTTAACTAATTGGGGTTAACTCATTCCCCATCAAACATAACAAATTAGCAATTAAATTAATGTTTTCTCACCCAAACCATGGTACTGGACACAGAGAGCGTACGGATTTTCGATCATGCATGTTTTCTCACCCAAACCATGGTTGGTACTAGACACAGAGAGACAGAAGGATTTTCGAAGTTCGATCATACACCGGGACATTCTTTAAACACTAATTTCTTTTGTTTTCAATCAACCGGAAGTAAGTGTAGCGGAGACCAACTTTGAAATTGGCAACCGCTCTCATCCCAACTCTTTTTCTCGGAAGTGTGAAGTAGTAGAAAGTTGTGGATGTAAAAAATGTTGATAACAAAAGGTCACGAGCCGATGGCAACATAATTATCTTTCAAGGCCAACCGGAAGTAAGTGCAGCGGAGACCAACTTTGAAATTGACAACCGCTCTCATCCCAACTCTTTTTCTCGGAAGTGTGAAGTAGTAGAAAGTTGTAGAAAAAAATGTTGATAACAAAAGGTCACAAGCCGATGGCAACATAATTATCTTTCAAGGCCAACCGGAAGTAAGTGTAGCGGAGACCAACTTTGAAATTGACAACCGTTTCATCCCAACTCTTTTTCTCGGAAGTGTGAAGTAGTAGAAAGTTGTGGATGTAAAAAATGTTGATAACAAAAGGTCACAAGCCGATGGCAACATAATTATCTTTCAAGGCCAACCGGAAGTAAGTGTAGCGGAGACCAACTTTGAAATTTCAATCAGGAACGTATGTCGAGTTGGATATCAAAACGACCTCGACTGAAGCTCACCTGTTGGCTGGTCTTCTTTTTATTTTTATTTTATTTTATTAATTTCATAATAATTTTGTAACTTGCCCTGTGGCACCAGCCTTCAAAGTGATTTGTGAAGTAGATTTTACCTCACAGAATCAGTCAGCTTCAAATTAAATCAATCGATTATTTGATCGTTTATTTTAAGCGACGTTATGCAGAAGACTGCAAGCCAAAGGCACGCCAAAACGAACGAACGAGAATTTATAAATACCGCGTTCGAAATAGGCGCGTTCGGCGTCGCGGCGCCAGCGCAAGCGCCACCACAATCGATCCGGCGCCTGCACGACTTCGACGGTATCGTGAAAATGTCAATTTGTTGTCACAGATATCACCAAATAGACAAAGAAAATGTCAGATAGTACAACACGCAAGTATTCGGTAAGTACCTATCCGTTAAGAGAAATTAAATCGCCTGCCACCCCGGCGACCGTTCACCCCCGCAGCCCGTTTTACGTAAAACGACGCGTTCCTGCTTTAGAGCACCCCCAGTTCTATTTCCTGCCTTGAAACTCACGCTTGAGGATTGTGCTGCAGCCCCCTGACGACGGTGCAGTTGCTTTTGGCAGATAAGATTGATGACGGCGAGTGCGACAATATTTAATAAGCCGCAAGAACTGCGGCCATGAATTTAGATGAGGACGTAAACATCTGCTACCCATCGCGTTCATAAAAAAAGTCGCGTTCGCCTGTATCATTCGATTGTGGCAATTTTCAGCTGAATGTCAAAGTGGCGTCAGTTGTAGCTTAACATCTTTAGCAACCCCCGTATGTACAATCACAGTAATTAGTCATGGAGGTGACATAACCTTGTAACCTGTACTTTCATTTTTAAGCTACGTTTACATTCAGTTTCGTGCCAGCACAAATTCGTAACACAAAAGCTTAACGTGTGTTACCATTTATTTTGACGGACTATTTTGACAGGCAGCCTGTCAATGTAAATGGTAACACACGGAGGCATACGTCAAACTTTCGTGCAATTAATTCGTGCTGGCGCGAAATTGAATGTAAACGCAGCTTTAATTCGACGTTCGTAGTTTTGAAGGAGATGGGTGCGTTGTCTTGTAAGTTTTCCGTAAGCGGGCGTCATGAATTATGATTGCGACTGTACACACAAGTCTATCAGATTTAATAAGGCGAGATATTTGTGAACGTGATCCGTATTAACAAATTGCGTTATGATATGTTGTCGTGAACAATACAGCTGTTTAATCTCAGCAAAACGATAATAAATAATTAACGTCTAGCCGCTGCTTTGTTTGTGTTAATCTCCTTATCGTTGCTTTCGTTTAAAATAAATTATTAATTTTTATTTACTATTTCGATGCTTGTCCTCATTGCTATTTATTTGAGAGTATTTATCTTTTTATTGTAGAATATTATACTACTGTTCTACTATACTGTACCAAGCACCACATAAGAACCTACACAGTAGCGACACTCGAGTATAACTGTCACATTTGCCAATTTGTTTGATACCTACCCATCCGAATTATGTACAGATTATTTTTTACTATATGCCGATCGTATAAAGTATGAGTTAAGAACATATACGCCGAAACGACGTGACTTGACAAAAGCCACAAGGCTGTTTCACGAAATTTAGAAGGAGATAGCAAGCCACATAAAAATTCTTTGGCTTATCTATCGATCGATCGATCGGCGTATAGAGAAAAAATGAACTGTACTAATTAATAACGGAAAGGTTAGCGCCAGGAAAATACAATAAATTTATTTACTTTTATATTTTACTTTATATTTTATATATTTTATATATTTACTATTTACTTCTTTTATTGCATTAATTAATGTTGGAGTAAACGGTTGTTGTCGAAATTTTCTAAGAGATGGCGCTATTTTTCACTCACTGTAACTCTGAGCATAGACTCAGACTTCTTATTGTAATAGTATGATAAGAAATGGAACTGTCGTTTTTCATAAATTATTTTGAAGCACAGCAAAGCTTTATAATAATTGTTCTCTGTAACTGCAGGGCTGTTTGTAATTTATTTTCGAAAGATGTTGCACAGACACCGCGACGGTTACTAAGAGATGGCGCTGCACTTAATTCGTCGTAAAAAATTGTCTTTTACGTCGTTCGTACAATTCTGTTTTAATTTTCGATTAATCAATGTTGGTTGTATTTAACACTATTCATTTGTTCAGCGTAATTACGGGGCGCTAGCTTGTAATTTATTTCGGAGAAAATGTAACAGACACTTATTGAGAGATGGCGCTGTATTCGTCGTAAACAAATGCTTTTTTATGTCAATCATCATCATTCGAACAATTCGCCTTCCAGTATTAATCGATTTTAATAATTAACGTTGTCGAAAACGGTCGTTATTAAAAGCTGCTAAGAGATGGCGCTGTATATCTCTCATTGTAACTATAAGGCCCGATCTTACAATCGTCGTATAAACTGAATAGAACACTATTGTTGCAGCAACATGACGTAGATGTGGAAGAATGTTAACGAATATTCGGCGAATAGTTATTATTCGACGAATATAGCTTATTCCACGATTGTAGAAGTGGACCTAAGTCGACAAAGGTTAGGAAGAAAACTATCTTACTACTTACTTTATAATTTATAACTACAGGGCTATTTGTAATTTATTTTCGAGAAAATGTTGCAAAAACACCGTGAGAGTTACTAAGAGATGGCGCTGCAATTAATTCGTTGTAAAAAACTACCACCCTCCATGTCGATTAGTACCATTCGTACAATTCATTTTTAATTATTAATTAATTTTACCAATGATTAATTAATGTAGTGGAAACGGTTGTCATTGAAAGTCATCAAGAGATGGCACTGTGTTTCTTTCACTGTAACTCTTTGGTCTACGTGGATGACGAATGAAACTGTCATCATCTGAACAATTCACTTTTAATTATTGGTTAATTTTATTCATCGACGTTGGTGGACGAAACGATTCTGTTTGAAAGTTGCTAAGAGATGGGGCTGCATTTTTTTCATAGTAAGTCTAAGTCGCAATGATGAGTGATAGTCTATGAGGAATAAAACTGTCGGTTTTAAATTCTTTCGAAGCGAACGCAAAAAAATCGCTTACTTTATAACTGCGAGACTATTTGTGTTTTATTTTCGAGAAAGACGCTGTAAGCGTCACTAATAGATGGCGCTGCATTTAATTCGTTGCAAAAAAATTGTCCTTTGCGTTGACTAGTATCACTCGAACATTTCATTTTTAATTACCAACTAATTTTATCAATTAATGTAGGGGAAAACGGTTGTTATCGAAAGTTACCAAGAGATGGCGCTGTATTTCTTTCGAAATACGAAAGAAACCCAACCCAACCCAATTTGCAAATCCTCGATTCTACGAGGATGACGAATAAGACTGTCACTTTAAAATTCTTCCGGCAGCAATTGATCATCTTGTATCATTCGTCGTTATTGCGGGGCTATTTGTAATTCCTTTTCGAAAAATGTTGCTACGAAATTGCCAAGAGATGGCGCTGCACTTAATTGATTGTAAAAAAAAGCTATTTCTTTATGTTGATTGGCGTCATTCGAGCATTTCATTTTTAAATATTGATTAATTTTATGAGTTGACGTTGGTGGACAAAACGGTTCTCACTGAAAGTTGCTAAAAGATGGCGCTGTATTTCTTTAAACTAACTTTAAATTTATCAGGTCAACAAGCGATCGAAAGATGTCGCTACTTAAATGTCCATTACTTTAAATTTAACTTTAAATGCAACTTTAAATTTTTTCGAACAAACCAGAAGGAGTTGATTATTTTATATCGTTCAATTCATTTTGGAATTTAATTTGTTTTGGAAATCAATTTATTTTGAAACTCAAGTCACTAAGAGATGGCGCTGTAGTTCGTTCATTTTATATTATTCATTGTCACTGTACCACTATACTATACTAACTACTGTACTAAGCCTTTTTTTTTAATTTCTCCTCGTAGTTGGGCGTGAATTGTTAGTTGTGAACCGGCCCTGCTTGAACTTAAAAATTGACGCATACCATAACCTCACTTTTCTTTCTTTTATTAGGCAATTTCTTGGCTGTAATTTCTCAAATTATATTTCTTCATGTTTGTGTGCGATTAAATTAGCAGTGGATTTCATTCTACTTTTCGCCTTTATTCGGAGAAAGTAACGAAAACTTTCACTATCGGTCGAGAGATGGCGCCAGCCTGTAGGAAACAAAGTAACCCTCATAATTTCTTGTCAACATTTATCAAATTAAATAGCGCGCAGCTCTGCACTTACATAAAGCAATTATTTAAAGTAACCTTTTTTTTGCAAAAACCTCGGGTAGATTCACGGTGAACTACAGCGCCATCTCTTAGTGACTTTCACGGTACCTTTGCGACATTTTGCAATTCTTTCGGTTTGTTTGTTGCGGAAGAACTTAAAAGCGACAGTTTTATTCGCCGCCGTCTTTGCAGACTTGTAGTTAGAATGGAACAAATTCGGCGCCACCTCTTGGTCACCTTCAATAATAACCGTCTTCTCATACACGAATTGATAAAATTAATTAATAAATAAAAGCGAACTGTTCGGATGAGGCTAAAAACAATTTCTTTGCAGCGAATAAACACAGCGCCATCTCTTAGCAACTCTAACAATTTCAAGTAGCGACATCTTTCGATCGCAGTGGAGTTCTCGAGCTACGGTTCTGCTGACGAAGGCCCAACTAGGCCCGAAAGAGCCTGCTCGAGGAATCCGCTGTAATCAAAACCGATTTGCACAAAATTTTCTAACAATTTCATTGGAATATTTTTTTGAAAATAAATCACAAATAGTCACGATGAATATAAAATAATCAACTTCTCTTGGTTTGTTTCAATTTAGAGAAGAATTTAATCGTGACAGTTTCATTCGTTATCACTCGTCATTGCAGACGTAGAGTTACTAGGAAAAAAAACTACAGCGCCATCTCTTAGCAACTTTCAAAAAGAACCGTTTCGCCCACCAACGTCAATGAATAAAATCAATCAATCAATAATTAAAAATGAATTATTCGAATAATGCTAATCAACATAAAAAAACAATTATTTTACAATTAATTAGCAACTCTCAGAGTTTCATTGCAACATTTTTCGAAAATAAATTACAAGTAGCCCCCCCCCTCCCCGTAGTAACAACGCACAATATAAAATAATCAATTTTATTGGTTTGCTGCAAACGAATTTAAATATGATAGTTCATTCGTCATCTTCGTACACTCGAGAGTTACAGTGAAAGAACTACAGCGCCATCTCTTGGTAACTTTCAATAACAACCGCTTTCCATTACATTGCTGTAGCCATCGTTCTGAACTCCGCCTTTTGATTTTCCCAGTATTGTATATTCTGTATTCTGTATCATGTATTGTATATTCTGGGCGGAAAATAAAGACATATTATTATTATTATTATTATTATTATTATTAATTGATACAATTAATCGACAATTAAAAATGAATAAAGGACGATTTCTTACAACGAATTAAATACAACGCCATCTCTTAGTAACTCTTGCAGCGTCTTTGTAACATTTTCTTGAAAGTAAATTACAAATAACCTTGTAGTAATAAATTATATGAAGTAAGCAGCTGCTCTTGCGTTTGTTTCGAAAGAATTTTTAAAAACGACAGTTTTCTTCCTTACCTTAGTCGACTTAGCCCTAGTTTTACAATCGTGGAATAATACCTATTCGTCGAACATCACACACAGCGCCCCCCACGTAGTAACAACGCATAATATAAAAAAATCAATAATTATATTGGTTTGCTGCAGGAGAATTTAAAAATGACAGCTGGGCGATTCCACGAAAATGTCAACCTGACCCTAGTTTTGTAAAGATTTTCTTATGGGAATAGTAAATATTTTTTTCGTAAGAGAGTAATATAAATTTGTTTAGTATACCTTTACTTTTTAATTGTAATTATTTTATCAATGAAAAAAGTCTATTAAAGTTTATCGAAATTTATACGTAGAACATCGTAAAAAGTTTGCAAGATGATTCATATAAAAAATAATATTGTAAAATGAAGTAAATCATTATTGGTACTATGGCTGGGAGTGGGTTTTCTTTTACTATCATTTTGAGCAAAATAATCTGAAATGTTTAATGTATTAAAAAAGAAATTGTGAATATTTATACTAAGAAATGTTTGTCGCCTGATTGACGTTAATGCGAAAAGTTTGTTTAATTGATACATATCCTAATTTTCGGGCAAACAGATGATATATTTTCTTAATATACAGTTATTTCTACAGCATAGGAGCAAAACATTATCTCAATCATTCACTATCAGTTTATTAAACGCGTCAATCAGGCGACAAGTCCGACAACTAGGTAAGAAATCCTACCGGTAGTAGAAGGCTGCGAAAAAAAATTATCGTTTGACAAAAAATATGCAATAGATACGTCAATTGTGACAGTGTTTCTGAACGTTTTTTTATGGTTATTTGCTAGCGAATTTTTTGCCAAAATCGTTATGCCTTCAACATCGGCAAGCCGTATGAAGACATACATCGAACGATTAAAATCGTCTGGAAAATATGAAGAATATTTAAGAAAGAGAAGATTGGCTCAACGTACGTATGAGCTAAAACGTAGTGCCAAGACAAAGAAAGAGTTAAAAGAAAAAAAAACCTTACAAAAACGCATGCAGAGATTGAATAAAAAGGAAAAGGTTGTCACACAAGCAGATAATTGTAATATAAATGGTAAAGATTTTGTATTAAACTTAGGTTGATTCCTATTATGGCTTTGAATTTTTTTAGTATTTAATCCGTACATGCCGTTAACGGCGTTTGCAAGCAGACACGTTTTTGGAAAAGCTATAAAGAAAGTTAGGGAAGCATTATCAAAGCGTTATCAAAGAAAAGTTTGCCGGTTTCTACTGAATTCAAAATTTTTATTAAAAGTGTGGTATGTGATGAAAATTCTGCTTTATGTATGACTGGAAAGTGTTCCTCTTGCCCAAATTATTCGGTTTTCGACAATATATCTGAACCAATAGTGAATGAAGCGCTGAAATAATGAATGGTACATTACTGATGGCAATGTGGAAAAGAAAATCAAAGAAGGTAGCATTTTGGACTGCGTGGAAACACTTAGGAGAAGTTTACCAGAATTTCTGCACCACACATTCATTAAACGGACTCAATTTGATTCATTTAAAGAGAATAAAAATAATGTAACTCCAGGATACTGTGTATTGCAAATTGATTTTGCAGAAAATTATTCTTGTCTAGAACAAAACGAAATTCAATCGGCTCATTGGGGGCATAAACAAATTACTGTATTCACTGCAGTTGCTTGGTACAATATAACAGATTTAAAAGAAATTCAATCATTTGCAATAGTTTCTGATTATTTGGAACATGGACGATATGCTGTATACGTATTCTTAACTCGTTTACTTCACCACTTACAAAATATATTTGAAATGGAAAATATAGATATATATTCTGATGGAGCGGCAAGCCAATTCAAACAAAAGTATACTCTTTGTGGTATGACGTATTTAGCAGCTAAATTTAACTGTAAAATAAATTGGAATTTTTTTGCTACTTCGCATGGCAAAGGTGCCGTGGATGGTATTGGGGGTGAAGTAAAGAGGCAAGCTAGATTAGCAAGTATGGCACGTGTAAAAATTCAGTCAGCAGAAGATTTTTTAAGAGAAATTTCTGGAAAAGTGAGAAATATTAAGCTATTGTTTGTATCACAAGAGGATATTTGTAAAGAGAAAGAAGAACTTAACCGATTATGGATAAATATCCAACCTATCCCGAATTTACGAAAAATGCACTGTGTTCGTCACGTACAAGAAGGTGTGGTTACATATAGCGAAACGTCTGATGATTCTGCTGCCATTTGTCATCATCAGTTCATTCGTATTCGTAAAGAGAAGAAAAGATATAAATCTAATACCAAATGAAGTTTTTTTTTTAATATTAAATAAAGAATTGTGTTATGTTTTGTTATGTGAATGTTTTAATTTTTTTTTAAATTATTTACATTTTCGTATCATTTTTAATATAACATTTTGCACTGTCACCTGATTGACAGGAACACTGTCGCCTGATTGACAGGAACACTGTCGCCTGATTGACAGGAACACTGTCACCTGATTGACAGGAACACTGTCGCCTGATTGACGCGTTTTTCTAAATATTATAAAAGAGCCGTTGCAGGAGTAAAAATTTGCAACAAAGATTTAGATGAAGTGCACCTTTCAATCTTCAAATTATTTTACAGAATTCAAATAACATTTATAAATTTAGAGAAGTATATATATATAGTGACATCTAAAAGCATGACGTATAAATCCTGTCGCCTGATTGACGCTTACTTTGTACAAAATATTTCATTTAAAAGAAACAATTTTTTAAAACATTACAAAACATTTTAACAAGTACATGGTATGCTCTTCTATCTGCGATTAAAAGAAAAAGTATTAATTCTTATTATATGTGTAAGATTTAAATATACTACTTCAATAACTGCTATGTATGTCATCTTCGTACACTAGAGAATTACAGTAAAAGAAATACAGCGCCATCTGTTGGTAACTTTCAATAACAATCGTTTTTCATTACGTTAATTGATCAAAATCAAAATGAATTGTACTAATCGATGCAAAGGACAATTTTTGACTACGACTTAAATACAGCGCCATCTCTTAGTAACTTTCACAGTGTCTTTCTCGAATTTTTTTACAATTTAAATAACAGATAGCCCTGTAGTTATAAATTATAAAGTAAGCGGCTTCTCTTGCGTTTGTTTCGACTGAGCTCTGAGAGCTGTACCGGAGTAGCTCTAAGTTACTCCAGAGTACCTCAGAGCTACTATACTGTACAAACTACTGTACTATTGTACTGTACTAGCTACTGTACTACTGCTATACTATACAAACTACTAAACTGCTATAGTACTGCCGACTTTAATTTGTTGAAAATCCAATAATAACAACACCATTTTTTTAATGCTATGTTTTAAGAAAAAATAATCTTCCTTGTTTTGTTGTTGTTTTTTTTTTTTTAAATAAGGTAATAATAGCTCGATTGAATACGGTCGCGTAGTATAACTGTATTAATGACGCAGTAATACATTAATTAAATTAGAATTAATCTGCGTATACACGCGATTAGATATAAAACGATTCAAAACGCAAGTACGTCTCAAATAAATCATGGATGGCATCATCAACACCACGCCAAGTCAGTGATAATTACATTCGCAGCCTTTTTAATACGATAACGACGACGTATGCAAATTTTTTTTAGCATCAGCTTAGTGCACACACACACACACGATATCTGCCTTGCTTGTGCGTTGGCTGCTCGGTTGACAGCTCTTTGTTGGATGCAAACGTGAGTAAATAACACGATTTTTCTTTTTGCGCTCTGTACAACCACCTAACCACCAAAAAAAAGAAAAACAAACGCGTTATCTCGCCAGTGTTCGTCTTCGCGAGATAACTTCCAAATATTTTAATCCCGGGCTTCCTGTTGATTGTCAAAGTGCACTCGCCGAATTGGCGAACGCACTCTCCAGATCTGAAGAGCGTCGAATCCAAAATGCAAATTGGATTCGTAAACAGATTCAAACGGTTCGATTCAATTAAACGGGAACGTCATTGCCGAATCAGCGCCGAATGACGAGAGCCGAATGGGTAAACAACTCGCGCGAAGGAAGTTGAATCACCTTGACTCGCGTCAATAACTCGTTTCCTTGTTTTTCGCTTTCGCTTATTTGCTGGACTTCTAAATTGAAGCGGGCGGCTCGTAGAGAGACACAGTTTTCTATACGTGACTCCTTTTAGCCTGCTCTAGTTCTTTTTCGCCGTGCTCATTTGTGTAATGAAGTTAAGTGAACGCTCGTAATCCTGCGAGAGCTTTAAAAGCTCAAAATGCACGTCAAAGAATTGTGCGAAGCCTTTGCACTCCATCATAAGAAAAGTGCAACTAACAGCTTTCATTGCTAACCAAGAGATGGCATTATACTTACTATTGTATTGTGCAGAACGCGCGTTGACACGAAACAATGCAATTTATAATTTGTTTTATTAGGATATTAGCAAGTGATTTCAAATTTCGCGCGCTTATTTTGACCGAAAATGGCGGTAACTGCGATACTTTATCTGATCTATGGCGGATTTCACCAACCTTAAATTTATTCATTCGTTAAAAGTAAACGTTACCATAGTTACATGTGTTGAAGATATAGGAATAATAATTCTTAATCGATGATTAAAGTTAAGTGACGTTGGTGAAATCCAGCACTAGGGACTTTAAACTTATAGACCGTCTTGCAGGAAGACGAATGAAACTGTCGCCTTTAAATTCTTTTGAAACGAACCAAAGGATTCATTTGTTCGTCGTAACTGCGGGGCCACTTGTAATTTGTTTTCGAGAAAATGTCGCCGACGCTTACCGAGAGATGGCGCTGTATTTAGTTATTGTAAACGAACGTTTTTTAGTCGATTAGCATCGTTCGAAAAATTCACTTCTAAGTATCAATTAATTTTATTAATTAATGTTGACGAAAACAGTTGTTACTAGAGATGGCGCTGCATTTAATTCGACGTAAAAATTGTTTTTTTTATGTCAACTACTATCGTTCGCACAATTCGATTTTAATTTTATTAATTAATGTCGGTTTTCATTATTAACAGGTTTGATTAGTTAATGTTCGACAACCGGTTGTTATTGAAACTTGATGAGAGATGGCGCTGCTTTCCTTTCGCTCTAACTCCATGTCTGCGAAGAAGACGAATAAAACTGTCGTCTTTAAATTCTTTCGAAACAAACCGAAAGAAATTGCTCGCTTAATATTATTCATTTGTTCATAGTAACTACCGGGCTACTTCTAACTTTTTTTTTTTGGGAAAATATCAGTGAAACTGTGAGAGTTACGAAGAGATGGCGCTGTGTTTATTCATTGTCAAGAAATTGTTTTTCGCATCATCCGAACAATTCACTTTCCATTATTAATCAATTTTATCAATTAATGTAAGAGAAAGCTGTTATTATTGAAAAGTTACCAAGAGATGGCGCTGAATTTCTTCCATTGTAACTCCAACTCTGCAAAACACCGTGACGGTTACTGAGAGATGGCGCCGTATTTATTGTAAACAAATGTTCTTCACGTCGATTATCATCATTCGAACGCGAACAGTTCATTTTTAATTGTTGATTAATTTTATCTATTTAATGTGGAGGAAACCCGGTTGTTATTGAAAGTTGCACCTAAGAGATGGCGCTTTTATCTTAAGTCTACAAGGATAAGGAATAAAGCTGTCGTTTTTTTAATTCTTTTGAATCAAACGCAAGAGAAACTGTTTACTTATGACAACTACAAGGCTATTCGTAATTTACTTTCGGGGAAAATGTTGCAGCAAAGACGCTGTGAGAGTTACTAAGAGATGGCACTGTGTTTAATCCGTTGTAAGAAATCGCCCTTTATGTCGATTCGTATAATTCGTTTTTAATTTTCAATTAATTCTATCAATTAATGAAGGGCAAAGCGGTTATTATTGAAAGTTGCTAAGAGATGGCGCTGTATTTCTTTCACTGTAACTCTTTAGTCTGCAAGGATGACGAATTAAAACTGTCATTTTTAAATAATTCTTCTGCAGCAAGCCAATAAAATCGATTATTTTATATTATACGTTGTCACTACGAGGGGGGGGGGGTATTTTTAATTTATTTTCAAAAAATGTCGCAATGAAATTGTGAGAATTACTAAGAGATGGCGTTGTACTTGATGTACTTGATTAGCGTCATCCGAACAATTCATTTTTAATAGTAATAATTAATTGATTGTATTCATTGGTGTTGGTGGACGAAACGGTTCTTTTTGAAAGTTGCTAAGAGATGGCGCTGTATTTTTTCGTAGTAACTCAATGAGTGATGACGAATAAAGCTGTCCTGACTAAATTCTTCTCTAAACTGAAACGAAACAAGAGAAATTGATTATTTTATATTCATTGTGACTGTTTGTAATTTATTTTAAAAAAAATATTGCAATGAAACTGTGAGAGTTGCCAAGAGATGGCGCTGTAGAAAAATGAGAATTTCAAGAAATATAATTAGGGAAATTACAGCCAAGAGATTACTTTATCGGACAAGAGATGGCGCTTCATGCTTATTTAATCGTCGCGGCGGCTTACAAGTTTAGTTATCAATAGTCGAGGATTTTTATGTTTTTCGAATCAAAAATCGAGGTTAAAGCTGGCTCTGTATACATTGGCTAACGTTGTTCATTTGTCATTTCTTCATCTAAAGCACAGATGGGGCTGCTTATGACCTAATCTAAAAAAAGGACGACAAGTAATGTTTCTGATTTTTTGTACAAATCTCGTCGCTTCCGCGTTGTTTAAAACAAAGGCTCTTTCATCCAAGGAACAGCAATTTTTTTTGTTCTTTACGAAAACTGCTGCTTTTTTTCTCTGTGAAAAGTCCTAAGTTGGTAAATGTGGTAGATGAAGCACAATATAAGTAATTACCTAGTAGCGTCACTTAAACGTCAGTGTCAAAAAAGCGCGGCCATACTGTTTGATACCGTCATGAAAATGTAATGTAATTTCCAAATCGGAAGGTATCAAACAGAATGGCAGATGTGACAGTTATACTCGAGTGACGCTACTGTATAGATGTTTGTACTGTGGATAAAGTACCGACACGAACAAAGTTTTATCCGGTAGAGGACGCACGTGTTTTTTGTTTTAAACATTTTATAAATGAACGATAGATGGGGTTAAAGGTGTCGTTCATTTTTTATATTTTGCGTAGAAAATGTTCGAAAACCAAATTGATAATGACATTTATCTATAGAAATATATTAGATTTCATAATTTAACCAACGCCGACAGCGCCTCTTGTGAGTGTTTGATCGTTGCGACGCCATTCGAGTCGGTACTTTATCAATCTATAGCTTCGGAGAAGTCTAGAGAAAAGCCTAAAGGCAAGCGCCATCTCTCGACTGACAATAAAACTATTTTATAGAAAATTCCTTAAGTTTTTACCAAAAGGGGCCGCGCTTAATTTAATCACTCGACAAAATGCGTTAGTTTTAAGAATCTCCAACATTTTTCATTTTCTTAGCTTCAAGCTAAAAGACGTCACCAACTTTAGATCGTTCCCTAAAGCTCTGCTGTACTGTTTATACTCGAAGATTGTTGCAAGGAAATGGTAAGAATTACCATAAGAGGTGGCGCTGCCTCTCATTTATTATAAACCCTAGTCAAATCCTCTTAGTTTTATTCTTTGAGTTCAGTAATTAACATATTTAAGTCAAATAAAGTTGAATGCGAATATTTTTCTTGTTTTAACTGCGGCTTAAAAAGAAAGCGCGTCATAAATGATTACTACGTAAATGCGCAATTAAGAAACTCCTATTAAGTTTAGCGAGCAAACATCACTGCGGGCGTTGCTGTTATTATTATTATTATTAATGCGCTTCCAGTAAATATCATAACACCAGACACGCTTTTATCAGGAGTGAAGCGTGTTTATTTTGCGTTTATTTTCGTTATAATTAAAGTGAAAACGCAAATGATAATATTAGCAGAGATAACACTTTATTTATAGGCCGGTGGTATTTCGAGCGCACGTTATCACAAAGGAATCATCCTCTGAATTTGCATTCGCAATCCTCACTCCTATTGTTCATAACGATACGTTGGTGTTCGTCACGTAAATAAATTGGCGCATTTCGTAGGACGTAAACGAAAGTAATGGAAGGCCAAGAAAGAAAGAATCGATTCATTTCGGAGACTGAAAACGGACGACGACGTCTCAAATTACGAACTCCACCGGAAAGCACGAGTAAAAGCTCCCCCGGACCAAAAGAAATCGATTTTTCGCGCGCGATTATGATTAATCGGTTTACTATATTTAGAGACAATTTTCCTCGACTAACAATAAGAAAGTTTCTGCGCCGCATAGATAATCTTTATACTACAATTTATTGGTTGGGAAAAACCGTCCTGTTCGCTATTTCACAAGAAACTCGTTGGTGTATTACTTAATTTTTATTCAAACGATGAGCATAAAAAGCGAAAAGTCGCCAAGGTGAACCGATGGGAATGTAGAAAGCTTTCGCCTTTTGCCAAGTTTATTTATTGCACAAAACAATTAACCATGTGATCGGACACCACCGTGTCCGTGGCCGTATCCCCGCCCGCCGTGTCCATGTCCATAACCGTGACCATCGTACGCGCCGGGTTCACCTTCGTTTCCTGCCCCCTGCGTATCTGAGTAGTAGAAACCGCCACCTTCACCTCCACCGTATGAATCCTGACAAGCCGCCGATATTACAAGGGCGGTTATCAACGTGAGCACCTGCAATTTCCAATTATTTAATCTAATGTAACGCGGCAAGCCTGTTTTACATTACACTAATTTCGGTTACGAGGAAATACCATTTTTTATAATAATGTAGAACAGACTTGAGATTTATTACAATTTGTGATGAAAATAGAACACGTTCTATTTTTTAATTACAAATTTGTATCAAGCAGTCTTAATACACTTGTGTATGTACTACAATGATGGACGAATGTCCCCATTTTTTTGAATAATAGCGTAAACCGTGGTAGTTACTTACAAATATGCGAAACATCTTCGTGTTAAAAAAAAAAAACTTTCAACTCTTTCAATTGACTTCCTTTGCACTGGAAGAACGGGGGGAGAGAACTGGCAAAAATTGGCGGCGGTTCTTCATAAAAATCGGCTGACCTAGAGCCCAATTGATAACCCCTCTTGCATAATAAAGAAGATATTTTAGGCTAATGTTAGTGGGTGACTCACTTATAAATAATACTAGATCCACTTCTTTCTGGCTTTAACTAGGATTATTTATTACAATCTGAAGATTGTAGTTGCTCATTTTCATCGTGTTGCTTAAATCACCTTTGCAATTTGCAATGCTTCCTGAATTCCTCTTTAATCATTTCTGCAAGTTAACCTGGAGTTGAATTCAACGGCTTTCGTTACTTTACCAGCGATGATTTTTAATTATAATTCCTGGCCTGTCTGAATGAGTGCTTCCGAGAGTTACGGATGACTTATCAAAATATTACAGATCCAAACATGGTGAAGTTTCTCCTAAGCTGAGGATGCACCCGAAGCCATCGGGTTTCTTAAAATTCAAAATTTAGCGAAAGGAAATAGGGCTGCGAAAATTTATAGATAATTCTGTAAGCACCAACTCACTTCAATAAATCACTTCAATCACCGGATAAATTAGTTATACAAAACTTTTTTCCACAACGACATAACTACGACAACGGTTAATAATAATAATAATAATGCTTTATTAATGATATATACACAAGGTATATCATAAGTCAAACAGTACAATATAGAATATAAAATATAAAAGCAAAATACATTGCATAAATGCATATTGTATAAAAAATATACTAGGCAGTGTAAGTATGCTGAAGAAATTCTTCAATCGAGTAGAAAGTATTTTTTATTAAATAATTCTTGATGATATTTTTAAATTGCAGAAATGGAGTTGCTCTTATTTCGGACGGCAGAATATTAAAAAAATTTATTGCAAAATAATTACTTCCATCGGAATTTATTTAGTCTATGTTGTGGCAGTACAATGTCAGAATTGTGTCTAGTGTTGTGGTTGTGAATGGACAAGTGATCATTTTAAGTACTGGCATTCAATTTTATATGAATCAAACATTCAAGTATATATGACGAAGGAAACGTTAAGATATTAAGTTTTTTAAAAGAAGGTTTGCAACTGTCTCTATATCCAATGCCGTCTAATATGCGAATAGCTTTCTTTTGAAGCAGGAAAATTCTTTTAGCATCGGGACAATGTCCCCATACCATTATAGCATATGACATGGCAGAGTGAAAAATACCGTAATAAGCAGCTATTAAGGTACTTAAGGGAACAGATTTAACTAGGTTACGTAAAAGATATGTAACCGTGGCAAGTTTATTTGCAAGATAATTAATATGTTCACCCCATCGTAAAGTAGAATTTAAATATATACCCAGGTTTTTGCTACATTTTGTTTTTGTGAAATTTGTTATCTTGATGTTGCTAGTATTTCTTAGGGAGAACAGCACAAACTGTGTTTTGTTTCCATTCAAGCTGAGCTTATTATTGGTAAACCAGTTTTTAATTTGAGTTACGGCATTCATAAAAATAGCAGTTCCATTTATTGAATCAGCATCACGAGTTAGTAATGTTGTATCGTCCGCAAACAATAATATCTTTTCGTTAGATACACATTTATCAATATCATTTATGTACAGTAAGAACAAAGTAGGACCAAGTACTGATCCTTGGGGAACACCACACGTACTGTACTTGAGCATTTTCCACGATAACGAACAAACTGTCTTCTATTCGTTAGCTATGATTTTATTAATTTTATACTAGGTGCATCAAAATTGTAATGTTCTAGTTTAGAAACTAAGATCCCGTGCGGAATGCAGTCAAATGCTTTTGTGAGATCGCAAAACACCGAAAATGCATTCTCTCTGTTTTCAAATGCTTCTTCAACTATATATTCAATTAGCGAATTTAATGCAGTAATGGTGGAATGGTTTTTCCGAAAACCGTGTTGATGGGTGCTGTATAAATTGAAAGATTCAAAGAAAGAACATATTCTGTTTTTCATTGCCGTTTCAATTATTTTGGATATGACCGGAATCAATGAGATGGGTCGATAATTGCTGCATTCTTTTGGATTGCCTTTTTTAAATATAGGTACAACACAAGAGAGTTTTAAAAGATCAGGATATACACCCGTAGCAAATATCGTATTGATTAGTTTAGTTAGCGGTATATATATTAAACTGACAATGTTTTATATAATACGGACATTTATACCATACGCATCTAGACTATTAGTGGGTTTCATATTTAGTATAATGTCGCGAATCTCTATAAAAGTTACATCATTGAAGTGGAAATGCTCAGCTGCTGCCACTCTTTTATCACTCAGCGAAGTCGTTCAGTGACATCGCTGTCGCATCAACTCAGCCGCTGCTGTCCGCTGAACGCGCCCATTAATTATTGAAGAGAAACGAATTGATAGGTAACCATAGCAACCACAGCAATTCACCCACGACGTTTCGATATGCCGTAACAATCAATTGAAATCAACATTCTCTTCAATTGATTGTTACGGCATATTGAAACGTCATTGGCGAATTGCTAGGGTTGCTATGGTTATCTATCAATTCGATGCTCTTCAATTATTGTTAGATATCAATTGAAATGAGTTGGTGCTTACTGAATACACGTGATTATCGATAAATATCGAATAACAATATCTCCATTTCGAATATCGATAATATCGATATACGAGCCCAGAATCATATCGTTTTACAGATAAATAATTTTAAATAATTTAATACGTTCACTATCCAATGATCCACATGTGGTACATGCTGCTCTTGAACCACAAGTCCGTGACTCATATGTGGATCAGAATCCATGGTTCTCATTTCTAAAAATGTATTATTTGGACGTGAAAATAATAACCATCTGGTTTTCAAGGGACTCAAGAAGACCATTTGAAAAAAAATTATTGAGATATCTGATACCGTTCTGCTTCAAATAATTTTAAAAGAGTCGCGTGACCCATATTTGGGGCTGGAAAATCTTTGTGGCGGACATATAGCGATCTAAATGAAATTGCTATATGGACAGTGTAAGTGTTAATTTAATTTATAGACATTTATTATTGCTAAAACTGTTTGAAATATTGTTGAAAACCTTGAAAATTATGATTAAGAGATATTAATCTGAAATACTTCTTTAGGTTTGTAAAACAAAATTATTTAAAACGTGACTTGTAAAATCCTAACTTGGGCCAAATGATATGATTCTGGGCTCGTACATATTACTTTATATTACTGTTATTTATTTATTTTCGGTTATCAATCAATTAATCAATCATATATTTGAAGTGGCTTCAGGTTGGAACCGCGTCAAGTTGACTTCTTCTACTGTCGACGTTTCGTTCTCCATTGCAGAAGAACTTCCTCAAGGCTGCTGCTGCTTCTCGTTAGTCGTTAAGGCCGTCTCAGACTCAGTCTCAACGACTAACGAGAAGCTGTAGCAACACCAGCAGCAGCAGCAGTCCTGAGGAAGTTCTTCTGCAATGGAGAACGAAACGTCGATAGTAGAAGAAGTCAACGTGACGTGGCTCCAACCGGAAGCCAATTCAATCATTTCTCTTTCATTTCTTTATGCACCATGGCTTGATCGTCTTTTTTGTAATTTCATTTTCTCTTCTTTTTTTTTCTCTCTCGAGAATCTTTCATAGTTAAGTGATTTTCGTTTGTGTGTCCTTAATAATCATAATAATTCATCGTTCATTTTAAAATATTAACTTTCGCAACCTTGCAGAATTTACCAGTATGTTTTAGTTTAGTTTTTCTAATTTTTCTTTTGTCTTTGCGTTTTCACTTTTAACTTTCGTTTTCGAGAAATGTTGCTTCCTTTTTCTTTTAATTTTTATTTTTATTTACGATAATGTTTTGTTTCTGCATTTTCTCACAGCACTTTTCCAAAAAAAAAATGCTGAATTTTCTTGTTCGAGGGTTGAATAGAAGTGCCGATATCACATTTTCATTATCAGTTATCGATAACTTACAAATATCGACTTCCAAGTAATTTAGGGGGTCCCTCTAATCGGATTTGCAACCTAGCAGCGGTAGTACTTCCTTAGCAACTGGTAAGAAGCTTTTAATCTCGGCAATGTTCAGTGGTAACAAGTTACAACGTTCTGCAGTCTCGCATGCTCGGAAATAGGATATGCCAATAATATCAATAAATCGACAAATATTGATATTTGGGGATTATAGGGGTCCTGTTTAAAAAAAATGGGTTGGGTGTAGTTTGTAATTGTTTATATTTTCAACAGAGCCTGAATAATTTTTCTATCTTGCCGTTTAAGGGAGATATTGGCTGTAACACTAAATTTGGAACACCCAGTATACATTGATATTATCGATAGGTTTAAGTTATTGAAAAAATGATATCGCGCACCCCTTCTCATGAACGACAATCAAGGAATACCAAAAGGATACAGAAAGGCATCTTCTGAATCGGGCGAAGGAATGCGGCGGCCAAAGATCTAACGAGGGAGGATCATGGATTCGGCCACCCTCTTCGATAAATACCGAAAGGCCAAGATTAATTTTGCTCAACTTGGAGACCATGATCCACCAAACACGTGGGAAATTGAGCAAAAATAAGGTGGAACTCGAGGAGGGAATCCACCCTCAACATTTACTCACAGACATACTAAAGAAATAAAAGCCTCTTGCAACTGCGAAGTAACTGAGCTCCGTAAACATTAAACAACGAACGTTTTAGCATTCTGGGTGGGATTAGGGCGTAATCCCCACCCCCCCTCCCTCGCATTTTTATTTACTTTATGGAGGAAGGATTGGAACGTTGAATTCTTGACGATTTTCATCAAAAGGCATAAAATAACTAAGGAGAAAGAAAGAAAAAGAGTGAATGAGAAAATAATTAGGAATTAAAGAAAAAAACGATTAAAAAAAAACGATAACAAAGAAATACAAGAGTTAAGAAGAAGTAAAGGAGATGAGGGGGAGAGAATTGAACATGGCGTTCCTAACAGGGGGTTCGCGACGAAAAGGGCAAAGAAAGGAAGAATTTTTATTAAAATAAAACCGAGAATAAATAAAGGATTTCTGCCTTATCCGTTGAATTATTTGAAACCTAACAGAAGGAACGACGTAGGCGAAACAAATAACTAATAAATGAATAAAAGAGACATCAATGTAATAAGAAAAAGAAGCACTCTTGCGTTTTCATTTCATAAAGGCGGTGAAATTTGAACTCAGCCGGTACAACTCGAAGATGGTTGACAGTCTCGAAGTTGGGGCTGAAATCAAACCGAGGGTAGTTGACTACAAAACATAAATACTTTGGAAAAGTATGAAAGGTACTTAAGGTTAATTTACTTATGTCAAAACTTGAAGATGGCTGCTTGAGATTGAAATCAAATCGAGGGTAGTTTCAACGAAACATAAGTTCGAAGGCTAAGAAGAGCAACTTGAAGATTAACATTACAAATTCAGAAACTATTTTAAAAATAAAAAATCAGGGGTGCGTGCGTGCATAACATAACGCAAAAATAACTTTCTGGATTACTCTGTATTATTATTATTTTTTAATAGGTATGTGCTTTTAAAAAATAGAACCGATTGTTTACGAAAACTCGCGTACACGTACCGAGTGTTTCATTGAAACTTGAAAGGGGGCGGGGGCAGGACAGAAACGGCTACGTCAGAGAATAAGGATAACAAAAAAGAATCTCAAACGCAAATTGATATAAAAAGTTATTTCATCATGCATTATTTAAACCTGGTTTCCCAATCAATAATAATAACAATAATAATAAATAACAGCGTTCGTAATGAATGACTGTCACCTCGCGTCGTGGTCTTCATGGTCAAGTCCACAAAAAACTTAGAGTGACATGGATATACTCGTACTAATCGAACAAATTATACGTTTGCGGTTCCCATTAAAAAAAAACTGTCGTAAATTAATGAGTCATAATAACACAGGATGAATGCCAATTAATTTGCAAAAGAAAAAAATGCAACAACGAGAAAATAAATGTTTTTCTGGGAAACGTCGATGTCGCAATACTAAACCGTTTTAATTAACATAAAACAAATTAATTAAAACGCGCTCGTTTTGTTTTTTTTTTAATTTATTGTTAAGGGTATTAATTAATTACAACACAACGGAAATTAGTGCTGGAAGTTAGTTTCGATGTAACTTTGCGTCGTCCTCATCGGCCTTAATGATGCCCGTGCCCGTGTCCACCTCCGTGGCCGTCCCCGTGGGATCCTCCGTGGCCGCCTCCGTGGCCACCACCGCCGTGTCCTCCGTGGGCACCGCCATGTCCGTGATCATTCCCGTGGTCATGTCCATGACTGCTTCCATGCCCAGAGTGATGGTCGGCGCACACGGTGACGACCAACATGGCGATTAAACACAAAGCCTGAAATTCAAGAAAATTTTATAATTAAGGGCGCTCGGTATTTGAGGGAATCAAAAGTCGGTCTAAAGGTGCGTTTACATGGAACGTTGGGGGCTCAGTACTGCCCGACTTTTTCAAGTAATATTGAACTTCCAAATAATTTAGGGGGTCCCTCTAATCGGATTTGCAACCTTCCTTAGCAACTGATAAGAAGCTTTTAATCTTGGCAATGTTCAGTAGTAACAAGTTACAACGTTCTGCAGTCTCGCATGCTCGGAAATAGGATCATACCAAGTTGTAACTTGCAACCCCAATTAAATGGCGCGTTGTAATTTTGTAACATTAATTACTTAAATGTAATGATGTTGTAAAAATAAAACGCTAAATTATTTGAAAAATCAACGATGTCTGACCAGTCACATATGATCGTTCCAGTGTGCGACGTTTATAATTCCCCGACATCATTTGATTTACTGTCTAAGGATGGTTCATTACTGAAGATTTCAGTAGATACTGTTGGTGGTGCTCTTTATAGTTCCATAAAACTCTGCCTTAACTGAAGATGCCTTTCTACTTCTTCAAGAGTCATATGACCATCTAATAGTATTTGAATAACTGATTGACTAACGCATGGTTTCACTTTAAAGAGGGCATTGGGTTTTTCCTTTTCGAAATTAATTCTCTTCCTCGAGTGTAGTCCGTTTGTTTGTGAATTATTTGCAACCTCAATGGAAAATAATATAATGGAAAAATAATGGAAAAATAACGAAACTGACAACGTTGTTGAATTCGGCACGAGAAATTATGTACAGATCATTTTTTTACTATACCTATGCCGATCGTATAAAACCGAGTTAAGAAAATGTGCGACGAAATTACATGACATGGGTCAAAAGAGGGTACGAGATTGGGAGTGACCATTACCAGCTAGAAGCAAAAATGAGAGACGAGAAAACACAAGAGAATGAACAGTCGGACAGGAAAAATAATAAAGCCAAGATTAAAATATATAAGCTACGGAATAAAAAAACTAGAGACAGTTTTCAAAGACATGATAGCAAGAGAACCAATAACGGAGAACCAGGATGCGAATAAGACATGCAAGAAATTGAAGGAGTTAATATTAACATGGAACAGAGAAGGAAAACTGGAAAGAAGAACAGCATAGTGGAGTGAATGCATTAAAGAAAATAATCAGAGTGAAAAAGAAAAAGTGGATAAACTACTTAAACAAAAAAAACGAAAAGAGTTAAGGGAGTGTAAAAATCTAAGAACGGAATCAAAAATAAAAGTACTAGAAGCAAAAAAGAAGTCGTGGGAGAAGTTTGGCAAAATAATGGACAGAAACTCAAAAGAGAACCAACAAAATGTTTCAATAGGGTAATAAAAAACTGGAAGAATAAAACAAAAAAAGAGTAAAGTACACAGAATAAACGATAAAGGTGGAAAAATCATAGCGGAAGAAGAAAAGGTCATAAACAGATGGAAAGAATATTTTGAAGAGCTTGTAACTAGAGATTGTAGAAAAGAACAGAACAGAGAGGAAGTATGCCCAAGATCAGAAACAGAAATAGAAGACGATGACGAGGAAATCACAATGACGGAAATAAACTAAGCTATTGGAAAAATGAAAACTGGAAGAGCTGCAAGAGTGGATGAAATTATCCCAAATTAATAAAGTATATAGCAGAAGCAGGGAAAAATCAACTACTCAAGCTACTGAATAGTTGTTGGGATCAAAAAGAAATACTACACGAATGGAAAGTGGGGATTGGATCTTGCCAATATATAAGAGGGGTGCGAAAACTACAGAGGAATAACATTCCTTATTTTATTGTGTTCTACTTTAATAGATTCTTCTTCAGACTCAGCACTTGAATTTTCAGTTTTCTCATACAACAACAGTCTTTCAAGTAGAAAGCTACGATCCTTTGTAATACATAATAACCTCTTCTGTGCTGACCTCAGAGCTTGTTTCATGCAACAAATGCTTTAATCTTCCTTTCAGGAATCTGTATTGGATTCGAAGTTTTGATTCTTCTTGGGCTCTCTCTTCCTCTTCAGCAGCAGCAGCAACTTCATTGGCGATGGAACGACAGTACCAACCATCTAACAAATTTGTGGGTGATTTTCTTATTTCTTCATATTTTACAGGTTTCAAAGAAAAATCATTTTTCTACATGAATTTAGATCAGCTCACTTTCGCTTTGAAACCGTCATAATCAGTCGACCAAAGAATCTGAAATGTTGAGGAAATCACTTAAATTACAACGCGTCGATTTGGGGTCTATCCCCAGGAGAGAGTGGACTTCCAGCCAATGCTTCTCGGTGAAGTCTTCGCCTTTGATGCATTTTAGGGCAGGAAGTGCGGCCTGAAACACTCGCGTACGAAACTTGTTCGCCAAAAGTGTTGATAACTCTCACTTCGTAGGCGAAGGTTCCTTTGAGCAAACTGGTAACCAAAGGGTCGACCAAAAACTCTTCTTTCTAACGACTATCCATTCTTCTTTGCTCAGTTTTTCCAAGTCTAAAGGGCATTGGGAGTTAATGGTTCAGAAAGAAGGAGGAAAAAAATTCCTCAAATAGAGACCTGCGGTCCTTCGAGGTCTTTCTCAATTCCATCGCACAAAGCAAAGTCGGGTAAAGGCATATTAAATTGAACATAGTCATTGGGGAAATTGCAAAATATTTGGTCTTCTCACACCTTGAAACTTACGAAACCTTTTCCTTCGGTTCCATCAATTCATTCCCTGCTTAATGTTCTCCAGGTACTTGTACAGGTCGGCCAAACTATCGCTCGCAATTTGGCCGGGGTTTTACTTGATCCCGCTTCGCTGAAAACGGCTCCATTTCATCGAGCAAGTTCTCGCCGGCGACGTTTAAGGTCTCCATCTTAAAGAAGAAACCGCGTCTTGGCGAAACGCCAGGTACCAAACGTGTGGAAAATCGAGTACCTCTTGAGACTCTGCAGTCTTTCCCACGCCGCGCCGCTTGCAACCTACTTACTGAATCGATTTGCTCTCTGTTCCAATCGGTGCTTTTCCGATCATTTCGTTATATAGCTCCTCCATCTACAACATTTCTTGCACGAGTACTTACGAAAGGAAGCAAGTAAAGAACGGACGATTTAAGAAAACTACGATGACTCACAGGTCAAGTGTCCCACTCTCAATCGGAATTTCCGGTATAAACCACATAAAAGGCGACCGGATTTCATGATTAAATATCACAGGGGGGGTGGCAAGCTTTTGGGAATAAGGAGCCGGAATAAATTCTATGTTTCGTCCGCTGGCCAATTGAAATGATGATCGATTTTGACAACATTGTCAAGTGTAAAACTTTGATGAATGCATACTTTTGACGGTTTCGAAACCGTCAGAAAGCGTTGTTGGAACAGACCTTTTGACAGCTGTTTACGACATAAATGATGTCTTACTTTGATTACATTTTCATTTACATTCATCTCTCATCTATCGATCGTCTCCATTTTCAAAATTCTTAACGATTTCTTTTTGATCGTCTTTCGTCTCAGCGTTCGACAGATGTCGGTTTCAAAGTTGTCTGTTATTTTAAGATTGTTTCCCGTCACGTCAAAACTTATTGGTTTCTTTTTGTTTGCAATTCGTTTTCGATCAAATATATTTGTGGTTCCTTTGCACCCCCGTTGGCCTTCCACGTACTTGGCCTTGCGAGTGTTCATTATTGAATCTCTCTCATATAAAATGCACATAATAAAAATAGTGAATAACGATTTAAAAATATGAAACAAATAAAATTGAAATACAGTGCGACCTCGATAATCCGGATCTTTAGTAGATCGGATTCTTCGGTAATCCGGCTAAGCATTTCGATTGCATTGTGTACTTTATAATCCGGATTTGATAGTACTCGTTAATCCGGACCTGCGTATTCAATTAAATTCTAGACGTCTGCTTCATACAAAGATAGTGAGGGGTTCCCCTAACTTCCTAACCTCCGAAATTCGGCCGGACACGAGCAGTGCGTCATAGTAGTGCGTGTCTTCGTTGAGGAAACGTACCAGCCGTACGTGCATTGCTATTTGTGGTTACATATTTGCCATTTAGTTACATGCGTAGATACTGTGCTCAGTGTGTTCAACCGCGTGTTATTTTACCTATGTGATACATGTAGACATTTTTTTACATATATAAATTAAAATGCCTTCTAACAAAAGAAAACACATTACGTTGTCAATATCACAAAAATCCGATATATTAGAGAGACTACACCACCGTGGTGAAAGTGGCAAAGTGTTGGCAAATGAATACAGAGTAGGCACATCAATAATTTCCGATATAAAAAAAGAACAAGGACAAAATCAAAAGGTTTGGTGTATTTTAAAGACAATTTTTTTTACTATACATATATGTGTTCCATCTTTTAGATTTGTTGGTAAGTGTGATTCCGATCCCGGCTCCAGAAAGACGTTAAGAAAGGCCGAATATCCAGAAATGGAAGAATGTTTGTATGCATGGTTTTGTACACAACGAACAAGGCACGTCCCGATTTCCTATGAAATTTTATCTGCCAAAGCAAAACAGTTTCATATCGAAACCTATGGGATTGATAATTTTAAAGCTAGCAGAGGCTGGATTAGTAATTTCAGAAAAAGGCATGGTCTGCGTGCTTTAAAAGTGTGTGGCGAAAAACTATCCAACGATCAAAGCGCCGTCGATCTCTTCATAACTGCATTGGCAGAAAAGATAAAAGAATTAAACCTCACACCTGCTCAAATATATAATGCAGATGAGTCTGCTCTTTATTGGAAAATGTTGCCTGAAAAAACACTGGTTCGTTCTCAGGAAAAGACCGCACCAGGTAGAAACATAAGCAAAGAACGCATTACATTTCTAACATGTTGCAATGCTGATGGATCTCAAAAATTGAAGCTGTTAGTGATAGGGAAGGCAAAAAATCCAAGGGCATTCAAAAATATTACCATACCTGTTGAATACAAAGCCTCTGCCAATGCATGGATGACAACAGCTATTTTTGTACAGTGGTTTCAAAATTCATTTATTCGTCAAGTTAGAAGTCATTTAAGAAGACTCGGTTTGCCTGAAAGAGCCCTGTTGATCGTCGATAACGCCTCGAATCACGGGACTGTAGAAGAGCTGACTAGTGAGGATGAACAATTTACAACAATCTTTCTTCCACCAAATTGTACAGCACTTTTGCAACCTATGGATCAAAATGCCATCAGATTGACAAAATTATTTTAAAAGAAAAGTCTTTTAGCCCATATTTTATCTAATAACTAGGAGAACGTTGTTAAGTTATTGAAAACAATTAATTTGAAGGACGGAATTCTTGCTCGTGAAGCAAATAACGACCCAGACACTGAATATTATGGCGAAGATCTGATTCCTCTGGGTCAATTACGGCGCAATATGCGTTCCTTGGCTGGAGAGATAATAGATGTTTCAGATATGCTTAATGGTCTCACTGAGCAAAATCTCACCGACATGGAAAGACGTAACTGGCTTGAAAATGATGAAGATTTGTTACCACTCGAAGACATAGGCGTTGCAGATGAACACCATGATAGTGATAATGAGGATCCAGAGTTAAATACAAACAAGACTGTTAAGAATTACGAGGCAGTTAAAAGTTTCAATGTGTGCATAAATTGGGCGGAAGAAAGGAATATCTCACTACATGATGTTCTTGTGTTTCAGAGATTAAAAGAAACGGCTTTTATTATGAACCAGAAAAATATCAAGCAAACAAAAATTACAAATTACTTTACAAAATAATATAAAATTTATGCCTTCTGTATTATATAATTTTTTGTTTATATGTATATCATTTTCTTGTAGTGAATATTTCATTTTCCAATAAAAAAACTGATCCGCTTCAGTAATCCGAATTATTTACTAAACCGGATCACCGCAGTTTTAATTAGTCCGGATTATCGCACAAAATGTTGAGACACCTTGTTTAAAAAAAAGTGTAAAAATTTGCAAACACAAAAACAGTAAGTACGTGTTTGTAGTTTCATTATTTCTTTAAACTGTGTGCGCTGTACAATTAAAGTGTACTGATTGATGAAGCGGCGAAATTGGCAGTGAAACGTTCACGTACTAATATAATAAAGGTCGTCGTTCGTTGTTATAACATCTCCCAGCGATTAATTCTCGTAAAAAATTAAATTAAACATCAAGCGAGATTGTTAAATAAACAAAGAGTGCAAAGCGAAACAAAACGCAAAGAAAGAATCAAACGAATTGAAAACGCACAATCAACTTTAAAGTCAAAATTGATTGACTCAGATTCTACAAGAAACGTAGAACGTAAATTCGAAGCCAAAAGCAAAAGATGACGATTCAAAGTGAATAGAAATTATGGGAAACCTTTCATTTAAAAACTAATTAAATCCGTTCTAATTTTGTTTTTGTATTGAAGAAAGAAAAGTCTTTCCTTTTTGTTTATTTTCAATTAAAAAAATAAAATAAAAAACAGAAACGAATAAGAGTGAAATGAATTAACCAACGTAAATAAATATCAAGCCAGAAAATAAAAATAGTAAATGAATTTTACAAAAAAATCTGCTTTTCGGTGGAACCCGTCCGTCTTAAGGTAAACTAGGTTGTTTCTACATAGGTACTCACGATTAGGCGAGTCATTCTGGATGTCGGTCAGCTCGTTTCTATCTCTTCGGAAATGATAAACAAACTGAGCATGACAAACGCAAAACCGCTTATATACAGCGGGCGATGGTAAACAGTGCGACTCCGGCGTGCAGAACTTCAATCGATAACCTTAAATTCGGCCAGAAAAAATATTTACAGTTCAGCGGCGACCTCGGGCTCTCGTTACGTAAGACAAAAAGACCCGCACGGGAGCGCGGGGGCCCGTTTCGAAAGTAGCAAAAAGGTAAACAACTAGTCCGCGGGTTCTTCCCAGTTTGCAGAAAAACATTCGTCGCATCGTCACAGGCGATTGATCGCAACGGAAGTCTCATTTCCACCCCATAACATGCATGCATGCCCCAACCTTGGATACCACGTAGTGTCTTGCACTTACTTAGGAGCAACAATATCGTGCCGCTTCCAAGAATTTCTGTTCATTCCATGCCTAAAAGTTTTCCCAGGAAATCCTTGAAGCCGTTGTTGTTGTGAATTTCAGGGAAATTGCTTCTCGATTTATGGACGGTGAACTAGAGGAAAATTCCACGAAGTTTGTACGTGTACGCGATAACAACTTCGTAACAATGCGATTTCGAAATGAACTAATGGAAATTGTTGCCAATAAAATGCGGTTTCTTTATTAACTTATTTTTTTATAAAGATAATTGCATCTTACGAATAGAACTTGTTCGATTTCCTAAAGTACTTTCAATGTTTAAACTTTATTTTATTTTTTGGAACAATTAGGTATGAGTATTTTGATCACACACATATTTCAAATCAAATGAAGATTTTTTTTCTGTTTCAGCGTACAAAATGGCTGTTGAACGTCCCCAGCAGTGTTTCTTGACAGAAAACCGACAGGCAGGCATAAACATATCGCATGTCCTGAATCCAAAAAGGCGCTAACTCGGTGGTACACGCGAAAGCCCGTCGCCCCCCCCTAAGATGGGGAGCACTTCGTCGAAGTTCAAGAAGTACCTGCAGCATGGCGATGAGTTTGCTGCTATGCAAATTTATCAAAGTTCTCCGGAGCTCCGGAAGAACCTGGACCCCAACTTGAGCTACGGCGAGAATCATAATCACAACACCGCCCTGCATTACGCCGCCAGGCACGGTGAGTGACAGCCAGCCGCCCCCATCTTGACTTGACTTTGGCTGCGTGAGGATTAACCCGAGCGGGCACTTAAGATAATCTAAAGCGCGCCCCCCCGGCGGGAAAAAAATATTTTATTCGCCCCTGCTCGGAGGGGATTAAGACAAACAGGGCACTTAAGAAATTGTAAGCCGAAAGGCTTTGCGCATTTGCTTTCGGGGAATTGACGAATCCGAGGGGGTATTTACGTTTTCAAAAGGAAAAAGTGTTTGCCGAATGTTTAGTGTTGTTTAGCGCAGCCCATCTAATAATAGTTTTTATATTAAAGTGCTAATTGTTAATTCCAATAATGGCCAGGTAAACTTGAAGGTCTGAAACGTTTCGTCTAAATTTCAAGTACGTTCTTACGCCTTTGCGCCACAGTGGTTTCATCTCGTTTTAGCCGCATGTAATAATAGAGGATGGAGATACTTCGAGGGTGCTCAAAGAAGTTATTTGAAACGTTCACTGGATTCGTCTGATACAAACTCGAAAGCAGAACGTTTCGTTGATGGCCTTCTCAAGTTTTTTCTTCTTCAAAACGTTAAGAAGAAAGCTCAAGAAGTGACTTAGAATTTGAAACAGTTCGACCATTAGAGATTATTGCGTTTTCTAAGAATTGTTTGGATGATGTAAACTCGAAGCCAAGTTTTTTTTCCCGATCGGAAGGTCTGCGTATGACATAAGTAAAATTCAAACACGTCTCTGTGGACAGTATCAATAATATTTCACGCCAAACGTTAATAAATATTAATACGTTCTGTTTGGCCGCGCGTTTTACGACCACTCTTCCGAAGGCTACATTGAAACCGTCCGAGTCCATCCTTCTTAACATACGTACAAATATTTAAAGTGAGAAGAATGTTTAATTCAAAGAAACTAATAGCAACAAGCCTACGTAATTCGAACAAACATTGTATTAATTTTATCGTAGACCTTTAGTTAAGGTCGTCCGAACCAAGACGTAAACAAACTTTCTTAGAAGACGAAGCCTTGCTTGGTCAAAAGTGTTTTATCTCGACGGGGGGGTCAATACTTTTTGGTTTCGACGATTGGTTTTATTCCATCTTCTTGCTGATGTAATTCGCGGGCTTTTCCCCATCATCTATACATACTTGCGAACAAATAAATTGTTAGACCTCATCGATTTTGTCTTCAACTTGCAAACACCTTAAGTCGCACTGGCCTAATAAAATCGAAACCTTTTTACAAAACAAAAAAAAATGCTACTTTCATAAATAAATGAAAACATTAAAAAAATTAATCCTGTATCCTAATAGTATTAGTATTGACTTCTTACTTTAATGTTTTTTTTTTAAATTAAACTTTGCATGTTAAAACTTCTTAAAATTATTTTTAAAAAAATATCCGTTTCATTGACTTCAGCTTTAGTAATTCATCTTTTTTATTTACTGATAGAACGGTTGCGTCATCTCTGAACAATCTGCGTAACCTAATGAGGATCCTTGACGAAAGACGGCAAGCAAAAATACACTTTGCTGTCAAAAGATGGCACACATTAAGTAAATACATAAATTAAAAAAAATGGCATATTCTGTCATACCTACTTAAAAAAAAAAAGAAAATAAAAATTTGTAATGAATTTCGAAACAAAAAATAGCAGATTTTAGTTACACAATTTGCTGAAAGATGTCGCCACCTCGCCACTATTTTTTGGTCCATTTGGTAACTGGGAAAAATTGTTCTTAATTCATCACAAAAAACACATGATTTATTTTTTAGACTAAAAGTAAATAAATAAGTAAGTTAACGAGTACTTTGATCCGCATCGCCATCTTTTGACAATAAAATTAAGCATAATTACGAAAACTGTTCTGCCTCGCATATAAAAAAAATCTGCGCTTAATTAATCACGAAAAATAAAGCCTGACAACCATACAATTAAAAAAAAAAAAAAAGGAAAATTGTTCTTTAATCACAACCTTTCCCCAAAGGTGCAGATTCAGTTACGCAAAGAAGTTAAAAGATGTCGCAATTATAACTACCTTCAGCAATCAAAATTAAATTAATTGCTACAAATAAGTTCAACAAATACATAGTATATTTAGAAACAAATTGGTATTGCCGACTACCTTGTCAACTCTATTGTCAACAATTAATGCGCGCCATCTTTTAACAGCAATGTGTACTTTTGCCTACCATCTTTTGGTAAAGACACCTATAGTTTAAGTTACACAAAATTTCGAAGATGTTGCAACTGCTTCGTCACTAAATAAAATAGTTCAGTAAATAACCTAAAAATAGTAAATAAAATAAAAAATAAAGCCGATGAAGGCAACATTTAGAAATAATCGAAATATCAAGATTTAATGCACGCCATCTTTCGACAGCAAAATGTACTTTTGCCTGACATCTTTTGGCAAATACTTAAGTTACACAAAATTTCAAAGATGTCGCAATTGCTTTTTCAGCAAATAAAATAAAATACTGAAAATAAAGACAACGAAGAAAATATTTAGACAAAGAGTAGCTAGCTTATAAAGAGTGATCAATATCTTTTCTAATCAAGTAACCTATGGAAATAAAATCGTGTGTCCTTGATTAGTTGGTTATAATGCCATTTGAATTATTTATATTGCATTCCTATACAAAATCTAACTGCTGTTTTATGTATTATATTTTTTTTTATAAATTTGGACATCAGATTCCAAGTGAATTCTGCGTTTTAAATCGTTAATAACATTCGCTAGGATTACTGGATTGTCATTTAACTATTCCCAATGTAACAATAAGCCCTTATGAACAAAGATTTCTGTCAATGCATTAAACTTACTGACAGTTATAAGTAATTGAAATGGGAATGACATTTGAAAAAAAGGAATTAATCAAAGACATACGATTTTCTTTCCATAAGTCACTTGATTAGAAAAGATGTTGATCACGCGATACAAGAAAGGACTCTCGAACAACGAAGTGCAAATTAGAAAGCTGAAAATATTCACGTCAATATATTTAAATGTCCTTTCGTATATTATCGATTGTTTCCGAACGAATTGTGACAGCGAAAATGGGCAGATAATCTGATTGGAGAAAATTGTAAGTCCATGCTTTGCATAATTCGTTTTCCGCGTATTTCGCCAAGCTAATTTAAAGGGACAACTGTTTCAAGGTCATAGAAACTACTCGGCAAAGATCAAACAATCCGAAGTGAATAACTTATCTACTCGTTGATTTAGAAATAATGCAAATGACAAGATTTAATGCGCGCCATCTTTGGACAGCAAATGTACTTTGGCAGAACATCTTTTGGCAAATACCTTGATTAAGTTATTCAAAATTTCAAAAATATCGCAAATCACAATTGCTTCTCCACATAAATAAATTAAAAAAATTACTAAAAATGAAGCCAACGAAGAGAGTATTTAGAAAGAATCGAAATGTCAAGATTTAATGCGCGCCATCTGTTGACAGCAAATGATTGACAAATAATTTTAAATTTATGGTCGGTAGCAGTTTTACACAGCTTAAAAAGTCTTGTCCTAGTTTTTTATGATAGCAATAGTACAAGCTAATTGTAAGTCAAACAGATTTTGAAAGAGCGCAGAAGGGTATGCCATCTAATCGTCAAGCTCCTATTTATTGTTCTTGGCGTGTTCTTTCCAGAACAACTCTGAGCTGAAAGCAGCTAGAGTTGGAGGTTGAGCAACTTTTTGCGTACAACGCCACTTTCTGTGCAAGGACATTTGAACCTTTGTATTTAATATCCATTTGATAGACAACGACGCGTAACGGGGTTGCATTCTGTTTGAACCTTTAGGGCGTAGATCTTCATCTCTCAATAAATCGGCTATAACTACCATGGAAACAATTCATAAAAAATCAATCAACAATTCAGGAAAATCAAGTTATTCGTCGAATAACTTTAATAGGAGATGGATATCTCGACCCTTAGATTAATTTAAATCATCGAGCCTGGACTTGAAGGATGCCCACTCAAAGCTTCATCATATCTAAATCAAATATCTTATCTAACGTCGATCTACGACGTGGTAGATACTTGTTGTTCGTTTAGTTTAATCCGGCAGTCAAATTAAATTTGCTCAACTCCTAGCAAGTAACTCGCTTCCATGAAATCCACGAGACCTCCTCCCTCCTCTGGATTGTCTATTTTCCTTTTTTTGTACATACCTTGATTGAACCACAAGGAAAGCGAAACTATTGCAGCAAAGTACAGACATTTTTTTTATCAGTTCGTTCTTTCGAATTGATAAGTTATCGCATCACTTTATAATAGAATGGACGAATTAATCCCCGAGCAAACGCGTCAGACAATTTCGAAATCTCTGTTTACTGTTTTCGAATAATTTCTCGGGAGTCGTTCTTTTTCAGGAAAGTTGTTTTTCATAAATAATTGCCCGACAGTGTCGTAACTTCTGAGATGATGAAATCGGCTGGGCGATAATCGAATCAAACACCTTTGATATTTGATCCTGATTCGGCTTATTATTATTTTATGTTTTAATTAAATTCCACTATTTGAATTGCTTTAAAGTCATTGAATTTGCTTCATTTATTTTTCAGTGAGTAAATAAATAATAGGTTTTGCTGATAGAAAAAGAGAGCTTACAGCTTCTTTTAATTCTGAACATTTTCCTGCATTCTGGAGAATAAGAGGCTTCAAATTTCAATGTTCACACTGTACACTACAGAAAATAATAAATAGAGACAGGCCCCTATTTAATTTGAAAGATTTTTGGATCAACTGTTGCCTAAAAGTGATAACATTTACTGCAAACTCTTCAACGTCCCATAATTATTGCGTGTGTACAGATAATTTAATTTGTTTAATGTTTAGTTATGCGAGTGTGAAGCAACCAATCACGTAAGTTTTTACATTTCAGCTGCGTTCGTTTATCCAACTCTACTTACTCTTTTCACACTCTAAAGAGTGAGAGCGAATAAGTTTTAATACAAAAAAGAGTGAGAGCGAGTAAGTTGTAATACAAGAAAGAGTGAGAGCGAATAAGTTTTAATACAACATTAAAGTAACAGAACTCAACGGTAAGTCATTCCGGTGCAGAGGATGCAAATCGTTCTTCTCAACACCCAAGTGTTCTTACCTCAATTGTCCTACTCAACACTATTATTTAATTTCAAGCACCCCTGTGCTCAACATTATCTTGTGGCTTCGCCAAATACAGCTGTTTCCGTCCTGCCTCCGCCATTTTCTTTTGTATTCTTCGCAATGAAATCGCCGTCTCAAATATTGTATACACATTTTTTAAAATTAATAATCACAAGTATGACCTATGACGCCGTCTATTATTCAATAGTTTAAAGTGTTAGATGAAATTCGACAAATCGATAATGACAGAAAGATAGAGGGGGCGTAAAAGCACGATCTGCAGCGCCATCTATCGCCACCCATTGTTCAACGATGCCGAAAAATGGAAAACATTTGATAGCAAAGTAGGACACACAACGCCGCCTATTGTTTATTGATCCATCTGTTACACTAAGATGCAAGAAAATTGATGAAGGGAAATAAACATTGCTGTTTGTTACACTACCAATGCGCCATCTACTGTTCAACGATGCGACAGAATGAAAAAATAATACAACATATAAATATGACAGGCAGCGCCGCGCCGCCTATTCAATGATGCAAGAAGATGGAAGAAGTTTGATAAGTACGGATATACAAAAGTAAGCGCCATCTATTGTTCTAGGACGTAAGCAAAGGAAAAGAAATACAACTTACAAGTGTGATGCACAGATGAAAGAAGTTGGATTGTACGGATGTACAAAATAGCGCCACCTGTTGTTCTTGGATGCAAGAAAATTGATGAAATTGGATAAGAAAAAATATACAGGTTATTTATTGTACATACATACAACTAACTAAAGCGCCATCTATCGTTCAACGGTGCCAGAAGAAGGAAAAAAATTGATAACTACCGATACACTACTCTACAGGAAAATGACAACGAATCTAACAGCGCCATCTAATGTTCAACGTTGCAAGAAACTAAGAAAAACATTATTTAAACGAGATACATGCAAAAGTGACAAACAGCGCCATCTGTTGTTCAATGGTGCAACGCGAAAAGAATTTTTATGACAACGATCGTACAAAATAAAAGCATCCCCATCTATTGTTTCGCGTTGTAAGTGGAAAAAATGTCGATAACAAGAGATATACAAGCGCGATCTACAGCGCCATCTTTTACTTGTCGATGCAAGTGCACCTGCCCTTGCCAAATTTTAGGGCGCATTAACGCGCACATGTCACATTTCTGTGTTCAGTAAAATGTTCATCGAATTCGTTGGAAAACAGTTTCAAGAACCCGTGGCGCCATCTAACGGTCGATGATAAAACCGAGTCGATTTCCAAAAAAAATTATGTTTTAATTGTCAAAATGACTTTATTTTTGACAATAACGTTATCCTGTAAACTATTGATGACTGAGTGATCATTGATCAATCACAATTGTTGAACAGACCGACAGTTGATTTTTTATTGCAGTTATGTCAAAGTTTTAATAATCTTTTTTGACACTGACAACTATGAGAACTGTCAAAGTTTTTTGCAAATTAATTTCTGACATGATTCTAATTAATCGCATTATTAAAAAGAATACTTATATTTTAATTGTCAACTGACTAACAATGTTTCCCTGGCAATTATGACAGTTGTCAAAGTTTTAGTGAAATTTTCTATTGGACCGCTGAAGACGTCTCATTGTGATTAACTACTTTAATAAAAAAACAAAATTTAGATTTTAATAGTCGAGCTGACTGACGGCTAGTTTTGACAATTACGATAACTGTCAAAGTTTTCTTGTACATCATTAATGATATAATCCTAGTTGATCACATTGTCAAACTGCCTGACAGTTGGTTTTCTTGACGATTATCACAGCTGTCAAAGTTTTAATAAAGTATTCTATATATAGGCTATTCATAACGTCATTCTAATTAATCGAATTAATAAAAAAATCTTATATTTTAATTGTCAAACTGACTGACGCCTGATTTTTTTGACAGTCATGACAACTGTCAAAGTTCTGTATAGACTATTGAATATGTCAATCTAATTAATCGCGTTAATAAAAATACTTACAGATATTTTAATTGTCAAACTGACTGACAATGTTTTCTGACAATTATGACGCTTGTCAAAGTTATAATGAAATTTTCTATTAGGCTGCTGACGACGTCTCTCTGTGATTAATTACATTAATGAAAAACAACATTTATATTTTAATAGTCGAATTAATTGACAATTAGTTCTGATAAATACTATAACTGTCAAAGTTTTTTTGCACATCATTAATGACGTAATTCCAATTGACCGCATTATTAAAAAGAAAACTTTGTCAAGCTGTCTGACAGTTGATTTTCTTGACGATTACCACAGCTGTCAAAGTTTTGATAAAGTATTCTATTTATAGTCTATTGATGACGTCATTCTAATTAATCGCACATTGTAAAAATGATATTTTAATTGTCAGAAAGACCGACACTTGATTTTATTTTTGACAGTTACGATGACTGTGAAACTTTTCTAGTAAACTATTGGTGACGTCATTAAACTGAATAAATCTTCATTGACAACCGAATTTTTTGCAAAGGAGTTTCAATGAGACAGACGGTATGTGATCGAGAAAAAAGTATTCTGAGTAGGATTTGAATAAATTTTCAAAGTTGGCAGCACGGTAACCAGATTGTCGTTAGTGACGGTAATAACGGTACAGTTTGACAAGGTCGCATCCAAGCACAAGGATTTTTTTGTATTTGATTCTTGTTTTTATTGAACGTCGCCGTCAAGCTGCACTTGCACATCACCTAAATTTTTATGAGTGTTGGCTTTTTGTTCTGAGCTTAAAACGAGCGCTCTGTGCCGGCATTTGTTTCGACGTTGTTTTTTTTGGAAGGTGATGACAAAAAAAATTTTGCTGTTAAGGGCCGCTCGCCGTCGGGGGGGCTCGCGGCAACTAGGGGACTGCTTTCATAATGTTGAGTGGTCGCACGACCTACCTGTCTCTTAAAGGAAAGTTTTTCGATCGAGTAAACAAAAGTGACTTAGGTGCATGTTCGATTTAAAAAATTCGCGTTCCGTTATTTACGGTGCAATCGGATCCAAAATGTTGTCGTCGCGAAGAGGGAGGATGGGGTTATTCTCCGGTTGAAACACATGGACGTTATCTCTTCCGATTCTGGAGATTTATTTTCCGGAGCGTCACCCAACCGGAGCCGAATTCTAAACCGTGTGGAGCCGGCCCTGAGCATCCTACCGGAACGGGCGAGGCCTCAAGAGACTCGTAAAGGACCGTTGTCAAAAGCGCGTCTGCCTGGGATTAATAGGGCGCCGCGCCGTCCAGATGGAGAAACCTCTGAACTTCCGATGGTCCCATTTAAAATGCATTGGGAACACTGCGCCGCTCGAACGCATAGCGTCGGTTTACGGTGCGGGCGAAGGGAAGTTTGCGTATGGAGGCGGCAAGAGGAAAGACGAAGCTAAGCGGAAACGTATCTCCGTCCAGATCCGCCGGTAATGGGGCGGCCCCCACTCTTTTTCAGGAGTCCGGTGCTGTAGCTGCGCGCCGGGTGGTCCCATTTTCAAGCGCGCGGCGGCATCGCGTTCCTCATCATTTTCTGCCGTACAATGACGTGTAGCTCGATTCGATCCGAGCCCCCTCAGGTAACGTAAAAAATTCCGAAAAAAATGCTTGCAAATTTGATGATTTTCAAAAAACCATATCTCTAAAAGTCCAAAGTGTTTATCTGGAAAGCGGATTTTAAATAAACCTCTTTCGGATCCCATAATATCGAAAAAAAACTTGAAAAAACGCCGTTTTCAGCAGTTTTTAAGGGATGAAACCGTCCCTGAGCAAAAATTAAAATGTCGATTGGGCGGAAGTTGTGCTCGTCAAATTTGGTCACCGCACGCCGTTTCCCACAATATCGAAAAAAACTTTTAAAAATGTCGTTTTAAGGTTTTACTGGGAGTGAAGGATTCCCCGTGCATAAATTGAAAATCGTTCAAGCAGAAGTCGGACAAACGAAAAAAATCGAAAAAAGAGACCTACAAAATGCAACGCCCTCAGTAATCGCCTCCGTCGCCGCCCCGCTACGGGCGATCCCTTCGCGACTGCCACTAAAAATCGTCCGAAGGATTCATCTAGAAAGCGTTTTTACACATTTTCGATAAACCTCCCCCTGGGGTCCAATTCTTGAAATCATTCGACATCATGTCGTATGCGACATGACGTCAAAATGACGCAATTCTCGAACGGTTTGTATAGTTTTGTATGAGAGTCTACGTCATTTTGACGTCATGTCGTATACGACATTTGTCGAGTGATTTCAAGAATTGGGCCCCTGTTTCCACAATATCAAAAAAACCTCCAAAAACGTCTTTTTCAGGGGGGAAACCGTCCCCGTGCAAAATTTCAAAAATTGGTCAGATAGAAGTTGTGCACGTTAAATATTGCCACCGCACGCCGGAAGTCGAATCTCGATAAATCAGTTAATTCAAAAACAGGAAACATTTGTTCAGGCAAAAATTATCATTTTCTTGAATGCGAATCTAAACGAGCTGCCCCGAGCACCGCAGCTGAAAATGGTAATCACCGACGGATTAGCCGGTTCTTTTTACTTATAATATCGAGATAATTCGGCCGCTCCGAAGAAGTTTAGATGCGGAAAAAATTTGCAAAAAGAGACGTACAAAATGCAACGCCCTCAGGTAATCACTTCCGCTTCCGCACTGTTACAGGTGATCCCATCGCGACTGCCACTAAAAGTCGTCCAAAGTGTTTATCCAGAAAGCGTTTTTACGGTTTTTCGATAAATCTCCCCCGGTTCCCACAATATCAAAAAAACCTTAAAAAACGCCATTTTCAGGGTTTTTTCAGGTGGGAAACCGTCCCCGTGCAAAATTTCAAAAATCGGTCAGGGAGAAGTCGTGCACATCAAATACTGCCACCGCACGCCGGAAGCTAAATCTCGATAAATCAATTAATTCGAAAACTGGAAACATTTGTTTAGGCAAAAATGATCATTTTTTCGAATACGGACCTGCGCGCGGTGCTTCAGGTATCGCAGTCGAAAACGGCTATCACAGTCGGATTCACCGGGTCAGTTTAACTATAATGTCGGGCTAATTTGGGGGTTCAGACGGAATTCAGATGCCGAAGCAAATTCGCAAACAGATACCTGCAAAGTGCAACCCCCTCAGGTAATTGCTTCCGCCTCTGCTCCGCTACGGGTCGTCCGAAGGATTTATCCAAAAAGCATTTTTACGGATTTTCGATAAACTTCCTCCAGTTTCCACAATATCAAAAAAAATCTCAAAAAACAACATTTTCAGGAGTTTTTCAGGGGGGAAACCATCTTAGCGCAAAAATTCAAATATCAATCAAGCAGAAGTGACGCATTTTCCTGGGATATAGACCCCACAGGTTAGTTACATGGGGGATCTTCTAGCATGTAAGAGAGTTTTAAAAAAATCGGAGGTCACGCTTTCGAGATATCTTCGACAATGTGCAAGTACGTCGCTTTTCGGGCCCTAACTCAAATCCAGGACCGGATTCGGGGCCGAACGCCCGCCTATAAAAACATCCACCGGTATTACGTCTACGTTCCGAGTTTGGTCCGATTCGGTCAGTAAATAAAGGCCGTGAAATTTTTTGAAAAGTCGAAAACTGCAATTTTTGGAAACCCCCACACAAAATCTTTTCCCCCTCGGGGTCCGATGGCAAAACGGTTTTTTCGGACTTTTTTATCCTACGATGCCGAAAGGCGCGTCGCAATCCGACCACGTTTACGGACTTCTATAGAAAATTTTCTAGCGGCCGCAATAACAAAAAAACGCTTAAAAATGGGGTGCATTTTTTGGGGTGAATTCGGAAACGGGGGCGATATCGAAAAATCCATTTCCCAGGAAAGTTGGCAATCAAATAAATTGAGAAAAAAGAAGAAAACTAATTATTCTCGAAATTGCGGAAATGTTTTTAGTTTCTCTGAGCTTAAAAGAGAATTGAAGCTAACCCCTTCGACGGCTTTTGTTTTTCTGCACCGGCAAAACCAACTCGACGAATTTTTCAATTGAACGCTCGTCGTAAATAAATAGTAAAACTTGGATTTAATTAAATATGAAGCCAAAAAAAAATTCCCCGGGAAGTCATTAAAAGCGCTCCTCCTTTCAGGAATGAAGCACCTCTTGAGGACTTTCCTCAACGACCTGGGAGGCAACCCGAACAAAAAGAACGCCCTCAACGAGACGGTCCTGCACTGCGCCTGCCAGCTCAACCACACGAAGAGCTTCAGCGCCCAGGAAAGACGAGCCGCTTGCGTGCAGCTTTTGCTTTATTGGAAGGGGGTTCCTTTGACGACGGGGGGCAGAGAGAAGGTCGATTTGGCCGCCCAGGACAAGGTAACATTTTTCACATTTACTTTTTATCGCCGCGCGTTACATTTCGTCCGAAACGAATGGGCCCAATAAAGCGAGGCATCCAAGAGCTATTGCGTGTGCCTGACCTCTTCATCTATTTGGTTTAAGCCTGATTTATTTTTAACTCTTAAGGAGGGAAACACGGCGTTGCATTGGGCGGCAAACACCGGCCTTAAGAGATGCGTCGAGTTGCTTCTGGCGCACGGCGCTCCACTTTTCATAGAGAACAACGATAAGCTGACGCCCTGTGATTTGGCCATGCGCGGTTCTTACCACGACATAGCCAGGCTCTTGGAAAGCAGAATGGTTTTCGTAAGTATCCGAAAAGCCCCAAATCCACCAATCGATTATAAATTTCATCAGGCTGACAACACTGACGTGGTCAATGAAGACGAATTATGCAACGAACAGGAAGAAGTATACAGTGGCCTTAGAAGTCAAGACTTGCAAGAAGCCAAGGACCAGCTTCTGGTGGATACTTCCGACATGCTGAAGATTCCGCTTTTTACTGCCGAAGCCCTTCTCAGGAACAATGGTAACCCCCCCGAAAAACTCTTCCTCGCCCGTGAATTACTCCTCCCCCCCCTCGTTTACAGAATGGTCTCGAGAAGTGCTACTAGAAAAATGGATGAAAGACCCAGTCGAATGCTGTCAATTAGCTGGCGTCCAAGCACCGGTCTCGCTGCTTCAACACGCTGGATCTCTGGAGTCCAGCAGCTCCCCAGATGTCTGTGATGAATTTTCTACAGCCCCAGAAGTTGCCGTAATTCCCGCCGAACCCGCGACCTCCCCAAATCGGACTCACCCCCCCTGTTTGATTTCAGTGCGAAATTTGCTACTGCACGATGACCAACTGGGATCAGCCGATCATGATGTCCTGCAAGCACACCTTCTGCAAGAACTGCTGGGAGAGCTACCTCACAACGAAGATTCAAGACGGCGACGCCCACCACATACTGTGTCCGGCGTACCAGTGTCACATCCTGGTCCCCGTCGAGCTCATCGAGAAAGTGGTCAGCCCCGACATGGCGAGGAGGTACCTCCAGTTCGACATCAAGGTAACCCGATAGGTCCTAAACGGTCGCCCTTTTACTTGCGCGTCGTTCCTCAGGCGTTCGTCGAAAGCAACAAGTGCATAAAATGGTGTCCGATTCCGGGGTGTGGTAGGGCCGTCCGGCTTCCGGAAGCCGAGCAAACCGGAAGCGTAACCACCAGCAAAACCGTGCCGATTACGTCGCACGCGGTCGACTGCGGAAACGCTCACTTTTTTTGTTGGGAGTGCCTAGGTAGGTTCTATTTTGCACTTGCTAACCGAACCGAAACTAATTTGGGGCGCGCCAACAGGAGAAGCTCATGCCCCGTGTGGATGTAAACAATGGCAAGAGTGGCAGATGAAAATCACGGAAGTTAAACCGGAAGAGCTGAGGGCGTCGTGCAGCGGAAGCGAGGACGCCGCCAACTTCCTTTGGCTAGTCACCAATTCCAAGCCGTGCCCCAACTGCAAGAGCCCCATTCAGAAAAACGAAGGTTGCAACCACATGAAATGCTCCAAGGTTCGCACTTTCTTGGCAAGCAATAACGCCCCCCCCCCCCCTAGCGTATGGCTTTATGTTTCAGTGCAAGTTTGATTTTTGCTGGGTCTGCCAAGAGTCCTGGAAGCGCCACAGCTCCGCCACCGGCGGCTACTTCCGGTGCAACCGCTTCGAAGCGGTGCACAAGGCCGACGAAAAGCAAGGCACCCTAATATCCGAGGCCCTCGACAGAAACAACCAGATGCAGGAGATGTCGCGCTTCCTGCACTTCTACACGCGCTTCAAGAACCACGAGAACAGCCAGAAGCTCGAGGAGCCGCTTTTGACGGGCGTGCGCCAAAAGATGGAGATACTGGCGAGCAGTTTGGGGCTAAAAAGTACACGCCGTAACCTACGCGAACGCCATTGCTATTGCACTGTATTTTCCAGATTCGGGGGAGAAAGGCACCAAGTTCATCGAGGACGGGGTGAGGGAATTACTGAAGGCCAGGCGAGTCCTCTGCGGCTCCTACGTTTACGGGTACTACCTCGAAGACGACGGCTATAATAAATCGATTTTTGAATTCATGCAGGTAAGCGTCGACGATTTAGTGGGGGCAAGTCCTTGACGAGTTTTTTCTTTTTTATTTTGAAGAACGAGTTGGAGGAAGTAACGGAAAAATTGAGCGAAATGATCGCACGCCCCTACCTCAGGACCCCAAAGGCGGTCATCGTCCAAACCACGGCACTGGCACGGCGGAAGAGGCACGAATTCGTGCGGGCGGTAGCCCAAGGGCTGATCCCCCCGGAAACTCCGCCCGACGTCAGAAGGACGAAGATGCGGAAATACCTGGACGTAATCCGCAATGCACGATCGATGAGTCCGGGGGTACTCATTTGAACTGTTTCAGACCCAACTGTCGCAAACCAGCGATTGGTTGAAAGACTGCGAGTGGCCCGAATACGACTCCGACGTAGATGAAGGCGAGTACAAGTCCTTCACGCACCTGGGCAGCTCCCCCAGCGATAAAGACCACCACTGCGGCTTGAGGTGCACGAAGCACGGCTGCGGGGGTAAGTCCCCACTTGCAATTACTTATCGATTAATCAAAGGTGATGTGGTTTAGTAGGTCTCACGTTCGATGCCGACTATAACATGGAGCTGGTCATCGCGTTGGAGATGTCCCGGTTGCAGATGATCGAGGATAGGATGAAACAGGCCCAGGCTAACGCCGTCACGCCAGACCCGAGTTCTAGCATATCGAACAACAGCAACGAAAGCACCGACGATCAACTGAAGCTGGCGATTCAGCTGAGCCTTCAGGAATCCACCGTCAGGCAAGCACCGGAAGACTCGGCCAACACCAGCAGGCAGTATCAGAAGACCAGCGCCGACCTGACGGTCGACTACTTTCTAAAGTCGCTGGCGAACAGGAAGATCGACTTCAAAAACTTGGAGGTGGACGTGAACGTGAATTCCGGCTGGAGCAAGTCGGATAGGGAGTGCTTCTTCAAGCCGTGCAACGGCAACGAAGACGGAAGGTTTCAAATTTCCGACATCCACGAGAAGGGCTTCGCCTTTGCCGACTCTGACGAGTACGACGATAGCGACGTGCGCTTGAAACGGAGCCACTCGACGGGGGATCTCTGCGTCCGGAGGTCCGGTAAAGGCGCCCGGATTAGAATGAGCGGGGATGAGCCGCGTTACCACTTGGATTCTGACCACAGCAGCCAGCACGATGATAAGCCCGAGGACATAGCCCGTCGAATCCTGGCTTTGCCGTCATCGTCGGTCCGCACCAAGCAGTTTTTGCTGTTGCATCACGCCTACCCGGAAGAAGAAGCATATCAGGGGCAGAGCTCGGTGGAAGACACGACGACCACCACGTCGGATTCGATAAACGTCGACATGGAAGTGTGCGGCATTCTGGAGTCGATCGCCGACGACGATTTCGACGGTAAGCCCTGCAACGAGATGTACGTGAACGTACGCAAGGAGCAGCCGAATTCAAAAGAAATAAAAAAGACTGAAGACATATCAAAATGTGAAGAAACCAAAAAGCACAACCCGTTCGCTTCGCTTAAGGCCAAGCTGTGCTCGGCGCATTTGCCCAAGAGCAGCTACCTAACTCGAATCGCCGTGAACAAGAGCATAGGGCTCCTCAGCGATGGCAAGCACAAGAAGCCGCCGGAGCACAAGCGCGTCGAGCAGATCGACGCGAGACGAAACTCAGACCATTCCATTAATTTTAAGAAGGAGCTAGTGCCGTGCGTTAGTAAGTCTAAATTAAGTCCGAAAAGTCTGAAGCATTCCAAATCGGGGAACCGCGAGGGGAACTTCTCCAAGTCGACCGGTTTCCTCTTGGACTCCCAGCACTTCAGCTACAAATCGATGTGCAGCAAGAACCTGTCGTCGAACCTGCGGATAAAAATCTGCAAGAGTCCCGAGCCCAAGTGCAAGAGCAAGCCTCACCCGCTGGAGACCGACAGTTCGAACGAGTACGAATCAGAAACGGGCATCCCCAAGTCCCCGACGCTCTTCATCTCAGGTGTTTCGATTTCGAGAACGCCGGAACCCAAATCTCCTGGTATCTGCTTGATATCAGGCGGCAGACAATCCAGGTCGTCTAGTTTAAGTGTTCCTGTGCCTCTATCGACGTGTTCTTTGAACATTTCTAGTACTAGTCTTAACAATAACTTGCAGCCGGAACCGTTCACGCCGTCTCTGGTCCGCTCGACGACGCCGGCGACGTCCAGGAACAACCTGCAGTGCAGCCCGACCGGCAGCCCCTCGCACTCCGCCGCCGGCAAGAAGAACGCCAAGTCCAAGAGCGCGAGCGAACCGGAACGCGAACGGGAGATGTTCCGCTTCCCGAAATCTTCCACGGACGGCGCGCTCAGCTCCGTGCTGCACGTGCAGGAATCGAACCTGAGCTCGGACGACTTCCACGAGGCCCTCTTCCTCCTGGAGAGATCGCCGAAGACGAGGGACTCGAAGCGGCGCAAGAAATCCAAGAAGAAAGACAAGGACGAGCGCAAGGAAGAGGTCAGCTCGGCCCTCTAAACCCATAAGACTGTCTACACACTATTGTTATTGTTGTTTCCACGTATCGGTAAAAGCGTTTTTGTGATAAACTGGTCACTCACAGTGCTATTTTTATTTTATTATCGTTTGTATTTGACAATTGACATTGTACATGGCAATTACGATTTTGTAAACGTATTCGTAAGATTTGTATGAGGTTTCTCGTTCTACGGATATTTTTAGAATATACAATTATATTAATATACATGGGAATATAATCGAACTCGAGGATTCAAAGCCAAGATCAAATTTTCAGATATTACATTCCTAAAAAAGTCAATATAAAGGATGTGTCAACAAAAAAGTGATAATGCGTAGACAGACTGTAGATGAACTCCTGTGTTTTGGAGAGAAAAAAAACAATTGAATTTAAAAAAATGCGACTAAAAAATGGATATACGCATACTTCCCGTTGGAAATGAAAATTAAAAGTATACGACTTCGTCTTCGAACTGATTCATTTAAACCTCGGTCCGTTTACTCTTGAAACGGTGCGCCTATTTAAACCTCGGTTCGCGTACCGTTGAAACTATTTGATTGGACCACTATTACGGCAATCTTCGAACCGATTTATTTAAACCCCGGTTCGAGTATTAAGCAAAACTCGTTCAAACTCGAAGAATACTTCGTCGAATTTTGAGAAGACATAATTTGCGAGAATACTGTAAAATAAGTCCCAGCAAATACAGTTTGCTTGCAAGTAATTTACATTGTAAAATGAGAGCGCCATCTTTTGGATAACAACTACAGTTTGATGCCTCGATTTTTATACAATACCATTTTTATTACAAATTTTTGTCTTCTTTACTCTGCACTTAAACCTAAGGTTTGTTTACAACACATACAATTAATTCATAACAACAAAATAACGGGAGCGCCATCTTTTGGCCACAGTTTTATATCGGTAATGGAATTACCTTCTTTTATTAAAGAAAATACTATTCTTTTAGTTCTTCACTACAAAATCATCCAGTTCTCAATTCGTATTTAACCTACAAAAGTCTGCGTTGATTCTTGATATTCGGTAGATGGCGTCATTAAATTCATCGGTTTAGAAACGGTGAAAGTCTGCCGTTATTTTCTCACTTCCCCCCGTTGCAGTTTTCGAGAAAATTACGGCAGACTTTCTTGATCTTCATGTGGTAGCGTGCACCATTTATCTCTAATGCCGTGAAACATCCCTAGAGGGCGTTAGGTGAAATAATTCTAGTATAGTAATAATAATAATAATAATAATAATAGATGGCGCCACACGAAATGAGAGTATTAAATTCATCGGTTTAGAAACGGTGAAAGTCTGCCGTTATTTTCTCACTTCCCCCCCGTTCCAGTTTTCGAGAAAATTACTGCAGACTTTCTTGATCTTCGTATGGTAGCGTGCACCGTTCATCTCTAATGCCGTAAAACATCCCTAGATGGCGTTATGTGAAATAATTCTAGTATAATAATAATAATAATAATAGATGGCGCCATACGAAATGAGAGTATTCGTATTTAACCTACAAAAGTCTGCGTTGATTCTTGATATTCGGTAGATGGCGTCATTAAATTCATCGGTTTAGAAACGGTGAAAGTCTGCCGTTATTTTCTCACTTCCCCCCGTTGCAGTTTTCGAGAAGATTACGACAGACTTTCTTGATCTTCGTATGGTAGCGTGCACCATTCATCTCTAATGCCGTGAAACATCCCTAGATGGCGTTAGGTGAAATAATTCTAGTATAATAATAATAATAATAGATGGCGCCATACGAAATGAGAGTATTCGTATTTAACCTACAAAAGTCTGCGTTGATTCTTGATATTCGGTAGATGGCGTCATTAAATTCATCGGTTTAGAAACGGTGAAAGTCTGCCGTTATTTTCTCACTTCCCCCCGTTGCAGTTTTCGAGAAGATTACGGCAGACTTTCTTGATCTTCATGTGGTAGCGTGCACCGTTTATCTCTAATGCCGTGAAACATCCCTAGATGGCGTTAAGTGAAATAATTCTGCATGCAACAATGATTTAGGACAGACGGCACTGCAGTACGGAGAATTTTGTTTAAAATCGACGAAAGTCTGTCGTCGATTTCTCAAAAATTACGGCAGACTTTCTTGATTTTCATATTATGGTATCGTGCACCGTCTATCTCTAATGCCGTTAGGCATCCCTAGATGGCGTTAGGTGAATCTTGGTCCATGGCCAGCTACATCTGATAGCTAACGCTATTATGGCCGTCCCGTTCTACGATTTTCCGTATAAACTTTTGTTCTTTTAAGACCCTGAGCTTTGTTCCTCATTTGGCGCCACCTATTGATAACTTGTATAGGAGATGTGTCAAAACTTCTCGTTTTTAGGTTAAAGTAATGTCGTAAAGTTTCGTTTTGTCAGTTTGTTTTTATTTGTTTCCCGGATAGAAAAAAAAAACAGGTACTTATGAATTTGGAAAAATTTATTTACATAATTAAGACGCAGATTATATCATAGCAGACACGCATACAAAATTCTAACCATTTTTGCCTTGTTGGCAAATCGCTTGGAACTTGGAAAAAAGGTTTATTTTTATTTCCACAAACAAAGCACTTCTTGCCCATCTTCAAAAAGAAAAATCTTTAATTAAAACAAACACCGGATCTGTCGCTTTAGTCTAATATGTCAATATTTGGCATACTGAGGGCGCTACTTAGAGTACTCTCCACGGCCAACTTTATAGAAACAGTTTTTTTGCGAAACGGTAAGTGACTGGTGGCGACATCTATTACCACAATGTCAAAATCTATTTCGAAACTGCAGAGCCATCTATTGCGAAGCTTCTGTTTTTTTCTGGCGGCACTGCTGTATACGAGGGTTTCCAAGTTATGAGTGACTGATGGCACAAGGTAAGCAGAAAACTTTATAACTATGCCATTTATTATCAGCTGCCATATTCGATGATTGATGATGAAGTAATACGTCCGGAATTTTAAACAAAAAAAAACGCTACAGAGCCGGGGAAAAAAACCACAAACTTATTTTCCAACATTTATGTAATATCATCATCACTTGAAATCAATACAAACATATCATGTGACGTCAACGTGTAGACATTGTTATTTAAAAATATTACACTCATCACAAGCATTCGTCGCGGGCCAAGAACCTTGCAGGTCGAGGAAGGCAAACACGCCGAAGTTTTTTGGCCCGCGCCGGATTCCACGTTTGCTATATCTACACATTTACAAGTACGTACATGAGTATCATCTTTAATTAAACAAACAATACGACGAGCGGGTGATTTCGTCGCAATCATTTACTAGCGTAAACATGGTCCCTGTTAAACAAATTGCACAACGAAAAGTCTCCCGCTACTTAAAAGTAGTCAGAACCGCGCAAAATTTAGCCTAAAAAAGTAGAGGATCGTTGCAGGATATTTTTGTCCGTCACTGTGCGCGGTGTCAAAGCGAGAATCCTCACCACCTTTAACACGATCTCATTTGCAAACTGAGAATCTTTTTTTAATGGAACACCCTGTGTATTAATGCATTTTCGGAGTCATTAAAAATCAAAGTGTATGCATTTGTATAAACAAATTGGCTAAGTATTTGAAAATGTGCCTATATGTAGTGTTCCATTAAAAAAAATAATATTTTTAATTAATTAATTAATTAACATCTACAATAGAATTAATCCCGACAAGTTTCATATTAAACATTTTTTTTTCTAAATTTAAAAATAAGAAAGTTAAAGGGGGTGGTAATACTTGCGTTTACACCAAGTACAGGGTGTCCCAAATTAGGCGGTATTCTGTAGGTTAACAATAGAAATAATATATACCGTTTTTCTTTGCTCTATAAAACCTGTCAAATATTTCTGATGTTGGTGCCCGTTACCGGGATGTTAGGAGATTTCAAAAAATTCTATTCTACATTCAGCGATAAAAGCAGTGCTCCGACAGAAACCCTAGAACTTTGAAACTACAGGATATTATCGTATTCATAAGAGATGAGCTCTGCGTCTGGCGTTAGTCAAATTGATACTTGTATGCTTGTTAATGTCAAACTGACATTTCACATAACCCATCAGACATTTATCCTAACGTTTGAGCTTGCGAACTTAAATTTTGAACGTACGCGACTGGGACAAATAAAAAATAAATGCACTCTTCCGTTTCAATGAAACGATACGTTAACGTTACGCTAAGCAGGACCACATTAGCATAAACATCCAGGTGATCAGATGACAAATCACAACTAGGCGAGTCCGAGTCAAATCAAGCGTTACGTCTTTACGTCTATCTTTTTCTGTTACAGGTTTTACCGCTTGTTTTATTTCGCAATGCGTTAGAAGACAGTTCAAGCGTAACTCTATATTTTTCTTATTCCTCCAATCGAAAGGAAATATTTGTCGCTTATAACTAGAGACCGGATTTTAGGTGACACGCCTTTGTTTAGTTCTTAAAGTTTTTTAAAGATATCTCTTCGTTTCATTAGAGAAATAGAGTCAAATGACTCGAAAGAGTCAAAACGAAGTAAAACCTTAAGAACTAAAGAAAGGCTGTTATTGTTTAATTTGTATTTGTTTTTTCTTCCGTAAAATGGTTCGTTTCGATTGCGGCCCAACTCGTCACAAAATTGTCCTGGATATAAATTGATTGCGTTTCGATCTCGGTCCGTGTACTAAGGAAAACTTGTTCGTTGGCCCTTAAACGATGTGACTATTTAAACCTCGGTTCGCGTACTGCTGGACTACTATTACGGCAATCTTCGAACTGCTTTATTTAAACCTCGGTCCGCAAGAACGAGCAATTTGTGATCGAAAACGAAACGTGATTAGAAACGCGCTAGAAAATGCAACAAAATTTTTTTTAAAACTCAGCATGTTTAAAAGAGGAATAGGACAAAATCAAAAGGCCCATCGTTTTGAACACACATATTTCAGAAATTAAAAAAAAAAAACAAAAAACGATCGATTTTAACAGAAAAGCCAAACAAATACAAACGCCAAGAAAGCACTGCGGAATGTAATTCTCTTGTCTCGAATGTTGTATTTCTTTTGTTTTGCAAAAGCTTCGCGCCATACGATACAGAAAAAAAAACGAACAAAAGACGATCGAATTTTGAAAGAAAGGAAAAAGTGTAAATTTTGATAAAAAAATATGTTTCCAAAATCTTAGGGAAAATTTGAAAAAATCAATATTTTCAAAAATTAAAAACAAAAGACCATCGATGTTAACAGAATATTTTGTTTTTAAAGTCGTAAAAAAATGTTGAAGACGTTTCTTTTTCCATAAAATGGTTCGTTTTGATTGCGACCTGGATATAAATTATTGATTGCATTTCGGCCTCGGTTCGTGCTGTAACTATTTTCTTGAACCGCTACTGCGGCAATCTTCGAACGGATTTATTTAAACCTCGGTCCGTGTATTAAGCAAAAATGAGCAATTTGTGATCGAAAACGAAACGTGATCAAAAACGCGCTAGAAAATAATAATAATAATAGAGTCTTTATTAGAAAATTTAAAAAACTCGGCATATTTAAAATAAAGGGAGAAATAATAGAAAGTAGAGAAATAATTCAGATAATCTGAAGATAATTCTGTTGTTGTGAGCATACATAGTTGAGAAATTAAAAAAAAAAAAAAGACGATCGATTTTAACAGAAAAGCCAAACAAATACAAACGCCAAGAAAGCACTGCGGAATGTAATTCTCTTGTCTCGAATGTTGTATTTCTTTTGTTTTGCACAAGCTTCGCGCCATACGATACAGAAAAGAAAAACGAACAAAAGACGATCGAATTTTGAAAGAAAGGAAAGTGTAAATTTTGATAAAAAATGTGTTTCCAAAATCTTAGAGAAAATTGAAAAAAAAAACTAAAAAACAAAAGACCACCGATTTTAACAAATTTTTTTGTTTCTAAAACCGTCAAAAAATTTTGAAGACGTTTCTTATAGCTTTCTTCCGTAAAATGGTCCGTTTTGATTGCGGCCCGACTAGTCACAAAATTGTCCTGGATAAAAATTGATTGCATTTCGACCTCGGTCCGTGTACTAAGAGAAACTCGTTCGTTGGTCCTCAAAACGGTGTGCCTATTTAAACCACGGTTCACGTACTGCTGAAACTATTTTATCGGACCGCTATTACGGCAATCTTCGAACTGATTTATTTAAACCTCGGTCCGTGTATTAAGCAAAAATGAGCAAAACCGTTCCTTTTTTTTCAAGTCCAAATAACTTTTTTGTTTTCAAAGACATCGAAAAATGTTAAAGACATTTCTTGTAGCTTTTTCAACGTAGATTATGTTTTCTGATCAAAAAAAATTTATACCAGCCAAGCTACGAACGTATATTTTTGGAGAAATTTTGACTTAATTAATTTAGTTTTCAACTAACCCAACAATTGCGTTTGCGTTCGTCACTTGTCTACGTTTAAAACGTCTTGCTTTTTTCTACTCTTTCACGTGAATCACGGCCTACTACATTTTGCGTAAAAGTAATAAATAGATTTGATTTGCCTGATTATTTTCAAAAATAATACCAACAAACCATTTTTTTTTGTTTGGGAAACTAAAACGTTTAGTGTGTTGTTGGGCTAATATAAAGTTTTTTGATGACTTGCTCAGAAAAATCTACGTCACGAAAGCTATAACAAAATACCTTTAGCATTTTCTGATAACTCTGATAATTCTGATCTCGTGCCACGAGAACGGGAACATGTAGCGCTCTTATTTGGTTAGGTCATTGAAACCAGCTTTAAAAGTTGACCCTGTTTAGTTTTTCCCCATCATTAATCTGGGACACCCTGTACTTAGCACGTGTGCTAATGACAAGATCTTCTTTTAGGAGGGCGGGGAATAAATAGCGTTTGCACAAGACACATTTGCAATGCTCATCACTCATCGTCCTTCCCCTCGTCCCTTTTGTTCTAATAATAACAATAATCCAATGAGAGTTTAATTTTCCAACGTTTTCTTTTGTTTTAATTTCCGGCACGAAGTGCTTCGAGTGTTGTTGTTACATGGGGGCGCACTCCACGAGATTCGTAAGTTTGCAGCAGCTCTACTACTACTCCAGCAGAGCACTTCCGTAAAAAATGAAAAAAAGAGTAGGTTCCGCTCGAGTTTAATTTTCATTAAAAGAGTAGGTAGGTACTTGAGCTTGGCTTTGAATTAAAAATGATTAATTAAGAAAAGTATTTCGTCGTTAAATATAAAGGTAAGGTATAAAAGTCGGGTTGAAAGTGGATCAAACGAAGGGCAAGAACCTAGATGAGTTTTATTACTACAGATCTTAACGAAACAATTCCTGGATTGTTCTTTGGAATAACAACAAATTCTTGTGCTGAATTTAACGAGAAGGGGGCTTGCCCAATCTCCGACGATATCGATAATTATTTCCGAAAGTTTACTTTAATTTGCGAGCACTTTGAAGCCGGGCACCTTTCAGAAAGACTGAAGTTCGCTCTAAACTTCTTATTGTGTTCTACAAATGACTCGCGAGTACAATTTGAAAGTTTTCTCAGAATTAATCGCCCCACAATTTATCATATTATCAGTGAACGAACGAAGGATAACGATTTGCAACTTTAACAACGCGACAATTCAAAAAATAAACAAACGGAACGAAGTGAAGGGAAAGCGATTGAATAAGTCTTGTGCAACGCGTTAATAACCTTGTAATTACCTAGACGCAAGGCGAAAAAATATTGTCACACTTCTTTTTTGTTTACAAACGTTGTATACAGCCTGCGTATGTACATTATTGTCTGCGACGAGCGCGCACAAATAAAACCATTTGTTGTTAAACCTACTTTGGACCAGCCAAAAGAAACTAACTACATTGGACCCTTGTCTGTAAGTCTAAAAGAGGGGGGCAGCAAGTAAATAGGGGGGCACAGCACATAAAAAAAGACATCGCTGCTTAATTAAATTTCATCAATAGTAATAAGTACTTACGGTTATTATAGATTATTTGCAGGTTACACTTTTCTCGTTTGGAAGAAAATTTACACAGGGGGGAGGGGGGAGTCGAAGGCGCAGTTTTAAGTCGTGTGAAAATTGGAATTCATGATGGCTGTGCTCATTCAACCAACTTTCTTTCGTTTACTTTATCCTAATTAATGTGAAACAAATCTGTTTGATGCACGCGGAGTCCTTCGACCCACCTACTCTACACTTAATCTACGATACCCTATACATTTACGAACACTGAAGTTTTCTTCTTTTTTTTTTGTTCAATCAACACGAATCAGATCGTTTGTAAAAAGCCCTTGCTCTCCCTTAAATGTAAAACAACATATACGACCAGCGTACCGCATAATAAATTAATTAATTACATATATCTATGGTCATCCTATGCACTTATTTATATACAAGTTTCTCGCTAATTACCTAACTACTGAGTATTTGGACACAAATGCAATAAATACTTATTTAAATAAGGGAAGGGGGGTGGAAGTTAATTTACACGAAGAGCCAGTGTTTGGCCTTGAATCTGCTCACCAGTTTGTTCTGTCGAATTTGTTCGTGCTCTTCCACCGGAGTTATGTTGTAAGCTATCCTCTGTAAAGAAAGAAGAAATTCAAGTGTAATTCAAGTGAGAAACTGGGAAAATAGACTAGAAAGAGAAAGTAAAGAAAAAGTCTCATACTGGATTTCACAAACGTCACTTAACTTTAATCATCGATTAAGAATAATTATTCCTATACCTTCAACACATGTAAACATGGCAACGTTTACTTTTAACGGATGATTAAATTTAAGTAACGTTTGTGAAATCCGCCTTTAAACTTCTCCAATTTAACATTTGAAGGTAAAGACGAAGCTTTTATTTTTTAGAATAAAGGAACTGGGCGCAGAGAAAGTAAGGAAAAAGTAAAGCACTGAGAGATCGCTGGCTTTCAAGAAAAAAATAGCATGAAAGAATACCTTCTCTTTCACGTAGAGTGCCTCTTATCAAATTACGGAATAAATCTCCGTTCATTTCCCCTCACGAGTACGCACACTTAAGAGATCAGTCACTAAACGCAACCGGCTGTTCCCTTGAGCGTGCGTGCTCGTGAGGTGAAACAAACGGAGATTTATTCCGCGATTTGATAAGAAGCACTCTACGTGAAAGACGAGGCATTCTCTTATGCATTTCTAAGCCTGATTTCGACACTTAAATCAGGTATGCAAGCGAATTCTCTGCGCAGTTTAGGTCGTGACGTGTGTTTGGCTTCTTCTTTTCATCTGTTATTCTATTTGGGGATAATCTTCACTCTTATGTTTTGCTGGCGCTGTAGCACCTGTAAAGTCCGCCTTGATCGTTCGCCAACCTGTAGTTTACTACCGACGACACAAGAGGGAGACGCCACACTGGTGATCGCCCAGTTTGGAGCATGTCACTTCCCTTCCTGCTTAGATTTCCCGTTGCGCGCTCCCCTTGTTAGAGGGGAAACGAACGGAGATTTATTCCGCGATTTGATAAGAAGCACTCTACGTGAAAGACGAGGCATTCTCTTATGCATTGATTTCGACACTTAAATCAGATATGCAAGCGAATTCTGTGCGCAGTTTAGGTCGTGACGTGTGTGTGTGGCTTCTTCTTTTCTGTCATCTGTTATCCTATTTGGGGCCTATCTTCGCTGTTATGTTTTGGTGGTGCTGTAGCACCTGTAAGGCCCCGCCTTGGTCGATCGCCAACCTGTAGTTGACTACCGACGACACAAGATGGAGACACTACACTGAGACGTGTACTGACGTCGCTCCTCACCCTTGGTAGCCGGACGTCCCCGTCTGAATTAATGCAGCCAATGTGAAGTTTGATTAGATAACACAAGGCTGGGTCTTTTGATTTATTTTGTAAGAACTTGCAAGTCGATAACTTCATCGTGGTTGTGTAGAATTTTCTGTTTCAATGATGTAAACGAGCAGCGGGCGCATACCTGCGTTTGTTTATACGGAGATGAGATTTTCGTCGTCCCCCTTTGTTACTGGGGTTTCGTATGACCTCGCCTGCCCCACTGAGTCAGCCGGCGATGGGACGAACTTAATTTGCCCTCCCTAAACTTGCAGCCCTCAGATAGGTAGCACAATACCTATGAAAGTAAAGGACCCTCAAGATTTTTTTTGAAAAAAGCGCTTCGCGCGTTAAGGCCGCTCGCCGTCTGATGAGGAGGTGCTTTCGTCGTGTTGAATGGTCGCACGACCTACCTATCTCTTAAAGGAAAGTTTTTCGATCGTGTAAACCAAAGTGCCTTAAGTGCATGTTCGATTTAAAAAATTCGCCGTTCGGTTATTTATGGTGTGATCAAATCGAAAAAGGTGTCGTCGCGAAGTGAGAGGATGGGGTTATTCTCGGGTTGAAACACTTAACAAATATTTGTTCTGATTCCGGAGAAAAGCGTCACCCAAGCGGAGCCAAATTCTAAACCGTGTGGAGCCGGTCCTGAGCGTTCTACTGAAACGCGCGGGGCCTCAAAAGACTCGTCGACGACTGATCTAACCGCCGTCAGAAGCACGTCCGCCTGGGTTTAACAGGGCACCGTCCAGATCGAAAAAACCACCCAATTTGTAATGGTTACATTTAAAATACATTGGGAGCACCGCATCGCTCGACCGCATAGCATCGGCTTACGGTGTGTCCGAGGGGGAAGTTACGTACGGGGGCGGCAAGAAGAAGGACGGGGCTAAGCGGAAACGTGTCCCCGGCCGGATCCGTCGGTAATTTCTGCAATTTGGGCGGCCCACCCTTTTCCACGAGTCCTGTCCTGTAGCAGCGCTCCGGGTGGTCGAATCTTCAAACGCGCGGCGGCATCGCATTCTTCGTCACTTTCTGCTATGGGATGACGTGCAGCTCGATTCGATCCGAGCCCCACCAGGTACCATAAAACATTCTAGAAAAAACCTTACAAATCCGATAAATTTCAAAAAATCATATCTCCCCATTCGTGATACAGGGCCGCACCGGGCTTGGTAAGCAACATACACGGAGGTGTGCTGTTTCCTGTGAGAGAGTTTAAAAAATTCTGGCTTCGAATTAAAAAAAAAATTCAAAAACGTGTGAAAACGTCAATTTTCGGGCCCTTTCCGGGCCCTAATTGAAATCCAGGACCGGACTCGGAGCCAAGCGTCCGCCGATATAAACATCTACCGGTGTTACGTTTACGTTCCGAGTTTGGTTCGATTTGGTCATTAAATAAGGGCCGTGGAATTTTTTGAAAGGTCGAAAACTGCTATTTTTGGAAAGCCCCGTACAAAATCTTTCCCCCCCTCATCCGATCGCAAAACGGACGCCGGAGTCGGTTTTTTCGGTCTTTCTTACCCTGCGATGCCGAAAACTTGTTGCGATTCGACCACATTTAACGGTCCCAAAAAGTACTCTACAAAAGTGGAGGGTCTGACGTTGCGCCCCCTGGCTCTTCACAGCGACGGGCGATCTTTTCGCGATCGCTACCAAAGATCGTCCCAAGGATCATTCTAGAAGTCATATATACGGAAAAATTTCTACCGTCTGCAATATCGAAAAAACGCAAAATTCATAGTCGAAAGCATTCTCTGTGTTTTTTCGAAATTTCGGCTATTAACGGCCTGGTTGTTCCACGAATGCACAAACCTGCAGTTTTAATCACTCTTAGCAACCCCCCTTGCAATGTTTATCAGCCACCACTCGTGAACGTGTAACGTTCACATTTTTCGCTGTCCGTTACATTATCTTTTTACGTATTTTCTCGTTATTTTGCTGCTGAAATTTAAGTAAAAACTGTTTCGTTCGTTTAATTAATTTCATATTTATGACTTTCACGCCTCTATCTCTCAGGATTTGTGTTTTAATTTCAGATAGTAATGCGGATTTCTATTTCTTCTTTTAAGCCATTTGTTTGTTTCGGAAATTAATCTGTAGATGTCGTACATGGTCCTTTTGGTCGATTTTATTGATCGATATTTCTTGATGACGTATTGCGGAAATTGCGTAGAAAATCTTTGACGAGTTTCCGTCCTCTTCGATGATTACTGTGTGCGAGTACGCCATAGCAGACGCGTGGTTTGCGTCTTCAAATTTTTGTGGTTTTGTGAAGCTCTGAACGGCTTTGAGATATTCCAGTTTGGCAAATATCACGTCTCTATTCTCGTAAGCCCAACTGTGTCAGTTTGCTGTTTGTTTTTTGCCACAAAACGCTACCGTTCCGCTACCGTATCCGAGCACGTGTTGCTTTAAAGTTTTCGCTCTGAAAAACTAACAAAAGATTGTAAGTACCCTAGTTGTTTAGGAGAATATTTTCTAAGGTTCTTTTTCTCTTTATGTAGAGTTTTTTTTTGGACTTCCGAAATTGTGTTAAACATTTGAAGATTAGTTTTTTGGATTTCCGAAATTATGTTGAGTTACCGAGGCCGAAGTTTTCCTCCTACCGCACGAGTTTTTATGGGAAAATTCCTTGCTGTTTACTGCGTTGTCGTTCTGAAGATATCACCGGAGTCGTTTGAAGATATAATTCAACGGTGTCGTTTGGATAGAACTCAGGTCAAGTTTTCGTCAGGATTGCGTAAGAAACAACCATTTTTATTAGTATCATATCGTATCGACAAAACTGTCAGTATCGTTTCATATGGACAAACTTACAGTATCGTATCGTATCGAGAAAATTACCGTATCGTATCGTATTGAATTAACTATCGTATCGTATCGTATTGAAGAAACTACCGTATTGTGCCGTATTGTTTTGGAAACATTTTCGTATCGTATGGAAATAATCCATAATTTTTATTTGGATTGTCTGTGGACAGTAATTATAGTATATTGGGTCACCTTCGTATTTATCTAGTGCTATATTACATCTATTTGTATGGGTCATTTATATATAGTTTGCATCATATTAATTTTTTCTACTTTAAGTTTTTTTGTACACATGTTAGTATATATATTTTGTTTGATCGAATTATCTTTTATGTTAAATCGTTACATAATTTATCAATTATATTATTTTTCATTTTCAAACATTCTTTTTCATTTTCTGTTACGATTAAAGACTAATTTCTTTAAAATAAATTTGCGTAATCTAAAAATCTGTTTCGAGTTCATTAGTTTGGTTCCGGACTGTTTTAGTAATTACAGTTTAAAGAGATTACTTGGCGCTCAACAGCTTTCGTTTTGTCATTTAACGTTTATTATTTTTTTTATGAGTTACGCAAGTTATGTTTTTAAGAATATAGTTCGAAGAATTATCCTTCCGAATCCACCTCAGCCTCCGACTAAACTGAGCTATGGCAACCAAACAGGTGAGAATCTACTTACAAAAATGTCACAAACGACCGCCCCAACTCCGCTCAGTCTTGTTGCTTCTCGCTTGGCGTACGCCTCGTGTTTTGGGCTCTTCCGCCATGTTGAGAAATTCACCAAACTGTTTTGTTTGAAGTGAAGTTCGAACGGAGGATTTTACTCCGACTTTTGATAAGTGCGTTACAAGCAACAAAAAGCTTTCTTCCAGGCATTTCGAAGCCTGTTTTCTTCAGACAGTCAGGCAGGATTTATATAAGCAACTCTGCGCGCAGTTCAGGTCACGAGTTTTTCGTTCATTCATCTAGGCTTTTTGCTCCGGACCGGAGGCTTTCAAACGTAGGTTCGCTCCGGGATTTTCACCGAAAATCTATCGGAGCCTGTGTTGTCCTTCTTTGCATCCATCTTCGGTCAGCCGAATTAGCGACCGATAACCCCGTTGCTTGGCAAAATTTCCGGAAGAGGCAGCTGGTTCTCCGGAATCGCGGAATGACTTACTTGAAGGACATTGGTACACCTTAGGACGACCGAAAGTCGGAGCTTTTCTTTTATAATTTCAATTGAATGTTTGAGTTGATATTTACTTTTGTTTGTGAGCGAGAAACGGATCCGTGCTTCGCATTTCAATTTTACTTAACCTGTCGTTAAAAAGAGATGTTTGGCTAACGTAATAAAAATTATTTGAGATTGTTGGAATGCAAGGGGTTCACTCACCTCCCTTAAAGTACCCGGCACTTTTATGATTTGTATAATCGCCACGATCGGTATCATCAGAATGGAGGACAGCGCCAAACTCCAACCGACCCATTCCGCCCAGTACGGATAACTATAATCGATGTACTTCAAGGGCTCGTGGTAGATCAACCCGAAGGCGACGACGCCCTGAAACCAAAACCCAAAACATTTTCCCGCTCGAGCCACCGCCAAATCCGACCCGCGCTTACGATAATAAAAGACGGACTGATGAACTTCCAGCAGATCCTCCAGTACATCCCAGGTTTCGACCCGAGCATCGCCTCCACGTCCTGCGTGAACCTATCCAAGCCTGAGGACAAAGACTGATATAAATCTGAAAGTTTTCGAAGGACGAGGACTTACCGTAGAACCACGAGACCGCGATGGCCTCGAACAAAGCCGAGCACAACAAAGAGATCCCGGCCGAGTAGGTGTCGAACAGGTGGAACATGTATATGCCGCCCTGAAAATTAATTAAATGCGACCCTTGCACGCTTTCATTTTAAAAAAAGACATCCTTACAGGTGTTACGTTGACCAGGGCGACGGAGAACGAGACGACGATGGCCGCGAGCGTGAATATCTCTCTTGAGTACCTCCATTTAAAAAATTGGCTGAACTCGTCCATTAGGCCGGTTATGACGCATTCCAGGCCCCCCATCTGTAATAAAAGGATATTACACATAATCGCCCTCTGTACGTACAGAAATTTATTATTTCAAAAGTAGAGAATGAATTGCAAAATGTCGCGCAATCATAAAAATTCAAGCGTAGGAGTCTAATACCCGTTTGCACCGTATTTTGGTTAAGCATTACTCATTTTAAGAAAGACTTAAAATTAAGTCTAACTTAAGACAGCCTTCATTTTAGGTCTGTCTTTAGGTAAGTATTGTTTGAGTCTTGCTAGATTTGGCAACACGGTAAAATCTTAGTAATATTGGCTGAGGTTGGTACAAACTAAACAACTATTATCGAAATTGGTAAGTGATTGACATTGGTCGCGTTCACCAGAACTAATCGCTTGCAAACGGTTGGCCAACTGTTGGCAATTTTTCTGATGAACGGGTGTTTATATTGCAAACATGTTGCAAACTTGATTGCAATCAGACGCCATTTTTGTAAGCGTAAAATTTTAACGCTGAATTTGCGCTGCCAGCAGAAAACGAAGTAATCGTTCACCAGAAAGGCAACAGCAATCACAAACGTATCAGAAGCGCATCACAAAGTGATTAGTTCTGGTGAACGCGACCACTGACTAGGGACTTCCCGGGTGTGTCGAAGGCTGCCTCCGTTGGTACGCCGGGCATAAACAAGCTGTTTTCGTTTGTTAAGTTACTTTGTATTATTTTGTTTGTTTTTTTATTGGTTTCGTTCAGTTTATTCTATGATGAGTTGTCAGGTAAAGTATTTTTTTAACGAACAGATAATAATAAAAGCAATAAAAATGTTTGTTAGGCTGAGGAAAGAAAAGGGCCTCCAATTTTACCTCTCATGACAAAGAGTGACTGCTCAATATTATATATAAATATAGAGCTATTATAGGAAATAAACAAACAGATGCTGTCCACAACGAGGAGAAAACGCAGACATGGTCACGCATAGCCCTTGAATTTAATGCGTGGTGGCACAGTTAGAGAAGCAGACCAATTAAAAAAGCTCTATAATAACCAAAAAAAAAACCTTAGAAAGAATGCTGCCGAGGAAAGGAAATCAATTTTATTGACCGGTATGAATAAGTCCTGTGTTAAAACTGTCAATATTATATCACAAACTCTTTTAAATGGACACATGGCACACAAACACTTAACATTTCGCAGTATATTTTTCACTTCTCACGAAGCTATCGAACGACTGCGAAACATTAAGTGTATGTGCGCCATTTAGTGTCCGTTTAAAAGAGTTTGTGACACAATTTTCATCAGACGAGAACCAGCTTTAATTGTAAATATTATGTTTGTTTATTATCTGTGTTTTAGGTGGAGGTACCTCACAAAAGAGGACGTACGAGGATGTTTTTTTAAGAAGTATTGTGAATGAAAAAACCATTGATGGCATGATAAATGAATTTGATGGTGATCATGTTCAGGTTAACTTGGAGCATATGAGTTGCTGAATTTAATATCGAGACGTTCAAAAAAACCCTCATCAAAGCAGGCCGAGGAAAAAAAGACGTATATCTTTCCTTAATTGTACAAAGGAACTAAAATGTCAGGTATATTTTTCACCCTAAACTTCTCTAAATTCCTCGAATGCATCCCTCATTAAACATACACAATTTCCATTGATTTTACTACCATTTTTAAAATAAATTGACTGCTACATCTGCTACATACATCTTTGATGACGGTTTTTTTTGAATGGCTTGTTATTTGTTTAATAGCGTTTTCGATTGACCGCACTAGTGCGCACTCAGAATATCTTCGTCTCGTGTTATTATAAGGGGTTAAAAAAAGATGCAAATACACTGAGTGCAACCGGTGCAAGTGATTCAAAAACGCTATGAATGAATGTGATGAGATTTCTAGGTTGAGCATAACAGTGAGGCTGTGTTAACAAAATCCCCAGTTTTTCAATTGCTGCCCTTGTCGGAAGTTGGAAATGTAAGTTATAATTTCAAAACTTTTTTATGCTATTTATACTTAATAAAATTCACTAGGAAAACATCAATCTACAAAGTACTAATAACGCAGAGCCAAGTACAAGCCAGTGGACACAACATTATACTCCAGCCCAACTACAGACTCCTGTAAACACAGCACTTGTAAGTTTTAAGTGAAAAGCCTAAAATATTTATCGTGTAATTTTCTTGCTCATAATATTAAATTAATATAATAAAAACAACTCTTTTATAAACAAGAAAAAATCAAAAGATATAGCAACTCTATGCATCACAAGCTGTTTGTTCCTTGTCAAAATAAAAAATTTAAATACGTACAGAGTTTTTGTTTATATTTTGAATGGTACCTACACATTTTATTATTAGATTTTTGTTTGTTTAGAAGAGTCATTATTTTAATTATATAAAATATTTATGTTTCTAAGATGCAACAATTATTGTATGATAACAAAAACGAATTATAGAAGTCAAGCCGCAGAAGACCAACAACAGTAGTGAAAGCATTAACTTCTTCTGATGTAGCCGAAAAATATAATATAATATGTTATTGGACCGAAGGCTTTCCATAGCCAAGTTAACAGAAGAACAATTAAAAAAATCTATGGAATTTGAAGAAAGCAAAAAAGCATCAAAACATTAGAGATAGAATTAGAAGAAGGAACAATTAAAAAAAATTAGAAATAGTTCTTGTATTAGATTAGTTTTTTTTTATTATTACAATAAATTTGCAAAATAGTTATTGATAAATTCATTTCTAATGTCTCTGTTGGCATGACCCTGTGCATTTGGATCTTCAGGTATTTGTCCCATTTGAATTAAGTGTTCTAAGACATTCTGATCGATGCCCTCAGCAGGAGGTGCTTCTTCTTCATTATTGAACTTTGCAAAATTATATAAAACTCCTGCAGCAACAATAACAGTCAAAGAAGTGTCGACCTTTAAACGTAAACCATATGAAATTAAATTGATTTGTTTAATTGGCAGTATTAGAGAAATAGAATATCTTATAAATCACGTGAATTATTTCAGCCTGATTGGGCCCCATCAGAGATATGTACTATATATATATGTTTTTCAAAAAGTTTTCTTTCAGGGTTTGTTTTTGGGTTATTGGAAATTCAAAAATATGTAAGTGTATAATTTAATTATTATCCTTTCAAAAAGTAATTTTTTAGTACATATCTCTGATGAGGCCCAATCAGGCTGAAATAATTCACGTGATTTATAAGATATTTTATTTCTCTAATACTGCCAATTAAACAAATCAATTTAATTACAATTTCATTTGGCAAGAACTACAGCTGTCATTAATTTCACTCAATGTAAACCATATGCAAGAACAGGGAACCTCCTTTTCCATACTCCAAATAACCTCTCAATTACACTTCTTGTGCGAATGTGTGCCTCATTATATAATTGCTCAGGTCTTGTTTGGGGATTTAATAAAGGAGTTAAAAAATAGGGTTGTTTGGACGAATTTCTTGTCCAGTTCCCAGAAGTTGTTTTTGATTATAAACAATTTCTAGAGTGTCTAAATCGAAGTGTGGCATTATTTCGACAAACTGAACGATCTTAGAGAACGTATATTTGATAAGTGTCAAGGAATCAACAACTCTCCGGATTTACTGCAAAATGTTGTTAATGGAATTAAAAACAGAATTATTAAATGTTACCAAGAAGGGGGTGGGCATATTCAGCATATTTTATAATAAACGTTTTTAAATTTCACGTCTTTTGCGGCAAAATCACTTTTAACAAGGAAATGATAATTCAGTATCAATTTTGACGTTACACTTGAAAGGTTAGCCGTTGAACTTAGAAGCGACATACATGCAGTGGATAAATTTTCGACCACAACCTACTTGACCAGATTTTTATTTAGACACTCGTTATATCTTTTTAATTCGTATAGGTATATATTTACTCGCCAATCGGAGTCAGCTTTGAACGATCAGCGGACGTGAAATAGTGGAGGGAGAATAAATGTGGAAGAAAATTCGGGAATCCCGTACTCGTAAAAAGGTCACAACTTGACGAGTACTTTTTACGAGCATACTCTAATGTTTTCAACAAGTACGAGTATTAAGTCCTCCAAACGAAAAGTACTTACAAGTACTCAAAAAAGAGTACTTAAGTACAAAATTCGAGTAAAAGATTCGAGTACTTGCCCAACACTGATGGACACCTGTTACGGTGGTGTCAAAAGCTTTTCTCTTCGAGTTGGATTTTTGATTGCATTGATTGATTGATCGATTGCGTTTTTATTTTTGTTTGCATTTAAACTTCTGTTCACTTTTAGTATTTTCTACACATTCTACAGTGACCGGCCTTTACAGATCCTGAACAGTGAACGACAATTGGACGAAATTTTTAATTGTCGCATTCCACGCTCCGTTGCTCCACAATTGATCAAAAAGATGGCTTTTTTTTCAAACAAATCCGGGGAAAAACTAAGGCATTCGTCGCAGTAATTATCTTGATGATCTTCCGGAACAATAACAAAGGTCCGACAAAGCCGCCGCCGAGTCCTGCCTTGAAGAGCTCCCCCGGTATTGGCGACCGCGCGAATTCCTTCGAAAGAACACAAAAGAAGAAATTAATTAAACACGCGAAGTCCCTCCCGCCCCACCCCCCCCTGCGGCCGCCCGGAGTCGTTAAATATTTGCCAAACTCTTCGTCCGAGGCGGAAAAAAGTCAGGTGCTCCGCAGCAACAGTTTGCAGACAAAGAGCGCGCGCCATCGATTTTTTTTTTGCGCGTCCCGGCGCTCGCTAATGCAACATCACGCCAAATGAAAGCAATTATGAGCGCCACTGTTTAGGCGCCGATGCATACCCGACGCCTATTCAGGTTTACGCTTTCGTGAAAATCGCTCGGCGCTCGACCTTAATTAAATTTCACTAAACGGATATCACGCCTGCATCAAAATTATACACATGCGAACCCCCCCCCCCCCCCTTAACGATTAAAAAGTAGGCAACACATTCTACTTCCGTGCACTAACAGATCGGTGTGGGCGATTGCCTGCCTTAATAATAATAATAATAATAATAAAAAAATAGGCAACCCATTGTACTTCCGTGCTTTACCACTTGCCTACTCTAAAATCTACAGGGGGGGGGATCACGATTTAAAATCTTTAAAATTCACTCACAGCGGAATCCAAACCGAGCATGATCAACATGAAAAAGAACAGCACGGACCATATATGCGAGCCGGGTAAAGTCGCAACCGCCTCCGGATACACTTGAAACACCAAGCCCGGTCCTGAAAACGAAAAGCAAATTGAGTGGTTTAACTTGGGGGGCGGGGGGGTTGTCTGGCTTCACCTTCGGCGGCCACCTTGCTGATGTGAACCTGTTGCTTCTGGGCCATGAAGCCTAGATACGTGAAGATGACGAAGCCGGAGAAGAAACTGGTGAAGCAGTTCACGGCGGTCGTCACCAGGCAGTCTCTGCAAATCGGCGCGTTCCGTAAACCCCCGCGATCCGCGTTATGGTCTGTTTTCACGCTCAAGCAATTTGCACAAATGTGCTTGTGCACACAAGGAAGTCGTTGCATGAAAACGTATTTTTTTGCTTGCACAAGCTAAACAGGTTGGCAAACCGCATGCATTGGCGCAAGCAAATTTGTATGCGCAAATGCTTGCACAAATCCGTTTGCGCAAATTGATTGAGCGTGAAAAGGGACCATTAGTTTCAAACTTACCTCAGGCAGTTGTTGTGAAACCTGTTGTAACTTGCGTAGGACAGGTGCACGCCGAAGCCGGCCCCCACCGAGTAGAATATTTGTATAGCCGCTTCGACCCAAACCTACAATGAATCTTCTTCAAGTTTTTAATCAGAGAAACGAGATCGTAACGTTTATTTATTGTTAAGAAGATGCCTTTCTGAGAATGCGAAAGCTTCCGCAGCTTCTGCTGCTTTCATGCAACGTAATGCGTCAGTTCTTTGAACTTTTATCTCAGACAGCATTGTGAAGGGGAGGCGCTGCGAGGATTTGGGGAAGGTCGGCGTGATTGTGAAAATTTAATAAGCGGCTGTAATAAAACAGTAGTATACTCCTAAGGAACTCACATAAAAACGTAAACAACCTTTATTATTATTATTATTAAGTTCAAATAAATTCCCTTTTGGGGAAAGCGTGCGAGAGACTCGGTTATAAATAAACTTTCGCAAGTGATGAGCGGACGACGGGAAATCGTTTAGTCAAAATATCGAGCCCTCGATGAAGCCAACCAACGGGGTATAGGTCTCTACTTCGTATGTCCGGCAGCGGTGTTCCAGAATTTTCTCGGCCAGGTAGCCCCAAACATAAAAGCGCCAGATTCCAGTGAAACAAAATACCTGATGAAAGAATGAAAACGGCGTTGCTTGTATAGATCCTACCCGAGTGTCTGCAGAAATCAGGCTTCCAAAGACCTAGAAAAAAGCCTTTTGTCGCTTTAAGTTTAAACCAGTGTTTTTCAACCTTTTTCATGACACGACCCCCCTAGTATCAAAAAATATTTCGCGACCCTCCGACCCTTTTTTTTTCATGTATGTTAAAAATATTTAATCCATACAAAAATTTTAGGCGTTTGCGTTATTAGGATTCGGATATAAATATATAATTAAGTACGTAAAACATATAATTTTAAATCGAATACGTGGCCAATTGATAACTAACAAACAAATACAAACATATTGTTAGGGCCGAGACTCCCAGCGCCATCTGTTGGTAACACTCGGAACTAGTACAGGTTCCGAGAGTTACCAACAGATGGCGCTGGGAGTCCCCCGGCAGTCGAGTACAAGACCGCGAAGCAAGTGGTAGTGTCGTCTGCTGTTTAGTTGTTTGAAGAGCGCGAATCACTTGTTTTACGTATTTATTTGAGTTGTTTGTTATAATTGAAAATGGATAAATTCCTGAAAAGATCATCAGAACCATCAACGTCTAAAAAGGGCTCCATAGACTTCGTTCAAATTCGCGCGAATTGGAACGCGCGGACATGTCCGAACGTGCTAAACACCTAGTGTGTGGAGAAAAAGACGGTACGGTTTTATCGATCTCTTATACGATCTTGTTTCGCGCGATTTGGTCCGCACGGTCCAATTCGTGCGAATTGAACGAAGTCTGTGGGGGCCCTTAGTCTAGCGGGAGTAGTGGAATAAAGAAAAAACGTCTTTATGACGACAATTATTTGAAATTGGGGTTTACTGTGATTGAGAATAAACCGCAGTGCGTAATTTGCTTTGAAATTTTGTCAAGAGAAAGCATGAAGCCATCGAAGTTGGTACGCCATCTAAACACAAAACATCCTAATGAAAAAAATAAACCCGTGGAATTTTTTGAGCGAAAATTAAAAGCTCTTGAACATCAAAAAACTGCTATAGGACAAATGTCCAACCTAAATGAGAAAGCGTTGCTCGCTAGTTATCGAGTAGTTTTTCGTGTGGCTAAAGCAGGAAAACCTCACAGTATTACCGAAAATTTGATTTTACCAGCGGCTTTAGATATAGCAGAGATTATGTTTGGCAAGCAAGAGGTCGAAAAGTTCAAAAGTATACCTCTCTCTGATAATACCATTCAACGCAGGATAAGCAATATGGCGACTGACCTTCGTGATCGAGTCATAGAAAAATTAAAGAAAAGTTCTTTTGTGTCCTTGCAATTTGATGAATCAACGGATATTGCGGGTTGTGCGCAGTTTGTAGCTTTTGTGCGTTTTGAATCCAATGAAATATTAATGGAAGAAATACTATTTGGCAAGGCACTTCCCAAAAATACTACAGGTCAGTGCTTGCATGACATGTTCCTTGAAGCTACGCAAGATATGAATATCGATTGGGCACAAAAATGCATTGCTATTAGTAGTGACGGAGCAAAAGCCATGACTGGTGCGAAGAGTGGATTTATTGCTAGACTGAAAGAACAGATGCCAAACGCTTGTTGGATGCATTGCTTTCTCCATCGCCAAGCTCTTGCAGCCAAAACCTTGCCACAAGAATACAGTCAAGTTCTAAATATTATTATTAACATTGTAAATTCTATTAAAGGAAAAGCGTTGCAGACTCGATTGTTTCGAATCATTTGTGAAGATATGGGAGCACTACACCGCAATTTGCTTTACCATACAGAAGTTAGGTGGTTATCAAAAGGCAAAGTACTGACCTGAATTCATTTCTGACCCGGAATTCCTTTTGAAATTGGCTTTTCTTTCTGACTTATTTGAGCATTTAAATAACTTTAATAAAAGTCTTTAAGGGCGGGATGAAAATGTCATTACAGCAAACTCCATGGCTTTATAAAAAAAATTGAATTGTGGTCATCATCTATAAATCAAAACAACTTTGATTCATTTTCGTCGACACAGTCTTTCATTGAAGAAGTCGGAAGCGAGATAAACATCAACTCATATATATCTGGTATGAAAATGGTTAGATAATTTGAAGAAAGAATTGTGTCATTACTTCTCAGTGCAAGAGATATCAGATAACACTGCGCAAAGATGGATCTTAAATCCGTTTTTAAATGCAGCTATAAATGAGGCAAATTTAGCAACTAAGCTCAAAGAGAATCTGCTGGAATTATCTGCCGATGGGATGTTACACTTGGAATTCAAGTCTGAAAATTTGGATACCTTTTGGTTAAAAAGAAAAACAGAATACCCGGAATTAACAACCGAGGCTTTGAAGTGTTTGATTCCATTTTCTACCTCGTACTTGTGCGAGTTGGCATTTTCATCAATGGCTCAAATAAAAAGTAACAAAACAGTTATGAACAAGTTATGAACAAACTCAAGCGCAACCTTCACATTAAAATGAACGAGTACTCGAAGATTTTATTTTTTGTTAAAGTGTTTGTATAAGTAACATAACGAGTATCATTTTGTTAACTTTTTTAAATATATCTACCCTTTTAAAATTTATTGATTTTTTTACTGAATTCTCTCGACCTCTCGCGACCCACAGGTTGAAAAACACTGCTTTAAACAAACCAATCACCAAATTGTTTTGTTTTATCAAAATGGCTGAAGCTAAAAGAGGAGCAACAGTACTGAGCGAAATTGGCGCGGTCGTTTACGAGCGGGGATCGACGAAATGAATACTGCAAGGGGGGGGGGTGTTACGAGAAGACGGCTGAATTACGTAGGAGAATGAATGAAATAGAGCATCTCCGTGTGGCGAAAGTTTGGTGAATTTATCAAAATGGCTGAAGAAGCGTACGCCAAGCTAGGAGCAACAATGCTGAGCGAAATTGGCGCGGTCGTCCACGAGCGGGGGTTGACGGAATGAATACTGCAAGGGGGGAGGGAGTTGTTAAGAGGTGATGGCTGAATTACGCAGGGGAGTGAGTGAAATAGAGCGTTCCCGTGTGTTTAAGTTATTGCATTTGACACGTTGTTTGTAATCCTGTGAGACGAAGGAAAACGAGTAGGTAACTTGGTTTCTGCTTCCACACAAATACAGGATGACCCGACAAACTAGATATAATTAGAACGAAATTTTCCAACCGTAACGGCGTCGCGGAACAACGAAGCACCTGTTGTACTCCAGTGCGATATTTTGCAAAGATACACCGCAGCCTCTCTTCAATTCATATAAAAATGTAAACGGCCTCAAATTACAGCTAAGTTGAAATAAATTCCGTTTTGGGGAAAGCGTGCGAAATTTTCGGTTTTAAAATAAACTTTCTCGGGCGATAAGCGGGCGAGAGGAAATCGCTTAGTCCAAACATCTAGCCTTCGAATCAAGTGGTCCGCGTGGTTCCGCGCAATAAAGAATTATGTCGCCTGGCCCCACCCGACCTGTAAGGTCGAAATTTAACACGACCAAAAGAACAGGACTCAAAGAAAGGGCGCCACATGCCGGACTTGCCCAACTTGTGCTTGCAAGTGCCTTTTACTTACAATTGGGTGTATTGTTACATTCTAAGATACCTTCAGAGTCCGGAGAACTTGTAGGGTCGAAATTTAACGGTGGACTAAAATAGAGGGCGCCACTACATTCCGGAAGAGTTGTCGAGTTTTTATTATTGCGGTCGAAGAGGACTTTCAAATCTTGCCACAGGCGATTTGGTTTCGTTTTTTGTTTTCCCGTAAAGAAATGTATTCGTCAGTAACTACATACGTCAAATTTTTGATGCAAATATTTATGAAACAATTCGTAAATAAATTCCTTTTTACGGACCTTTTCATGACTCACCTTGTATGCAAGTAAGCACACTCAAAAATATTTGATTTTGATTTGTTTAAAGTAAGTTTAAAGTAAGAGAGCTTCCATTAAAAGGTGGTGGGGGGCGAGCAAACTTAGTTTATTATTAGACAAATTCAAGGTCACTCACTGACGCGTAATTTTGGAAAATGAAGAGACCCCCACAGTATTTTGAATTAAAAAATGTGAATTTCGAATTTATGGTAGAATATAAATACGTACCTACCCAAATTAATTAAAACAATATAAGTACATTTGGTTTTTCTTTTAAAATTCTTTTTCTGATTCACCCTGTATCCAAGTCAGCGCACTTTAAAAATGCGTTTTAATTTGTTTAAATTAAATCGAGAAAAAAAAAGACGAAGGGGTCCGAGTACCTAAACGTTATCATCACGATATCAATTCAAGGTCATGCACCGACGTATAATTTTGGAAAATGAAGAGACGTGAACCCCCCCCCCCCCAGTACTTTGAATTTAAAAAAAATCTGACTTCCGAATTTATGATAGAACATGTCCATGACAGATTTCGTTAATAAATTACGATTAAGTTTTTCTGTCAAAATTTTTCCTGGATCTTTTTACCAACCTTTTACTGGCTGACACACCCTGTACATTTTCATTTTTTTTTTTTTTCTTTTTTGTAAATTATTCATTCGTCAAATGTGTTTTTTTTTCAACTTGCAACCAAAACACTTTTACGACGTCATTCGATTTCTAATTTTAAATTAAAAACAACGAACCAATTTAACAGCCGGAGCCTAATACAGGGCGAGTCACGAGACGATATCCAGTGTTACCAACGCGCAAAAAGTAGGAATCCCTCAAGAGTTGTCAAACCCCCTTTCGACCTAGATAATTCCTCAATTTATTGCTAGATTCATACTAAATACATAAAGCTAAAGAAAACAAACAAAAGACGATCGATTTTACAGCGCAATTCAGTTGATTAACAAGAAATTTAAAAAAAAAATTTGAAAAAAATGATAAAACAAAACGACGAAAAACAAAATAATAAAAATCCAAATAATAAGTAATAAAATAATAACAAGAGAAAATCGATTTTACGACACAATTAATAGATCAAACATTTTGTTTTTAAAAAAGGAAAAGTAAAGAAATAATAGAATTATAGACATTCGATTTTATAGCACAATTCGGTAGATAAATTTAAAAAAAAACTATTTCGGAGGAAAGCTGACGGAACAAAGAAAATAAATGAACAGAATTTTTAAAAATATATGTAACAATAACATTAAAAAAAATTGATAGGAACGATGGGAAAGCAATCGATTTTACAGCACAATTTGTTAATAAATTTAAAAAAAAAAACTATTTGAGAGGAGACGTGACAAAACAAAGAAAATAAATAACAAAATTTTCAAAACTATATGTAACAATAACATTAAAAAAAAATTAAAACGAAAGACAATCGATTTTAGAGCACAATTAAGTAGATTCATAAATTAAAAAAAAAAAAGAAACAAACGGTGAGAAAACAAAGAATCATTTGCTTTCCCCATGGTCAACAGATTATTAAAAAAAACTGCAATAGATGGCGCTGTTCAACATTTCATTTCGTCATTTACTAGACTATTGGTCTTCCGCATCGCGGAAAATATCTAGTGAACCGATCCCGCAAAATCAAACGCAAAAGAAACTTTCGGCATGTCTTTACATGTGGCCTTGTTGAATGTTTCACAACAACGCAAGTCATTTTTTTGTGCTGTCAGTTGAAATTTTGCTCAACAGATGGCGGTTTTTCAATATAAGTAGGGTAGATGTACCAATTATGGACATGCACCCAATTATGGACAGTGTAAAATTTAAAAATAAAAAATAACAATGTCAGTGATAGTAGCGACATCTTTCCACAACCAAATTAATCTTCTATACCTGTCAAATACAGTGAGCGGTAACAAAATAGAAGTTTGCTCATAATAAAAACGTTTCGCGCCAAATTTCGAGCGTGTGTCATACAGCTTCCTAAATTCCAATCTTTGTTATTACTTAGTGTAAGCAAGGTAAGTGGACAACATAACATACTTTTATTTTCAGTTTAAATAGAATAGTTTCCCGTCTGCAATATATGAAGCTAGTAGCAGTACTTAACATGCTTCTAAAATAAAAATACACAAATAACGGTTATGAGATATATTAGATTAGGTGTCCATAACTAGTTCAGTGTATGGACAAGTTTACCAATGTTAGACAGACTGTCCATAATGGGTCCTTAACAGTATTTTGATGGGGACCCATTAATGAACATGGGTATTTAATGATAGAATTAGCTTGCTGTTTTGCTTTTATTTATGATAAAATTGTTCTACGCTATTTAAGAAAGCACTTTTCTGGTTCAAAGACAAAGAAACAAATAAAAAAAGCAAAAATAAGGAAAAAGTACCAGCAGTAGTGACTTCTGAATTATGGCAAGAATATTATGAGAAAAAGAAGAGCAGAGAGTGCAAAAAGAGAAAGATATGGAGTCAAGAAAGCGTATTAGACAAGAAAAGAAAGATGAAAAAATGCAAGCAAATAAGTGAAGCTGCAAGTTGCAAAAGCCAAAGGTACTGAAGTATTATTAAGGCCCGGTTTTACAATCACAAGTTAACTTTATCTGTCGGTTTATTCCCGTAGTAACGATTGTGGTCACAATTGTTACTATAGCAATAAACCGTCAGATAAAGTTAACTTGTGATTGTACAACTGGGCCTAAATGAAAAGCTTAACTGGAATTGTTATAAATGTAACGTATACTGGAAAAGTCAAAATTATTTTGAAAGAAAAGCTAAATGGCTTCAAAAATTCCAATTGATACGTCAAGTAATGAGTTTCTCTGTGAAAGTGATGACTTATCAAGTTTAGATAATGAGGAAGAGGATAAATTTTGATTTTTTAATTATTGTACTTTTATTGCTTATGTTACTTACATACATTAGTTACAGTATACAGCCATGGCCTGTCCAACAGTATCTATGCGCTTCTTGTGAGTAAATGAAGGAGAGGCTCATTGAAACTTGTGTGGAAATGAAATAGAGATATTACAATGTTGCGGCCGGAGCGTGGCCCGTGTTATCAATCGGCAACGTCGATTGATGTAGCTATTTCGTTTACTCATGCGGTTTTTACTATTCTATCCTTCATTTACTCACGAAAAACGCATAGATAGTGTTGGTCAGGCCAACTGTGTATATGTACATATATGTAGGTATATGATTCATAAATTCTTACTAAAAATTATGTAGTTTTTAACGGATTTCTTCTAAATATTTCAGATGTCCATAAGTGGTTCAGTAGGTGTCCATATTGGGAACAGTGAAAAAATGTGATGTCCATAACTGGATCAAAAACACACTTGCTTACTTGTATTTTTGAAAATTAAGATACAATTTTTTTTTTATTCTATGTTCTGGAGGTGACAGAAAAAGTTCCAGTCTGTACTTTGAAATGCAATTTTTTTAAGAAATGTGATGTATTTACATTTGCTGAGTGATAATCTTTAAATTTCGCGTTAAAGTGTCCATAACTGGTGCTATTACCCTACGTAAGAGAGCAATTTTGAGCTGTCAGCTTCTTTTACGAAATAAAATTCGAAAATCCCTTTTTCTTTTAGAGAAAAAAATCCCTTAATCTCTAATTATTTGAAAACAGCCCCATCCTTAGCGAAAGGCAGGAATCAATCGGTAATTCTAAATCGGTAAATTCTATTTCCAGTTTTTGTTGTTCTCGTCATGCAATTTGACCACCCTTGTTGTATTAACACCCTAACTTGTGCTCACAAGTAAGTGCCTTCTATTTACGGTTGGGTGTATTGTTACATCTAACTCACTTTCCGTAGCTTCAGAGTCCGGAGAACCTGTAGGGTCGAAATTTAACGGTGGACTCAAATAGAGGGCGCCACATGCCGGGAGTAGGACAATTAAGGTGAGAAAACTTAGGTATTGAGAAGAACGATCTGCATCCCCTACATCGGAATGGCTTACCATTGAAACAAAGTTGAGTTTGTTGTTAAGTTCTGTTATTTTAATGTTGAGGTATTTGGTGAAGCCACAACATAATGTTGAGCACAGGGGTGCTCGAAATTAAATAAATGTGTTGAGTAGGACAATTGAGGTGAGAACACTTCGGTGTTGAGAGGAACGATCTGCATCCTCTGCATCGGAATGACTTACCGTTGAGACAAAGTTGAGTTTGTTGTTAAATTCTGTTATTTTAATGTTGAGGTATTTGGCGAAACCACAACATAATGTTGAGCACAGGGGTGTTCGAAATTAAATAATTGTGTTGAGTAGGACAATTGAGGTGAGAAAACTTGGACGTTGGGAAGAACGATCTGCATCTTCTGCATCGGAATGACTTACAGTTGAGGCAAAATTGAGTTTGTTGTTGAGTTCTGTGTTTTTTAATGTGTTTTTAATGTGTTTTTCATGTGAACGATCTACCGATGAGGCCATTGGTTTGGAGTCGAGCCAATTAATTTTGTTGAGATAAAAAGATTGGTTTGAGCTATGAAAATTTGCGGTTGAGCTGAAATGTTTTGATAGTCGAAGCTGTGCTCAACAGTTTGGTATTGAGTAGCGTCGATAGTTTAGACGAAACTATTTTCTGTGGAGTTGTTGAGAAAAAACCACTTGGAACTTGAAGTGGTGCCTCTTCCTATTGAATTGACTTCAACTGAGCTGATGTTTTGATAGTACTTAACAATTTGGTATTGAGTAGCGACGACAAGTTAGACGAAACTATTTGCTGTTGAGCTGGTATCGTTCTTGTTGAGAAAAAATCATTTGGAACTTGAATTAGTGCCTCTTCCTATCGACTTGAGTTCAACTGAGCTGAGACGTATTGTTAGTCGAAGCTGTGCTCAACAATTTAGTTGAGCAGGGTAGATCGGTTTATAGTTAAGATAAAGCGATTTGGTGTTGAGTTGGAGCCAAGTAGAGAGAATTACAGGGAACTTAATTGTATTGAGTAGTGAAAATTTGTACTTGACTTTTAGGCGTTTAAGTTTGAGAATGAGTTGTTTTTGAAGTGAATCCATTTGTTATAGAATAGGGTCGTCACTTTCTGTTAAATTGGAACCATTCGTTGTTGAGGGTGAGATCATTTGAAGAGCCTTGTTGAGTCAACTTAAACTGGCTCGATTTTCGCTTTGGTATTGAGTTGGGTCTGTTTGCTGCGACAGTATTATATTCATAATGGAAATCCTATAACATAAGCATTATTAATAAATGACTGAAGCTTAATAGCACCCTATATAAATCGTTTACATCATTAACAGCATTAACGGTTGCACGTGAAAGTGACTTAAGTTCAGTAGCACCCTGTATTTAAAACACCAAATTACCAAATAAAAATACTTTTCGCTGTTTAAATGTGTAGTAGATGTGCGTATGTGCTTCAAAAGCGAAAAATTTACCCCCTCCCCCCTACCGCCGTTTAAAAGAAAGAAAATGAAAAGAGTTGTCGAGATTTTATTATTGCAGGCGAAGAGAAAATTCAAATCTTGTCGGGCGGTTTGGTTTTCCCTGTCGTGGATTCGCCACGCCGCCAAGTAATGTTTTGCTCCGGCAGTCTTTTCTAGGGGGTCAGCGAATGTCCGAAGGGCGGCTATTCTAATCCGGCAGATCAGCAGATGCTCACTTTCCATAGCTCCAGAGTCCGGGGAGAACATGTAGGGCCGAAATTTAAGGGCACCGAAGGTTAAAGGGCGCCACATGCCGGGAGAGTTGTCGAGTTTTTATTATTAGTGCCTTTTTTTACAGCTGGATGTATTGCTACATTCCAAACTATTTTCCATAGCTTCAGAGTTCCGAGAACCTCTAGTAAATTTAACAGGACTAAAGGTGGACTGAAATAGAGGGCGCCACATGCCGGGAGAGTTGTCGATTTTTTATTATTAGTGCCTTTTTTTACAGCTGGATGTATTGCTACATTCCAAACTATTTTCCATAGCTTCAGAGTTCCGAGAACCTCTAGTAAATTTAACAGGACTAAAGGTGGACTGAAATAGAGGGCGCCACATGCCGGGAGAGTTGTCGAGTTTATATTATTGGTGCCTTTTTTTACAGCTGGATGTATTGCTACATTCCAAACCATTCTCCATAGCTTCAGAGTTCGGAGAACCTGTAGTAAATTTAACGGGACTAAAGGTGGACTGAAATAGAAGGCGCCACATGTCGGAAGAGTTGTTTATTGTTTTATCTATTATTTATTTTTCAGAGCCCGGAGAACCTGTACCCCACAGTGTGATGTAGCGCATTCTAAATGACATCTCGAAACTTCAGGGTCCGGTCCGGAAGAACCTGAACCCCCCAACTGTGGAACATTGAAAAGGATAAGGTTGTCACCTCCCGGTAGATGCGTGCGGGTCCCGAACGCCATGAAGCTTCCCTTGAAGAAGGGGTTGACCTTTCACCCCAACCGCTTCCCAATCGAACGCAACAACAAATAATTTACCTGAGTTTCCCTTAGTTTCGACAATTCCGGCTTCAAGTAATAGGAGATCCCCTCCAGTGCACCCGGTAACATCAACCCTCTCACCAACAGAATGCTGAGGACCACGTAGGGCATGGTGGCGGTCACCCAGACGACTTTCCCTAAAAGCAAAAGGTCAGGCGAGTTTCTTTTTCTTTTTTTTTTGGGTGACTCACCTGACGATTTCACCCCTTTGAAGAGCGAAATGTAGAGCAAGGTGTATATAATCAATAGGCAAAGGACCAGCTGCCATTTCGGATAGCCCATGTCTTGCAGGCCTTCGCTGAACTGCAGTTCCAGCACCTTCCGACTGGAACAAGAAGAGAGAGTAAGTTCGGAAGGCAAGAAGTGGTCGGGGGAGGTGAATTACTGGAAGAATTCCGCGGCCGGGGTGTGACGGTTGGTGTCGTTGGCTGCGACCGGGGCGAACGTCGAGTTCTTCGAGCTCTCCCAGCACTGCTGAGTGTTCCACGTGTTATTGCAGTGCAACCACGGCAGTTCGGAGCCAATGCTGGTCCCGAGGAAGTATAAAGCCCACGCTGAAAATTGCCTTCTTCGTTTGGGTTTTTACGCGAACCATCGGAGGTACTCACCTAATATCACGTTATAGTAAAAAGAGACGTAGAAAGCTACGAGGACGGCACAAAATCCAACACCTAGAACCACACGAGAGACAAACGGTTATTGGAAGGAAACTTCGCCGAATAACTCGCGGGGAAGGGGGCGTCATTTTCATTTAACAAACTCAATTATCTCTCTCTTTTTTTTTTTTTTTCGTTTTCGTTTTCGGGATCACCTTTTGTAATTCTCCGGCGTTCCGGCGGCGGGGATTATTTTCTTTGAAGCTTTACGCGAGACAATTAATCGGCTGGTTTTTTTTCTTGTTAAGTACTTTATTGCATGTCAGTATGCAGTAAACGTTTAATTCCAGAATATACTCGTAATTCTTCGTCATCACAATTGAATTATCTAAATTCGTTTTTACTTTTGGAGTTGCACAAAATTTAACTCACAAGTACGGTCATCGGCAAAGGCTTAATCGTCGCGGAAGTTGTCTAGCATGAATTACCGACGTCTGCTTAGCTTGCAGGTCAAATTCTTTTTCGGTCGATGCAACTCAACGTTTACTTTTAAAGCTTGATTAAATTTAAGTAAGGTTTGTGAAATCCACTATAAGACTCCTCTGATTCTATACGCTTCCATGAGGTACTCCTGTAGTGATTTCGTTCAAATTCGATTGTGAAGTTTCAGTTTTGGACTTTCGAACAACCAAATGATACCTACAGGTAAGATAGGATTTCATCCAGTCAAAAGTCAGTCTGCGGATATCATATTGATGTAATTTTGTAAGATGTTATGATCAAGCGTATCAAAAGCCTCAATTAGGTCTAAAAATAAACCGCAGGCAAGACTTCCTTCTTCCCAACTGTTAAAGATGTAATTTGTAAAGTCAAATAATGCTGTTCCGATGGTTTTCTCTTTTAAGAAACCGTGTTGCCTAGTATTCCATAGATTGCACTTTGAAATAAAGTCGTATATCCTGACATACATGATTTGTTCAAAGACTTTCGCGAAAGAAGATAGTAAACTAATCGGTCTGTAATTCGTTAGTTCAGTAGGGTTTCCTTTTTTGATATTGGTGTGATGACTGCAGTTGTGAGACTAGTGGGAAAAATACCAGTCAGCAATGAGGCGTTTATTACGTTTCATAAAAACAAGGATAGATTTCTTCAACAAGAATAGCGCAAAATTGTCAAGACCTGCAGTTTTCTTGCGTTTCCTGTTACTTCATTTTCATTTGTTATTTGTCTTTTGCTTTTCATTCTTTCATTTCATTTTTGAGTTTTGTTTTCACTTGTTTTTTTTCCTAATTTTTTCTTAAAATACAAAGGAAATTTACTTTGTTTTGAAAAGAATATACTTTAATAATTATTTCACATTTATCGTTAGAAAAAAATCGGTGCCTCTTGGCGATGTTTTGTAAACAAGTTGGCGATATTGCCTATCAAAAATCTGGCAATCCTGGGAGGGCAAGGGGTCAGTTTGCAACATAATTTTTCGTGGGTGATAGTTAACCTAAACACATTCTCCCCTAAAGACTTTAGAATAGGCAACCCATAAATCAAATCGGAAATAATTTCCTGCTTTCGCGATGTGCTAAAAGCACAGAAGCACAATGTGTTGTCTATCTTCTAATGTTAATGGGTCACGATTTAATATAGGCACTCCCTGTATATACGTACAATCAGTGCAGTTTTTTGGGAGAGTCGCGACTCCTGTGCTTCCCATTAAATTAGCCAGTGCCACATTCGGACCAATTTGTATTAAAGTATTTTTATTATTATTTTTTTTTTAATTTTAATTACCTTCTCCCTTTTTTTTAAGCACGTTTTTAATTTTGAAACCAATGTGTTAGACTTTTTATTCTGTTTCTATTTTTATTTTTTTTTCACGGGGCTATACATTCGGGCTCGTCGAATTGTGTTTTTAATTTTCAAATTTTTGTTTGTAAGGATTTGGTTTAATCCCTTTTATTTTTGGCACGAATTGATTTTGTAATACATAGTTCCAAGTAACCCACAGATATTAATGTACCATGAATAAAGAATTGAATTATCTAAATTCGTTTTTACTTTTGGAGTTGCACAAAATTTAACTCGCGTTCAGTTAGCATTTCACAAGTACGGTCATCGGCAAAGGCTTAATCGTCGCGGAAGTTGTCTAGCATGAATTACCGACGTCTGCTTAGCTTGCAGGTCAAATTCTTTTTCGGTCGATGCAACTTTAATGCAAAGTTAACGTTTTAATAGAGGGAATTCCGTGCTGACAAATGAAAAACAAGTTGTTTGAACTTACTTAAGAATGCTACACAAGAGTTTCGCCGCGGAAGTTGTCTAGCATCAATTACCGACGCCTGCTTAGCACAACCATGAGTTGTATAGTCGGCGACAGTCAACAGGCAGTTTTTGTGCGCATCCTTAAGGGGTGCAACGCACATTTTTGCTGTGATTTCATTGCCATGACGCACAGATTATCAAAGAGAATGCAATATAAATGCGAAATTGGCTTGGCCTTGCAGCTTTCACGTCCGTACGACCACGTCATCGCATTGTTAAGGGGTAAATCGCCTTCACCCGATGACCCACCCCGTACATCAACATTTCTTGCAAACGAAGCATTTTGTCTGACGAGTAAATAAATAATACGCGAACGCCTGAGATAACGTTCGGCTAAAAATCGTCGTAAAAAGCAACGGTCCTCTCTGCATTATGCTTCATCATCTTATCAAGCCCCGGTGATATGCAAGCGTGATAACATCTCGTTTGTGTTCGGACGTGAATGGGGTGAACTGTGATGTATGGACTTGAGACGGAGATTCGTCCTAACTCCGGCTGTTTAAACGAAACAAGGGCGAGGGATTTCCATTTACAAAACGAAAATTGCAGCCGAGACGAGCGCTTAAATACGATATGGGGGTGTGTACTCTTTCTCCCGGAAATGTTCTTCATTGTTTGCTCTTGTCTCGCTCGCCTCTTTGTGCGCGGCCCTATCAACAATTTTTAATGAACTTTACCTTTAAACAACGGACATATCCTCCAAACGCTGATGGACCCCTGGCGATTGAACTGGCCCAGGATCAGCTCCATGTAGAACAAGGGGACCGCGCAGAACACCAGCGTCAACGTGTAGGGCACCAGGAAAGCGCCTTCAAAAAAAAAAAAAAACGAAGGGAAAGAAAGAAAATATCAGCACCACCCGGAGCAATTATCCGCAGTCGTCTTCGCCACGGAAGTATTGAAAATCTATTAAGGCAAAGGGGCTTTTAATGGGCGAGTTTTTACGCGCAAAAATTAAATTTATTCAGGCGGGCCGCAGGCGCGCGCGGGGGGGGGAGGGAGGGGGAGTTTAATGCGAGAATCACGAGGGCAGTAAAATAATTTATGGGTGGTTATTGTCGGAGGCGCGATTTCAATATTTTCAAGGATGCAGTTTCAGTAACTCGATTGCTCTTCTTTACGTGAAGAAGTAATCGGTTTTAGAATCGGCCACAGATAATAGAAATACCGATTGGATTATGAAAGGAAAAAGATTTTCGTAACTAGAAAAATAAAATAAAAAATCATCTCGCCTGATCCACATATTAATGTAACTTTAATAGATGTCATAGCTCCCCTTTTCATTTTGGTTTGGAAACTTTTAATTAGTCCACTCTCAAAATTTAATCTAAAACTGCAAGTTTTATGCGACGCTTGAGCTTGATGAGGCCGCGTGTCCTTTGAAAGTCCATTTATATTTATATAATTATTCATGAAGCGCTTCAATATGTGAGCGAGAAAAGGTTTACTTAGCGACCATGTCAGTAAAATGAAACTTCAAGCTGTACTTAAAAGAATGCTTGAAAATTTACCTCCCCCGTTTTTATAGCACAAATAAGGAAATCTCCAGATGTTCGCGAGGTCGACTGCGAATCCTATTATCGACAGCAAAAAGTCGACGTTTGATGTCCAAGTTTCACGGTTATCGTCGGGATCTCTGGTGGAGTCGAGGTCGACCTCGGCTTGGCTGGAACTCGTCGAGAGCGCAAAAGACTCGAACCCCCTTTCGTCCTCTTCCAATTGCACGTGAAGATCTTCTGCGGGAAAAAAGAAAACCAAGTCGTTATTTAACGTTCTCATCTAAAAGAAGATTTGTTGACGGTCCGCGAAATGCAAGGCGATTAATTTCCTAATCCTAAAAGAAGCCCTACTTTATCTTGGTGTTTATTGTCGAGGAAATCACTTTTTACACAAAGCATTAGGGGAAGTTTCCTTTGTGATTTGCAGGCAGAATTTTTGACGATTTCGCAAGAGCCAAACATAAAAGAGATCGACAGCTTCTTTTACATCCGCTCTGTTTTCATCTGTGTTCGTTGCGTTATCGAATTGATTGCGAAACTACTTCTTCTCATCTCTTGAATGAACACAAAAAATAGGCTTTTAGATTAAGGCAAATTTCAGCGTTCAGCCAAAAATAAACCCCGTTCAGCCAACTTTTAATCGCTACAATAAATGCAACAGACAATCGCTATATGTGGCTGAACGCAATCAATATCTGAGCGCGCCTTGAATGACAAAATTTGTACAAAACATTGACGCTTTGATCCAGTTTCATTCTTAGTAGCATAAGCAGGCGCCCATCTTAAACCGTGACCCCCTTAAAATCAGAAAGTAGGCAGCACATTCTACTTCCATGCTTTTGGTGCGTCAACAAAACACGAGGTTATTTCTGATTTGATTGATGGGTTGCCTAGTCTACGGGGTCTCCTAACAAGCTACCGCTTGACACTCTACGAAAATCCAATTAAACTGTGAGTTATCGAAGTCGTCTTTAATGATGAATTCAGGTCTTTGAAAAAAGAAAGAAAAATATTCATCGATTCAGGCCCGATTTTACAATCGCCCGATAAACTGAGTGTAGCGCTACTCTTGGAATAACGTGACGTAGATGCGGAGGAAGGTTAAAGGACATTTGCGCGAACAGTTATTCTCTCCTTATTCCACGATTGTAAAACTGGGCCTTAACCAATGAGCTTCGACAGACGACCCTGCGAATTTTAATCTACTCTTGCAGAGTAAAAAATTGTATTTAGAAATCGAACTCTTGATTATTCGATAGATGGCGCTGTGAATTTTCTATTTACTTGTAAAATATAAAAAGTGTTTACTTACAGAATAGAATGAAAAGTTATATTTTGCGCAAAAAAAAGATGGATTAAAAAAAATTCAATAACAGCCTTCGACCATTCTTCAACAGATGGCGCTGCGAATTTTTCATTCGCTTGTCTCAAATTGTGTCCTATTTCCCCAAAGTTCCAAGCCTTTGTTTTCATTTTACATTAATTTGCTAAAATTGGAACATAATAAGTAATAATTAGAAATAATTCACCGCTTTGTTGTAAACATCTCAAAGATTTAAGAATGAGCTCTCGTCATTAAAAAACAAACGGAAAGATATTTTATACGGAGAGAAAAGATTGTAAAACGTAAGAAGTTTCATCTACTCGCTAACAGAGGGCAGTGACGGCACGCGTGTTTAACTCTGAACATAATTATTTATGACATTTGTGTAGAAACTTTTACGCATTTCCAAACAATTACATAATATTTGTTTGCTACGCGTAGGCATTTTTTTCTTAAACTAAACAGCATCGATCGCTCTATACAGCGTATTTCAGATTTGGGAACTCACATTCAGTTTCACTGCAGATTATTAGAATTAGAAGAAACCTAAAAAAACAATTTGCAAGAAAGAGAGAAGGCGATTCAAACGAAGAGCTTCGGTCGTATTTCAACAGATGGCGCTGTAATGCTTCCTTTCGTAAAGTCACTAAACACATAAAGTACCGCTATCAATTGTTCCAATGTAAATCTATGTTTGACGCAATATGGCGGATAAACACGTCAAATTTTAACGCCAGAAAAAATGAACAAAATTCGCTGAAACTTGGTTTTTTTTTTAGAAGAATTTCAAAGCTCCATCTTCCGATGAAAAACGAGAATACTTTGCTACAGTTTAGTTGATCTTCATCAACATCAGATTGTGTACCAATTTGTGCTGAGTAAAACAAGGAATTTTGAATAATTGTGGGCGTTTTCCGCGCGCCATCTCTTGATTGATCAGGAAAGTTCCTTGACTGATTTTGAAGACGATTTTCGTTTATCGTCAAATTACGAGTTAATTACTGCTGCATAGGTCGATGGCTTTAGCCAATTCTTCAGGAAAATTAAGGCGTTATAGAAATTGCAGAATTTCGAAAAACGCCTTGTAGCTCCGAAACGGTCCAAAATATCAAAATGCGGTCTTCATCATTGAGGTTCTAATAAAAATCGAGCTCCAGGCTTGTCTAACTCTTCTAAAAACATGTGTTTCCTATTAAAAGTGTCAAATTTGGCCCACCCTGGACAGTGTACGCGAAAATGATACTGAGGAGAGTTTAAATTTCCCGCCTTTCAATTTTTTTTGTATAATTGGGCCTGGGAAAATTGAAAGTGATTCAATTAAATAATATCAATAATTATGTGAATAATAAGATGTGATTAATGTATTGATGTTTCAAATGCGTAATAACTATTTTAATTAAAAACATTTTGGTTAGGTATCATTATTTTTCGCAAAGGCCAGGCATAAAGATTAAAAAGCTTAGTTCAGATGCATCCGGATACGCAAAATATTTATCGCGGATCGTTTCCTGATTGGTTCGTTATTAATAACCAACCAATCAGGGAAAGATCCGCAATAAATATTTTGCGTATCCGGATACATCTGAACTAAGCTGAAATGACTGGACAGAGACGCGGGAAATTCAAACTGGGGCGTGTTCGAAAACACAGGGAGTAAGTACCAACAGAGTAAATAAAATGAAAAGCAAAATATACAGATTGGTTCGTTATTAATAACCAACCAATCAGGGAAAGATCCGCAATAAATATTTTGCGTATCCGGATACATCTGAACTAAGCTAAAATGACTGGACAGAGACGCGGGAAATTCAAACTGGGGCGTGGTCGAAAACACAGGGAGTAAGTACCAACAGAGTAAATAAAATGAAAAGCAAAATATACAGATTGGTTCGTTATTAATAACCAACCAATCAGGGAAAGATCCGCAATAAATATTTTGCGTATCCGGATACATCTGAACTAAGCTAAAATGACTGGACAGAGACGCGGGAAATTCAAACTGGGGCGTGGTCGAAAACACAGGGAGTAAGTACCAACAGAGTAAATAAAATGAAAAGCAAAATATACAGATCGGTTCGTTATTAATAACCAACCAATCAGGGAAAGATCCGCAATAAATATTTTGCGTATCCGGATACATCTGAACTAAGCTAAAATGACTGGACAGAGACGCGGGAAATTCAAACTGGGGCGTGTTCGAAAACACAGGGAGTAAGTACCAACAGAGTAAATAAAATGAAAAGCAAAATATACAGATTGGTTCGTTATTAATAACCAACCAATCAGGGAAAGATCCGCAATAAATATTTTGCGTATCCGGATACATCTGAACTAAGCTAAAATGACTGGACAGAGACGCGGGAAATTCAAACTGGGGCGTGGTCGAAAACACAGGGAGTAAGTACCAACAGAGTAAATAAAATGAAAAGCAAAATATACAAAATGATTTATATGAGAGAGAAAGGAATATTACCCAAGAGTAACGCTCTGAGTTTTCGGACACGCCCCTGGGAAAATTCAAAACCAAACGCGGGAAATTCAAAACCATTTCCTCTCATACTGTATGTTCTTATGTGAAAGAGGTGCGAAATTAGATTAAATTATTTTAGAATTTTTAAAATGTTAATATAAAATGAACTTTAATAAATGCCGCTTTGTGCAAACCTTTTAATATTATTTAAAAAAATAATAAGAAAGGACATGACAAAATTTAAATTATCCAAATAAAACGTGCCCCAATAATACTCGCTTACTTTGAATGATTGTAGAGTCAGTATTACATAGTTCGTCTTTAAACTCTAATAGAAACTGGAAGTAAACAATTTTTCAAACAACGTTTCTTTTTTAAAGTGCCAGACCATTCTGGGTTAAGCATTACTGATTATGTGAAAAATAGAATAGGATCAGGAATCATTAGCATCAATAGCATCAGGAATCATTTCGTTTGGCATTTGGGCTATGCTCATGCTTTTTCAATTCTTCCAAAAAATGATTGCAAACTTTACCTTTACCTCATCAGGAAAAATCTAGTGTCGAAAAGTCTGATGAAAGGGGAAAGGTATTTTACTGAATCTCTTACCCCCCCCCCCCCTATTCTCATAACTCATAACGACAACGTTTAATAACGAAAATTGTTAAGTACTTAACATATCTTGACCAATCAGTGTTTATATTTATCTACCTATATTTAGATGCAACGCATTTCTACATACTTATTGGTTAAAATATGTCTCTTAACGATTCTAATAATTATTTAACGATGTCGTTATGAGGTACGGAATAGAGGGGTTAGTTTTGCGCAGTTGCTTGGCAAATTTACATCAAGATACATCACGAAGGTACCATGGAGGTGTCGTATACTTTTCAAAAATGTCTTGAAGAGTACATAATCCATAACAGTTAATGAATTGAAACTGGCCTTCCCGTTATCTGATATTTTGTATGAAAATATGCATTGATAAGGAAAAATATTTGTTTCTGCAGCTTCTTTTAGAATTTCAAAACAAACTGTATGATGATAGATCCTGATTTTACAAGCTCTCAATGTATGCGTACCTACATTCTTCTGGACACCTGTATACATATTTCTAGGCGAGAATTTTATTTGGGACACCTGCTATTGACGTAATTATACGAAATTAAAATTGCGTACATAAGAGTCGAGATATCCATCTCCTATTAACTGCACTTTTCTGAATTGCTAATTGATTTTTTATGAATTGTTTCCATGGTAGTTATTCGTCTTATAACTATTAGCCAATTTAGAAAGAGATGGATATCTTCGCCCTTAGCGTAATATGTAACGTAATAATTTTTAATTAATACATAAAGGAAGATATTCGTTACCGAAGAGTGTATGTGGATGATTAGGTCCAAGAATTATTTAGTCACTAGATACTTGATTTGCACATTGTAAAGTTTGCCTAATTGTGTTTTACTTTAATATTCGAAAGAAAGACATACTTAATCAACTAGAAGTCGACTCAGTTTTCAAGTTCAAACAACAACTCATGCTTGAAGTCAAGCCGAATATGAGTCACTTCAACTCTTGATTAATTCTGAAGAGGATTACCAAATTACAAACCTGTCAGCCAATCAAGAAAAAGAAAACGTTAACGACAGTTTTGCGTTTTGCTTTGCATGCAACGTCATCTTTTAGACGACAACTGAACTTCAACACGTCTCAATCGAAGCGCCGCCTCTTGGTTAATGACGAATGTTTTCGACTGACTTCAAAAATCAGTCAGTAAATTACAAATGTTTTAGCCGATTAAGAAAGAATTAACAACAGTCCTGCGTTGTAATACAACGCCATCTTTTAGATAACAATTGAAGTTCAACACACTTCAATCGAAGCGCCATCGGTTAAATGTTTGTCGACTGATTTCATAAACAATTTTCATGAATCGGCAAATTACAAATCTTCTGGCCAAATTTTAACGAAAATTAATGACAGTTTTGCGTTGCAATGGAGCGCCATCTTTTACTCAATACTTGAACTTTGAAGCGCACTTCAATTAAAGACACATTCAATTAATAGCGAAAGTTTCTTGACGACGGTTTTCATCAATCGCCACTTTTCAAAGAAATTTAAAAACAGTTTTGCGTTGCTATCTGGAACGCCATCTTTTAATCGATAATAGAACTTGAACATGCATGTATTAAACGCACATTCGGAACCGACGAAAGTTTCTTGACTGTGATTTTGAAGACGATTTTCGTACGTCATTAAATTACTAGTTACAATTACTGCTGCATAGGTCGACGGCTATGGCCAAGTTTTTAGGAAAATCTGAAGAAAGGCCTTGTATTTAAGTAAGACGCCATCTTCTAAACAATAACTGAACTTCAACGCGCATATGCGAAGCACCGATTCTCGATTAATTTTGAAGAGGATTACCAAATTACCTACAAACCTTCCAGCCAATTAACAAAAAAGTTAACAACAATTTTGCTTTGCAATGCAGCGCCATCTTTTAGATGACAATTGAACTTCAACACATCTCAATCGAAGCGCCAACTCTCAAATTTTTATCAATCAGTAAATTATAAATCTTCTGCCAAATTAAAAAAGGACTAACAACAGTTTAGCATTGCTCGCAATACTATGCCATCTTCTGGACGACAATTGAAATGCAACACACCTCAATCGAAGCGCCATCTGTTAGATAATGACTGACTTCAAGAAAAGTTTTCATAAACACACATCTATTAACGACACATTTGATTAACGACGAAAGTTTCTTGCAGACGATTTTCTTCAATCGCCATTTCTTAAAGAAATTTTGCGTTGTTGTAACGGAACGCCATCTTTTAATCAATAATTGAACTTCAACACGAACCTATTAAACACACATTCGGAATGCCATCTTTTGATTAATGACACAAGTTTCTTGATTGATTTTGGGGACGATATTTATCATTCGCCATTTTCTAAAGAAAATTGTCTTGCGTTGCAATGGAGCGCCATTTTTTAAACAATAATTGAACTTGAACGCGCATCTATTAAACACACATTCGGACGCCATCGCTCGATTACTGACGAAAGTCTCTTGACTGATCTTGAAGACGATTTCGATCAATTGCCTCTTTTTAAAGAAAACTAAGAATAATTTTGCGTTGCAATGGAGCGCCATCTTTTCATCAGGAACTGAACTTGAATACGCATCAATTAAACAAACATTCATAGCGCCGCCATCTTTTGATCAATGGCCAAGGTTTCTTGACTGATTTTGAAGACGACTTTCATCGACCGTCATTTATTTTAAAGAAAATTAAGAATAGTTCTGCGTTGCAATAGAACGCCAACTTTTAAATAATAATTGCACTTGGACTCATATCAATTGAACACACATTCGGAGTGCCATCTCTTTATTAATGACGAAAATTCCTTGATTGATTCTGAAGACAATTTTCGTCAGTTAAACAAAACTCGGGAGTGCCTTAGATCGATAGATTTGAATGTCCTCTTTCATATTCTGCAAGAAATTCTGGTGTGCAACATTTCAATAAAAAGATATGCGCAGCGGCCAAAAAAAAATTGAACATAGTCTTGCGTTGCAATAGAACGCCATCTTTTAATCAGTAATTGAACTTGAACATGCATCTATTGAGCACACATTCGGACGCCATCTTTTGATTAATGACTGACTTGGAAGGCCATATTCTAATGAAAATTATAAATAGTCTTACATTGCAAAGGGACGCTATCATTTAAACAATAATTGAACTTCTACACGCATCTATTAAACACATATTCGGAACGCCATCTCTTGAGTAATGACGAAAGGACGATAGTTTATCGACTGATTTTGAAGTCGATTTTCATCAAGCGACAAATTGCAAAATTTTTATCCAATTTTTAAAGAATTGGGAATTTTAAGTCTTGGGAATTTCATATTTTAAACGCCATTCATTTTTACGGCTTCGTCCACCAAATTAAAAAATGAAAAATGAAAATGAAACGCTAAAGAAGAAAAAGGATAGACACATAACAAGTTACTGTTGCTAAGGAGTTTACGAATGAACTTGATTAACCCCAAATTAAAAGAGATAGAAAGTTGGCGCTACCTTCTCGATACAGTAACCTTAAACGCGCCTCGATCGAAGCGCCATCTGTTGGATAACGACGGAAGTTTCTTGACTCAGTTCTAAAACAATTTACATCAGTCGACAAATTGCAAATCAATTATGTAGTTCTGAATGGAGCGACGTTTTAGCCAATCTCTTTTTTTAAAAGCAGTTTTACTTTTTACAACAAAATAGTATCGCTTAATTTCATCAACTGAACACAAATTCGGTACGCCATCTCTTGGTTAACGAAGACGATTTTCATCATTCACCGAATTACAAATTCTTTCGCCCAATTTAAAAGAAAACCGACAATTGTTTTGTGTCGCAATGCAACGCCATCTTTCAGGCAACGATTGAAGTTCAACGCACTCTCGATTGAAACGCCATCTGTTGGTTAATGGCGAAAGTTTCTTGACGAATAATTTTAAAGGTGATTTTCATCAAATCAGAAATTAATCGGCGCTGAATAATTCAGCTGATTTAAGACAACTTTTTAAGAAATTTTGGACGATAGCTGAACTTTAACGCACATCGATTCAATCGAATTGAAAATACTGTTGTGTGTGTTTGTAACACGTGATCAATATCTTTTCTAATCAAGTGACCTATGGAAAAAAATTATATCTTTATTTGTCTTGTATAGGAATGCAATATAAATATGTAATACAAGTGGCATTTGAAATAATAAACTAATTAAGGGCACATGATTTTATTTCCGTAGGTCACTTGATTATAAAATATATTGATCACCTGTTATAATAGAAAGCTATTTTTGTTTATGTTCTTCATAAGAATTTTCTTATACTGAACTTATAGATGATCGAAGCTTTTGGCACAACTCCGACCAATCTATTTTAAAGACGGTTTTCTTGAACCGTCAATTAACAAACTATTTAATTTTGAAAGGGACGACAAATTTCGATCAATTTAAAAAAATTGATTCGCATTTTTATATCCTTACGTTAGGTTTTGTCAAGTTTTCATTGAGTAGACTTGACCTCACAGGTCATACAGTACATTTAAGTTGAAGCCAACTCGGTCTAGTCTTTCAGAGCTTTACTGAGCTTATACACTTGATTTAAGTCTCAGGAAGTTGAGGTTAATTGACCTCAGTTGAATTTTTGAGCTTACAGATACTTCCGTGCTTAGAGTTGAGTTATATTGAGCTCAGTTAAGTTTCTGGGCTGTCTAATAGTTTTAGAGCATCGGAATGTGAGTTTGCTTGATTCAGTTGAATTACTGAACCATTTCAGAGCTTTAATGAACTTTAATGCAGCTTTATACTTTGAGTTTAATTGAACTATTAAAGTATTTAGGAGCTTATAGAATAGAGTTCAGTCAACTTTTGCACTTTAGGATGTGGCTAAAGTCTCTGAAAATTGAGTTTAAGTCAATTCGGTTAATTTTCTAGCCTCGCAGAGCTTTCCTGAGCTTATGCAATTGGTTTCAGTCTCAGTAAATTAAGTTTAATTGAGTTCAGTTAAATGTTTGAGCTTCCATTCTTAGAGTTTGACTTTGATTGAGCTCAGTTAAGTATCTGGGCTGCTTAATAGTGGAATTTGAGTTTGACTGAGTTCAGTTATGTTTCTGGACCGTTAAGTTAAGTCCTACAGCTTCAAAATTTGGTAACAGTCTTCCGAGTTTGAGTTTATTCAAACCCAATTACCTTGTATGGTGTTTTCGAGCTTGTAAACTTGGCTAAAACATCTAAGCGAGATCAGTTAGCCTCAAAGCTTTGGAATTCGCCTAAAATTTTTAGAATTTAAACTTAAAGTCTTAGGAACTTGAGTTTCATCGGGTTCAGTTGGGTTTGTAAATTGTCTTAGGGCCTCGATAGTACTCTCGTTTGAGTTTAACTGAGCCAAGTTAAGTGTTTAAATTCTACAAGCTCCCATTTGGCTAAAATCGTTGCAATTTAACGTTTACAAATCTGGCTAAAGTCTTAACACTGAACTCAGTTAAGTTTCTGAGCTTCGTAGCCTCAAAAGTCTTCGGAATTTATCTTGCTTAAACTTCTGAGCAGCTCGGAGCTTTGAAACGTAGATGACATTTGAGTATAATTCACCTCAGTTAAACTTCTGAGTTTCTCATTCGTTATAAAGCCTTGGCGCTTGGGTAAAGTTTTTGGAATTTCAGTTTAATTGAACTCAGTTAAGTTCATGAGCTTCATAGCTTTGAAACTTGGCTAAAATCTTCGGAATTTGAGTTCGATTTATCTCAGTTATAGTTCTGAGCAGCTTCAAGCTTTTAAACTTAGCTAAGACCTTCGAAATTTGAGTATAAATCACCTCAGTTAAGCTTCCGTAATGGAGGCTTGGTACTTGGGTAAAGTTTGTTGGAAATTCAGCTTAATTGAACTCAGTTAAGCTTCACAGCTTTGAAACTTGGCTAAAGTCTTCGAGTTCAATTTATCTCCGTTAAACTTCCGAGCAGCTCGGGGCTTTGAAACTTAGCTAATTGAGCGATCAAGCTAAAACAAGAATCAACTTACTTTTCCTAAGAGTACACGTGAGGACGAGCGTGGACGCAGGATTCGCTTGCTTTCCGGTTTTCGTGTGTCCTGCAAAACAAAAATTCAATTAGCACCCATTCGGGACGTGAAACTGAACGCAGCGAAAACAGAAAGTCCGCGGCGAAGAAGTTGAAATTTCAAACAACAGATCCGGCGCGAGCCCCCGTCCCCTAATTCGTGTGTACACGTGTCGAAAGTGTCTGCTACACAAAAACACGCACGATTTAACGCAAGCCCTCGAGCGGTCAAGGGTTTATAAGTATGCTCGGAATTAATCGACATGTGCTACGAATACCAGTTCACGATTGCGATTTACAAGTTGTTTGCCGAATTTGAATGATTTAGTCGTTTCAGTAGGACCAGGACATTCCATCCATTAAAAAAACAACAAGGAATCGTTCGGTTACATAATTATAATATGATTCTTTCAATACGGTACAGAGTTCGAGAATGTCGTGAGTTCACAATGGGATACCGCAAGGACCTACGTTAGGGCCGGTATTATTTTTTATTTTTATAAATTCAAAATTAATTCTACATATTTGTCAAGGGCGTAACGAGCGGCCGACACAAATAAACACGTGTGATTCGGGTTTAATCTTGACGACTTCAAGCATTAAATAATGTGATTCCTTCTCTTCTTCTTCTTCTTCCTCCCGAGCGATAATTAAAACAATACTTACCTGGAGCTTCGCAAACGCATCGGATTTGAAGGTGCTCGCGCTCGCTCGAAGCGGAACCGATAATTAAGAAATTCTCGGGGCCGATCTTAAATTAAATAAAAATTCCTCCGGCAGCCGAAACGCGCCGGGCGGGCGTCCCCGCAATTTTCAGGCATTGTCGGCGCCTTCGAGGTATTAATATTTTAAAAATCGCCGGTTTCGTTCCGGGCTCGATTGAAATGCTCTCGCTGTGTTGTATCGTTCACGTCGTGAATTTAATCACGTCTCGACAGTGCTTCCGAGTCTTACGGGCATTAGAAAGTCAAAATAAGAATAAATCTCTGATTTTACATTTTTTTAGAAGAGTACCCCCTCGAGGATCAAGCTTAGGGCCACTGTTTTTCTTTAATTTTCAGAAGCGACTTGCGTTATTCTGTTAATAAACACTCACAGTGTAGTGTCTAAAACAGTCGATCTGGGTCCTTGCGCCTTTTTAAATTAATTAGCTAAGTTGTCGGCGTAAGAGCGATATACAGAGAGTCCTGAAAGGCCAGGCAAGGGGTAAAGCACCGCTCTCAAATAACATATGAACACTCGGTGACGTAGCAACAGAAGTTTTGGCTCACTGCACGCGCCAAGTGATTAGATTAGCTAGAGATAGGGTTTAATAAACTACTCCCAAGGAAGCCAGTGAAAAACTGATGATTTCTACTGATTTACCTGCAGATTGATCGCTGAAGGCGGCAGGTGTATCACATATTTCGCCCAAATTAACTCCATTAATTAAGGACACTGTAGTCCCACAGAGACACTTTGTGCGTTGGTTTATTAAATCGAACAAGTCTTTGAATACCAGCAGAGTGACAGGCGCGGTACCAAGACTCGAACGCACTTAAACTCAATTAATTATTGATCTAAGTGAGGAGTAGAGTTCTCCAATAAACATCTGTGTAAGCATTGTACCACCAACGGTGTGAATCGGAAGGAAATAGATCGCGCCGACACCCGAAGGTGAACGCTGTTAGACGAATCACACTGTATTTTCTGGAAATCGTAATTTTTGATTAATTGTATTGATTTTCAACACCAGGGTTTTTTACACTCAAGCTCTCCGTTTCCACAGAGGCGGGGAGCAGGAGTTTTTTGCCCAATTTTTTTCTTTTTTTCAATAAATAATTACTTAAATTTAATTGTTGCGTTTCATTATTAACTTGCCAATTTCCTTGTTAGAAAGCTATCATTATACTGCCCACCAAACAAAGAACCACAACATAACGGCGGATTACATCCGACGATTGGGTCATAATTAGACAATATTAAAATCCATTAACCAGCAGTATTATCAACAGGCAGTATTATCAACAGTCAAAGACGTTCAGAAATACTGTCAATGTATGGGCACCTAATTAGTCGATTTCGGACGAGACGTGCCAATATTTTATAGGTCACATCTAAGAGTGATATCGCCGATAATATCACATTTTTTTATGAATGAGACAAATTATAGCATTAATCCAGGGGAGTGGCATCTGTTCTTCCCTCCCCACATTTCTAATAAAGCTAACTATTCTCTGGCTGAGTCTTTCTCCACCCCATTTAAGTACTTCCGCTGGGATTCCATTTTCTCCAGCACTTTTATTATTTTTTTGCTTACTTATCACACTTAAGATCTCTTCCTCCGTTGGCTCCTCACCTATATATTGGATCCTGTCCTCTCCTATCTCAAACCCTTCGTGTTCCTCTTCGTCATCGTCCAGATAATCTTACTTTGAGTCCTCACAGGCTTTCTTTGATTCCCGGCAAACAGTAACTTTTGTTACTGGAAACAGAAACATGAAGGAACTTAAAGAAACTACCGGTAACTTTTTCGAGGAACATGGAACAGCAACGAAAAGTTCCCGATTGTTCCTTCAGTGTGGATTTAGCTTTACGAGTTGAAGAAGCTTCCAAAAAGCAAGACATATCCAAACATTAAACAAATTAAATTGTATGCACACTATCTTCAATGGACCTAACTACTTCGATAGCTCTCAATTAAACTGATCGTCACGAAACGTTTACGAACGAACACAAGATTCGTTTTTTGTGACATTTTGCGGCAATGAAGGCGATGTTGTCAGACGTTCACCTCTTCTTGTTCGTTCGAAATTTTTTAGTCGCGTTTATTTCGAACACGGTTACATTTAGGACACCTTATTACTCGTATATAACGTTTTCTAATTGTTTTGATCCAAGCTGCCATCCCGTGAAATTATTGCTTACACTTGAGTCCCTGACGCACTTTATACAGGGTGCTTCATAACAGCTGAAGAAAAATGAAATGTCGTGTACAGAATCTCGTTTTACGTTAAAATAAAAGATCATTTTCCGTTCAAATGTAAGAATAGAAAAATTTCAAATTTTGCTTAGTTTCGGACTTATCAGACTGTGAAAATAAAAGACCGCAGTAATTTTTTTACAACCTATTGAAATAATAAAAAAAGGGCAAAGAAAAGTCGGAAAAGGCTGATTTAATTCGGCCGCTCGAGAACTGTAGTTCAGCGGCTGCCGTATAGATGGCGCCAAACCTAAAATTTCTTCTTGCGGCTCTCACTTTCTTTTTTAAAATTGTACAGAAAAAAGCTTATTTTTATTTGCTTTGTTTTAAATAAGAAATTGAATATGTATTGTTTCGCACAATTTAAAATCCGGCAAGACTACAATTAACATTAAAGACAATAAAAAAAATTGCAAAAAAAAAGGATTTGGCGGATTTAATTTGGCCGCTTGAAAAGTGTAGGTACATGATAGCGGGATAGATGGCGCTACTTCTTCACAAAAAAACGCAGCAGACGGTGACCGTCGTACAAGGAAACGTCGTCCTCGATTAACTCTTAAAGTACCCACACGAATGCCTAGGTGATATCTTTGAGAGCAACATTACAAGGGGGGTGCACAGGGTGATTGACAAATAAGAAATAGCATGTTGCTCTCATCGCATTGTTTCTAAGAATTGCAGCCGCGAAACCTTGAGGAAAATTGCTGAGACTGCAACTGGACACAAGCAAACCCCGAGATAAATTGATGAGACTGCAACTGACCACAAGCGAAACCCCTCCCCGAGATAAATAGCTGAGGCTGCAACTGGACGCCAGTTCGATAAATACCTGTGCCGCTGGATAGGCGCAATAAGAGGAAAAGCAAACGTTAAACGGTAGAAAGGAAACAACTCTTTTCATGAGTGTTTTCAACGAATTTAATTGAATCATAATTGTAGTCGTCATCAAACTAAAGTGTCTCAAAGTTTGGATTGTAAAAGGGCCACACGACTACTGGCTACGTGATACGTATCGTGAAACCGAGTCCCTGTTATGTGGTTTTAGATCGGAAATTCCGATCACGAAAAATCTTGCGCTTGGAACACTTGCTCTACGAGTCGTCGTGATTTTCCTGGATCGTTCGCTTTTAATTATGTTTGCGTGAGTCGGTTTCTTTGATGAATCACCTTGGCGACTGTTTGATGTTGTTAAATGCATGGCGCCGAAACACACATTCGGAGCACCATCTCTTGACTAACGACGAGAATTTATTTACTAATTTTGAAGACGATTTTTGTCAATCGTCAATTAGCCAATTCTTAAAGAAATTATGAACAGTTTTTCGATCCAATGGAATCTGTTGTGTAATGATGGATAATGACAGAAGTTTCTTGACTCATTTCTAGACACACATAAAATTTTAAATGCATTATTCGAATAATTAGAAAATTCGAATTATTTGAATTATTCGAATATGATTCCCAGCCTTAATTTCAAGTGCCAAATTAAAACCAGCAAATAACGTCGCGTTGATTTTTTTAGCGGGATTCCTATCACTTGAAAATCACATGAAGTGGTGCCATCTACGCAAAATTTTGTGAATCAGTTTTTTAGGCGTCAAATTTAAGTCGCAAGTGGCGCCATCTATATAAAATTCAGAACTCTTTTAAGTGAAAGTATTTGCTTTTTGAAAGTAGCATTGAACTACGTAATTTTTTATTAGGCTTTTTTCACTCAAATCCTAATTATTTGAGGTGGCGCCATCTACGAAAATATTATAGAGTTGTATTTTAAGGGCCTAAATTAAACTAGCAAATGATTCTTTCTTAGCAGTAACGTCGAACTCATTTCTTATGAGGATTCCCATCACTTGAAAGTCACATGATGTGGCGCCATCTACGCAAAATTTTCCGATACTAAAATTTTTATGCGCCAAATTTAAATCATAACCTAATTTATTATATTGTTTTTTTTTTGCTGGGGTTTTCAGAACTTGGTCTTTAAGCGCTAGACTTAAATTATGAAAGTGGGTATAGTCGTGCGCAGCTTAAGTGCTACAAATCGAGAATTCTGTGAGCCATCTGTAAAAAGATTTTAGAAACTCCGGTTCTTAAACACCAGACTTAAATTATGAAAGTATTTGTTTTTTTTTTTTTTTAATGGCACTTTAAGCTTTTTTCACTCGAATCGTAATTGTTTGAGGTGGTGCCATCTATGAAAATATTATGGAGCTGCATTTTAAAACTTAAATTAGCAAAGCTTTCGTTCTTTCTTAGCAGTAACGTCGAAGTCATTTTTATGAGGATTTCAATCACTTGAAAGTTACATGAAGTGGCGCCACCTACACAAATATTCAGATAAGTACTAAAGTTTTTATGTGCTAAATTTCGATCATAATTTAATTTATTGTATAATTTTTTTTACTAGGGTTTTTAACTCGCAAGATTTGGTAACATTAGGTGGCGCCATCTACGAACAATTTTCAGAAATTTAAATTATGAAAGTATGTATTTTCGTGCTACAAATCGAGAATTCTGTCAGCCTTGTAACACAAGGTTTTAAGGATGAGATTTGCGTGCAGGAGGTGCATTTTAGTTGCGCAGGACTGTACATATTAATTTTTTTTCCCGCAGTACCATCGAACTGCTTTTTTTTATTAGGCTTTCTTTCACTCTAACTTCAATTGCTTGTGGTGGCGTCATTTATGAAGCATGAAAATTTCACGGAACCGTACTTTAAAGCGCTTCGATTTGGCGTTTTTTTTGACAATAATGTAGAGTTGATTTTTTACGAGGATTTCTATCACTCGAAAGTCGCATGCATCTGTGCAAAATGCTTCCGTGGTTTTTACACGTCAAATTTAAATCGTAAGCTGATTACTGTATTATTTGGGGTTTCTTTAACCTGCAAGTTTTTGTAACATAAAGTGGCGCCATCTATGAAAGTTTTTCAGAACTCTGGTGCGCTTAAGCGCCAGGTTTGAATTACGAAAGCATCTGCTCCTTTTCTGGCTCTAGCATTAAACTGATGATGCTTTAAGTGGCACCATCTACGAAAGTATAATGAAGCTATTTATTTGAAGCCCAATATTTAAGCTAGCTATTTTTTTTTTTTTAATGTAATAACATGGAGCCGATTTTTTATTAGGGCTTCTAGCACTCGCAATTCAAAACCATGTGAGGTAGTGTCATCTATGCAAAACTTTCTAAAGCTACAGTTTTTAAGCGCCAAACAGGAAATCGAGTCCCTTTTATGCGGTTTTAGATCGGAAATTCCGATTGAGAAAAACGTTGCATATGGAATACCTGCCCTGTGAGTCGTCGTGATTTTCTTGGATCGTTCGCTTTTAGTTACGTTTGCATGAGCAGGTTTCTTTAATGAATCACCCCGGCGACTGCGTAATTTAGACGCATGTAACATTTTAAATGTAATTACTGATTACTTGAGAACAATATACGAGACAAGACGAAACAAATTCAAAGTAATTTTATGACGGGGAGGGAATAGCATGTTGTGAATCAATTAAAGCAGTTGTCAGTTTCTAAAGGTGAAATTAAATTAAAGTTTTCTCACCCAAACCGTGGCGCTATTTAATTTAATTAAGCAATTTTACAGAAAATGGAAATTTCCTAATTGTGTTGGAGCCATCGATGGCAAACATATTAGAATTAAATGACCCGCAAATTCTGGCTCTATGTACTATAATTATAAAAAAGACTTTTCTATAGTGTTACAAGGTTTGGTAGATGCAAACTATAAAATTCATAAGTGTTGAGGTTGGAAGCTATGGCAAACAAAGCGATGGAGGGATTTCTTCAGCTTCATCGTTGTACCATAACCTTGAACAAAATACTTTTAATATATCTCCGCCGAAGACCCTACCAGGTACAAATATTATTCTACCACATGTTTTGGTAGGAAATGCAGCATATCCTTTAAAGGATTATTTAATGAGGCCATTTTCGGGACAAAACTTGTCCCCAGAGCAAGAAATGTTTAATTACAGCCTTTCTCGAGCAAGGCGACTTGTTGAATGTGCTTTTGGTGAATGTGCTTTTGGTATAATAACTTCAAAATGGCGAATTCTAAAAACAGAAATTGAAGTTTATCCCGATAAAGTGGATTTAATTATAAAATGTATTTGCTTATTACATAATATAATTATTGATTTGGAGGGAAGCCCCGATGTCCTGCAAAGTACTGAAAGCATGCAACAAACTAAAAACAAAAAATGTGGTACACGATGTTTCAACAGAGCTACTGTTACAGCCTACAATATTCGAAACAAGTTTTCACAATATTTTAATCGAGTTAAATAAACATATAGTGTTATAATAAATTATTACTTACAATATTTAATATTTACAAGCTTTAATTACAATATTTTCTTTTAAAATAACATACTTCCTCTGCCACAAAATAAATATCCGATTAGAAGAAATATTTCTTAAACTAACTAAGCAGAAAAATGTATTTATTGCTTATTTCTACGGTAAATATGTATAAATGAACTTAAATACATATTTAAGTTTCCACATAAGCAAATTTGTTTCGGCAAAAAATTAAACCGGACACTTATTTAAAGGTAGATGAATTAACATTTATAAATAAATATAATTAATAACCGGACTCTGGAAGTCCCCCAGTGGGAGATGTATACGACCACACGACTACTGGCTACGTGATACGTATCGTGAAACCCAATCCCTTTTATATGGTTTTAGACCGGAAAATCCGATTACCAAAACCTTGTACTGAACTTAATGATTTATTTACGAAGTACTGGTTTCTTACAACTGCATTTATTTCCTTAATCGCCTACTATTTGTTCGGCATGGAAGTATCGTCGTTTGCGGTACAAGATTTCATGGAAAATTAAAATACATATAATTTTTCCCATGTTCTGTGATGTAGGTACAGTCTTTCAACGCCTTTTCTTACATTCCATGCAGACAGATAAATTTTCTCCTGTCTCCTGTAATTTTTTTCGTTTATATTTTATTACCAAACTTGTGGCTATTAAAATCGAAGATTCATTCAAACTCGAACGTGTAAATCGCGTTTTTATGTTTTATTGACGAGCGTAAACGCCACTCTTCGGAATACATAATATACGACGCGTCCTGTTTCGTATTTCCTCATTCGAAAGCGGTCCTTTTTATTGCGACGATTCGTTCGAGGAACGCCATAGTCTTTTAAATATCATCGGGCGGGGAAAATATGGAACGCGTTTGATGCTGGAAGATTTTGTTATAACTCGTCAACGAGGGTGCTCAAGTCTCGTATAAATCTCGACGTTTCGCCGTGTTACGAGTGCTTGTTCTTATTTAGTGTTCGGAAACAACGGTTAATGGGCGTTTCAATTTGAGCTGAAATTGTGGCGTTCGTAGTAATTGTAATTTCTGGAATATTTGAAAGCAAGACGAGATAAGTTTAATTTATTCGTCCGGTTTCGGCCGACGGACGACGTTAACGCAGACACGTATTTTATGCTCACCTAAATATGCAAGGAAACGGCTAATTGGCGTAATACGTCTGCAAAATTCCCGGACGCTTTTTGCGACTGCTCGGAATAGCGAAAACTACACCATTTCGGCTTAGCCCATTTAAAATATTTTAAAGTTCGGGAATTATTTAAACAAATTCCGAATTGCGTGAATCTGTTCGATCTGTTCGCATAAATAAGGGCGTCGGACATTCTTAACAAGCGAGATATTCCACTTAAGATGACGGGGAGGCCCTCACCTTTTTATTGACGGCGGCGATAACCTATTCCTTGCAGATGCTCGATATTGGAATACCTCCGAGTGCGGATGGATATTCATTTACATGTAATTGCAGTATCGCTGTCGCCCCCCAATAAAAAAAAATCAACGAGGACGAATCCACACCTAAACTTAAAATCACTTCCGTTTCCAGCAAGTTCATTAATTAACAGTTAATTATTACTAGACTCTTGGTCGTATTCACAAAGCATCATTTACTTTAAATGCTCCGTTTAGTATTTGGTAATGATTTATAAATCGTCCATTTAGGTTTGATTTGTTAATAAATTAAACGGAACCTTAATGTAGGCTAAACGGATTATTTAGCTGCTTTTCCTATTCACAAAGCTTCATTTAGCACATTTAATTAAATTAATGTCAAATAAATGAAACTGTTTCTAAATTGTACTTAACAACTTTAACCAAAATGTATTATAAGATTAATTCAATATAAATTGATTATTAAAAACATCTTTTTGTAAATCTAATTATACACCGTGTCCATGGATCGGGTTCACTATAGGAAAAACTTTTTTATTTTTCACTTTTCGAAAAAAAATCATTGTAAAAGTTTTTGCTTGTCCCAAAGATTCTAAAAACGTTATAGAAAATATGAAATTTCCATTAATAACAATAAAATAACATAAAATCATGTTTACATTTTCACAAAATATGACAATATTCAAAAATTCCGTTAGTATAATCAAGTAAACTGGTTAACTCAAGCAATATTAATTACTGCAAATGTAATTTGGGTGATAGTTATGTAGAAATAAGAACATAATATAAAATAAACTCTCTTCGAAAATTAAGTTTAAAATTTTTTTATTTCATTTTCTTAATTTTAAGGACCTGCGAGGTAATAAAAAATGACTTTTGTGAATTAAAACGTGAAAAGAAATCAAATTCATAATATTGCCCGATTCTAGCTAACGTGATTTTTAATCTTTGCCACATTTTGTAAAAGTTAAAAGATAAATTTCCCAAGTTTTTCAGTTGTTAACGGGAATTTATTATTTTCTGTAATATTTCTTGGGTGAAGATTAGATATTAAAGTACATAAGTTCTGTTTTGAGTACCTAAATCTGGAGTAAGAAATTCTATACACATCACTTGTAAGAAGAAGACCGAAAAATGAGCATAATAATCAACTTCTTAATCTTTTGTTGAAGTAGAAGTTCTCAGGAGGTTAACGGTCATCAGAGATAGAACCGATCCACTTACTTACAGACTTTTCATTTTCGCTAACATTCTTCTTTCTGTATCAAATCAGAAAATAAAAATTAAGAAAGGAGTTCAAACGATCGGGCAAGACACCAGTATTGTAGACTTAACTAATACCGTTTTCGATTCACGTGCACCGGTTGCACTAAGTGTATTTGCATCTTCTTTTAACCTCATGCAATAACACGAGATGAAGATACTCTGAGTGCGCACTAAGGCGGTCAATCGAAAACGTTATAAGACTTAACCAATTAATTGTTATGCCATACGTATACTTACGAGATTATAAATTAGAGAAGAGTACCTACTCTTCAATTGAGTCAATTCAGTGTACTTATGTCAGTGCTGCCAATAGCATAAACTCTAAAATCCCGAAATTTACAACAAAAATTCCCGCTTTTTCCCGCCAATTCAAAAGTAAAATGAACATCAGAAGAAAAATAAATTTAGGTGAGAGTGAGGTAGATACAAAAAATAATAATTTTATATATTTACTTATTGTTTTTTTTTTTTATATGACATTCGACATGATAAAATACGTACTTTACCTCAAAAGCAATCGGTCCCCAAGCAACACCATTTCGTTCATTAGACGGTTTATATACGACAGACAGGGATATTTTTGGGAATGGTATACAGAATACCAAAAATATTCATATTTTAATGGTACTGGTTACCCTAGGATATAAGTGATACGTTAACTATACGTTTTCATACGTAAATTGTAATAAAATATCGCGACTTGCAAAACACGTTTATCAAATTATTAAATTCCATCTTATCATGTAGGCGTAGGCCCATAACATACATTTTTCTCATTAAAATTTATAATGTAATCTAAAAAAGTATAATGAATGTTTAGATGTAACATTTATTAGCAAATATTTATCCAAATTGGTCTTGTGACCCTTGTTACATAGTAAATTTTCTATAAAACTACTAACATTGTATTACTACATAATATGAGTATCTTATAAATTTCGCCGCGAGATGTCGCGACCTAAACTGTTGCTCAATAAAGTTCAAACCGCAGGAACTTTCTTGCCCATTACAAATCATCACAAAATATATAAGTACTACAAACGAACAGACACTTGGTAAAGTTGAATTAAATGTCAACATTTCGCTGTACGTTTCACAGCTTCTTTAGAATAAGTTGTAATAATATATATATATATATTATTATAATAATTTTATAATTCCAAAATATACGTCTAGTATAAACCATGTATAAACGTTGCGCGTACCCTATAAATATACATTTTGTGCAAAACGTTATATTTATCCCAAAAAGAGACGTTAGTTAGACTGTCACTCATATGTATAAATACTAGTCTATAATATTCTACATTTAGACTAAATTCAAAACGTGTTTTAGACATATTCTATATTTGGTGTGTTACATGGGTCTTAATATGTATATTTTAATTCTTAAAGCAATGAAAGTTTAATACTTTAATGTAACAAAGTAATTCATAATAAACCATCTGTTGTTTCTACAAAACAAAATTATTTAAATTATACCACTTTTATAAAGTACAGTATGCGCCAAAATATACAGTACTGAAATGCGCGCCACTGTTATACGCATGTCTGCTGTTTGACATATAGTAAGTAATAAATAATATATTTCAGTACTGTATATTTTGGCGCATACTGTACATTCAAGGATCAGTTTTAAGTATTTACAACGGTGATTTTATAAGCCATTTATCAATTTTTTTCCTATTGTTGCACCTTTCCACAGTATTTCGTTAGGGTATTGCAGACAATCAACAATGTTGCACAAGATTATAAAAACGCGAAAAGGATTAATTAGGTTACGTTATATTAGGTGCTTTCATTCGCTGAAAAGTTTGAATCCTGATTCGAATAATTTTCCGTTGCCCGCTCTGGATCTGAATGCATTTCAATCCAAACGGATCGTTAAATTTGAAGATTGAAAGGGGAAATGGGATTACCGATCGGGATTAAAATTTCACGAAGATCCACTTGCAAGAGAGCATCCATCTTTGAATCTAAACGCGTTATGTAGCGTTTGGATCAAACGAAAGAAAGCAGCTATTGCTGGTTGCTGGAATCACATGGCATGGGCATGGGCATGGGCGCGTTCAGATGGTTCAAGTTCACCACAGTATAATGCCTACGGAACCAGTAGTTTCACAAAACGTCGCCACCTTTCCGAAAGTATATACGCAGAAAGAAAAAGTTGTCTTAATTTCTGATATTCCCGGTTTTTCCCGCAACTTTGTTATATCGCAAAACCATAACCTCATTTTTCCCGAAATTCGGGAAATTTCCCGGCCATTGGCAGCACTAACTTCTGTATACCCGACAACTTTTTCTAATTGCTTCTTTTATTCATTGTATCTCTGGTTGTCACTCTTGAACAATAAAACCACTAAAGCTGATGCATTTTTACAGTGTTGCCAAACGTCGTCTGATTTATAAATGTAAATCAAACGATTTATAAATCAATGGAAGAAATGTCGCATTTTTGATTTGTGAATACGACGTCCGATTAAGCATTTCATTTACTAAATGAAATCATTTATAAATCATATTATTTACAGTTCTTTATGAATACGGCCATCTGTTTTTTAATTCGGAGGAGTACTTTGAATTTTGGCGCTAAAAACGAGCTTTGTCATTGGTAGTTACCGGACAACTACCATTGACAAAGCGCCAAAATTTCAAAGCACTCTTCCGAATTAAAAAACAGAGTATAGAAATTAATTACCAAATTTGTCTAAAGTAATGCTCGTAAGGGTATGGCAAGCTGCTGCAACTTGTTAAGTCCCTTTCAGAAATGTCGGGGGGGCTGAAAATAATCCTCGCACGCGCAAAGTAACGGAAGTTATATACGTCTTCGTTAGGCCCGGAGGAAAACATGTTTATTACTTCCGACGTATTCATTACTCCGGGAGATAATTGCTCGGTTTAAGAAACTCGGATTTAATTTGCGTCGAGTAGTTGGGCTTTGACGAGGTTGGTTTTACGACTTAGTTAAAGTTTAATTTCGTTTTCTTTTTTAATTACGCCAAAGTAACGGCAATTAAATTATTAAAATTGAATTGAAACAACCGTACAGAATTAGACGAATAGAAACAAGGTTCGACTATTCTTTTGCGCCAGAGGATAATAGACAATTATATCGACACTGCTTTAAACGACATTGCAGTTCTATTTTAAAGTGAAAGCAAAAATGAACCGATTCGAAAACGAAAAGACCGTTTTTTCCGCCGTAGATTTCCATCGATTTCCACCTGCCAAGAACACGCATTCATTTCCACCCTCGAGGGTCGCCCCTCGAAGCCGCCGCTGCATTCCCTGCTGCAAGCCTCCGCGCACTCAGGATATTTCGAATAACTTTCATCCCCGGCCCTTCAACTGACTTTGACCCAGTGTGTGTTTCAATGTCGCACAAATGAAACGGGTCTCCTTTGACCGGCGAAAGAAATCGAATTAATCCGCGCGCTCTTGAACGTGTGGATTCGACGATTTAAATAAAAACGACCTTGTTCGATGTTGAAATCAGCATGTTTAATGAGGCGACGCAGGAACGAAGATTTATGAATTTGAGACAAACTCGTCTACTGAATTAATCCATCGAAATTTTATTGGCTCGCATTGGCAACATGTTTCGATACGAGTCTCCTGCTAATTTCTAACGATGGTAGAATTTATGGGATTGGTGGCAATTATGAAAGTCCCCGAGGTGAAATTTGTCACTTAAAATGCAGTTGCAAATTCACCGTTTAATTATGGGTAACAAGAAGCATGAGCAATTAATTTTATTTAGATGTAAACAAACGTCGACGTTGATCTAATCTAATTCAATTAATTCATTAATTAAGAATGTTCACGTAGAGCTTTCGCAACTTGAGAAGAACCTGCGTGCTTACGTAGCGCAGGTTCTATCATCTATACCTATTAGGATACAAGTATTTTCCAGCCGCATCGACTCTCGAAAACTGTTACAGTTTATGTGGACTTTTATTACGGCATTCTTCGAACTGATTTATTTAAACCTCGGTACGTGTGTTAAGCAAAACCCATTCATTGGCTCTTAAAGCCGTACATCCTCCAACTGATCTATTGAAACTTCGGTTCGCGTACTGCTAAAGCTATTTAGCTGGACCACCGTTACAGCATTCTTTAAACTGATTTATTTAAACCTCGGTTCGTGTACTGCTAGAACTATTTTATTAATATTACGGTAATCTTTAAACTGATTTATTTAAATCTGCATTCGATCGTATTAAAATGTTCTTGTCACAACGTTGGCTGTCAAATATTACCGCGCGTTTTAAATGAAATGAAAAACTATCAACGTCGTTTGAAATCGATTGAAAAACATACACGTCTCGCTTTTTTTCTTGGACTGGCAGAACGAAGTTTCACTTGCACCAGCTACCGCCGTCAGAGACATAATTGTTTTAAACGTCACTACTGTTACAATTTTCGATCAAATCGCGTACGTGAATGCATGTCACAGACTACGAGAAAATGTAAATTGCTGGGGTTGTTTAGAAAATGTGAAACGATTTATTATACCTAAAATTCATTGCCGACAAGTTTTTTCTGTTTATTAGGCTATAAAAACCTTATTAACTTTACTGTTTTAAACGTCGTTGGTAGTTTTTAATCAAATCGCGTGCGTGATTGTATGTAACAGATTACAGAATCATATTTAAAAGATTCTAAGGAACAGTTTATAATTAAATAACAATTTAATTCGAAGTGAAAAGGATATGGAGTTGCAAACGCGTCTGGAATTTGTTGAAGTTTTAATAGAAGTTATAATAATTGGCTGATTACGAAGATATTTACTGATTAAATGTTTTAAATTCTGTTTTAAATTCTGGTTGTCAAAAAATGTTTATGAAGTACAGTAGCGGACAATAAAATCCGAGCACGTCATTTGCACAATGTAAACCTTACTTTAATATGTATTTTTGATATACAAAATGTCACTAGTAATTCTGACGATTAATGCATCTATACAGGATGTTCTATGACGTCGGAGAAAAACTTGAAACCGGTTGATTCCTATGAGTAAAAACAAAAAAAAAACTTCTAATGAACATGTGTCCGATAATGCTTTTTAACGGAAGTGTAACCCTATAGCAATAGCAGTAGGCTTATTTCGTATTTCATTTGTTACCTATGAGAACAAAAATTAGTATCTCAACATCGTCTTGAAGTTGTAAACATTCAACATGAAATAAACTTTGAAGGGTTACACTTCCGTTAAAAAGGAACGGACTCATGTTTATTAGAAGTTTTTTGTTTGAATTACTCATAGGAATCAACCGGTGAAGTTTTTCCCCGACGTCATAGATCACCCAGTATTTGTTTATTCTGTATTATGAGAAAATACGTTATCTGAAGTGCACAATTTTTTACAGGAAAAAAAGAGAAACCGTAAATGACCGACTTCCTTTTAACTTCTCTTTGAACCGCAGCGGAAATAGTTCAATTCGTTGATACTAGATGGCGCCAGTTTCATTTTTAAATTTGAGGAACATTTTTACCAGTTTCTCTTTTTATTGAAATGAGAAATTAAGAAATGCGTACTTTTTTAACATAGCTGGAAACACAACAACGTCTTTTTCTTTTTATGAACGCTCTAAAACTGCAGCGGTAATCCACTAGGTGGCGCTAGTAAAACAATACCGTTTCTTCTGTATTTTGACAAAATGCAACATTATCTGAAGTGCACATTTCTTGAGAAAAAAAAAAACATAAATGACAGACTTTTTTAACGTCTTTTTGAATCACGGAGAAAATAATTCGATTAGTTGATAACAGATGGCACCGAGTTCATTTCAAAATTTGAGGAATATTTTTATTATTTTTCTTTACTGAAATGAGAAATTAAAAATTTTAACATAGCAGGAAAAGCAAAAATCTTTTAGTGTTTGTGAATGCTCCAAAACTGCAGTGACAATCCACTAGGTGGCGCTAGTAAAACAATACAGTTTGTTTATTTTATGTTTTGACAAAAGGAGTTCTAATTGACGGGCTACATAAGCGCGCAGGTTCTTCTCAAGTTGCGAGAGCTCTATCATCTATACCTATAGGCATACGAGTATTTTCCAGCCGCATCGACTCTCGAAAACTGTTATAGTTTACGTGCATTAATAATGGCCGAATTCAATTGAAATTTTAATTAAAATCTGCGACCGCGCGGACAAAACGTTACGAGCGTCACAATTAACCAGAGCCGGTAATAAGCAGAAGTTCCGGCGAGCTCCGCGCGTTAATAAGAGCGTTTTTTAATTAGTGTCATTGTCATTAAACTTGCACACGCTGCACGGGGCGACGGGGGGGCTCTATGGGATTCCAATTAATTTGTTAAATGTCTCGTTGTATTCAGCCGTGCACACGCTGCCGACCGCACCGAGCGAATTCGACGATGGAGAATTTGACTCCCGAAATACCCCGATTAAGTCTAACTGTCCCATAACTTGGTTTAAAAGTTACCTTAAAGTGAAACAGTGAACACTGTTAATATTTTATTGTTGCAGAAAAATTAAAGCTACTTGTAAATGTTTATTTATAAACGTGGCAATTTACGACGTTAAGAAAAGGGAAATAATAGAAAAGAACAAACGGCTCCTCGGCGAAAGCAAGTCAAAGACAATAACTCTTTGAAAGGTAATGCCTGCGTCGCCGCCGAAGTTTGTGCCGGAACACTCCGGTCCCTTTGTCATCCCCAACATTGCAACCGGTTAATACCTGTTGTATCTACAACTATTACGCCACCACAAAAGCCGTCGTCTTTACTAATATCCTTCGCGTTGTAAGGGATGATTAATTTTTTGCTCCCCTCTGCGGAGACTAAATTTGAATCTAAAAACAAACAAAAACGTTGCGTCGGCTTTCGAAAATAGTTCGGGCGATCGTAATGAAATTGCAAATCGGGGAGCACACTCGTTGATTCATTAAACCGCCCCAGTTTTAAGATTACCGTAATATTAATAAAATATATCACAAACTCTTTTAAAAGGACACTTTAATTATTAATAAAATCGTTTTAGCAGTACACGAACTGAGGTTTAAATAGATTAGTTAGAGGCCGCACGGCCAATGAAAGGGTTCTGCTTAATACACGGACCGAGGGCGAAACGCTATCAATTCATATCCGGGACAATTTTATGACTAGCCGGGCCGCAGTCAAAACGAACCATTTCACAGAGAAAAAAAAAACAAATACAAATGTTGTATCCACAACTATTACACCACCACAAAAGTCGTCGTCTTTACTAATATCCTTCGCGTTGTAAGGGATGATTAATTTTTTTTGCTCCTCTCTGCGGAGACTAAATTTGAATCTAAAAACAAAAAAAAACGTTGCGTCGGCTTTCGGAAATAGTTCAGCCGATCGTAATGAAATTGCAAATCGGGGAGCACACTCGTTGATTCATTAAACCGCCCCAGTTTTAAGATTACCGTAATGTTAATAAAATAGTTTTAGCAGTACACGAACCGAGGTTTAAATAAATTAGTTAGAATGAAGGGGTATTGCTTAATACACGGACTGAGGGCGAAACGCTATCAATTTATATCCAGGACAATTTTATGACTAGCCGGGCCGCAGTCAAAACGAACCATTTCACAGAGAAAAAAAAACAAATACAAATGTTGTATCCACAACTATTACACCACCACAAAAGCCGTCGTCTTTACTAATATCCTTCGCGTTGTAAGGGATGATTAATTTTTTGCTCCCCTCTGCGGAGACTAAATTTGAATCTAAAAACAAACAAAAACGTTGCGTCGGCTTTCGAAAATAGTTCGGGCGATCGTAATGAAATTGCAAATCGGGGAGCACACTCGTTGATTCATTAAACCGCCCCAGTTTTAAGATTACCGTAATATTAATAAAATATATCACAAACTCTTTTAAAAGGACACTTTAATTATTAATAAAATCGTTTTAGCAGTACACGAACTGAGGTTTAAATAGATTAGTTAGAGGCCGCACGGCCAATGAAAGGGTTCTGCTTAATACACGGACCGAGGGCGAAACGCTATCAATTCATATCCGGGACAATTTTATGACTAGCCGGGCCGCAGTCAAAACGAACCATTTCACAGAGAAAAAAAAAACAAATACAAATGTTGTATCCACAACTATTACACCACCACAAAAGTCGTCGTCTTTACTAATATCCTTCGCGTTGTAAGGGATGATTAATTTTTTTTGCTCCTCTCTGCGGAGACTAAATTTGAATCTAAAAACAAAAAAAAACGTTGCGTCGGCTTTCGGAAATAGTTCAGCCGATCGTAATGAAATTGCAAATCGGGGAGCACACTCGTTGATTCATTAAACCGCCCCAGTTTTAAGATTACCGTAATGTTAATAAAATAGTTTTAGCAGTACACGAACCGAGGTTTAAATAAATTAGTTAGAATGAAGGGGTATTGCTTAATACACGGACTGAGGGCGAAACGCTATCAATTTATATCCAGGACAATTTTATGACTAGCCGGGCCGCAGTCAAAACGAACCATTTCACAGAGAAAAAAAAACAAATACAAATGTTGTATCCACAACTATTACACCACCACAAAAGTCGTCGTCTTTACTAATATCCTTCGCGTTGTAAGGGATGATTAATTTTTTTTGCTCCTCTCTGCGGAGACTAAATTTGAATCTAAAAACAAAAAAAAACGCTGCGTCGGCTTTCGAAAATAGTTCAGCCGATCGTAATGAAATTGCAAATCGGGGAGCACACCCGTTAATTAATTAAACCGCCCCGTGCGCGCTCTTTTTCAGCTCAAAGGGTACAGCAAAGTGCAGTCGCATTTAATGGCAAATGATGCCCCGGCTATTTTTATCCGAATTTAAATCCGATGGAAACCATATATCAAAAACTAATCCCCCTCCAATGATTATGCATTAATTCATCAATGCGATTTTAGTTAATCCCGGAAAGTACATCGGTGACATAATAACTTACGCAATATGATTTTTTTTTTGTTTTGTTTTTAAACGTTGGACGTTTCTCAGCTTGATAAAAAAAAATCTGCAATAATTGAAATCTGTGATGTGATAAGGACTCTTAAGCAAGGCACCCCGTGGATGTAAATCAAAACATCATCGTCGATTTAATTAAACGTGGCGGTAATAGTTTCGCTGTAGGTAATGACGTAATCATTTCCTTAATGAAGTCGCTAATTAATAAATTAAGTGATGGACGCCGCTAATACCTAAATAAACACGTTACCGCGAATAGGTTTTCCAATTAGAGCTAATCATCTGGTGACACGGTTTTGAAAATCGACCATGCAGCAGTACGTAGTTACACCCTGTATTATACTACCGACTGGCAACGCCGCCGCCAATTGCATCGAATTGATTCCGATTGTATATAATTTATTATCCATTAAAACGGCAAGGATCTGAAAGCTGCACTTTGGACATGCAGATCTTTTAACGGCGAGCAATTAATGTGCGTTTAGAGAAGAGTTTTAGTGGCGGTAGTGAAAACGAAAACATGACGTAACAGATTTTTTTTTGAGAAGACCCCGGACAGCACAGATTAAATTGAGACTGTGCACACAGTTGCTTGGCCAAGACAACTAATAAAGACAATTATTTATAATTACAGCCGCTCTTCTACACTGAATGTGAATGTGAATGTGAATGTGAATGCAATGAATTACTCCGGTTCTTTTTTTTAATACGGTCTGCTACTCTCTGCACGGTTAGCTTGAAAGACGAAGAAATCGATATGTTAAATTTTGTTAATGGAATTGACACGGACGTTGAGCCCGTCGCCTACACGAAATAATTATGATTAATTACGTCGAGCCGGTACGAATTCGCGACGGCGTTAAAATTGCAACTGAAATGCGGTTTCGCATCCATTAGAAAGAACTCATTCGTTCTGAAGTGAATGGAATTTCACATTTCTGCCGTTCTGAGAAAAAAATGGAATCGCCCTTAAAATTTTAAGCGAGACGTGTATATTTTTGAATCGATTTCAAACAGCGTTGATAGTTTTTCACACCCCATTCAAAACGCGCGGTAATGTTTGACAGCCAACATTGTGACGGGTGTTTTGACTCGAACTTGATTCTTGTGGATAGCAGACCAAGTAGAAGTCGGTATTTTCTCATAAAAACACAGCACTAATTCACAAACTTTATTTTACAAAATTATATACACTTTACAAAACCTTTAATTATTAAATTACTGCGGCGATAACCATTCGTTTAATGAAAATAAGACTAATTTCGGTGACTGAATAAAATGCAATTATAAGACGCGAATTTGAATTGACTGAACCGTTCTCGGCTGGTGATATTTTTCGACTGTTTTCATCTGTAGGATTGATGATAATAATGCCTGAACACTAAGTGAGGGTAAGGGTGGTGATTTCTTATTTTCTGTAAATTTTAACTATACTTAGAATTAATATAACTTTATTATGCTGTTTACGAAAATGAAAGGAAAGTTGTTTGCGTCTAACGGATGGCAAATTCCGAATTTCGTGAATAGAAATTAGGTAGTTTCAACGAAAACACTAAATTCGACTGTAAACGAACACCGAGGAGTTCTTGTAAATGTTTGCGTCCCAAGTGTTAAGAAACGCAAGTATGCAGCTGTGGAGCGTAGGCCTGCCGAACTCTAAGATTTAAAATTTCACGGAAATTTTAGAATGCGGAGATATTGTTCGTGGGAAGAGAAACTAAAATAATTTAAACTTAATCTAAAATCTAAAAGAAATCTGTTATAATTAAATTTTGATTTAAATGAATCCTTAACAACGGGAATACGATCGAAAGAAGATTTAAATAAATTGAAGATTACCGTAATATTAATTATAACTACAGGGCTATCTGTAATTTATTTTCGAGAAAGACACTGTGAAAGTTACTAAGAGATGGCGCTGTATTTAATTCGTAGTCAAAAATTGTCCTTTGCATCGATTAGTACAATTCATTTTTGATTATTGATTAATTTGATCAATTAACGTAATGAAAAACGATTGTTATTGAAAGTTACCAAGAGATGGCGCTGTATTTCTTTTACTGTAACTCTCTAGTGTACGAAGATGACGAATAAAACTGTCATTTTTAAATTCTCCTGCAGCAAACCAATATAATTATTGATATTTTTATATTATGCGTTGTTACTACGTGGGGGGCGCTGTGTGTGATATTCGACGAATAGTTATTTACTCGACGAATAGGGATTATTCCACGATTGTAAAACTAGGCCTAAGTCGACTAAGGTAAGGAAGAAAACTGTCGTTTTTAAAAATTCTTTTGAAACAAACGCAAGAGCAGCTGCTTACTTTATATAATTTATAACTACAAGGTTATTTGTAATTTACTTTCAAGAAAATGTTACAAAGACGCTGCGAGAGTTACTAAGAGATGGCGTTGTATTTAATTCGTTGTAAGAAATCGTCCTTTATTCATTTTTAATTGTCGATTAATTGTATCAATTAATGTAATGGAAAGCGGTTGTTATTGAAAGTTGCCAAGAGATGGCGCTGTAGTTCTTTCACTGTAACTCTCGAGTGTACGAAGATGACGAATAAACTATCATTTTTAAATTCTTTTGCAGCAAACCAATAAAATTGACTATTTTATATTATGCGTTGTTATTACGAGGGGGGGGGGGGGGGCTACTTGTAATTTATTTTCGAAAAATGTTGCAATGAAACTCTGAGAGTTGCTAATTAATTGTAAAATAATTGTTTTTTTTATGTTGATTAGCATTATTCGAATAATTCATTTTTAATTATTGATTGATTGATTTTATTCATTGACGTTGGTGGACGAAACGGTTCTTTTTGAAAGTTGCTAAGAGATGGCGCTGTATTTTTTTCCCTAGTAACTGTAAGTCTGCAATGACGAGTGATAACGAATAAAACTGTCACGATTAAATTCTTCTCTAAATTGAAACAAACCAAGAGAAGTTGATTATTTTATATTCATCGTGACTATTTGTAATTTATTTTCAAAAAAATATTCCAATGAAATTGTTAGAAAATTTTGTGCAAATCGGTTTTTATTACAGCGGATTCCTCGAGCAGGCTCTTTCAGGCCTAGTTGAGCCTTCGTCAGCAGAACCGTAGCTCGAGAACTCCACTGCGATCGAAAGACGTCGCTACTTGAAATTGTTAGAGTTGCTAAGAGATGGCGCTGTGTTTATTCGCTGCAAAGAAATTGTTTTTAGCATCATCCGAACAGTTCGCTTTTATTTATTAATTAATTTTATCAATTCGTGTATGAGAAGACGGTTATTATTGAAGGTTACCAAGAGGTGGCGCTGAATTTGTTCCATTGTAACTACAAGTCTGCAAAGACGGCGGCGAATAAAATTGTCGCTTTTAAGTTCTTCCGCAACAAACAAACCAAAAGAATTGCAAAATGTCGCAAAGGTACCGTGAAAGTCCCTAAGAGATGGCGCTGTACTTCACCGTGAATCTACCCGACGCTTTTGCAAAAAAAAAGAAACTAAAAAAGTTGGTTACTTTAAATAATTGCTTTATGTAAGTGCAGAGCTGCGCGCTATTTAATTTGATAAATGTTGGCAAGAAATTATGAGGGTTACTTTGTTTCCTACAGGCTGGCGCCATCTCTCGACCGATAGTGAAAGTATTCGTTACTTTCTCCGAATAAAGGCGAAAAGTAGAATGAAATCCACTGCTAATTTAATCGCACACAAATATGAAGAAATATAATTTGAGAAATTACAGCCAAGAAATTGCCTAATAAAAGAAAGAAAAGTGAGGTTATGGTATGCGTCAATTTATTAAGTTCAAGCAGGGCCGGTTCACAACTAACAATTCACGCCCAACTACGAGGAGAAATTAAAAAAAAAAGGCTTAGTACAGTAGTTAGTATAGTATAGTGGTACAGTAACAATGAATAATATACAATGAACGAATTACAGCGCCATCTCTTAGTGACTTGAGTTCCAAAATAAATTGATTTCCAAAATAAATTGAATTCCAAAATGAATTGAACGATATAAAATAATCAACTCCTTCTGGTTTGTTCGTTGCGAAAAAATTTAAAGTTAGTTTAAAGAAATAAGTCAGTTCGAAGAATGCTGTAATCCTTTTTCTTTAATTATGAACTCCTTTGTTGAAAATATATTCCACCAGTTTTTTTTTTCTTAAGTTTGACACAATTACTCAATTTTTTCTGTTTGCTTAAGATTGTTAACACTTAACATCTGTGGTAACTTTTTTTTGTTGTATTCTTTGAAAAATGTGATTTTGATAAAAATACTACGACTCTAAGATATCAAGAATATAATATAATATGTACAATAGGCAATATATTGACAGAAATTTTAAAATTTCGAATACTTTCTAGACGCTCTATAGTTTCAGCAGTACGCGAACCGAGGTTTAAATAGTCGCATAAATACATTTTAATTGAACGTCTCTCGCGCAACCCTTCAAGTCCACCGCGAAATATGTGGCCGGTTGTTTCGTTTCGAGCTTTCGGGGTTTTAATTTGCTGCCTGCCGGTGACAAGTGAAGAAGGAAAGGCGTCGATGTTTTTAAACTTTGTGTAGAAGAATTGCGTCAAAACAAAAACACGAGTTCTTGAGCGATTTTTCAATGCAAATAAAAAGAATTTGGTCCTGCGAGCCGGATAACATCGATTCATAGGCATCCAGGTAGATTTTAAGCTTCGATTCGCGTAATCGTTATATAAAGTCGGTTAAAACCTTAAAACGGAGAAATGATTTTGAGTCGATCGTGTTTTGCTTTTGCTCAAGTTCGGTTTTGCGTTTCGCTGGTAACTCAAAACTGGCAACTGTATAAATCGGGACATAAACAAATATTCCCTGAAGGAAAAAGATAGTAACTAAAGGATCTACGAATTTGGTCCTGCGAGCCGGATTCAAAATATCAGAAAATTTTAAATATTACATAAATCATACAATTCTTACATAGTTACAGACGAGGAAGACAAAAATATCGTTTGAGCCCACACTACCATCGATCGTGTTTTGTCTTTGCCCAAGTTCGCTGTTGCGATTCGCCGGTAAATCAACACGTCAAATCAAACAAGCTATGTTAGCGACTGTATGAATTGGGACGTAAACAAATATTCCTTGAAGAAAAATAATAAATGATGATTCTACGAGCTTAGTTCGAGCTTGGTCCTGCGAGCCGGATTCAAAGTATCAGAAAATTTTAAATATTACATAAATCACGCAATTCTTAAATAGTTGCAGACAAGAAAAACGAAAATATTGTTTGAGTCAACACTACCATCGATCGTGTTTTGTCTTTACCCAAATTCGGTTAAAAAAAAAACAAGAAATATTGGCGATTTTTCAGTATGAATAGAAACAAACGACTCTGTGAATTTCGTCCTGCGAACCGGATAGAACCGAATTACGCCATTGTTGCGACTTTTCAGTATGAATGAAGAACAAATGGCTCTGTGAATTTCGTCCTGCGAACCGGATAGAACCGAATTACGCCATTGTTGCGACTTTTCAGTATGAATGAAGAACAAATGGCTCTGTGAATTTCGTCCTGCGAACCGGATAGAACCGAATTACGCCATTGTTGCGACTTTTCAGTATGAATGAAGAACAAATGGCTCTGTGAATTTCGTCCTGCGAACCGGATAGAACCGAATTACGCCATTGTTGCGACTTTTCAGTATGAATGAAGAACAAATGGCTCTGTGAATTTCGTCCTGCGAACCGGATAGAACCGAATTACGCCATTGTTGCGACTTTTCAGTATGAATGAAGAACAAATGGCTCTGTGAATTTCGTCCTGCGAACCGGATAGAACCGAATTACGCCATTGTTGCGACTTTTCAGTATGAATGAAGAACAAATGGCTCTGTGAATTTCGTCCTGCGAACCGGATAGAACCGAATTACGCCATTGTTGCGACTTTTCAGTATGAATGAAGAACAAATGGCTCTGTGAATTTCGTCCTGCGAACCGGATAGAACCGAATTACGCCATTGTTGCGACTTTTCAGTATGAATGAAGAACAAATGGCTCTGTAAATTTCGTCCTGCGAACCGGATAGAACCGAATTACGCCATTGTTGCGACTTTTCAGTATGAATTAAGAACAAATGGCTCTGTGAATTTCGTCCTGCGAACCGGATAGATCCGAATTACGCCATTGTTGCGATTTTTCAGTATGAATAAGAACAAATGACTCTTAGAATTTCGTCCTGCGAACCCGATAAAACCGCTATTATTCAATATAGTGGTCAATAACGGCGACATAAACAAATATTCCTTGAGAAAAAAAAGTTGAATTGTGGAGAATAATGTATGTAATTTGGTCCTACGAGCCGGATAACATCGATTTATTTTAAACGTTAAATCGCGCAATTGTTAAATAAAGTGCTTCAAAATGAAAATATGTTTGGATCAGCGTCGCCGTCGATCGTGTTTTGTTTTTGCTCAAGTTCGGGTTTGCGTTTCACTGGTAAGTAAAAACGACTGATCAAGTGTTGGTGTTTTCATGAACCGAGAGAGGCATAAACAAACATTCCTTGAAAAATAAAATAAAATTGTGGAGAAGAACGTATTTAATTTGGTCCTACGGGCCGGATAACATCGATTCATTTTGAACGTTAAATCGCGCAGTTGTTAAATAAAGTGCTTTAAAATGAAAATATGTTTGGATCAGCGTCGCCGTCGAGTGTGTTTTGTTTTTGCTCGAGTTCAGTTTTGCGTTTCACTGGTAAGTCAGAACGACTTACGAAATATTGGCGGCTTCATAAATCGAGAGAAACATTATAAATTCCTTGAAAAATAAATAAATAAAAGACTCTAGAATAAAAGGAAGATCCTGCGAATCCTGTCCTACGAGCCGGATAAAATTAATTGAAACGTTTTTGAAAAAATTTAAATAGTTACAGACAAAGAAAACGAAAATATCGTGTCTTTATCCAAGGTCAAAAAGAAACAAGAAATGCTGGCGGCTTTTTTTGTTAAATAAAGTTTTTAATCAAGTTTGAAACAAAACATAATTTCAAGAGCCAATAAATGAGTTTTTCTTAGTAGTGATGCGCGAAACTGTTATTTTTAAGGAATTGGAACAATCTGTTCCGGTTCCAAGAAAATACCTGTGTCAAAGAACAGGTGCAAACTGGAACAGTTTCGCAAAAATGACGAACTGAACTGATCGAGCCTACCTAGTTTTCTTATTCTACGTGTCAGTTATTTGTTCTGTGATTGATGAAGTGATTTAAGTTCGGTTTTTATCCTTCGTGTTGAATATTAATTTCTGCACCTAAAATCCAAACTCTGACAATCAAAATGTCCCTAATGAGAATATCAGAATAACAATATTCGGGTCGGCAGTTATAGGTAGTCTTTGTCTATGTCCATTTGCTACTACATTCCAATTCCGACCTGCATCTGTTATTTTTGTAACTGAGTAACGACCAGTTTTAGAAAAAGAACAGTACACGGACCGAGGTTTAAACAAATCAGTTCGAAGATTGCCGTAATAGTGGTCTAATAAAATAGTTTCAGCAGCGCGCGAACCGAGGTTTAAATAATAGCATCGTTTTAAGCGCCGATGAACGAGTTTTTCTTAGTACAGCGACCGAGGTCGAAACGCAATCAGTTTATAAGCAGGCCAGTTTTGTAACTAGTCGGACCCCAATCAAAACGAACCATTTTACGGAAAGAAAAAACAGATACAAATTAAATAGTCGATGGGAGAATTATGGAAGATTAATCAAAGCATAAAAATGCTAGGTAGTCTTTGTCTATGTCCATTTGCTACTACATTCCAATTCCGACCTGCATCTGTTATTTTTGTAACTGAGTAACGACCAGTTTTAGAAAAAGAACAGTACACGGACCGAGGTTTAAATAAATCAGTCCGAAGATTGCCGTGATAGTGGTCCAATAAAATAGTTTCAGCAGCACGCGAACCGAGGTTTAAATAATATCATCGTTTTAAGCGCCGATGAACGAGTTTTTCTTAGTACACCGACCGAGGTCGAAACGCAATCAGTTTATAAGCAGGCCAGTTTTGTAACTAGTCGGACCCCAATCAAAACGAACCATTTTACGGAAAAAAAACAGGTACAAATTAAATAGTCGATGGGAGAATTATGGAAGATTAATCAAAGCATGAAAATGCTCATCGCGTATTAATTTCGTCATCGGTAATGATTTCTTTCTTTCTTTAATATTAATTAATGACGTAAATTGGTACGGGGATGTGATTCTGACTTTGATATAGTAATTTCTTCTTCGTCGTAAATTCTTCGTTTCCAATTGGAAGCCAAACGTGTAACTACCGACAGCTAAACGCCGACTATTATACGTGCATTCCGGAGGCGCTTCATCACGCTCCCTAACCCTACGTCTCAATAGCCGTGCCACCCCGAGCTGCACATTACTGCATTCCAGGACACCAATATTACTAAAGATATGTCAGAATATCGCCCCCCGACCGCCCGCCATCAGGTACAAGGCCAGGGGAAATATTCTTTAATATGTTTCCTTCGGTCAATAATTTAAATTAATTTTCTTTAATCGCTTAAATCTCTTCTAAATTACAAAAAGTGTTTTTTTCTTTCTTTTTAAGAAACAAATTGTCTGAAAAATAATCATCAAATTCATTAGACGGATTTACTTTTAAAATTAATATCATCTCTTGAATTTATTTTACTTCACTTAAGGTTTACAGCAAACAGTATTAACGCAACAGTTCACTATAACGAAGCAAAGATAGAAAAATGTAAACCCCTTAAAATAAGAAGATAGGCAACCCATTTTACTTCCGTGCTTTCAGTGCGCTGTGAAAACACACGGAGTTATTTCTGATTTGATTGATGGGTTGCCTACTCTAAAGAATCTTCAGGGGCTTTGCTTTCCGAGAATGATGATTAAAAAAGAAAACAAAATGGATTCGTTTTTAAATCAGAGTTAAATAAAGTTCAGTTTTCTTAATCAAGCAATTTTAATATGTCGCGTTAAGGTATTTTCATATTCGCGATTTAAGTACTTATACATAAATTAAACGCATAAAAAACTCAGAAAGCGTATAAAAATGTGCAATAAAATCCGCTGTAAAACAATTGTTTAAATAACAACCTCGTTATCAACGTGTACGCAAGCAATTCGTGTCTGGTAATTAAAATGCAAACTTTAATTTGAAAATAATTTCAAGGAACAATTTATCTAACAAAAATAATTTTATTTAATAAAGACCTAAAACGTCACGAGACGAAACAATAACTTTTTAAAACAAGGAAAGAAGCTGAAAATCAACAGAAAATTTACCCGGGCAACTAGATAAGAAAACTTTACAAACAAAATAAATTAAATGAAAACGAAGTAAACGGCACCACGAGGCTGCCAACAATTTATAAAAATTCGCAGATACTATAAATAAGGCCGCCACGTGCGCTGATTTGCTCCAAATTTCAAACGGTCATCGACGTGAGTTTATTTCAAAAAAAAATTAAGTCCTCAAATGGAAGAACATTTTTATTTACGTATTTATTTATACCGATCACATAAAAATAAATTCAAACGCTTACGAATCCGCATAAATTAATAAATACGAGATGGAGGTCAAGATCGACTAAAATTTATTGCTCTTAATTGAATTTAAACTTAAATTTTGATCATGGGGAAAATGTTTCGTTCGAAATGCTCGGAATTACATATTTCGACGTCATCATGACTGTGTCGCACGTCATTATGACGAGCTATGAAGAGCTCATGCAAACTAATTTGGAAATCCGGGTGCTCCCCGGATCAACGAGAACGAATTAAAACAGAATGCGTCTCTTTTTCTTAAACAGGTCACTCATACTCTTCCTGGTGAGGTCAAAATATGCCATTCCGATCTCTAATCATAAACAAATTAATTTTCATATTTTCGCCTAACAGTTTACAAATTAGGTAGAACATTATTTTTAAAAAAATTAATGTGAGAGCCTAATAAAATAATGTAAGAAACTCCTTTTAATCTCATCTAATATTTTTGTTAAGGAAATCAAACCCAAAAAATTAAAAGAATAAAAGAAACCATTGACAATCGCCTTCGAAGAAAAAGAAGTGTACTACGAAGATAACGTCGAAGAAAAAAATAGAAGAAAACTGAAAGCGAAGTAGAAATTGCAAAGGAAAGCGCGCAGAAAACGAAAACAAAAGAAAATCGACAACTTTTCGCTCTTAAGAAAAACGAAAGACGGAGAAAAACAGCCGACGATGGAAAAGAAAGCTGCGGGACGAAAAATCGGAATTAAAAAAACTCGCAGTGTTTTTGTTAAGGGAACGAAATTAAAAGTTAAGAGGAAAATAGAAACAATTGAGAATCGTCTTCGGAGAAAAAAGTTAACGTCGAAGAAGAAAACTGGAAACAAAGGGAATTAAAAACAAAAAGAGTTCGCAATCGTCTGCTAAAAGAGACGTGCACGAACCGAGGTTTAAATAGATCAGTTTGAGACTGCACGGTTTTAAGAGACAATGAACGAGTTTTGCTTAATACACGAACCGAGGTTTAAATAGTCGCACCGTTTCAAGAGCCAATGAACGAGTTTTTCTTAGTACACGGACCGAGGTCGAAACGCAATCAACCAGGCCAGTTTTAGTTCTCCTAGTCGGACCACAATCAAAACGAACCATTTTACGGAAAAAAGCTCTAAGAAACGCCTTTAACATTTTTTTACGCCTTTAAAAACATTTTCTGTTAAAATCGATGGTCTTTTTGTTTTTTCTTTTTTTTAATTTTTTAAAATATTGATTTTTTAAATTTTTCTCTAAGATTTTGGAAATATATTTTTATCAAAATTTACGCTTTTTCCTTTCTTTCAAAATTCGATCGTCTTTTGTTCGTTTTTTTTTTCTGTATTGTATGACGCGAAGCTTTTGCAAAACAAAAGAAATACATTCGAAACAACAGAATTACATTCCGCAGTGCTTTCTTGGCCGTCGTATTTCTTTGAATTTTCTATTAAAATCGATCGCCTTTTGTTTTTTTTTATTTCTGAAATATGTATGTATGTTCAAAACAATAGAATTACCTTCAGATTTTTGACAATTATGTGAATTCTCTGTGCAAATCGATGGCCTTTCGCTTTTCTCCTTTTATTTTAAACATGCTGAGTTTTTTAAATTTTCTTTTCGTATTTTCTAGCGCGTTTTTGATCACGTTTCGTTTGTGATCACAAATTGCTCATTTTTGCTTAATACACGGACGGAGGTTTAAATATATCAGTTCGAAGATCGCTGTAATAGTGGTTCAATAAAATAGTTTCAGCAGTATGCGAACCGAGGTTTAAATAGTCGCACCGTTTTGAGGTGCCAATGAGCGAGGTTTTCTTAGTACACGAACCGAGGTGGAAACGCAATCAATTTATAACCATGCCAGATTTGTTTCTAGTCGGACCGCAATCAAAACGAACCATTTTACGAAAAGAAAAAAAAAGACGAATACAAATTAAATAATCGATTTAGTCGTTCCGTTTTAATTAGAATTTTATGGAAGCTTAATCAAAGCATAAAACTAACGAGACAGTTCGCAGTCGTCTGTCAAGAAAAAAAAACGTGCAGAATGGAAAAACAAACTAAAGAAAATCGACAACTATCCGTGATTGAAGAAAACAAAAGAACAATTAATAATGAAAAAAAAAAGGAAATTGCAGAACGAAAATTCAGAATTGAAAAAAATTAATGTTTGTACCAAAATAAAAAATTGAAATTAAAAAAAGAAACGATTGACAATCGCCTACGAGGAAAAAGGTGCACAATGACGAATCGGAAGTTAACGTCGAAGAAAAAACCGGAAGAAAAGTGAAAACAAAAAAGTTAAAATCGTCTGTCGTGAGAAAACGTGAAGAATGAAACAGAAAGCAAAAGAAAATCGGCAATTTTTAAGGAAAACAAAAGAACATGGAAGGAACACAGCTGACGATCGCTCGGGAGTATCCGGAGATTAAAGTAGAAGAAAAACTAAAGCGCGGAAATATTTGACGGCCAACATTATGACAAGAACATTTCAATACCATCGAAGGAAGATTTAAATAAATCAGCTTGAAGATTACCGTAATATTAATAAAATAGTTTTACCAGTACACGAACCGAGGTTTAAATAAATCAGTTCGAAGAATTTTGTAATGGTGGTTCAATCAAATAGCAATACGCAAACCGAGGTTTAAATAGATCAGTTTGAGGCTGCACGGTCTTACAAACCAATGAACGAGTTTTGCTTAGTACACGGACCGAGGTTTAAACACATCAGTTCGAAGATTGCCGTAATAGTGGTCCAAAAAAATAGTTTCAGCAGTACGCGAATCGAGATTTAAATAGTCGCACCCTTTTGAAAACCAACGATTTTTTTAGTAAAAAACATCCAGCGCTTTTTTTTTAATTAATTTGCTATTGTTTTAGTTTCTTGCAGTTATTTCATTTTAGGTTTTTTTTTTTTAATTTGACACAGACTTTTTGTAATAATGTAATTAATTGTTAACAAATTACTTTATGAATATTTCAATTACACTCTGATTCAAATTTATAATGTAATTTATTATTACTAAATTTATTTGTTATTATTTAATTTGTGATATTCATTTATTTATTCATACGACTGTCAATGGCATAAGACCGAATGGAAAAAGAAACTGAACGTTTTGAACCCATTTTAAATACGCATAACAATTTAATCTGAAATTAAAAACAAAACATTTATTTTGTTGTAGTTATTTAACTACAACAATTGCAAGTCATAATTATTTAACAAACATTCATTTAAAAAAACATTTGTTTCTTATAGACCCAACCTGAAATTACTTCTGTAGTGATTTTCTTTATTAATTTTCTCCCTTATTTTGTAATTTTTTTTATTTACTTCTGTGAACAATGCAACTCACCTGATCCTTGAGGAGTACTATTGCAGGACTCGTAGCCATCATCAAACGTGGACGTCGGAGTCGAGTGTTGGTTGACCGCAGCGGGTTTCTGGTTGCTCTTAACGTCGTCCTCCTTGGACGACTTGGGGCTATCCTCGGCGACTTTTTGGCAGTTTCTTTCTTCGTCGTTCAACAATCTCGCGTTCTCGTTGGCCTCCGCCTTTTTCGCGTCGTCCTGCTGCGTCTTACTTCCAAGGAGCATCTCGGAGATGCTCTTCGACGAGCGGTTCTTAATCTGCACCTTCTGCACTTCCGGCGTACTCTTGCGCTTCTTCGGCTTGCCCTCCACCAGCAGCGCGCTTTCCGGCTCTTTATTCAGTGGTTTCAGCGGGAGGTTCTCGTAGATACCAGCGGACGTCATTTTTATTTTATTATTTATCAAAATTTATTGTTTATTCATCGTTTTAGTTGATGCAAGTAAGTACACGGATGCATTAAGTACTCTCGGAATCTATTGTAACACGAGAAGGAAATTTTACATTTTCTTTTCTTTTAATTTAATTCAGTTTTTGAGTCGTTGATGTGTAGGTGGACTTACAGGTTTTTGAGCTTGTGGAATGCATTGCACGCGAACAACACAAAATCAAAAGAGAAATCGCACGTTCGAATTAGGCGAAGAAACGTGGACACTCATGGTTTTTGTTTTCGCCCAAGTTACTAGCGGATGGTCGAGACTCTGGGGGACATGTTCGGAAACTTTCGATTTCTTGGCAGATTGAATTTTGGCGGCTGTCTGTTCGAGCTGCTGGGAGCAAACTGAGCGAGCGCACTTCGAACGCTGAGCTTCCCGACTTCTGACATAAAGCGGGCAGGATTGGCAGAGATATAAACTTCTGTTAGCGTAGTACGCACGCCGACATGTCAACACGCACTCGAAACGAATTTGATAGGCGAACTCGTCCGCGGAATAATGAGGGGCGCGAGCTTTTCTTTCGGCGTAATGAAGTTTTTAGCGACGTCTTGCATCTGCATAATATTTCAATTAGAGGGCCCTTAATCACGCTTCTCTATTATATCCTCGATCACCGTCTCTATTCTTCAGTTATTTCCTCTTCCTTATCCATTATGCAAGGACGGATAGTTTTCTGAGTAATTAAATTACACCTAAGATATTTTAAAAACAATTGCACCGTTGCATTTGCGTTCTTCCATTCAGAATCGTTTCGATTTGTTGATTATCTAGATCCTCTTAAGTTGTTACCATCAGTTGTTTTCAACGATTAACCTGCGAGAACTTTTGATCAGTTCAAATGTCTGATGATAGACAATCCTCGCCTCGCTCGTATTGAATTCTAACCACTACTCCGACCGAGGTTTAAATAAATAAATTTAAAGATTATCGTAACAGTGTTTAATAAAACAGTTTTGGTAGTGCACGAACCGAGGTTTAAATAGTCGCACAGGTTTGAGAGCCAATTCACGAGTTTTTCTTAGTACACGGACCGAGGTCGAAACTGAATCAATTTAAAACCGGACCAGCCTTGAGGCTAGTCGGGTCTCAAAACGCACCATTTTACGGACGAAAAATAAATACAAATTAAACAATTTAGATTAATCAAAGATTTCACGTATATTCTCAATTATGAAATTACGAAATGTTTTTACATTAATTTTGTTTTCTTTCCTTACTAAATTATTTCTACTAATGTAACCGATGCCAATTTTTTACATCTTATAACGTTTACTGAAATCTCTACACCGAAGGACGCGACGCTTTAATAAAATAATAACGTATTTGCTGTAACTTTTAAAAAAAAGGTCATTCAGAGATGAAACAAGAAAGAAATGAGAAGGTTGAAGGCTTAACTAATTAATTGTAAATTGTAAATGTAGAGTTGTCTCATTTCGAAACACGAAAAGAAGTCAAGCTTTTACACTGACGTGATCCGCACTCGATTTTCGAGCTTTTCCGTTTAAGAGATAAAATTCGGAGCTTCGGAAAACGATTCAATTTACTTGCATTATGTGCAAGCACACAGGACATGTACACAAAATCCATTCCTTATGCGTTCTAGATTTTCAAAGGAAAGCCAATGTCATGGTTAATTGCATTCTTGACGTTTGCAAGGCGCATTAACATTGCACAAGAGATCATTTTCCGCCTTGCCCTAGAATTTTGCGGAAATTTTTAATAATGCTTTAGTCCATTTAAAAAAAAAACTATTTTTTTCCTCTTCGTTTTCTTTAGTTAGGAATTTACTTGTTTTACTTTGTTTTAACGGTAGTAAAGTTAAATGTTTATAGTCAGGAGTAAGCAAAAGTAAAAGGCGAACGTTTCACGTAAGGAGTACGAAAATCGATGGAAAATGGAGAGAAGGTATTACATATGCCCTCCGTCGCAGGTTATTAATTTCCTGTTTTCTTACCGCAATTTCCTTTCAGGTGAACTGGAACTCGTGTTGATTTTCTATCACTTAGAAAAGCGTTTTCAAATTGTGCGTATTACAAATACATGTGCGCATCACACACACACATATGAATTAAACCGTGGTTGTACAGTTTTTTTTTATCATCAAAAAATACGAATATAATAAATTTCATTTGGCAAGAATTACAGCTGTCAATAAAGTAGACGTTCAAAATTTTCTTGCTATTTTTTTTTCAGGTCGAGTTGAACGAGAAACAACAAAATTTTAAAATCAAATATCAGACCAAAATCAATAATTAAATTGAAATATTTTAAAGAAGCACTTATTATTAAATTTGTAATAATCATTTTAAAACGCTTGAAATATTTATACATATGTAGTATTTGATTGAACTCGATTTAAATTTCCCGCCTTTCAATTTTACTCTTTTCGATAAGAGGTCTGTTTGTTATCCTGCACTGGTGTACACTAGTGCACACTTTTTTTGCGAAATATGCCTTAATGATAATGTGTCAATACAAATCATACACATCCATACTGACATACCACACAAACATTTAAGGTTGCATTAAAGCGTATTTTGTGAAAAAGTATACATTTGTGTACACCAGTTCAGGATAACAAACAGACCCAATGTTGGTGAAATGCTTAGTCGCAAATGTTGGTGACAATAGTAATGTGATAATGATTTGGTTACGTAAATATCAATAATTATATGAATAATAAGATTTGTGTAATATAAATTGTTTATTAATTGAAGACGTTACACTGATCATTTTTCCAATAAAATAGTTTTAGCAGTGCACGAACCGAGGTTTAAATAGTCGCACAGTTTTAAGAGCCAATCAACGGGTTTTCTTAGTACACGGACCGAAGTCGAAACGAAATCAATTTATAACCGGGCCGGTGTCCAATCAAAAAGCTTGAAGTATTTATAGTATTTGATTGAGGACGATTTAAATTTCCCACCTTTCAATGTTGCTTGTTTCGGTAAAGTTGGTGAAATGCATAAAAATTAGATTTTATGACTTAACAAGAAAAAACACAAAGCTTCCATTGATGTTGAAAGATGGCTCTCCTATAAGTCTGTTTCGTCATTCTCTTTTATTACAACCTTTGTGGATAAATAAAAAAGCATTCACATAAAAAGATTCAATTTTTAATCAAAATAATTTATAGTATTATAGTTTTTTGTTGACCTAAAACCTAAAGAAATGGAAAACATGAAGTTGCCACTGATGCCGAAAGATGACGTTCCTGTAAGCTTGTTTTATTTATCTACATGTCAGACGTTACGTTTTCTGTCTTTAACAAAAATTAGGTTTTGTAGATAAGTAAAAAAAAAAATACACTCATAAAGAGCTTCAACTATTGATCAAAAGGTGGCCTTCTATTTTTCTGTAGGTGGTACTGTAAGTCTGTCGAGAAACAAGTGTGTTCAATTTCTTGAGGCCAAGAAATTTATTACAAAACAAGAAAACAAAAGCGTTTAACTCTTTCTTCGGATTTCCTTTACTCAAGACTGGGAGAGTTTTCAGTTCTTTAAAGCAAAAAACAATCTGCTCTAAAGAAAAAAGAAAAAAAAAATTAAACTGTACAAACCATTTTTCAGAGCTGTACATTTTCTTCTAAACATCAAAACTTTCAACTAGTTCTAAAAACGAAAGTCCCTAGATAAATAAATTACCGCCATTTTGAGTCAAACAGAACGTGCAAATTTAATATTGAACGGAACAGGTAATGTGATTTCAAATTTGGCGCGCATTCAACATTCACTGTTTGTTTCCAATTGTTTCTCTTTTTTATTTGTAAATCTACTGATTTGTGCTCTAAAACCGATTGTCTTTTGTTTTTTTTTTTTGTTGTTAAATTTTTACGATGAGTTAGTCGATGGGCTCACCAGCGGTGAGTTCAGCTATGTCCTCACCGGTGAGTTTATCGATGCGCTCTCCGATGAGTTAATCGATGCGTTCACCGATGAGTTCATCCATGTGCTCACCGATGAGTTCGTCGATATGTTCACCGGTGATTTCACCGATGAGATCATCGAAGTGTTCACCGGTGATTTCATTGATGCATTCACCAATGTGTTCACCGGTGATTTCATCGATGCATTCACCGATGTGTTCACCGGTGATTTCATCGATGCATTCACCGATGCGTTCACCTATGAGTTCATCGATGTGTTCACCGGTGATTTCATCGATGCATTCACCGATGAGTTCATCGATGCGCTCACCGAAGAATTTATCGATGTATTCACCGGTGATTTCATATTTTGTTCATTTGTTTTCTTTGTTTAGACACATCTTTTAATTTATTAATCTACTGAATTGTGCTGTAAAATAGATTCTTTTGTTTTTATTATTTTTTAAATTTTATTACGTAGCTACATATTTCGTATTTAAAAAAATTCTGTTATGTAGGTAGGTACCTGCTTAGGTACATACATATTTCATTTCCTTCGTTTTTTAAAAATTATTAATCTATTAAACGGTGCTGTAAAATCGATTTTCTTTTGTTTTCATTTTTTTTTTAATTTTGACGCACATTCAACAGTCACTGTTTGTTTCCAATTGCTTCTCTTTTTTATTTATAAATCTACTGATTTGTGCTCTAAAATCGATTATCTTTCGTTTTTTTTTTTGTTAAATTTTTACCGATGAGTTCGTCGATGTATTTCATTTCACCGTTGAGTTAATCAATGCGCTTACCGATACCTTCATCGATATGCTCAGCGGTAAGTTCAACTATGTACTTCGTCGATACGCTCACCGATGAGTTCATCGATGTGTTCACCGGGTGATTTCATCGATGCATTCACCGATGAGATCATCGTTGTGTTCACCGGCGATTTCATCGATGCATTCACACGCATTCACACGTCGCATCAATGCGCTCACCGATGAGATCATCGATGTGTTCACATCAGTGCCGGAAAATGCCTATACGCAAAATACGCACGTGCGTATAGCGGCTAATTTCTGGAGGCGGAAAAATCATAACAAAATCATATTTACGGTCTACCATGAGAGAAGATACGCTAAATTCATTAGCAGTTTTAGCGATAGGAAGATATTTAATGAATTTGCATCCAAAAAATCACGGCGATGCCATTCGCCCAAATCTAGTAACAAATTGAGGAATTTTCTATGTTTAATTCTATTCTTGCGTCAGGGCATCGTTATTCGCTTGTTTTTTCTTCGCCATTAATAGTAAATATTTCTAAATTCTAAACACAGTTACTTTTTCGATCTTTCATTTTTTTTGCACAAATTTTTTTTTTATAGTTCAAGTAAATTGACAAAGGTGGTTACCAGTTGGTAGCCATCTTCGTCGTGGCTTGCTTGTTTTGTGTTTCTTCATTAATAATACTTATTGATTCGCTCAAATTTCAAGTATTTTCAAAGTTGTTCGTAGAATAAGTAATTACTTCATAATTTCTTTTGTAAACAGCGTCGATTAAATATTTACTTATATTTACTTAAGTAAATACATCACACCAAAAGCAGTCAGTCGGTCCCCTACGTACAATTCCAGCTTAGCTTTAAGCCAAAGCTTAAACCCTTAACAACAATTGTTCAAATAATCGTTAAAGTTAAGCTGGAATTGTACAACTAGGGCCTAGGCATAATTAAAGAGCATCATTTAGTGCATCCTTTTTCTTGGCCCCAATAACGCAAGCAGAAATGATGAAATTTATTATGGAACTTAAAAACAACACAGCCCCTGGTGAAGATAAGATAGGAGTCAAAATCTGCAAAACAGCATGTGTAATATCTAAACCAATTGAAATGTTAATCAATAAAATATTTATAACAGGAGAGTGTCCTTCGCACTTTAAAAGAACTTTCGTAAAACCCCTGCATAAATCAGGGCCAAGAAACTTGTGTACCAACTATCGGCCCATCTCCCTCATATCTAATATATCAAAAATATTTAAAAAAGCATTAAAGGAACGAATTATGACTTTCTTAAATAAACACGACATTCCGTCTAACAAACAGTTTGGATTTAGACCACATATGAATGCACAGAACGCGTTGATTGAAGTGATAAGACCCTTTTTTTGTTGTAAAATTCGAAAGAACTGTGAACATTGATTGGCTTTAAACAAGAGACATATATATGATGCAGTTGATGTTGGCAAACCTATTATTGGAGTTTTTCTGGACCTACAGAAGACGTTCGACTCAGTTTCTCATCATATTCTTCTGTACAAGTTAGGGCGAATTGGTTTCAGAGGTGTTGTTTATAATTTATTTAATAGTTATCTATCCAACCGGAGTCAGTGTGTTATAGTTAACGGAGAATTAAGTGATCCATTGCCTGTGAAACTTGGTGTGCCACAAGGAACAGTGCTTGGACCAATATTATTTCTAGTGTATATCAATGATCTCTTGCAAATGAATGTAGAGGGAGATATATTTTTCTTTGCTGATGATACTGTCCCAGGCAGCAAGTTGACGTCATATTGACATCTACCTTTGGTCATCATTTACGTCGCCGCGACTTAAACTAAGACGTTAGTGTAACGTCAAAATGACGAAAATAAGTCATAGCCCACAGACGTCATGTTCTAACGTCACATCACATGCACGTCAGATTTACACGTTAAAATGACGTTGAATGAAAGTTATTTATTGGTCAAGATTACTAAGGCCCGGTATTTCAGTCACTTTAACTTTAATCTTTAGTTTATTCCCATAGGAACAATTGTTTTTATAATTGTTACTAAAGGAATAAATTGAAGATTAAAGTTAAACTGTGACTGAAATACTGGACTTATGAAGGCAATTTCAATAAAAATACAGCTTATAAATTACATAAATTTATTGCACAAAAACAACTACTTGAACTTGAAGAAATAAAACATTAAAAATAAATAAACAATTCTATAAAACACTATAAAATTCTATAAACTGTATGTATCAGAGAAAACCATTTTTTTTAGGAGTGCGAAAATAGCTAAAAGTATAATAAGTGATTTAGTGCTTGATTTTAAATAATTTATAAAAGCACATACTTGTATTTGTATCCTCCTGTTCATTTGTTTTTAAAGGGAGGGCAATAGACTTCTTTCTTCTTTAGAATCAACCACTCCTTACAATAAGTAAGAGTGAGACAAAAGTGCGAAAGGAGTAAATAGAGTGAGCGGAATTGAATAAACGAACGTAGTTAAAACTTAACAGTTGCCAAGTTAATTGGCAGCAATTTCAATTCAATTTAAAATTACAGAAAATTATTAACAGTCATTTTTTAAATAATATGTGGAAAAACTAAAATCGAGTGGTCGATATACATTTCCAGATTATTTCTTAATATTTTTTTTTTATACATATACACTTTTCTGTTATCACAGTCAACACTTATTTTTCAACATATAGGGATACAGATTATGTTGTTTTTATGAAAAAGAGTTTATGAATACATTTTGTACTTAGAAATTTTTGAAGATGTCAATAATTATTGCATAGTTGTTATTTTTGAATTGAAAAATTAATAATTACTAATAATTAATAATAAAAATAAAATCAATCTTAAGAATTATATATAGAAAACCGCATATTTGCAACTCAGATTCTTTATTGTGTATTGTGTATGATTCATGTATTTTTGACATTAGGCAATTATTTATTTTGAATGCATTGAAATATTATCATAAATATGCTAATAAGTTATTAATATCGCACCAACATGAAACAAGGCTAAAAGCCCGTTCACAATGACTTAACGTAAGAAAATTAACGTCTAAATACAGGTTTGAAGAGTTTTGTTTTAATATAAATACTTAAAATTGTAAACTGAAACTAATTAATGTGTTTAATTATGAACAGTAAATCATTTAAATTTAGAATTGCTTCGTTTACATTAACAAACAGTGCAATCAAATTATTAATTTACGTTGCGTTAAGTGATTGTGAACGGGGTATTAAACTCAATTCAAATGTAGTTACTGGTAGTTATCAACAAAGTACGTAAAACGAAAACCAAAACTTCATTTCATTATATTGCCCCCCGTATCTAGTATAATCTACTACCCAGCGAAACTAAAGAAAAAAATTTTAAGCACTTCGTTAAGGATGTGAAAAAATGGATTAGTTCATTGCATAGATTTTATTTCCATAATTTGCTATATACCTTGTAACAATAACGTTCGGTTCGTTACTGAAAATTGGCTGATCACCGGATATTGTCCTTTCCATCTGTGTATTCCACCAAGTTTACTAGAATTATTTATTATGTTATGTTACGCTCGCCACGTGCAAGTTGAATCTTTGGTTCAACTTTTGTGGCACGCTAATTGAATTGTTTATGTTTATTAATATTGTTGAAGTGATTTAAACGTAGCCCCATCTGGTGGGCATCGTTTTAATTAAGTTTGGTCACGAATTTTGAAGTAAACCTTGAACACCTCGGCAATAACGTGTTGCGGTTACTAAAATGGTTGCGTATCCTCGAAATGAAAATATTTAAATAATTAACAATAAATATTGAACCGAGCACGAAATAGCGCCTGGCGCCATCCGGCGACGGCCGCGACAACTCGCCCCCGCCGGCCATTTAATGTCGCTTTCCAGTTGTGGAAGTTGATTGGACTGAGGCTATTGCAACAAAATAAACGATTGGTTCTTGTACATGCCGAATTTAAACCTTTAATTTGAAAAGTGTGCGTGCATCGTGGGGTCGGCGGTAAATCCGGGGGGCCCCAAACATGTCCGTTTACTTCGTAAACGCGTGAGTACTCCGCTTTTATCTCGAGTGCGCCGAGATAAGCGCGTTATTAAATCCGAATCGATTCGCAGGGACGCCGCGGACGTGGACCAGAAGCCGGAGCAGCCGACCGAGGAGCAATGCCAGAGCCAGAGCGAGGCCCAGGTCGCGCTGCAGCAGTTCTGGCCGAAAGTCATGGAGGAGATCAAGTCGATCAGAACCGTGGGTTTTCGATTCTCTTCGATTTGACATTGCAATGAATGGTGACTTTTCAGATGGATTTGAAGCAGCAGGTCTTGCCACTCGCCAGGATAAAAAAGATTATGAAGCTGGATGAGGATGTCAAGATGATTTCGGCCGAGGCACCTTTGCTGTTCGCCAAGGCAGCTGAGGTTTTCATACACGAGCTGACGTTGCGATCTTGGATACACACCGAGGACAATAAACGACGAACACTTCAAGTAAGTCTTGACTGCGAGTTGCTAAAGTTTAAATGCATTAAGCTCAAGGTACAGTCGGGCAAGAAAGGGGGTACCACCGTAAAGTTGCAATGCACTTTTGTTAATATTAAAGGTTCCTGCTTTTTAATTTTGATCTGATGGCATCCGAGTGTAAACATTTTATTTTAATAATTAGAGGAACGATATTGCGATGGCAATAACGAAGTTCGACCAATTTGACTTCCTCATAGACATCGTCCCGAGAGACGACATCAAGCCGAACAAACCCAGAGACGAAACCAATCGAACGTCCGTGAATACCGACCAGGTATACCGACACTAAATTCGTCCGGTTTGTCGGCTATCTCATCGGGAACTTTCAGGTCCACTATTACTTTCAACTGGCCCAACAGCATCACGCGAACTTGCAGCAGAATTCCCCGACACAGTCGTCGAGCACATCCGCGGGGCCCCAAGCTCAGAACCAGGCCATCCAAATCGTGCAACCGCAGCAAGTACAAACGGTCCAAGTCAGTGCACTTGAACAAGTAAGCTTTTTGTGAATCCATTCTCTACACCGGGAGGGTACAACTTGAAGCGATTTGTTTTTATAGAATAACACAGGCACCACGACGACTGCAACGACGACATCACAGGCCCCCGTTATGATACAGCAAGGGACAGTGCAGCCTTCCTCGCCCACGCAGAATCAGACAGGGGGCATACAGATCGTGCAGCAAATTGTCACGCCGAGCGGAGAGATTCAACAGATTCCGGTGAGTTTAAGATTTGGGCCCCATCTTTTCATTCAATTAACTTGTATCTGACGAACAATCGTTACTATGGGATTAAACTGTTAAATAAAGTTAACTGGGTGGCGTTAATGTGGGACCTATTAAATGAGTTAATTTTTTATTTTTAGATTCAATTATCTCCGCAACAGTTGCAAATGATTCGAATGCAACTCCAGAACAACACATCACAACCCTTAATAATCCAGGCCGCCCCGATTCAAACAGCAACCCAGCCGCAACTAATCCAGGTATGATACAGTTTACACGAGGGCCTATAAATTTCCTTTTTTTGAATTTTAGGTTGCCCCACAAAACGCCGGTGGTCAGCAGGTCTTCATCACGCAAGCAAACGGAAGCAGTGAAGCTGAATAGCGCTCCCTCACCGACTAAGTTCAAATATTTGTCTCGTTTTTATACATATACATTATGTAGCTTAAGCGTAATTTATTTCGTATGCCAAATACATACAGTGAAAATCAAAAGTTGTCGTACCTCGTTAATTGATTAAGTGATTCCCTCGCATTAACAAAGAAAAAAAACAATAACCTCGTGTACGCTTTATTATACAAAATCAACATATATATAAATACTTTGACCTATTAATATACAATTACATATAAATATATACACTGCGTAATATAAAATATATGTTAATATCTAATGTATTACTTTGCTTTTGTTCCCAATTTATTTTTTCTTAGCAATGAATAGGCATTACTGTGACGACCACTTCGCTCGCAAGCGCTTCATAAAAAAGTTACTTGAGCCACAATTGTCTTCGGAGAATTAAATTTTTATAAATGAGCAGAATCAATGTAAGGTGTTCGAAAACGTGTAATCGGTAACAATGATTTCAGGAGCGCACTTGCTTGCAACTCACCAAGCTATTGGCAGTATTTACTGATAAGTGTGATGCATTCTGTAACGTTCTAGTTAACACTGGTGAGTTCCTAATATAATGCAAGCAAATATTACTTGTTTACAAGCGCTTAAGATTGCTGCATGATTAGAAATTTAGTTTCACAAAATTTTTAAAAAAATGTTTTCGTATAGGCAACCAAACTTACACGTGCGTCATATTGATTGCCTATCATTACAATAATTTTTGGATAATGTAGACTTGCGCCTGGTTTTTCCTCCTCCAGTTAACTTTATCTAACGGTTTATTCCCATAGTAACAATTGTCACCACAATCGTTAACATGAGAATTAATCGCCTGATAAAGTTAATTGGAGATGAAAAGACCGAGCCTTAAAGGACACTTTAAAATTAAAGCTAAACAAATTTTCTGCATTTGGTTTTACAACTGAAAGCAACTTTAAATTTAAAATCTTCTTTAGTTCCATTATAAAGCAGATCATTAAAAAAAATGCTTTCGTATAGGCAACCAAACTTACACGTGCGTGAGGTTGATTGCCTATCAAAATCATTTTTGAATAATGTGAACTTAAAGGAGATTTTAAAATTAAAGTTACATTCAGATGTGTAGTATTTGTTTTTACAACTGAAAGCGACTTTAAATTTAAAATCTCCTTTAGATTCCACTATAAAACAGGTCATTAAACCATGCAACAATAACATCACTATTTGGGTTGCAGTTTGGGGGAAGTAACGCCATGCTTTGAAAATATTGGTAAAAGGGTAAAATTGAAGGTGAGCACAAAAAAAAGACCGTGACACCCTTGAGGATGGATCCTTCGACATGCAGAAGGATTCATGCGAAAATATTGCAGGAAACACTTTAAATTGCTACTAATAGTTAACGTAAATAAAACAAACATGACACTAGCTCACATCACTTCTATTTTATTTATGTTAACTATTTAACTGTTAGTAGCAATTTAAAGTGTTTCCTGCAACATTTTCACGTGAAATTTCCTGTATTCATCTCCAGAGAGAGAAAAAACACTTGAATTTGGTTATAATTATAAGTTGAAACGAAACTGCGATTCTCTCTCTTTTTGAGAATTGGTGAGTTGACATCAAACTGAAAATGTGTTACTTACACGTTCCATAATAAGTGAGCAAATTTTATCAATCGATCAGAAAATTAAATGAATTAACGAACAATGATGATAATAATAATAAGTACATTTTGCTTATACTAGCTTTTTCTTATACAACTTTATAGCTTAGCTTAGAATATGAAGATTCATCAACAAACAAATTAGTCATGTACAGCTTGTTAACCATCTCGTAAAATATCTGTAAGCTTCAACAATAAATAGTTTCATTTTATGTACACGTAAAGGCAAATAGTAGACACTGAATATTCAAACGTTGTTTGTTGGCACACGCGGCAGTCTTTATGAGGTGCCCTCTCGTGTTAAGCTCGACGTTCCTCTTATAACGCCCCCAGCTTCTACATACAATTTTCATCATAAGATTCTGTGCATAATATGTACAAAACAGTTTAAAAAATATACACGACGATTTTAATTACAAACGTAAATACAAGTACAGTTTATCAAGAAATATCACATCTTTATTAATACTGTTAGCTTCTGAAAGTAGAAACGAATGCAACCATATACATAGTAACAGTAAAATGTGCAAGAAACTATTATTTTTTTTTTTAATACTTATGTTAATGTCGGTTTCATTTTGCAAAGTTTGTTTTTCGTTTACTTAACAACTTCAACACTGTACGTAAGTTGTAGAAAAAATTAATACTGCCTTAATAATTTGTAATTTCGAGACGATCAAAGTGATATTGTCAGCTCCACTGTTCACGAGCAGCGTTGAAGTTGTTAGCCAGAATTGAAAGCTCCAAACAAGTCAATTGTATTAAAATCTTCCAACCGAATGAATCCCAACAACTGAACTGTTCGAATCAGCTCAGCTTTCAGTTGTTTATCTTGTGCGGATCGCAAAACACAACAGGGAAATTAATTATGTGTGAGCCCGAAAGGATCAAGAACGTGACCTGCGGTCCGTCGACTTACTGTACCCCGGCCTGTCCAGGTCCAGGGAATTCGGGTCGGTTATCTCTAAGATCTTGCTCCGGTAGGCCGTCGAAGGGTGACAGTAACGGTAGTAAATGAGCAGGAACATGATGCACAGCAAGAACGAAACCACCTGCGCAATGGCCGCACCGTAATACAAAAATGGGTTGTCCAGTGAGTTATTTGCTACACACCTGCGACAAAAAATTGGATCATCAGTGGGGGGGGAGGAAAAGTGATGCTCGGGTCTTACCAAACAACTAAGGCTCCAGTGTTTTCCATGAAGCACACTAGATAGTAGGCAAGATAGACGTATCTGGTGGGTCCATCGCGGGGTGAAATGAACGCCAGGACGTAGGCGAGGCCCAAGGCAGTGGAGAGCAGCAACTCTTCGCATCGGTTGCTGCACATGGCCGTTTGGTGTTGTCCTAGGGCCAACCAAGCGGCCATCACTCCCCAGTGGAGGCCGCAAACGACCCCCATCCAAACGGGGAAGATCGAGGCCAACATGCTTAAAGCTAATACTCGAGACACTGTCATAAAAAAATGTACACGTTCAAAACTTCCATGGTATCAAGAATGAACAGGGGAGGATTTTACCTGCACTCATTAAGTGCCAGCAGAAAGCCACCAGTATGCCACCCCAATGGATTTTCTCCTTGTCATCTCGGGCGTACCTCACAGAACGATGGTACGACGTTAGAGACCATGCTATGGACACTAGGGCAGCCACGACGGCCCAGGCTTGAATAACTGCGACTTCTAAATAAAATAAACAAAAATTATGTGACAAATATCGAAACTTTTTCGTAATAAGACTGTAAAGTCCAGTTGTACAATGCCAGTTTAAATTTGAGCTCAAGCTTAAACACATAACAACGATTATTTCAACAATTGTTTCTAAGGCCCAGTTGTACAATTCGAGTTTAACGTTAAACCAAAGCTTAAGCTCTTCACAATAACATGGTTGTTGTAATGGACGTTGCCATGGGTTTAAGCTTCGCTTAAAGTTAAACTCGAATTGTACAACTGGGCCTAAGGGTTTAAGCTTTGGCTTAAAGTTCAGCTGGGCCTAAAGGAGACTTTAATAATTATTTTTAGAATAACTTCAAATTTAAAATTCAATTGGACATTTAGCTAAGCATTAAACAGATAATTTTCTTTCTTGTTTGAAGCGATATCAGTAAGTAACACTTTTTTTTTAACAACAACAACAATTATCAAATTTTCACATTATCATCTGTACTCTACAGTTTTATTTTAATTCTCTACAAAGACTGGACGAGTTTCACAATGAAGTCAGTACTATAGCCATGGGCTTTCTAGCTCACTCTCTTATGAAGAATAAACATTATGCATCAAATGTGTATCTATGGTTGCCTATGATGACTTTTGCTGAACGCTGACATCAGTTAATAAATAACAAGTAAAACAAGTAGCAGTTATTCAATATCAGGTTATTTATAAACTGCTCCCTGTTATTTGAACACTATTGCCTGTTTTTTTTTTACAAACTGCTGCCAACGCCCAGCAAAATCATGATAGGCAACCATACATAAGCATTTGATACTTAATTTTAATTCTCCATAAGAAAGTGAACCAAGAAGTCGTACATAACTGAAACAAGTAAGAAATAAAATTCTTTTCGGTCAAGTTAGGCCGCATTGAAGTTATATTTAATTCCTGTCCTTCCTATCTAAACAAATCATTTACAATCCAATCAGTTCAGAGAAAAAATTCACATTTTATCGTCTAGGCTTTTCACCATTGCAATTTCTAGTACGGATTGAAGTTCAAGTAGAACCGGTCGCTTAAAAATTCAACCATAACTTTCCATTTTACAAACACCGGCTTATTCACGGATATTAATAGAAAGGAATTGCCGGTCGTGTAATAAACTCGACTGACGTCAATCCGACATAATAATAACAAATTGAACCGAGCCTTTAAAAACGTATTAACCCAGACCTCGGCAAATCAAGCAATTTAAGCGTGCAGAGAATTTTTTCCCAAGCACAAATTTAATACCTAGAGTTAAGAAAAATTACATGGATTCGTAATCTACAAACAAACAAACCGCAGAGATTGCATAAACGTATTTTTAAAGCGCTATTTTAAGCCAGACATTGTAAGTAATTTCGTGCACGCAACGTACTATGAGAAAATAAAATAGCCAGTGCTCTGGTGCTACTTTTTTAATTGCGCCCTCGGCGAAAGCTAATCAATTATGTACAGGTTGGTGCTCCATTTTTAGCTCAAGCTTTTTCACAATTTCATCGCAACCTTGCGCACCTTAAAAGCAGACGATTACTGCATCAAGTGCAAACGTTTCCATATGACAGGCGACGTTTCGAAATGTTTGCTGCTCACGTAACAACAGCGCAAAGAAAAAGTTTCAACGCATGAAATTGTGAAATCGATGCGTCGAAAAGTACACAGTACAATTTCTATTTTTTTTTTTTTTTTTGGAGAAAAGAAGCAAATAAAACGTCCATGCCAAGAAGCGTTTTGAAATTAAGTCCGTTCTTGACTTTCATTGCGCATTTTAACTTGATAGAGTTACAAGTGCCATTTCAATCCGAGCCTTTCACTCGCGAGCAAGTTCTTTGTGATTTAATGATGCACTGAATGCGTGAACTTTAACTTGTTTACAACTGGCAAGCAAACGAGTTTTCCGTTTGTAATTTATTTACCGACGTAAACAGGCTGACGTAAGAACAATAAATTTTTTTCAACGCGCAAACGAAATCTTTATTTTCGATCGATCAATTCAGGATCTCTTGCGTCACATGAATTTCCAAGATTACGGCAATTCAACTAGGAGATTGTTTAATGACGCACGCATTCGTCGATAATAATAAGAGTCAAGTTCACAGGTGTCTCCTAATTACCTGTCCTTAAATGGGCCCTCTTTTCGGGGGTCGAGATGTCGATAATTAATATCATAAGTTGGATCACAGCTTGCGGTGCAGAATGGAGAAAACAATGGAACAAACGCAGCAAGGCCCCGTTCGTGTCCTCGTCCAGCATTCGCCTGTAATAGGTCGAACGCCACTGGTCCAGCCCCGTCGTCTTCGCCGCTATTTTGCTCTTCAACCCGTATATGAGCGTGTCTATGTATCTCAGGAGGGGCGCGAGTTGGAGGAGCAAGAATATGATCCGGACTATCCACTGCCAGAGGGCGATCTTCCCCAAAGATGGGTCGTCATGGTCCACGATGTACCTAGAAAAGATAAACCGATAAAAAAACACTCGGCGTTTTGTGAATGGAATAGAAACACGTATCTTTGATTATTATCTTTGATAATATCAACAAATCATTCACGTTTACATAATATACAGTGCGATTGTTAATGATCGAGGACACTTTGAATTTGGCGCCAATATGGTTGCGCAATACCAGGACCAATGGCCGCGTTCAGGTAACTGCAACAGCTGAGTTGTTTACTAAGCAAACGTTTGTGATTGGCTATTACTTTAATTTGAACCAATCACAAACGATTGCTTAGTCAGCAACTCAGCTGCCGCAGTTATCTGAACGCGGCCAATGAAGTGCACATTCATTGCGTAGCCATGGCAACGCTCCGAAATGTCCGAAGTCTGGTAATAACAATTTAATGTGGCGGTAAATTCAAATCATCCTCAATCATTAATAATCACACTATACCGTAGAGACGTTCTGGAAATGATTTTTAATAAAATTAAAATCGAAAGATTAAAAGATTACGACGTTCCATTTTTTATTGTTGTGTCCTGATCACACGTTCCTTTTCAATTGCTTTCCAAAAACTTGTTGCTATTTTAAGCAATAATTCGTAAAAAAATTTGAATTCTTTTCGATAAATTCAAGGAACGTTTACGTCGAGAAATCGTTGGCTTATCTAAAGTGTTCCTAATTGAGAATTTGTTTGACAATTTCGTAATAGTTTTCACGTCATAGTTTCATTGTAAAGTGTGATGTGTCAAAGTCTGATTCCGAGATTGGATAAAAGTGTTTTTTTTTAACGTTATCTGAGTCAAGAATAGACATACTTGTAACTCCCGCAAGCTAATGAGAAACAGATTTTTTTGATCTCCCTGTATTTTTATCAAGAAGAATGTGTGACTCATGGGACCGTTCGGAATTTATGATTTACGTAGTGTGATGTGAAAAGCTTTGGTGTTATCTTCGTCAACTAAGCTGGGGATCAATTTTTTTTTTTTTTTAGAAAACACTTGTTTGCTACATGAGCTTTTCCCAGTAGTCACATCATGATGAATCACACCGTTTTAATTACACAATTTTTTCACATCAAGAATTACATGTTTTCTTGTGATTTTAATTTGTTTTTGCAACCAGGTCGCCATTTATCATTAGTTAAGTAAATGAAAGCAAATAAAAGATAAGTTAATTCTAGGTACCTAAATCCAGGTACTATTTCACTTTATCAAATGAATTAAGGAATTATTTTGGGCTTAAGCCTAGTGGGCGGGAGCCAAATCGGTCGTCGGCAAGCACGAAATGCGCTTTTTACATGAAATCGTGTGCAAAAAATTATTCTTAGCAACCTTCAAAACGGAATCGCTTTCAAGGTCCTTGGGGAATTCCTTCTTTAGCACTTACCATCGCAGGCTGAAGGCTGTCATCAACAAGGCCGGAATTATAACGAACGTCAGCGTTAAGGCGAAATAAACACCATGTCCGTTAACGGAATAGAAGTACAACAAAATGCAGGCGAATACTATGTCTAAGACGTAAGTGATGATAGATAAGGCAATGCATATCACGTAGAAGACTCCGAAGCTCTGGTTCGATTCCGTAATCTTGTCCGGCGATTCGTTCTGCTTGAGGTTCTCTATCTGGGCCGAACAGGGGTCTCGCGAAAAACGCACCACGGTACAATCTTCCGCCATGTCATGCCACGGTGTTTACGTGCATCACCTTCTTCTTCTTCCAACGGAGACAGGTCTCGATCAGAGGGGCACTTTCAATCCGACAACGTAAGCATGTCAACGGGAGGAAAAGCGACACGTTCGTGACACAAACACATACATGCACAAACTACGCATACCCGCGCAATTTACCACCAGTTTGCTACTATCGTTTACGTTCTTCGGTGGGCACATGCGCAGGAAGGGCCGCTTCCACCGATTACCAAAACACGACTGAAAACATTAAAAACACAAACGGTTTTTACTTGACCGCAACATATTTCACTTGCAAGCCAAGAAAACTGCAGCGCGATAAATTTTAAGCAATTAATAGAACCGTCAAAATTTGACAATTTAAATTCTAGCTCTATTAACAGGAACGAGATGGCGCCCCCTCGAAAAATTTTATGTACACAAGATACTGTTTTATTCCTAAATTTATTTTCAAGAATGTATAATTTTTATTTTTAATTCATTAACAGATCAATTAGGCGACGCATTCGACAGATTTAACATACCGTCATTAAATAACTCGCGTACCGCAATCGCCCGCCATTTTAGTGCAAAATATTGGCGGGAAATTTAAATATTATAACGTCACAACGACATACTCGGGCATTTTAAACTCATTTGACAGGCGTTTAATTTGATTAAACTTGCCGGAAAGAAAATCATTAGAAAAGTCGGCCATTTAAACTTGCCGGAAAGAAAATATCATTAGAAAAGTCGACCATTTCACTGCGATTTCTTTATCTTACAATTCTTACACATTATAGGGGCTATTCTGTAACTTATTAACAGGCTGTTAAAATTTAAGGGTACGTTAAAATTCGAAATAGAATCTTGTGATTGGTTGTTACTACGGTAACTAAATTTAACAACCCTTTAATACAACCCTTCGATATAGAATAGGCCCTTAAGCATATTGATCGCGTTACTCTATAATCGAAAATATCTATACTCACAGCCTACGAGATGGCGCCACCACATTTACTTCGCGCGGGATATTTTTGAATAATTGAAGCCACGCAGTAAACTCGAAATTAAATTCAAATAAAGCAACAATCTACTTCTTTATTTATTTATTTATTTATTTATTATACACTAAATTATGAACTTCCAGTCATTATAGTCTTCACCCGCTCATCAAACGACCTGAAAAAAACAATTAATGGCGTTTTCAATTCACCTGCACTGGTCGCACTCAGAGTAAGTGCATCTTGTGGAAACCTCATCTAATAAAATGAGATGAAGATACTCTGAGTATACAGAACATAAGCCAGCTTGGATTTATTTTATTTTGCTCCTCTAGGATTGTCTCCCTTATTGCTTTCATGCTTTTTGGAGTAATTTCTAAACGGGTTTCAGTTAGCAACACTCACTTTGAAGTGATCTGATCTCCTGGAATGTGGAAAGGATTGCAAACATTGTCGGCGTACACTGAATGCAGCTTGCGAAACATCTGAAACCGTTTTGACCTTGATAATCACCGTACGTAAAGGGCAGCTCAAAAAAAAAACAAACTTACAGATCGTATTTCGTTATCCCTCAAAGACATGTTAGTGGAATCGACGACTATTACGAATTTTACTTTCGTGTTGGTAACATAACCATATCTGCGAGCGCTAAGGAAATCTCTTTTTACAAAACGTTCTGATTCATTGCTCTGTAATATTTAGGTCTAGAGTAAGTAGTCTCATCCTGTTTTAGGCTCATGTAATAATGAAGGGCGGAAATACACCGAAAATGTTGTAGCTCTAGATTCTAGTGCTAGAGCATTCTCGAATTCATTGCGCTACAGTTTAGAACAATTCAGCACAGCCAAGCTTCGTTTAAAGAAAGAAATTTCAATAATGTCTGGAAAAGTAAAATTTTTTTATAAGTTTGTTGCAAGTCAATTTTAGTTCGAAAATTGGCCGCGAGATGTCGCCACCTAAATACAAAGGACAATAATTTACTTTTAACTGCTTACAAATTAGCTAAAAGTTGCTGAATAATGTAACTTTGTAATGCCTTGCAACCAATTTATATTTTCCTGGCGGCACATTTGATTGGTCGACTAATTTGGACCTTACACGTGAAGTACATGCCAAAACCACGCAAAAAAAAAATGAAGCTAAAGGATACATTTTGTGTGTTTCTAGGGAATACAACATTCCCAGATATAATTCCCTAATGTCCGACCCAGATTTATTTCCGGTGCTCAGTTTTTCTTCGACGACGTCGATGGACGACAAGACTTTGTACTGCAGGGCGAGCTCCTCGTAGGGATTCGAGCACGTGAAGTACTTCGGGGAATTCTGCAATTAATTTTAGATTTAACCACGAAGATGCTTTGTGAAGTTGCCAGCGAAAACATAAATATTTTTGTCCTCTTGCAACGGCTGCAGCATGTAAACAATAAAGAAGTTATTTTCGTATAAGTTAGAATCTTCAATGGGATACTTTTTTTCCAAGTTCATTGACAACAAACAGAGCGCACTCATTTGGCAGCGCCCCCCGGAAACCCAGGTGATTCATTCTAAAAACCGGGTCCTTGGCAGGTGCATAATTCTGTGAATCGGCTATTTATAGAAAAAGGCCCGGAAAAACCTAAATGAAATTGAAAAATAAGAGCTAATTACACGCACATCTTTGCCAATGACCGCCACACAAACGGCCATCTTGACAGTTACCACCACCACTGCCGCGACAGTGTCGCCAACTCACGGAAACGTCCCGGCGTTTGACGTAACCCCGGCAGCGCACGACGTGAAAATCTGCACGTTTTAAGATTTCCGTAAATCTGGCAACGTTACAGCCCGGATTAACGTCACTCAACAATAAAACTAATGCAAAACTTTTCGCCGCCCTCGTTCCCCCGAGGGCCCCGAGGTTAGTGACTGTTTTAAATGCACTCAGAACGTTGAGTAGATTCAAAGCTTGATGTGCAGAATAAAAGTAAGGTGATGTTGCCCCCCTACGATATTATTACAATGGATCAAGATCCGAATGGCCTGTTGCGCTCGCTACAGTCCGAAGAGAAAGTGTACGTGCGTTTCATTAATCTGACGAATCGCTGCGTGGAAATAGTCTGGATAAATTTCACGGGGAAATGCGAGAGATATCAGCTGTTGCGGAAAACACAGTACATCGATGTGAACACTTACAAGACACACCCATGGATAGCCTTGGACGTCGCCACCAAAGACAGACTCCTCATAGACAATAAGTTCATATTCATGCCGATTCCTTGGAAGGAATACGCGCGAGAACGTAATCCCGCCAAAATATACCCGGTGACGCCCATAGAGAAACGACTAGTGATACGCATAACACTCCCCTTATACAGTTTACGTTACAGGACACTGCTCGAGATCAGGAACTTTTGTAAGGACCCCGAAGAGGCGGACGCCCTCGGCTTACCCAGAAACTTGATGGAACAGTTGAAAACAACAATCCAACACAGAAACAGACTTGTAGCCGGTATTATATTTTAGCGACAAGCTATTATAATAAGTATAAGTTCTTTTGATACGTGCAATTTTTTTTTAAAGACATTTGTCTTTTTTTGGCAACGGCTTCGCTCTATTTATTATAGTGTGGTGATGACGAGAGGTTTTATGGAGGAGATTTTGTAACAAAAGATTTATTTGCTTGGCGGGACCCAAATAAACACCGGTGTGTGGGCACGAGTTACACAAACAGTGTATTTTTAGGTGTGCGAAATAAGATCGCGAAAATGGTCAAAATGCGTGCCGCCCGACGTTTTGTAAAAGTTACGTGTACTCATGCATGAAAATAAAACATAAAAATCAAGGTTCCGCACGTGCTTTTCAGTCACTATGGCGTTTTATTTATAGTAACTTTGAGAAAGTTGTTGGCAGGCATACAATCAGTGTTGCCAACTGAAGTTTGGCAATCGCAAAGAATTAATTCTTTGTGTTGTAAATTATCTCATTAATACCTACCAATTAGTTTACAAACAATCGAAAAGAAATTAGCGAAAAATTATATATATTTATATATATATAATATAATTAATCTACCAAATAAAGAAATAATTCCCAGAACCTAGTAACTATTATATCAATCAGACAATTACAATGTCAATAATTTCTTCTTTGTTCGATAAGTAATCCAGTATATAAGAAGTTTTGCTTATTTCTTTAAGTTTTCTTTTAGAAAACACGTTTAAATTCCATGTGGTCACCCAAATTAGGCAACCAAACTTACTCTTAAAATAAAACAGCCCCTACAATAACAGGGTAATCAGTGGCGTACCTAACAGAATTAATTTAGTTGGAAAATGTAAAAAAAAGCCCCAACGGAACATCCGATAGTTAACGAAAACCAGCAATCAAGAGATGGCGCTTTTAGAAAAGAAAACAAAGAGCTGTCATTTATGTTTTGTTTCCGTTCGTTATTATTATTAAGTTAGATGAAGTCTTTGCATAGGCATAAGCACACTAATCACACAAGAATATTTATTCGCGTGGAAGCAAACACACAAATTATTCAATTTAATGTTTTTCATTCATAGGTTAACCAAATGTCATTCCTAACCATAGAGCCCTTCTCAAAACTTCCGCTAGGTGTCAGCCACTCCGTGATTTTCTTCAATTACAATAAATGCTTTTAACTCCTGAAAAAGTTATTGGATGAAGTATTAAGTTACACACTACAATTTTTAAGATGTCTTGCCTTCTGTGAGAAGATTGTTACGAAATTTTCCACGACCGTCAAAAAGAAAGAATAACAATAATTTTTAGATAATGTATATTAATGACGATTACAATGTGATAAAATTAAATAATAGGAACATCAATAAGACGTACTAAACTGGTGTGTACAATCACTGGCACAAAGCAGAGAAACCTGCACGGGGCTAAAGGTAATTAATTTTTTTTGTACATGCACCGCACAGCACAAGGTTTCTCATTTGATCAAATAAATTTACTTAGTTGTATCACATCTCGAAGAACGAAAACTCAACTGCAGGAAGAGTCGGCCTTGTGAAACCCGTCGGGGTTTTTACTCTGCCAGTTCCAGGTGTCCCTGCACATATCGTTAATATCTTTGGTTGCGACCCAGCCCAGCTCCTTCTTAGCCAGGGTGGCATCAGCGTAGCTCGCAGCGACGTCCCCCTCTCTCCTAGCCACGATTTCGTACTTGATTTCCTTCCCCGAGGCCCTCGAGAAGGCTTCGATGACTTCAAGGACCGAATACCCTCGACCCGTGCCTAAATTGTACGGCCTGCAGCCCTTAAATGAGGGGTCCATTATTTTTACTAGCGCGTTCACATGCCCCACGGCCAAGTCGGTTATGTGGATGTAGTCCCGGACTCCGGTTCCGTCTTGCGTTGCGTAATCGCTGCCGAACACTTTTACTTTTTCTCTGCGACCTACAGCTACCTAAAACGGAAGGAAGTATTAATAGCTTCAAACTCAAAATCCTTTGATTAAAATCAATGACAACAGGAAATTACACCTTGAGATAAAGAGGATTTATTCAATGCCATTCATCAATATCAATTTGAAATAACTAATAATATGCATTTAATTATTCAGTATATAAACTCCGTTATAAAAAAAATTAATAGACTAGAGTTTTTGAGTTTTATTTACTTGACCTGCTTGGAAAATTATTGTGTTTGGTTAGTTTATCTGGTGTTCGGAAAACTATTAGGACTTATCAGTGACCATGCAACAGATAGTGATCCAAACGTCCTTGAATAAAATGCACTCTCAGATTATGATCGCCTCATTCCTCTTGGTTTGACAAACAAGATACGATTGTGAAATGCACGCAAAGCAAACATGTGAATATTACGAAACACAAGGACTTAAGTAGGTCGGCGGGGTCGAACACGTACCTGAGATATATATGGCATCAAATTATTTGGTATACCGGTGGGATCTTCCCCGATGATACCTGACTCGTGCGCCCCGACGGGGTTGAAATACCTGAGCAAGATAACACTCCATTCCTAAGGGAACACGTCACAATTGAACTTGGAAATTCCAGGCAATTTCGAGCAAATTCCTCACCTTATCAGAAGTGCACACGTCTTTCAGAATTTCCTCGACGAAATATTTGGTTTTGCCGTAAGGATTTGTACAACCCTGCCCGGTGGGGTGATCCTCGGTGATGGGCAGGAACTGAGGTATGCCGTACACAGTCGCCGACGAAGAAAACACGACTTTCTTCACATCGTTTTCCCTCATGACCTAAAAGTGAAGGCGATGAGCGAGCTCTTGCGTACTCACATATAAACACATCCGTACTTCGAATAGAGTACTAGAACCGGCGATGTTATTTTGGTAATACGTCAGTGGTATCCGCACGGATTCCCCGACTGCTTTAAGTGCTGCGAAATGTATGACACAGTCGAATTTATGCTGCAATTGCGAGCGTATTAAATCAACTTTAACGTGTGACGTGCACTTACTCGTTTAAACAAGTCACCTAACGCCTGGCGGTCTCTGATGTCGACGTTGTAAAACGTCACAGATTTGCCGGTGAGTTCCTCGACGCGTTTAAGAGATTCAGGTTTTTCATTTTCTTCAGCGTAACTATTGACGAGGTTGTCTATGGATACCACAGAGTAATTATTTTTTAGGAGTTCGATGATGGTGTGAGACCCGATGTACCCAGCACCCCCGGTCACTAAAATCAAGCCGTTTCCCTTCATCTCGTCCTCCACCGTTGTCCACCACCTGAAAGCAACGCGCCACTTGTGTGTTAGAATACATTTTGCTGCGGTATCACTTACCCTCCTTACTTTGCGAGGTAGACCGCCGGTATGACGACATAGTACACGCTGGCAAATATATATATAACGCCGAGGACTGATACCATCCTTATCTGCGAGTTTTGTGATAAAATGTTTGGATAAGAAAACGATCGGGTTTATTGGTGGCGGTGCATCGCACACGTGTAAAGAAAAAGCGTCAACTACGCGCACGTCAAACGTCAAAGTCAAACTTCCAATGTCTGTCTGATGTAAAAGTGCTCTCGTTCATACTTATACCCGTGATTATTAATTATGTAATCGCAATCACAATCCTCTGTGATGATTACTTTCTCCCCCACTTTTTATTAAAAATTATTTTGGAGATAATTTCTCAAGTCCGGTCTAGGTTCGTTCCAACAGTTCAAAACATCAGAAACAGTTGGCCATGGAAGTAATGGTCGATTTTGCAAGCTACATCGAGAATACAACTTTGATGAGTGCCTGCTTTTGACAAAAGACAGTCCAGAAACTGCTGTTGGAACAAATCTTGCAGCGTTTTCCACTGGCTGGACTAATCCACACTCATTGAATTTTCATTTGATCGCTGTAGTGCGCACTCAGTGTATCTTCATCTCGTGTTGTTGCATGAGGTTTAAAGAAAGGTCTGTTCGATGGCTTTGCACTTTTTACACTTTTAACACCTTAACTCTATTTTTCTCACTCCTACTTATGTTATGTCATATACATTGCACTCTCTCAGGAGCGGTTGGTGCAAAAAGTGTAGAAAACTGCAGAGCTATCGAACAGGCCTGAAGATACAAATACACTGAGTGCAACCGGTGCAGGTGAATCGAAAACGCTATCAGTAGATCTATTTTCATCTCTTATTTGTACATGAGATGAAAATATAACGAGTGTGCACTAGTGCAGCCAATGGGAAACGCTGTTTTATGTTCACCAATGATTTGAACACAAAAATGTAACCTAAAAACATTACCGCGTTTGAAGTTTTACGATCAGTGTTACCAACTGTGTTATAAAAATTCCGCTACATCTCCCGCCAATATACACTGAGTTTACGCTGGCGCATTGCGTAAAGTGTTAATTGCCGCTGTTTCAATTTCAGTCGAACAGAGACATAGCGGGCAAGTTAGCAACACTGGTTGTGATCAGTGTTAGGCAATCATATGATTATGTCCACCTAATCATATTATAGATTTCATGATCGGTTTAAAGGAACGAAAGCAGCTAATGTCAATGACCCGAATTCTCATCTTATAATTAAAGTCGTGTTTAGGTAAGGTCGTGATCTCGTAATCAAAATAAGCAAGAAACGATATAGCTTTATGTCAACGTAATGTGTAAGAGAGTGAGGGAAGGCGTTGTCATGGGAAATAAACACGTTATTAAGGTAAGAACACTGCGCGACGCTAATGTGCATGTGCATTGCAATGTCAATTAAATAATAGCGCTTTCGATTGATCGCACTAGTGCGCACTCAGAGTATGTTCATCTCATGTTATTGCATGAGGTTAAAAGAAGATGCAAATACACTGAGTGCAACCAGTGCAGCTGAATCGAAAACGCTATAAATTTCAAAAAGATAAAATAAAAAAATCGAGATTACAAATCATAGAAAGTGACAGTATTAAAAACATTATTCCAGTGTTCAGCGGTTTAACGAAAAACTTATTTACTGATACCGTTAGACATGAAATACAGTGAGAACCAAAACTGAGATCAGTGTTGTCAACCTTTTTTCCAACCCTGAATCAAAAAATTCACATTCAACAAAATTGTAAAAAAGAGAAGCTTCGATTATTATTATTATTTTTTTTATCAAATTGCCAAAAACAATGCTTTTTCATTGCTAATTATTTTAAATCGTTCAAGACTATACCTCTGAGAGCACTGATGCAATCGCATCTTTCTCAAAGCGACAAAACAACCGAATTTTTTGTGCCCTCTTCAAAATCGATTTAAAATATGTAAACGTGTACCTTTAAAAGTAATTAAATATCACCAACCAAGAACAATAAAAGTCACCAAGAAATGGGAAACATATTTCACCTGAAAATTAAAAACATGTACTAAAGTCTTTCGATTTTATTACCATAATGTGAGCATATAGCATAAGTGAGAGTTTGATTGCCTAATTTGGGCGATCACGTGGGATTCTGGAATTTTTGAAAGCACGATACAACGTTACTTATAACATATAAGCATTGTTTATGATCAAATATGTATTTAAGAGCTTCCGAAATCCTAACTTCCGTAGGCACAATTCAAATTAACCGCTAATTCTCTCCCACCACAAGAAGTCGTGCGGAGATTTTAGCCGCTCGTTAGATTTCAGTGACAGTAGATAAAATAATTTTTCTTTCAGCCGAGTTTCAAACTTTATAGACACATGCCGTTCATGTATTTTGTTTTAACCAACAGTTATTAGATGGCAGCACATTCTGAAGACTAGGTTGACTAACTATTAATACATAAACAATGATATAAGTTTTATGTTATTTGAATTTCTTATTAGTACATTACTCTTAAGTTACGCTACAAGACTTAACGTCCACAGACTGTATATATCCTTGGAAAAAAAGAAAATAAAGATGTCAAAGTTCAAGATGAAATCTTAAGACCCTTGATAATTAATTGCGTTGGAATTTACAGATAAATCCCCATTCACATCTGGGCCACCTTCGTCACCCGCCGCCTCTTTACTTGAAGTGGTAATTATCGATCGAGGCTCCGATAACGTTAATATTAGATAATATTGACACAAAAGTGTTCTGGAAATAATGCAATAATGAAATACGAGGAGAAGCTCGATAGCAGATATTCCACTGATAGTGCGGAATAGTTTATTTTTATATTAGTATCTCATTTTCCGATCTCGAAAAGCGCAGGTGTGATAAAAGGTCGATTAATTTGAAGACATTTGCTACTCTCGTGACCGAGATATAAGCACATTGTTGTTGTTTTCTTTGTTTTAATACCACCATTGTGCGAATAACTACTTCGTCACTTCCGCATAATATAGATAGAGAATAGGGAAGAAATTAAAATAATAATTAAAATTAATTAAATACAATATGATATGTGGATTGGAGACAATTTTTTTTTTGCACTATAAATTTTGTATAAGTATAATTTTCTTGATTATTTTTAAGATACTCGTAAGGACATCTGATGTGATGTGATAAGGTTTATAAAAAAAAAAACCAAACAATTAAATTAGATTCTAGACTTTAACACTTGGACTTCAAAGCCAATGTGCACCTTTGCTGAAACCTAAGGGGCATTTTTATTTAAGTATACAAGTGTCCTCAAAATTTCTTTACTTTTGTCCTTCATTTTTATTTTGAGTAGAATATAAACCCAATTTTTCGTTTTAGTAGAAAAGATTGGGACGAGATTATAGAGAACACAATATTTCGAGTTTCTTATCTCCTTTAACGTCAGCAGAACCTTTTTTAAGTCGGACGCAAAAGAACGATAAGAATCGTCTGCCAAAATTCCAACAAAAAGATTAGAGTCGACGCACATTTTAAGCTCTGGCTATTATAATAAACTACTTGTTTGAATTGCATAAAACTGTCAAGATACAAAGGCTCATAAATTTGGGATCGTAAACTAAAGAAATCCATAATTTGTTATTACTGATGACATTGAAATCTTAGTGCAATTCAAAAAGGAAAATGCGCGGCAAATGTGAGTTTTGCATTCAGATGATAGATGACGCACCATTGCATGGGAATAATATCATTCTTATGACAATTTACGATTGTAGTACATAATACTTGAGCTTTCTGGTATTGAAATACATTACTATATTCAACTTCAAATGTACACTAATAATTTGAAACAACTCGTATTTTCATACCACTAATGCAGACTATGGTCATTGGTTGCGCTGGCTTCGCATGTGCATCACAGAACATTATACAAGATGTGCATGGTCCCTATAACTGTATTTAATAAGTAATGATTGCTATTAACACTACATACAAATTTCTTTTCCTACACAATCTTAATAGGTATTTAATAACTCCCTCGTTGTTAATCGTGGTTACCTAGCTTAGCGAAGTTTGCAACATTTAAACAGATTTACTAAAATTCATTTTTAAATTTGTAATAATCATAATTAAGGGTGAACGTAATTGTTATTTAATTTTTTAATTTGAAATGGAATCGAGTAAAGTTGAAATTGAATGGCATTTCTTCGATTGGCAACACTGCGCACGTCATTTGACAGGTGACGTAAAGCAAATAGCAATTAAAAGATTGCGCAATATACGTTAAATTTCCTCATTCTACGCAATAAACGTAAGTGTGCGCCCCCGTTTCCTCGCGTTCTATAATTCCAAGCGTCGCCCCCGTTTCCTCGCGTTCTATAATTCCAAGTGTCGCCCCGCAATACGTTATCCTGATTTCGACGTAAAACGGAAAATGGCCCCAAAGAGAGGGAAAGTAAAAAAAGACCAGCAGTCTGAGGAGGACACCGACGAATACCGCAAGAAAAGAGATCGCAACAATATGGTAAGTTCCACCGCTCTTGCTTTTAACTCGACCAACAAAATCATGTAACCCTCGCAGGCAGTGAAAAGGAGCCGGCAGAAATCCAAAGTGAAAACCATCGAGACCATGAACAGGGTGAACGAGCTGAGGAATGAAAACACAGTGCTTCAGGAGAAGGTGAAAACGTTGACGAAGGAGTTGGGTTTTCTGAAGGAACTGTTTTTAGCGCACGCGGGAAACCCCACGGACGCAGGGAAATTCACAGACGTTGATTTACAGACTTTATTAGCTGAAGATCACGGTACGGAAGATATGAAGTGAATACAGTACAAAGTTGTCTCTTTTATACAAGTTTATACTTACTGATAGGGCACATTCGCTTTCATCGCAAAGCTGATTATAACATAGTTAATTTTAAGTCGTAACATAATCTCATGTACGTGAGTGTGACCTCCGTTAGGCCCCGAGTAAAATTGACAGTCGTAGTTACACACTTTCAAAAGTTATCATGGCACCCTCTGCTTGAGGAATTTGGCCAGCATGGGGCAGGGGTATGTTTGGTTGCCTAATTTATATCAGTCATGTGGATCTTGATCCTCTCTGACGGCATTGTAAATTGATGTAATCTATTGTTTCTATCTATACGTGCGTGTATTTTTATTATATGTAACTATTACTATTGTTCTTCAACTTCGTTATAAACATTAATAGAATTAAATTAATTTTGATCTGTTTTAAATGTTTTTGAATCTAAATGATTAATGGCGGATTTCACAAACGTTACTTAAGTTTAATCATCCGTTAGAAGTAAACGTTGCCAGGGTTACATGTGTTGAAGGTATAGGAATGATTAGTCTTAATCGATGATTAAGGTGACATTTGTGAAATCCAGCGTATAGGTCAAATAGAATTGGATTCAAATGAAAACGTTTGGTTGACTTAAAAATTCCCGCGCTTAGTAGTGGAAGTACGCACCGTCAGAGGTCAGACTTTCTCCATCAGTGCTGCCAATCTGAGAACAAGCTGATATATACTGAACTGTTTGAAAAATTCCCCATACATACATTCCCATTCCATTAATTGTAAGTTCGGTTTTAACCTCATTTTATTTAATTTACCAAAAAATGAAAGACAGGCAAATCGAGTCGTGTTTGTCTTGCAAGGTGATCTCAGTGTGCTGTTTATTGGGCGTCGGGGGATATTTATTCTATCAGGGAAAACTACAGTCGGGAAATTCGAAGTACGTCTTTTACGCACTGGGGGCAGGTAAGTAGTGAAACAATTGCAACAGGAAAACGTCTTCAAACTTTACTTGTTTTCAGTTTCATCGGGGCTAGGTTTTGGGGAGGTATTCGACAAGTCACCATTCCGAGATTCAAAATAATACTTTATTGAAACGAAAGCAAATATCGAGTATATTTTTATATGTTAGGATGTACGCAGTATTAAATAAATATTTACAATGAACACCGTTTCTCTCTACCGCCCCACTTTTCCCAGTTTGGTGTCGGTTTTCGGGTTGGCAGTCACATTCTGCACGGCGACAACGACCTCGTTGGCACTCGTCTGCAAGTTTCGCAAGTCGTGGATGTACAAAAGCCTGAGCACTTTGGCAGCGTGGTTTAAGGCGACGTCCCCCAGGTCGAACCCCAAATCAACCGAGTGATAAGGAAAGGGGTTTCCCTTAAAAACACGAAAATAAATTCAAAAATTTCGGATGATTCGTGGGCGTACTTTCAAAATGTAATCCTTCGGGTTGGCGACGGCTTGGGGGTGCAGGCGTTGCTGTATGACTTTGCGACATGCCTCTAACGTCACCATGTTATCAGGGTGGGGGCACACCTTCAACAGTTTGGCCAGGCTTCTGATTCCTTCTGCAAAATCCCTGCTGGAAACTGTTCTTACGTTACTTTACTAAATCTAAATTGTCAAGACGAGGACGACTTACAATCTAAATGATCCAAAGGGTTATCTGCGGTAACATTCGGGGTGTTCGATGTCTTCAAGTTTTCCACGGCGAGCATGTTGTACTTACTTTCTAGGGGGGAAAAAATGCATTAAATAAAATGAAACAGAAAGTGTGAGGGGGCGTGCGTACTTTGATTGGCGTATTCTGATTTCAATGCGCAGCCTGCAATCCAGTCCAAGACTCCCTCCCTCGAGGATATACTCGCGGGGCACCCGAGCTCTTGCTTGTACCGTTCGAACGCCTTGTCCCAATCATCCGAGTTTACATTCGAGAGTTGGCTCAACAGATCGGGCTCGCATTTCTTTATTTTGTTGCGCTCCAGCCACACGACGACTTTCCGCAGTTCTTGGTCGTCTAAATTAAAAGTTGAGGAATGAGGAGAGAGCGCAGGTTATGTCAGCAATGTTTAATTTAGGAAGTAACTTACTGTTGGTGACGTTCGCACATTCGTTCTCGGGAAAACCTAAGGCGGCTAATTTTCGTTTTAAAACCATCTTGTTGTAAATTGGAAAGTTTCGAATACAAAACGTCAAAACCACGTTGACAGATGTCGGCCGACCGGCGTAAAACGGTGATACCAACCCAAAATCAGTGTTCGAGTAGGAACTTCTTATGTGCTAGATTGGCAGCACCAAGGTTACCAGATTTAAATATTCAGTACCTACCAAAATTTTTAAAGCGTTTTCCACTGGCTGCACTAGTGTGCACTGAGTGTATTTTCATCTCGGTTCAGACAAAGCCGTCTCTATCTAATTATCTATCTAGTTAGATAGAGACGGCTTTGGTTCAGCTTTATGTAATAAAACGAGATAGAGATATCCTGAGTGTACACCGGTGCAGCCAGTGGAAAACGCTATTTAGCAACTTTCAATTTAAGAACTGCCGGTCAAAATACAATAAAAAAGAACTAAATAACCACAGCGTGATAGGAATTTTTATGCTAGCTGCTAGCCAACTGTACGTCACTTTGACATGTCGGGATTTTCGTGAATGGATAAGATTTACTTTTCTCGCACTTTATCTTATAGCGTTTTCGATTCAAACGCACCGGTTGCACTCAGTGTATTTTCGAATTTTCTTTTAACCTCATATAATAACACGAGATGAAGATACTCTGAGTGCACACTAGAGCGGTCAATCGAAAACGCTATTAGTTTTGCCACGTTTTGCTGTGTCAAAACAGCTTCGCTCTCACTTTAATTTTAATCTATCCCTGCACCGCGAGATGCAGGGGTTTTCAGCTTTCAGTTTCTTTTTGCGAAATAAAACTTGAAAATTACTTTTCTAGAAGAATCCCTTGTATAAATATTATATTGTTTAATACATCATTGAACAAATAAAAAAGTATTTTAACGGATATGAAAGATTTATCCTGGCGGGAGAACCATGTTCAGATGGTTGGCAACACTGTTCTACTTTTGTTTTCTAATCTCAAATTTTGACTTGAATGAATCTGACAGGCCGAATGTAGTGATTCTTTTAAGATTCTCTATTTTCAAATGATTTCAGCCCAAAATAAAAATAAGACTGCTTCATCGTTTTTTTTAATTGATTACCTACATAAGGTATGCTGTTAACACATGCTCAGCGAGTGAGGAAACTATACAAGACGATAGCGAAACTACACAGAGGCCTTCCTCCGGAGATGCAAGTCCTGGGCGCTGCTTACACACGAGACGAGTTTAAGAGGCACAAGAAGTGCACCCCCGAACAAGCTGCGCTCTTCATGGCCGAATGGACGGTGAGTCCTATTCGCTCGTTTCACAACGGATCTATTTGCAAGTGCAATTTCAGGAGTACGCTGTGATCTTATCGAAACAGCTGGGCCTGAAAGGACTGACATCCGGGTCGAAACTGGGTAGGTCGTTGAGCGAGGCGCAGTTGGAACATTTTCGGGACGAACAGGTCCAGCAACTCTATGAGCTCATGTTGACCAGCACCAAGAGCAAAGACGGCGATGGAAAAGATGTCACTTGATCGATTGAATTTGTAAATAGGAAATAATAATAATAATTTATTGAGGCAATGGAAAATTGATTTTCAAAGTTGTGAGGAAATGTTCAAGTTCTTGCAGCGCCCCCGCTTACAAAAGTGAGTGCTCTTGCAAGTGCTCCTCATCACGAGAGACGAGAGGGTTTTTCCAATTTATTTCAATGATTTAATTTTAATTTTCTTTCTTTTATTAGGCGCTTTCCAACTTAGCTCAGTAGCTGAGTAGTTCAGAGCTACTTTGACGCTGAGGTCAATTGAGGCTGGTTCAGAACTAACAATTCACAGCCAACTATGAGGAGAAATTTTAAATAGGCATGTTATTATTATCCACGGTCCGTAAACTATAACGGTTACCTCATGCCGGGAGTGTTGGACGAGGGACGGGTGGAATGCGGGATAGCGTTTGTGACGTCAGCCATAGACCAGTCAAGGCTTGCTTGTTGAAGTTAAATGCAGTTTTGATCAGTTGTCAAAATTTGGAAAGGAAAATGACACCAAAATAATACCGGTTGAAGTACTTGATATGCAGATTAATCGCTAGTTGCACCAAACTCTTAAGCTGAGCATAAATTTAAGCGGTGTTAACAATGTGATATTTCAGATACTAAACATTATGTAAGTTATGCTTTGTTCCTACACAGTTCCTGACTACATAGTTCGAAACTGTCAAATATATTCGCCCGTCGAATTAATTATCGCTTTCAATAATTCCGTTAAATGTTAAACATTGATCGGCACATGCTTTTGACAGTTTCGGACTAGTTAGATGCTGGCCTAGTATTGTGACGCTTAAAGTTAAATTGAATTTAATAATTTAAATATTTGATGCAACTGACCATAACGGATGTTATCTTATTGTTATCGTAATCGTATGCGTTCCCATTCCCGGGCAATTGCAGCTTTTACTTTAATTGATAAAAGTTAAATAATATCCATTATAATTTAAAAATTCAATTTAATACGAATTTTCTGATAGTTAAACAAAATGTCTAAGTGACGTTTTACCGCACTCACTCTCACTGACTGAAATTTACCTGTTACCAGGCAACCTACGAGTAAGGCCTAGCGATGACGTTGTATGTAGCTATATGTTGGTTCGCGGATGAGGCAACCGTTATAGTTTATGGACCGTGATTATTATCAACAAAACCTGATCCAATTGTAAAGCATATATTAAAAATCATGGTATAATCAGATTTCAGAAGACACTTAGGCTTACACAAATCATAAGAGTGATAATACTGGTTGCTTTGTGATTTTTTTTCTTCGTCACTACGTGTAGAAATAGCCCTTACAATCCAAGCAAGCTTGTTTGGTTCTCGTTTGTTGCTGATGAGACTCTCGTCTCTCTCTGTTATCGCCAAGTGTGATGTACTCGTAGATTTGCATTGACAGCCACTTATTAAAATTGTTCATTAATTCCCTGAGTTCCGGCTCTGCGTTCACGAAAAATAGATGCAAATAATTTGCAAAGAAATCCAGGGTCCTTTTGGCCGTGCTGGGATTAATCTTGTACTTGGTGTTGAATGCCCGTTCACTAAAGCTCTGCTGCGCTTTCGCCTCCGACAAATTATTTTGATATTCTTGTTCCATCTCATTGACTTTCTGTTGCAAGAAACTAACCAGGAATTTGAGGATTTCATAAAACGCGTCCGTGTGAGGAGACAGTTGTTGGAAAGCGCTCACAAAATTGATTCCATCGCTCATTAACTTCTCGATCAGTAACCTAGCGATTCTTATGATGCCATCTTGTATGCCCTCGGTGAATCTGCTCAGCAACTTGTAAATCAGCATTTGGACGCTCGAGGCGCTGTGAAACAGCTGCGTTCCGAAGGACACGATTTGCTGCAAGTCGTTCACTTGGAACGTGTCTATAATGTGCGATGCAATTCGATTTCGATCCGCATCGTTGAACGAGTCCGGAATGGGGGATAACTCCAAGTGATATTGCTGTTGCGAAGACTTTTGCATGTTGCCGTACGACAAGATGTCGACGGGTCTTCCGTTTAAAGCGATTTGACCATCTTGGGCGGAGAAGCATATGCCGGATCGATTGAATTCCCTATTGGAGCGTGTCAGAACAGACAGCGCTTCATCTCGGTTCACGTTTCTAAGGGTGGCTATCACTTCAGCTTTGCCCCGGGTCTCTCCACTCTGGCGCATCGATTCTTTCAGTAATTTATTGAACGTTTTCCTGTAAAAGAAGTATCACATGTGGGGTGCTGCTTTAATTGTTTTTTTTTTTTTCTATTTTGGTATCTTAACGATTATATTAGAAAACCCATTTGAGAGTCGTTATAAAATAGCTCATTAAATTGAAAATATAGTATAAATTGTTCTATACTATTGAAAAAGTGCCAATACCTGTGTCTGTTACTTCTCAGTGAATCTTCGATGTTGTTTAACGTTTGCACTTGCGATTCCTCGATGATCTTCCCCGCCGTCCGGAAATTATACACGGCGTTTCCGAAGAATAAAATCGACGAGCTCAACTGAACGATCGTCAGGGTGGAAGGGGTTTGTCTCTCGACGTTCAGCTGGTATATCACCTCATACATGGAGTTGACTATGCCGACGCCCCCTGCAGCAATGTTCGCACTGTTTATAGTGTTAACAAGCACCCTCGCCCCCTACAACACTCGACAGTCGTATTAAGTCAGTTTCAATGCAACCCTTAAAAGTACCATTTCGATATTGACGCCCCTCGCAGACAACGTTGAAACAGCAGCAGTCGCCCCACTTCCCACGAAACCGAGAGATCCGGCCACAATGTTAATGTAAGCGCAACGAGCTTCTGAATTCCGGATGCTCATGTTCTGAAGGAAAATGAAACTTATAGAGTTTTTAATTTACTGCTCTAGAGCACTCTCAAAACATCTCCATCTCTTATTATTACATGAGGTTACTACATGTTTGTTCTATACTTTTAATTTAACTCCTTTACTATGCTTTTCACACTCCTACTTACATTGTGGTATATACATCTCACTCCTTCAGAAGCGATTGGTGCAAAAAGTGTAGAAAAGTGCAGAATTTGGATTGATTCGGCCTTTACTTAATGAAAATTCATTATCACACTTAATGAAAACACTAAAATAGCGAATTTTCACAAATTTTATTAGTTTAAAACATGACAATTGTTTCGACACACAGTGTCTTCGTCAGATGTGTATTGAATCTGTGTTAATTTACTTACTGAAGGATAATTAACAAGGATAAATTGTGTAATAGTGTAAAAGTGCAGAACAAACGAAGTCATCTTGTGAGAGTGCTCTAGAGCAGTGATGGCGAAATTTCGATTTTGTAGAAATTATTTTCATCATTGACAATTCTCACTCTTTACACTTTCAGAAGAAATCGAAATGTTTAAGCAATTTCTCTTAAATGTAATTGTTGCATCCCGTGTATAATAGGTTAGAATCAGAGGAAAAATTTTACATTACTACAAAATTTTTAACTTAAATTTGAGCCATTGGTAGAAAAAGATTCGCCATCTCTGCCCAAGAGCGCTCAATCGAAAACGCTATTATTAAGGTGAAGCGCAGCTAATTTTTTTTTTTTACCTCTCTGTGAGCCGAGCGATCTGCGAGTGTGAAGGAGCCTCTCACCAGCGAGTATATACCGACTCCAATCCCAGTGATTCCAGCGATGGTCAAGGCGATAGGGGCCACAGTGATCGCAGGAATCATGGCTACCAGAAAAATTCCCCCGGAAGCCAAACCTGCCGCTGTGCTGGCAATGTCGGCCCCTTGAAGAACGGCCACCGACATATTACAGGCGGCAGAAAACTGTTCATATAACAGGACGTTTTCATCACCTTGATACCGCCCGTCTCTTGGCACAACCATCTTGCATTTCGGCAACTTATTTTTCTGCAGGTAATCCTTCCAAGACACATACACGCGTGCTTCGTGGTCGATGAAAACACGGCACGGTTCACCACTGCCCTTGCACTTCCTCAACACGAAAATTGGGACCGGGTATAAATCAGTCAGCGCATTGTAATCATTGTATTTCTTCGCTTTTTTCAGTTTTTCTTCGGGCAGAGGCTCCGTGCAGTTATAAATGAAGGCAATCACGACCCTGTCCTGCCATTTCGAGTGTTCGTCTGCAATGAAATCGCGAGTGAAGTTGATTAAAAAAAAATAATCAACTTCACTTACTGTTAACTAGGCAAATTTTGTCGTAAAGGCCGGTTATTGCTTTTACCTCTTTTTTATTGTAGCCCTTTTCATCCTTGGGAGGGCCGAAGAGTGCAAAGCCAATTTTATTCTTCAAATACTCGTGCTGGTGGAATTCAAAACAGTCGTAATCACGATCACCCAGGCGATCGTATATCATTTGCTGAAATTTCTCTGACCTGCACAATAATAAATTTAATACAAATATAACATTTTTATTTATAAATTACATACCCAATTGCATTTTCCTGATTCTCAGTTAAATTCTGCAATTCCTCTTCAATTTTGTACTCTTTTTCCGTAGCTTTCTGCACCTGTTGCAAGGTAAGCATTAAATTATCCTTGCTGACAGACCCATGCATTAATGAAAACACGTTCAGAACGGACGACACGGATGTGATCAAGAAAACGACCGACTTCTTGCTCGTAATAAAATCTGCCATGATATCCAAGTTGAACATTTTCTTCACTTCATCCCTCAGCATGTCGTGGTAGCTTTCCGTAGTTATATCCCAGGCCAGCACGTAGAAGTGCTCGTTTAGAAAGTCGGCGATGTCGTCGTCTTTCAAGTACGTGCACAACTGCTGGGAGAATTCGTCGCCCTCATTATGAAAGTACAACATCAAAACTCGTCTCTGCAAAAAAAAGTTAGGTTTTGCAAATTTTGCTAAAGCCAGTGAAGTCTTTACCGCTGAGAAATCATCAACATAGCACGCGTCTTCTACGGCTCTCCTTAATGAGACGATATGAAATATCACCCCACAGCCCTCGTAGTTATTGACGTATTTTTCCATAAACCTCATGCAAGGTATATCTTGCAGATTTGCTATAGTGTAAAACAATATTTCATGAATAACCCTTGCCAGAAAATACTTATACTACGGGTTTACTCACCCATTTTTTATGTTCTGATCTTGGTCTTATTACATTCATATATTGCCAGCTGTGCAAAAAATTATCGATTGACGATAACGGAAGAACTGTCAAGCGGAAACACACTACACATCTACTTTTCTTTGCTTTGAATTGAATAGAAGGGGTTCCCCTGCATCATTTTCTCTATAATCTCGAAAGTATTGGATTTCTTGACGTGCATGATTTATCATGGTAATCAGCGTTATCTACAGGCCATTTTACATTGACAATTTATTCATGAAGAAGTTGGACAAGTGTAAATGCACCAAATTTGACGTCAAATAAATTTATGAATTTCTTCGTCAACTTAATTCACGAACTACAACACAACAAATTCTCTTTTCGTCTGCATGAATTTCAGGGGCACCAACAATAGAAAACAAAGGTTATGGTCAACGGTAAATAACGATTAGATTACAATTAGACAATTCAACGCGACAAAAACAGGATAACTTTTAAGATTAAATCGCCTTGTCAAATACTGCAGGCAAACGAAATATCTGAAATTAGCTGATTTCTTTCGCTGAAAAGTTTGAATCGTGATTCGAATAATTTGAATCGTGATTCGAATAATTTTTTTGGTTTGCCGCTCTGAATCTGGATTATTGCAACAGAACACACCAGATCCGAATGCATGAATGAATTTAAACAAGTCGTGAAAATAGGAAGTTTGAAAGAGGATTGTGGATCCGAATTGAAATTTCACGAAGAGTGGGGATTGATCCATTTGAATCTAAACGCAACATAACGCGTTTAGATTCAAAGATAGATGCTCTGTCTTAGTGAAATTTCAATTCCGGTCGGTAATCCCATTTTCCCTTTCAATCTTCCAATTTTACGATCCGTTCGGATTGAAATGCATTCATATCCACATCCAGAGCGTGTAACGAAAAATTATTCGAATCACGATTCAAACTTTTCAGTGAAAGAAAGCAGCTATGTATAACAAGACAGACATCAATCAATTCCAGTGTTGCCAACCGAGTTTCACTACTTTTGCACTTTAATCTCACTGGGCACGTTCAGCCGCTGTCAGCAACTGAAAAGTTGAATCAGCGGTGTCGCCTGAACGATACGCTGAGTGTGCGCTGTATCTTAACTGTCGTGAAATTATCTCAGCGTAAATAAGTTCGCTTTGTTTTGGCTGCGGATATAATTCCAGGTTATGTTCTTATTTGTAAATTGTGAACTCATCAAACTGTGTAGTTTGCTTCATTTGATTTTGTATTAACTGTTCAACTTTCAACTTCTTCAAATAAAACATAAAAATTTCGCACAAAATAAATTTTTGATGAAAATTGTCGACCATGTTTTTAAGGTTAAATCGTTGCATCTCTGCAGATCGTTCAGCCGAATCGATAATGCTAATATACAGAATCTCAACATGATGAGTGTTGGAAGTCAGCTACAGCGGCTACACTTATATGTGTGAAAACAGCTTCACTCTCACTTTAATTCCATTCATGCACCGCGAGAAAAAACGAACTCAGCCGAAGATATAAAAGAGCAATTACTTTTAACAATCCCTTGTATAAATATTATATTGTTTAATACATCTTTGAACAAATAAAAAAGTGTTTCAACGGATATGGAAGATTTATCCTTCTGGCGAGAAAACCATGGTCAAAGCGGGAATTTTTAGGCCAATAAAAGGGAGAACCGTGTTCAGATGATTGGCATTCGGCAACGCTGTTCTACATCTGTCTTCTAACCAATTTAACCTCAAATTTTGACTTGATTCTTGATTGAAAAAAAAAAGAAGGGGTTATGTTCTCATTCTTGATTGATTCTGGCAGGTCACTTCGAATGCAGTGTTTCTTTTAGGATTTTCTATTTTCAAATGATTTCAAAAAAATAATCGCCCATGTCATATACGTGTATATACAAATATTTAATTTTACTAAAATAATCTATCTACATATTTCGAACAATTACAAAACAAAAGGTTCTAATCTTAATAGATCTTACATCTTACATTTTCTCGTAGTTGGCCGGGAATTGTTAGTTGTGAACTAGCCTTGCTTGAAATAATACGTATACCCTAACCTCACTTTTCTTTCTTTTATTGGGCGCGGAGTGTTCCCGGTGTAGTTCTAAATTACTCCAGAGTACCTCAGAGCTACTTCGACGTTAACCTGGAGAGCCCTATTAATTGCTTTTATTGGTTTAAAAGTGGGGTTATAGTATTTCATACATCAGGGGGGTTATTCTCGAACTGGGGAGGAGCGATCGCTCCCGAAAATGACGTCAAAATGACGCATTTCTCAAAAAGTTTGTATAGGTTTATATGAGAGTCTGTGTCATTTTGACGTCACTCCCGCAAAACGAACCCTCTCCCTCGTTTCGAGAATTCAGGCCCAGGTCGAGTGAGGCTGGTTCAGAACTAACAATTCACGCCCAATTACGAGAAATTAAAAAAAAATATAAATTTATCCTATCCTATTCCTATAAAATGTGCAGTACAAGACGGATATTACAATAATAAGAGACTTTGGACTTTTCGGGCGTTGCCATGGCTATGCAATTCTTCTGTTTGCGCATTGCGTAATGCGTAACCATGGCAATGCCCCGAAAAGTCCGAACTTTGATAATAAGGCATGCCTGTTAAGTTACGTTTGAGCTTGTGCAAGTTGTGCAGAGAAAAATTTCACTTGTAAACTGTTTATTAAAAATCACGCTGCAATCAGACTTTTCAATACTTCAGAAGACACTTACGCTTGTACAAATCATAAGAATGGTAATACTAATCGCTTTGCGAATTTTCTCCTTCGTCATTGCTTGTAAAAGTAGCCGTTACATTCCGGGCAAGCTTGTTTGGGTCTAGTTTGTTGCTGATGAGCCTCTCGTCTCTCTCTGTTATCGCCATCTGTGATGTACTCGTAGATTTGCACCGACAGCCACTTATTAAAAGTATTCATTAATTCCTTGAGCGCCAGCTCTACGTTCATGAAAAACAGATGCAAATAATTTGCGAAGAAATCTAGGGTCCTTTTGGCCGTGCTGGGATTGATCATGTACTCGGCGTTGAATGCGCGTTCGCTAAAGTCCGGCTTCGCCTTCGCCTCTGACAAATTATTTTGATATTCTTGTTCCATCTCGTCGACTTTCTGTTGCAGGAAATTCACCAGGAACTTGAGAATTTCATAAAACGCGTTCTTGTGAGGAGACAGTTGTTGGAAAGCGCTCACAAAATTGATTCCATCGTTCATTAACTTCTCGATCAGTAATCTAACCATTTTTATGATGCCATCTTGTATGCCCTCGGTGAATCTGCTCAGCAACTTGTAAATCAGCATTTGGACACTCGAGGCGCTGTGAAGCAGCTGCGTTCCAAAGGACACGATTTGCTGCAAGTCGTTCACTTGGAACGTGTCTGTAATGTGCGACGTAATTCGATTTCGATCCGCATCGGTGAACGAGTCCGGAATGGGGGGTAACTCCAAGTGATATTGCTGTTGCGAAGACTTTTGCATGTTGCCGTACGACAAGATGTCGACGGGTCTTCCGTTTAAAGCGATTTGACCATCTTGGGCGGAGAAGCGTATGCCGGATCGATTGAATTCCCTATTGGAGCGTGTCAGAACGGCCAACGCTTCATCTCGGTTCACGTTTCTAAGGGTGGCTATCACTTCGGCTTTGCCCTGGGTCTCTCCGCTCTGGCGCATCGATTCTTTCAGTAATTTATTGAACGTCTTCCTGTAAAACAAGTGTCACATGTGGGGTGCTGCTTTAATTATTATTTTTTTCTACTTTGGTGTCTTAACGACTACATTACGAAACTCATTTGCGTGTCGTCATAAAGTAAAGCTCATTTAATAGCGTTTTCGATTGACCGCACTAGTGCGCACTCAGAGTATCTTCATCTCGTGTTATTACATGGGGTTAAAAGGAGATGCAAATACACTGAGTGCAACCGGTGCATGTGAATCGAAAACGCTATAAGGTATTCAAAATTTTATTTTGTTAGGTTGGCGACAGCATATACAGCGACATCTGTCGACATTTCCAATTACAAAAATAATCTCTCAATTGACTTTTGTTTGTCAATACTTGTATCTGTTGACATTTGCAAAAGTAACCTTAAAATTGACGTCTGTTTGAAATTTATATTAAATGTCAATCAATGTCACCAATTGCCACATTTTCAAACAGAATTTTCCTACATTGAAATTACAAAATAACGTAAATTTTTGTTAAATTTAAGCAACCAAAATAGAAAAAAATTGTATAAATTTATTAAGTAACTACGAATACCTGTGTCTGTTACTCCTCAGTGAATCTTCGATGTCGCTTAACGTTTGCACTTGCGATTCCTCGATGATCGTCCCCGCCGTCCGGAAATTGTACACGGCGTTTCCGAAGAATAAGATCGACGAGCTCAACTGAACGATCGTCAGGGCGGAAGGGGTTTGCTTCTCGACGAACACCTGGTAGAGCACTTCGTACGTGGAGTTGGCTATGCCAACGCCCCCCGCGGCAATGTTCGCACCGTTTATAGTGTTAACCAGCACCCTCGCCCCCTGCAACAGTTGACAGTTGTACTAAGTCGGTTTGAATGCGCCCCTTAAAAGTACCATTCCGATATTGACGCCCCTTGCAGACAGTGTTGAAACAGCAGCAGTCGCCCCACTTCCAACGAAGCCCAGAGATCCGGCAACAATGTTAATGTAAGCGCCACGAGCTTCTGAGTTCCAGACACTCATAGTCTGAGGGAAAACGAAACTTATAGATTATCTATATTTATCTGCTTTAAAGTATTCTCAAAACATGTCCATCTCTTATTATTATATTAGGTTACTACATGTTTGTTCTACACTTTTAACTCCTTTACTCTACTTTTCTCACTCCTGATTACATTGTATTATACAGGGTGAGACATAATGGGCGGAACGAATTTTACCTGTATGTAGGAAAGACTTCTTTAAGTAAAAAAGTTATTCGTAGAGCTCGTGCTTGTATTACCGCTCAAGGAGCACAGTTTGAACAGTTTTTGTAATACTGTGATTCACTTGAACATTTTTTATACAGCTTGTCCAATTTTCAAGTTTTCACAGTTGCTGGTATTATCAAATATTTGTTTATTACAAAACCTTGACTCCTTGTAGTTCCTCAACTGTGCGGATTAGGACATAGGTTTATAGGAACTTTTTTACTTAAAAAAGTCTTTCCTACATACTGGTAAAATTTGTTCCGACCATTATGACTCACCCTGTATACATCTCACTCCCTCAGAAGTGGTTGGTGCAACAAGCGCAGCTAATTTTCTTTTTTACCTCTCTGTGAGCTGAGCGATCTGCAAGTGCCAAAGAGCTTCTCACGATCGAGTATATACCGACTCCGACCCCGGTGATTCCAGCAACGGTCAAGGCAATCGGGGCCACGGTGATCGCAGGAATCATGGCCGCCAGAAAGACTCCTCCGGAAGCCAAACCGGCCGCTGTGCTGGCAATGTCGGCCCCTTGAAGAACGGCCACGGACATATCACAGGCAGGAGAAAACTGCTCATGTAACAGTACACTTTCATCGCCTTGGTACCGTCCATCTTTCGGCACAACCATTTTGCATTTTGGCAACTTATTTTTCTCCAGGTAATCCTTCCAAGACGCGTAAACACGTGCTTCATTGTCGATGAAAACACGGCACGGTTCACCACTGCCCTTGCACTTCCTCAACACGAAAACCGGGACCGGGCACAAATCAGTCAGCGGGTTGTAATCAGTGTATTTTTTCGCTTTTTTCAGTTTTTCTTCGGACAGAGGCTCCATGCAGTTATAAATGAAGGAAATCACAACCCTGTCCTGCCATTTCGTGTGTTCATCTGCAATGAAGTCGCAATGAAGTGAGATAGGATTAAAAAAAATAATAATAAGTGACTTCACTTACTATTGACGAGGCAAATCTTGTCGTAAAGGCCGGTTATTGCTTCCAACTCTTCTTTATCGTAGCCCTTTTCATCCTTGGGAGGGCCGTAGAGCGCGAAGCCGATTTTATTTCTCAGATACTCATGCTGGTCGAATTCAAAGCAGTCGTAATCACGATCGCCCATGCGATCGTATATCATTTGCTGAAATTTCTCCGACCTGCACAATAATAAATTTAATACGAACATAACACTTTTTTAAATAAATTACAAACCCGATTCCATTCTCCTGATCCCCAGTTAAATCCTGTAATTCCTCTTCAACTTTGTACTCTTCTTTCATGGCTTTCTGCACCTGTTGCAAGGTGAGCATTAAATTATCCTCGGTGACGGACCCGTGCATGAATGAAAACACATTCAAAACGGATGACACGGACGTGATCAAGAAAACGGCCGACTTTTTCTTAGTAATGAAATCCGCCATGATATCCAAGTCGAACATCTTCTTCACTTCATCCCTGAGCATGTCGTGGTAGCTTTCCGCGGTTATATCCCAGGCCAGCACGTAGAAGTGCTCGTTTAGAAAGTTGGCGATGTCATCGTGCTTCAAATACATGCACAACTGCTGGGAGAATTCGTCGCCCTCATTATGAAAGTACAACATCAACACTCGCCTCTGCAAAAAAAAAAAAAAAGGTTAGGTCTTGCAAATTTCACTACAGCCATTGAAATCTTTACCGCTGAAAAATCATGAGCATAGCAAGCGTCTTCTACGGCTCTCCTTAATGAAACGATATGAAATAACACCGCACATTCCTCGTAGTTGTTGTAGTATTTTTCTATGAACCTCATGCAAGGTATGTCTTGCAGATTTGCTATGATGTAAACAATAATTCATGAATAACCCTCTACAGAAAAGACTTGTACTATGTTTTACTCACCCATTTTTTATGTTCTGATCTTGCTACTTTAATAAGTTTAATATATCGCCAGCTGTGTGGAAAATTATCGATCGACGATAACGGAAGAACCGTCAATCGGAAACGCAAGAGGTAAGCGTACGCGTACCTTTCCTTGCTTTGAACTGAATAGAGGGGGTTCCCTCACATCGTTATCTCTATAATCTCGAAAGTATTGTGTGCCTTAGATTTTTTGACATGCATGATTTATCATGGTAATCAGCGTTATTTCCTAGACGGTAATTACCGATTACACAATCCAACACGACAAAAACAGGATAATTTTTAAGTTTAATTCACGTTGTGTAAATAGCGCAGGCAAAGCAATAGGTCTGTTCGATAGCTCTGCACTTTCTACACTTTTAACATCTTTAACAACTCTATTTTTCTCAGTCGTACTTATGTTATGTCATATACATCGCTTTCTCTCTCAGGAGCGGTTGGTGCAAAAAGTGTAGAAAAGTGCAGAGCTATCAAACCAGTGTACTCTGATCGAACAGACCTCTTATATCTAATAGCGTTTTCCACTGGCTGCACTAGTTTGCACTGAGCACTGAGTGTATTTTCATCTCAGATATCCTGAGCACAGTCCTGAGTGCACACCGGTGCAGCCAGTGGAAAACGCTATAAAATTATCAAGGGAACATCAATTTAATTCCAATGTTGCCAACCACTGCGTAATTACCCAAATTCTAAGTTGCTACTTCTTGATGAAATAATTAAAGTTGGGTAGGTAAATGTGCGATGCATGATTTCTTTAAGTTGTATTTTCCTTTGGTTTCTCGATACTCGACAGATGTTAGGGGGTTTTCAACCAAGGTCTAGCGGAAAAGCTGATCGAAGGATTGGCAACGCTGCGTACTTTATCACATAGTTCGGAAATTCACATGGTGCAAGCTCCGAGTGAAAAGTAGAGTGAGAGCGCAGCTGTTTTGATATACGTCAAAGTGAGACAAAAGTGCTCGAGGAGTGAATAGAGTAAGCGCGGAGGAATTACCGAACCCAGCAACAGTATAATTACCGAGTAGCGTCACTCAAGCGTCGGTGTTAAAAGAAGCGGCCATACTGTTTGATATACTTATGGAAATGTAATTTGCAAAAAGTCGGTGGGTATCAAACAGAAATGTGACAGTCAGGGTTGGGAAAAGTACGTGTAAAAAATATTTTCTACATTACATTACGTCTAAACGTAATTTTTATATAGTTAAATGTAATTTTTACACGACGTAGTTTACGTGAAACGTCACATTTCTAACCTCAAAATTGAAGGTTCATTTGACGTATTTCAAATAAGTATTGCGTTTTTGAAGTTTCTTAATGCTTGTATATAATAATTTTATCCATTTTACATCAAAATAGATATTCCCAGAATTTGAGCGCATATTTAACGATTTTGACAAGACAAAGCTTTATTTTGCGAAATATCGCGCTCAAGTTAAACTAAAACTATCAATTAAGTCGCCTTTAATTTTTTTATCAGAATTTAACCTTCAAAATCAGATCACTCTGCGCATATTGGCAACACCGCCGCGGAAGAAACTTAAATAAGAAACGTAAAGGTTATAGATTTTTTAAAATTTTAATCCCTTTATTTTTAATTTTTAAAAAATTTTAATATGTTCCACGGCCTGTTCTCATTTTAATTTTTTTTTTAGTAACGGTTGGTATCGCAGCAGAACTGCCAAACCGGCCGCGTTTCATTTTCCAAAGCCGCCTCTTCAAAACACCGGCTGTTTGAGCGTTGGCGTCCTGTTTTGATTTAGTTCGCATTTAAAGATATTTTCAAGTTAGTATAAACTTATTTAACTCTGATGTGTTGTTACCGGCGGTCTCACTTACGTAACGTTTAGTGTAATAGGAATTTGTCGATGAAGTAAGTCCCCAAACACAAGCGCAGGCACACATGCTCCTCCAGGTTACCCTGGAAGAGTTTTTCGCCTGTCTCACGGTTTACGCGTGCCACGATAAGCGTCCGCGTCCGCTACAGTAGTATTCATTAGTTTAATCCAGCTTATCGTTTTAGAGTTATCAATGATTACGATCGCCTTGCTTAAATTGAGGTTATGTAGTAGAGAATTTGGCGATATCAAACATTAGTAGTAGACGATCGATTTTGTGATCAAATCCTTGTATAATAACGCACTTTTAAAGCAATGACAGATAATGAAGATTTGGGATTGGGTTCCGAAGATCATTTAGATTCACTCGATGACACCAACGGCATAAACGACGATGCTCTACTGAACGACACCGACGGCGACGGTGCCGGAGGAGATGACCCGGAACTAGAGGCGATCAAGGCACGAGTGCGAGAGATGGAAGAGGAGGCGGAAAAATTAAAACAGTTACAAAACGAAGTCGACAAGCAAATGAACATGGGCAGCCCACCAGGCCTAAGTAAGTCTTGCAGGAGCTCTCTGAAGTTACGTGTACGAAGCTTCTTTTTACAGCGAGTCCGTTGAACATGTCCTTGGAAGAGAAAATGGAAGTAGATAATCGTAGCATATACGTCGGAAACGTGGATTACGGCGCCACGGCCGAAGAACTAGAGCAACACTTCCACGGTTGCGGATCAATAAATCGAGTTACTATTCTTTGCAATAAATTCGACGGGCATCCTAAGGGATTCGCCTACATCGAGTTCGGTGATAGGGATTCTGTACAGACCGCAATGGCCATGGATGAATCACTGTTTAGAGGAAGACAAATTAAGGTTTGTTAATACGTAGTCATATGACAGTAAGAACGGGTTTCACATTAGACTCGTTCATTATTATCAATTTCTTTTCCTGCAGATTACAATTATGACGTTGAAATAGCGTGACCGTGAGAATTTCCAAGGACACTTATGGCATTAAAAAAAATAGCACAAGGTCCCTGCGCAAGCATAAGAAAACAGTAGCCTTTTAAATATTACAATGTCATAATTTATGCTTGTTTGTGAGAAACCTCAAGGTCACCTATCTCATTTGGACATTATTTCAAGGTCATAATCGTAAACTACAGATTACTTTTCAGTAAACTTTGGCAGCTGTGTCAAGTGTTTAATCTTTTTGTATGAAACATGGACACTTTAAATATTCAAATGTCAGAATTTATAGTTGTCTGTGAAAAATTTCCAGGTCATGTCTCTCAAAAATGTGCATTGGCGCACTATTTCAAGGTCATAATCGTGATCTACAATTAATGTGAAAGTGAATTGAAATGAGAAACTTTGGCTGCTGTGACAAGAGTTTCTTCTTTTTGTATTTTGCATTTGCGCACTATTTCAAGGTCATAACAGTGATCCACAGGCAATGAAGGGCATTAATCATTTAAAAAATTAATTGAACGTTTAATGCAAATAAATTTAATCACAATTAACATCAGTTGCATTTTCCAATAGAATTTAATTGCATTTATAATAGTTTAGTTGCAAATCGCAATTGAATTTAGCTACAATTAAACGTAATTGCAGCTGGTCGTACCTAATTGAAGAAAAATATCAATTATTTATTTTTAAATTTAAAGGACTCTCTAAAATTAAAGTCACATTCAGATGTGTAAATAAATGTGTTTTCATATTTGTTTTGACATCTAAAAGTGACTTTTAAATTTAAAGTCTCCTTTAAATTCCATTATTAAACTGGCCCTAAGTAGTTAAAATAAAAAATTAAAGTTTTCCTGTTGAAACCATTCGAGAGTGTCTTTTGCTCACGGGGCACTAGCAAGGTTGACCAAACTAGAGTATACTCATTGACCCTTTATAAGCAACAATCTTTTTTAAATTGATTTCAAAAGCCTCAGCGCTTTTCTGAACCATTGGATCTGTGTTTTCCTATTTTTTAAGGTCACAAATTAATTTTAGGCTACACACAAATTTACTCCATCCATTAATATGTTTTAAGTTCCACGGATTTGGGGGTTCCTTTTAGAGGAAAGCGTTTGCCGTCGGATCTTTTAAATCGGTCAAAAAAAAAATTGTGGTCCTTATTCATCGATTGTTACAGGTAATGCCAAAGAGAACGAATCGACCCGGTTTATCGACAACAAACAGACCCCCCCGAGGAAGAGGTATCTACAGGACCGGCCGAGGTGTAGGGAGAGGTTTCTTTCCAGGCTACAGAGCAATGCGCAGGCCTAGGTATGCAAAGTACAAATCTGATTACGATGACGTCCGGAATATGTTGCCGTTGTGTGTATAGTAGTTGGCAGTTTCAGTTTTTGGTCGTAATTTTGGAATTTTATCGAAATCTTTCAGACGACTGTAGTTGTAATTAAGCTGAAGTGCTCACGAATGACGAAAGTTTTGCAGAGAGTATGATTGAGGACGGGGGGAGGGAGGGAGGGATCAATGTGCTGGAGATAAATTATATTACTAGAAATTTTTGTATGCTTCTATGTGTATGACTTATTCAATATATTTTTAATTTTCGTGTACGATCGTTTAGTCCCGTTTGTTTATTAGTTTTTGTTTTAGGAGTTATAGAAGAGGAGGATACTACGCCCCATACTGATGAGCAGTTAATGCTCACAGTGCAGGTTTTTATATCCTTCACTGATACATTTTTGTTTTATGCACACCCCATACATTAATTTAGTATCGAAACAAAGAAAAGAGATCAATTTATTACGAAAAAAATAAAAACAATATAAAAAAAAGTACGTCACGAACCGAACTGACAGATTATGGTTTTTCACGTCATAGGCAACGTCTTGGTCATATTTCGAGTGTGTGTTCTCTGTACTGTAAGGTGTCGAATTTGTACTACGAAAAAAAAGAAAAAAATTAGGTTTAAAAAAAGAAAAGATTGTTCCGTCGTATTTACCCAAAATTGTCGAGGAAATTGATAGTTGCAAAGTTCACTGTTTGTTTGAGAGAAATGCGTTTTCATTACGTTTTTGTGTTTCGCGGTTTTTTCCTGTGCAACTAACAATTTTATTTGAATTGATTCTGTTACTTTTACTACTGGGGTGCATTTACTTTTTCCATGTTACTTTACAATTATATTAACGTTAAGATTCCAGGTCCCAACGTCTCTTCTGTCATGGGTCTCGTATTATAATTTATAAAAATTTTAAGAAAATACAATAAAATAAGGATATGTAAAAATATTAGATTAATGTGGTGTATGAATAAAAATAAAGCTGGAAAATGTAGACCACTTTCTTTCGAATTTATTATTACTTTTTTTTTTTTAATATCAGCACAACTTACACCTACACAGCTTCTTTACAATAATTACTCTAAGAATGAACTTTCAGAATCTGACATATTTGTGTCAGACACCGCGGGTCAAGTTTGCTTCGTCTTCTGTTTCACTGCAATGACGTAGCGTTGAGCCACGCATAAAGGGGGGCTGTACCCTTCTGGATAACTGGCGTCTTCAAACAGCACCTCGTATTCATCCATATGCGTACCGGGCAATTTATTTATGATTGCTTTGTAGAAACAGGTCGTTTGTGGATACAAGGCCATCACTAAAAATGCACAATCACCTTCTGCTCTAGAGCACTCTCAGAATATCTCCATCTCTCGTTATTACATGAGGTTAAAATAAGATGAGTATATTCTGAGAGTGCTCTAGGGCAATCAATCGAAAACTCTATTATTTTAACCTCGTGGAATAATAAAGGTCTCTTACCGAGAGTTCCTTGGGGAAATAAAGCGCTAGCATCAGTTTCAGGATTGGCCCTCATTAAAGGCAGCGGAACAACCCGGCGCTTGCTCAGGGTGTGCCTCTCTTTCTGGTTTTGGTTTTGCTCCTCGAGAATGTCATCGACCTCGTACTTGTTTGTCTGATGATTGAAGCTCACGACTTCCGCCAGGATGCAATCTCCATCTCCGTCGGCCACTTTCACCAAGGCCGCAACCATGTCGCCCACCTGCAAGCCGAACTTTGCACTCTCACACTCAAGCTCTTGTTAATTAAAACCAAAGTGCACCTTAGCAACATAATTAGAATCGGCGGGGATGGCCCCGCAGAGCGGGGGCGGCTTCTCGCCTATCTTCCCCACAAACAAAGGCAGCGTCTGAGCCGAGCTTAACAACATTTTCATCCAAGGCCCGCGGCGAATCGTTTCTTTGTTGACGGTGTGACGCGTCTACAAATACTATCGAGTAAAAATAAAACGGAAACTAAAGCTTAAAGTACCTGGATTCTCCGCTCGTTTTTTATGTTTCTTATTTCTGTGATTTTTTGCAGGGCTTTCCTCAACAGCTCCTCCTCCTGCTCCGCATGAGAAATGGACGTCTTACAAAACCCCTTCAATTTAATCTGCAAATTGACAATTTATACAACAGTTATGATATGTTAGAGATTTAGGCTTTGTGTACCTGATAATGTTGAGAATTCTTTTCCTCCTGACTGTTTTGGAATTTCGTCAGAACGTTGATGCCATGTTCGCTTTGCTGCCGCTTCTTTTCTATCTCGTGGACGAGCTGGTACAAGATCTTCAAGCGATCTTGGACTTGCTGCGCGGCGATGGCATCGGCTGCGAAAGGCATCATGAAGTCTCTCGTTCAATTCGAAGCAACGTTGAAGTATCTTCCTAATTTGATCGCATGGTACCAGCTCGATACGACCAGCGAAATTATAACCTGCAATGGATTCTCGCGTGGCAAGACAGTTTCATTTTACGGAATACTTACGATATTATAAACCAATCTTGGCGATAGATTCAGCTTTATTAATTTGAAAAACATCAACGACTTTTAAAAGTGAAACTGAACCGAATTTGTCAACAGTGACAGTTCGATGTAAACACAATGTTGCCAACGTGCAGAAATTCCTCAACAATTACGAAAATAACCAAAGAAATTCCCGTTTGAACATACATAGAAAATCCCTAGAATTCAGCAATATATTTTTAAAAATATCAATAGATATAAATTAAATAAAACTTATTTATTTCCAAATTTCCCGCTCTTGTACTTTGAATTTATAGCGTTTTCCACTGGCTGCACTAGTGTGCACTGAGTGTATTTTCATTTCGGTTCAGTTTAATGCAGGGGCGAGCAACAGTAGGGGAACAGTTCCACCACCCCTTATACTTCTCCGCAAGTGTTTCGCGCTTATTCCAGTTTAAATTCAAATCGGCACGCCTAGAACCAACGACGCGCAATATAGTGTTTCGACGAGTGGCGAATATTTTCGACTATCGCCGATTACAGTTGTTGCTTGTGGAGGGGATGAACTCACCACGACTCTCATGCCCAGCATTGGCTTAATAGCCGTCCTCCATTTACAATTTATTTGAACGCGAATCGGTTCAAATTCACTTAAAAATCACTGATTGCATTCCATTTGCAGTTACTCATTTGACGATCAGTGATGAGGAAGTGATTGAGTTTCCCCTCCCACACCCCGTACTGATCAATCTGGTTTTCTAAATCAGTTCATAATTAGTTATCAGTTTCATGTGATTTCATACGTATTTTGAGGTTACGTTAATTTTAGTTCCAAAACGTCATTCCTTTAAGAGTCTCCCTGTTCACTTTGAAATCAGTTCAGTTCAAAATCAAATTGATTTGATTTTGGGTGAAGTGAATGTAAATGGAGGACGGCTAATGTAATAAAACGAGTTAGAGCTTTGGTTAGAGATATCCTGAGTGCACACCGGTGCAGCCAGTGGAAAACGCTATTAGTATAATTTTGTTGCCAACCTCGGTATGAATTAGGGATGCTCAAAACAGTTAAATGAATCGATTCAATTGAATCGATTGTGTGGAATCGATTCAATTTGATCACGTAGAATCGATTCGATTCAATACATATATTACCAATTCCTATTCTTGAAATTAAAACTTATGTCGCAGCATCATATTTTATGATTCCACTGCAGTGTTTACAACGAACAGATTTGCTGTTATCAGTAATAAAATGCTTTCACTCTTCACTTGTTTTAGGAAGTATTGTTCTACACTCACACTCAAATACAAAATACGTATTTACCTACTGTTCAAGTATGCAAAGCAAATTTTTGCTCGTTAATGGCCAAAGAAATTTCTGTAATCTGAAATGTTCGATTTTATGCCGCGGACTTTCCCTACCCACAATTTTATCATTTTGAGTTATTGGCTGCCAGTAACATATAGATGGCGCGATGATAAAAAATTGGTTGTATGTCCACTCCTTTCCGATTCGATTCTTTCGATGCATCGCTTGCAAAGAATCGATTCAACTATAAATCGATTCGATTCTGAACATCCCTAGTATGAATCGCATCTCAGTTGGCGACACTGTGTGCCAAAGTTTTTCGTGTTTGTTAAAGCATCGGAGCTTCTTTGCTCGTCGTAAAATAAGCGTTCGTGCGTACTTATTTACAAGCAGTTGAAAGTATTCGCGAAAAGAAAATAAATCCGGCGGACGATTCGGCAGTATTTTAAGGACGGCGACGAGACCGAAGCGAGGCGCATGCGCGAATGCGTCAAAATCCTGTGTTTTGTATATCGTCTTATTTTGTGCGCTACGAAGTAGATTGTTTTGTCGAGGCAATTAGGTGCGAAACGGAGCCCCGAGGATGTCAGGGAACAGGGAAGAAATTCTGGCGGATTTTCAGGTAGGCGAGATCGCTTTAGTCGCGCGAGATCCACGCGTTTTTCCGAGAATGTCACACGTTAGGTTAGGTATAGGAAGGATGACAATACGTTTAGAAAGTACAAAGAGATTTTCCTCACTTTTCAGGCGTGCACCGGCATCGAAGATGTTGGAGAGGCGATACAGATTTTAGAGGAAAATAACTGGGACTTGGTGGTAAGTGATTTTTTAGTACGTAAATCAATTTTTTCTCTGTTCGGAAACCTGTTTTGTTTACGCACACATTTCCTGGTTTGGCCTCACAAGAGAATCAAATAGTTCTTTCGTAAGGACACTCATAATATCGTACAATTAACAGAAGTGATTGTTTAAATAATATTGTAATTTATTGTAGTTAAAGCCTCTCTAATTCTGTTTACCCTAGTAGCTATAGAGGGAGTCAGAGAGCAACAAAGGTTTAAAATGTAAAAATGCACAATGCCTGTGAAAGATTCAAAGCACTTTGATGACTTTAATGGCAAAATCGCATAGCAAAATACTGATGTCTACTGATACTAATGCTGATGTCTTTCAAGCAAACATTTTACTAATTCAGATTACAGGACACATCTGAATTCAGATAATAGTATTCTTACATAAATACAACTGGTGATCCATATTACTTTGTAATTCGGATTACAGGGACTATCAATTTTTCACATAAAATATTTGTTGTAATACACAGGGTATGGTGCCCCTTGATATAACAGAACTTGTTCGTAAATCCTCTCGACTACTTTCTTTGGGAACATCTGTTGTTTAAGTCAAAAATTAGGACATCAGAAAAGAGCTTATTGTTAGAATTATGAAAGTTGGAGGCACTGTTTGTGCTGATCACAATACTCTGTAGAATTAGTACTTCTTCATTTATTATCAGGAGAGCTAAAATGTGTACACAAAAATTAGGGGGACACTTTGAGCAACTCCTGAGGTAATTTAATACCAAATTAACTCTTTCCTTGGTACGTTTGTCAAGTCATTTTAATTAAATTTTTAAAAAAATTAACTTCTTTCTATCTGACTTTTTACTTAAAATTGATGTAGCTTCATTATGACTAAGTTTACAGCATATTTTCATTAGACATTTTTGATTGAAAATGATCTAAGCGACAAGTCTTTAAGGAGTAGTGTAAGAACATTCACTTTATTGAACAGGGGTCTACAGCTTATTGCAACCATTTTGTTAGAAGAAAGTACCGGGTGATTTTTTAAATTTTTTATCAACTTTTCCCGTGGAATTTGAACGGCATGTCGTAGCTTTACTGTAAAATAGCATAAAGGAGTGCAATGACCTACTTTTCACTTAAGCTAAGGCCAGCCGTCCAGATTTCATGGCAAGAGTTGATAAAAAATTTAAAAAATCACCCGGTATCTAATAACGCAATTATTGTTCCATTTTAATGCGATATGATCTTTGATTTTTTTTTTTTTTGTAACCAAATAATAGAATTATGTCACAAAAAAGATAACAATAATTATAATAACTAACAAAATTCGTCAAGAATTTAAGGGTAACGTGCTCCTAAATTTCTCCCTAATGAAGAAAAAATCCCTAAATTTGGGGAGAAAAATCCCGGGTTGGCGGCAACACTGTTGCCCATTCCATAGTACTACATACAAAAATCTACGCAGTAGCATCACTCGAGTATAACTGTCATATTTGCCATTTTGTTTGATACCTGTAGATATCAAACAATTATAGCCGCTTTATGATACTACAGGGATTTTGTCGCGAGGTACTGATTCATCAACGGTTAGACCGAAGCGGTACTTCGCGGTACATACTCTTACCTTTTCTACTTGCACTTCATTTTTTTCTAATGTGATATGTCGCGAAAATACTCCGGTTCCGGTAACGTAAACAAAAATCTGACAACACTTTTCTTTTTGTTTTCAGTCGGCGATGTTATTTTCTTACACTTCGCCGTAGCAACGTCGATCCTCTTTTGTTTGTTTTTTTGTTCTCCCGTATCCTTCGTTTGTTTCAGCTCTTTTTTTTAAACCATTGTGATTTCTTCTTCTGTCTTGAGAATAAAAAAAAATCCGTCTAATAATCATCGATTTTCTTTTGTTTATCGTTGCAATTGGGACCTCATACTTTTTTTTGTTATTCTTTTTGTTTGTTTGTTTTCCTTAACTTTCGTTTGTTTCAGTTCTTTTTTGTCGAATTATTGTGGTTTTCTCTTTTGCCTTGAGAATTTCAAAAGTCCATCTAATAATTAATCATCGATCTTCTTTTGTTTATCGTTGCAGTTGGCCACTTCATACATTTATTTATTTTCTTGTTTCCATATGCGATTTTATTTTATTACACTTCGTCGTAGAAACGTCGATTGAAGTATTTATGAAGTCATGTTTGACTGTATATGAATTCCTTTGACGAGCATCCCAACAATCACGTTTAACCGTCTGTGGCCTCCTTTGACGAGCATCCCAACAATCATGTTTGACTGTCTGTAGGGACCATGCACATGCGAAGCCAGCGCCACCAATGACCATATTCTGCATTAGTGGTATGAAAATACGAGTTGTTTCAAATTATTAGTGTACATGAACCAGGCGGCGCTGAACGCAGAGATGTGCATGGCGCCTATAGAGCATAGAGCTCCTTTGACGAGCATTTCAACAATCAAGGTTGACCGTCTATGAGCATGTTTTTGACGAGTATAATATGAAGTATGAAGATAAATACTTCAATCAACGGTAGAAACGTCAAATCTTCTTCTGTTTGTTTTTTTTTGTTGGTCCTTAACCTTCGTTGGTTTCAGTTCTTTTTTTTTTGTCGAATTATTATGGTTTTTTCTTTTGTCTTGAAGAATTTCAAAAATCCACCAATCGATCCCCTTTTGTTTATCGTTGCAGTTGGCACATACATTTTCTTTTTTCTTTTTTTTTGTTTTCCATTCTACGATTTTATTTTCTTACACTTCGCCGTAGAAACGTCGATCTTGTTTTGTTTTGTTTTTATTTTTTGGTCTTCCTTATCCTTGGTGGTTTGCTTCAGTTTTTTTTTTTTTTTTGAAGGATTATTGTGGTTTCTTCTTTTGTCTTGAAATTTTCGAAACACCCGCCTGATTCTTTTGTTTGTCGTTCATCTTTCTCTTCGCATTTCTTTATTCGTGTTTTCTCCGGTTTCTTCACTGACAAGTGACGCCCCAAGCAAGATTTTTCTTTTGTTTTTTTTCTTTCTTACACTGCCATCGCAGAAGCGTCGATCTTCCTTTTTTTTTTTCTTCAATCAATCGAGGACAATTCAGCTTACGTTCTTAAAAATGTAAAATATAAGAATGAACTTAACTACTTGTTTGTAACTGAAAAAGAAAACACTTCTGCTTTCTAAAACAAACAAGATGAAAATTAAATAAAATAAACACGATGGAAATTAATTAAAACGAAACTAATGAATTCTAAATTCATATACATGATGTTTATTGGATCGTAAATATGTAATAGTTTGTAATTAAACAGAAATTACTGTTAGTGTGACTCTCTCCTGTTGTTCTTTACTCGTTGGCATTCCAACGAGTAAAGAATAACAGGAGAGGGTTACACTAATGACCGGTTGCAGCAATTTTTTAAGCAGAGCTTAAATTTAAGTTATGTTTAGAATGTGACATTTACGTATAGTCAATATAATGTCAAATTCATTCTAAATTGACGTTTAAACTTCAACTTAAGTATCAATTAGAATGTGACTAATAGGAATAATATCATAGGCTAAACACCACTTAAATTTAAGCTCTGCTTAAAAAGTTGGTGCAACCGGGCATAAGATTTAATTGATAATTAAATCCAACAATTAAATTGTAATCGTTGAAACTCACAATCAACGATTAATCAATTGTATATAATTGTAAGAACCAAACACTTACAATTGATGAATTGTAAGTGTAAAGACTTGACACTGTTAATTGCCCAAATAATTTAATCGTGCCCAGCACTCCTGATTCTAATATATACCTAAACACTGTGTGCCTAAGAAAAACAGGATTTTTTAAACAAAACTTGTTGCATTAAAGTTGCAACTTTTTTGTAACATCGAGCCAATGAAAAAAAAAATACATTAGTTGCCTAGGAACCTGTTGCAATTTTGCTAGATCAGAACTATGATTAATTGCTCACCGACAAAGGCAACATTTATAAAGAAAAAATTATCTAGTGCGGAGTTCAAAGTTCAAAAAAATACTTAAATTTTAGATTACGAATTACACTTACACAGATCATGTATGTATTTAAGATAACACTTTGAAAGGGTACACGTACATACTCATAAATATTTTAAGTACATAAAAATAATCAACTTTAATAACATCATTGCTAACTATAAAAAAAAACTTAGTTAATGCTGCAAGTTTAGTCAACAATTTTAAACATAAAGTGCACGAGAGAAATTTGTCAAAATGAAACCGACCCTCAACCCCCAAATTGGAACAAGCATGCTTTATAATTGTTACAACATTTTTAAAGCATTTTCAAGTATGTTTGAAACTTTTATGTATCATTAATGGTCAACTGTTTAATTTTCCTGTATTTTTGAAATGCATTGGGACACTGGATATCTTTTAATAAAAAATAACAACAACGGTGGTTGATGGTTTAATGTTAATTATTTTACAGCGGTCCGTGAACAAGGTGATGCCCCAGGAATCGCAATCATTCCACGCGAGCTCCGGGTCCGACGTAGAAATGGTCTCCGAAGTGATAGACATACCGGCTAGCCCTGTCGAAACCGCCACCGACATGATATCCGTTGGCAACAATGTAGGTCACGCTCAGTCTCGAAGTATGCCACTGCTCGAAAACAATTTCAGCAACATGCACCAGCTACCGTCTACGTCGTCCCTCAGGCAGGCCAACGTGAGGAACATTAAGTTCAACGTCCAGTTCGGAGAGAGGGTCATACCCATAGAGATTCCGGACACCGGAACAGTCGGTACGTGATGGTTTTTATAAATAGAGGTGGAAGTTTATTTTAATTGTTGACACGTTTTTTTAGCCGATATAAAATTGAAGCTGCATCGTGAATTGAAAATTCCCCCTTGCCAGCAGTTACTGTCCGGGTGGGCTCGCATGGCACAGTATGAAAATACCCCAGTGAAAAATTTGCAGCTGCCACAGGAAAATGCGTTGCACCTCACCGTTAGACACAAAGAGGGGGGTCTTGGAGCGGATGAAGAGTAAGTCAGTTCTTCTACTAATGTTAGGTGTTCTTTTCTATAACAACCACCCCACCCCAATTTGGAGACAAATTCGGTTTAGTTTGGAGACAGCGCACCAAATATGTGGTGATGATATAGCATTTGATTTCGTCATTAATATAATAATATTGCAGCAATGAAGTCACGGAGAGGTTAAAAGGCACCTACACGTTAAAAATCACCAACCTAAATGACAACAAAGAGTACAGTCTTAAATTTCCGGGAACCAAAAGCATATTAGAAGTGAAGACCGACGTCTACTCGTTCACAAACATACACGTGCGCAACCAGATATGGAGCGGCTGGCCCCCCAACATAGACGACCAGACGGTCCTGGCGTTATCAGGAATTGGGTACGCACTTAACTTCCCACAAACTATAAACCCCCTCGTGAATCACAATTTATTTTAAGGTTCCCCGAGCATGAGCTGACCGTCAAACAAAACATAGCGATCAATCACAGCCGAGAGAAGAAACAAAACAGCGTTGGGATCGTTCAAATTGACAGCGACGATGATGAATACGAGGATGCCTCGGAGTCTTTCACCGTGGATGATGATTACTTCGTCGATAACGTCGCAAGCAAACGAATCGAACCGCTCAGTAAGTTGACGTACGTTGGCTTCGATGGGGAGGCGTGTAAATTTTGGCTTTGTTTAGTTCCCGAGCACGTCGAAGACGAAATAGTCGGAAGCATAAGCTTCTCGGAGAGATTCGCCTCTCGCTACGGCCCCATACATCCAGCTTTCTATCAAGGCACCCTAGATGATGCGCTCAAGGAAGCCTGCTCGAAAGCTGCGAAAGACGTGAGTTACATACACGAGGGACTTGCGTGCACATTGATTCTTTTTTTGCAGCGTAAAATCCTGGGCATTTACTTGCACCACGACGCCAGCGTCCTCTCGAACGTCTTCTGCACACAGCTGCTGGGGGTGGAAAGCGTCATGCAGTTGATCGAGAGGAATTTCGTCCTGTGGGGGTGGGATTTGACTTACGAGACCAACCGAACCCGCCTTCAGAACTCGGTGAACAATTGCCTGGGAAGTACGGCAGCCGTGAACCTGCGAAACATCCCCGTCGATAAGCTGCCTGCGATCATCATAATCATGAAAATTAGATCTTCTACCGACATATTTAATGTTATTTATGGTGAGAGCCCCCCTCTTTTTCCTTCTTATTAACCTTGTTTGCGCCTCGTAGGTAACGTCGGAGTAAACGAATTGCTTTCAAGTCTCATAGAGGCGGTCGATGTTTTCTCCGAGCATCAGAAAGTCGAAATAAAGGAGGAACAAGAGCGAGCCGAAAGGGAGCTCGTCAAACGCGAACAAGATCAAGCATATCGAGAGAGTTTAGAAGCCGACAGGTACACAGCTTATTTGCGCAGCTTATGCGGATGTGATAACGAGTAATAATTTGCAGGGCTAAAGAAGCAGCGAAGAGGCAACAGGCCGAAGCAGAATCCAACGAAAGGAAGCGCTTGGAAACCGAGAAGGCACAGGTGGAGGCCAAGAAGGAGGCGTACCGCAGGAAAGTAGAGGCGAGTCTTCCACCGGAGCCCGCTTTGGAACAGGCCGATAACATAACGAAGATACGGTTTCGTTTGCCAAAAGGACAGAACTTAGAGAGAAGATTTTTAATAAATACTCCGCTTAAAGTAAGGCGCTCGCTCACTTTTTTTAGGCCCAACAAAGTCTGACGCTCTGGTTTCGTTGCAGGTGTTACTAGATTACTTGATAGTGCAAGGTTATCCGACCCAGGAATTCAAAGTCATTTCTAGCTGGCCTAGAAGAGATGTGAGTAATTCAAATTTAACGTTTAGATGTAAGAGAAGCTTCATTTTTAAACTAACATCATTGAGTATGTAGATAAAATTTAACAAAATGTTAGTTGCACCAACTTTTTAAGCAGCGCTTAAATTTAAGTGGTGTTTAGACTATGACATTATTTATAGATTTAACAAAATGTTAGTCACATTCTAATTGATATTTAAGTTGAAGTTTAAATGTCAATCGGAATGTATTTGACGTTATACTGACCATACGTAAATGTCACATACTAATCATAATTTATAGCGTTTTTCACTGGGACTAAATTGTGCACTCAGAATATCTCCATCCCGTTTCATTACATGAGGTTAAAATAAGATGAGGATGAGGATATTCTGAGTGCGTACTCAGTGCACAATTTAATCCCAGTGAAAAACGTTGTTAAATTTAAGCTCTGTTTAAAAAGTTCTTGCAACCGGGCATTAGTGTAACACTCTCCTATTATTTTTTACTCGTTGGAATGCCAACTAGAAACTACTGTTATCATGACTCTCTCCTATTATTCTTTACTCGTTGGAATGCCAACGAATAAAGAATAACAGGAGAGAGTCACATCTGCCCTTGTGCTCTCCTGTTATTCTTTACTCGTTGGCATTCCAACGAGTAAAGAATAATAGGAGAGAGTCACGTTAACAGTAGTTTCTTGTCCAAAGTGGTAAGTAAACATGTCCAAAATGTTAACTAGTAGAGTTTTCGATTGACTATCTCAGTGCGCACTCAGAGTATCTTCATCTCCTGTTATTACATGAGATTAAAGAAAGATGCAAATACACTGAGTGCAACCGATGTACGTGAATCGAAAACGCTATAAAAATGAAACCAGTATTTTTTTGAGATTTGAAGTTAAAAAATGCCAGTTTCCTTATGTTATGATCGTATATGTGTAGTTTGTATGTACAGATTAATTTTTTTTCTTTTCGTTTTTCAGTTGACTGCTTTAGACGATGGCAAGACGCTACAAGAATTGAAACTTTGTCCACAAGAGACTGTGATATTGGAGGAACGGTAATCAACACATTCCTATCATGCACGAATACCGAAGTATGTTACTACCTACTACTAAACAGTGCACGTTGTCATAGCAGCAGCAGCAGCAGCATGTATTTCATATGCAAGGCATACTTTGTATCTTTATTACTACTACTACTACTTGTATTTAGCTCGTTTATTTATTACAGTATATAAATTGATTCGGTGCGGTCTGTGTTCTCTACCCACTTGCCAAAAACAACTCTAGCTAAATATACGTCGTACGTAACACTTTATTATTATTACTATTACTGTTATTATAATGCTATGAACAGTGTACTCGTTAAGCTAAGTAAATACCAGCGCTGTTAATGCGCAAGGTTTTATTTCGCATTCTTGTGCACGTGCACAATAATCTCTGCGACTAACACCGTCAGGCTCAAGCTGACCGCGATGGCAAGCAAGACTAATGCGGGGTAGAACTCGTTGAGCCCCACTGATACGGCATTGAAGGTTTTCTTTAGACAAGCCGGCTTACGAGATTGCCAAAAATGAAAGCCGCGTTGTATCAAGCCGGCCTCCGTCATCTTCTGTATGCTGAAAATTATTTGCGTTAGTAGTAGCTCCAAGAAAAAAGAAAGTGTGCGTACCAGAAATTCAATGCCTTACGAAAGGGAGACCCCTTCTGTGTCGTAATAAACATATTCTGATAGTTTAACATCCGGACTTCCCCCAGCTCGCAGATTTGTTCGTTGGAGAATGTCGCCTCGATGATTTGGTAGGCCGTCGTCAAATCCACGTGGTACGCAAAGTTGCCCCTCGATACCCTCCGCAGCCCTTCCACGGGGGGCATGTAATTGGTCCGGTTTTTCTTATGTAGTTTGCCGAGGTACAATTTTTTTATGACCGGATCCGTCGTCTGCTGCACGACAGAATGAGTTCGGCACAAAAGTTAAAATCAGGCAGAGACGTACTCTAAAAAAATCCATGTTGTACAACAGGTCTTCACAACCGACCTTCATGTCGCTCGCCTCGATGTCACTTATCGATCGTATGGTCGACGAGGGTGTTGTGAGTAAGTAGGAGACGACGGTTCCCGAATAGAACTGATACAACAGTAACGAAAACATGAAAATCGTTAGAAGCAAGATCCTTCCGCAGTACAAGCTCGGTTGTGTAGGTGCACCCTGTTGGCAAATCACCCCGATTGTAACCAGCGTTAGCGAACTCCACGTACTCTCGCAGAGCTTCCTCACAACGTTACCCTCGAGATTAAGTACGAGCTTGAATTGAACCACGACAATCGATAGCAGAAGGACGGTGGCCATCCAAACCGAAGCAGACAACGTCTCAATGAACTTAGAAAGCGACGTTTTCTGCTTCGGGTTCCTGAAAACGAAAGCGGTCCTGCAAAGTTTTTTTTCTTAATTAATTAACGCGGTGGATTTTGCTATCGCCTTGCAATTACTTGAGGAACCAAACCCTCCTGCTGTAGTCTATGAAGGGGAGCCTTTCCGCTTTGAAGAATAAACAACTGCCGAAATCTACTTTCTTGCTGTGAAGGGCCCCCACTAGGCCGTCGAAAGGTGCGTCTTTCGATGTCCTGTAGCCCCAGGATTTCGTCATGACGGTCTTCATCCTATTAAATTGGGTTTTGTTGAGTTTTTCTCATATTAAAAAAAAAAACCGTAGAATAGCTATGGGGGGCTTCGGGCTCAACCGTCTTTTGTTTTACTTCATGCGTTTCCTTTTTGTAATTTTAATTTTGCTTTTTTTCCATCTTTTGTCGATCGTTGCTTGATTTAACTTGTTTTGGATGCAAGTCGGCTGGATTGCAATGGGGGGTCCCCCGAGTATCCTCTGAGTAGCTATTTCGGCCCAAATTGGGGCCTCGTCAGGAGATGATTTGGCTCGAGAACTCCATTGCAATCCAAGACTTATGCAAAGGACTCCTTTAAAAGAAATAATTTTTATAGGCGAATAGCAGGGCCATTCGATATCTAAGGAATGGATTTCGGAAAAGAAATTAATTTTGTTTTGTTTGATGGAAAGTGATTTCTTTTTTTCGTTTAATTTTATAATTTAATGTTTGCTTCAATGAATAATTATTTTTTTATTGCACGTTTTCCAATGTAGAAAGCGGAAAGGGACTTCCATCTATAAAAAGGGATTTTTTTTTTGTCACAGTTTCAATTTTGCAGATTGGCAACTCTGGATGGAAGTCGTAAGAATTTTATTGTTGTGTGAAAAGCGTGCAAAGAAATGTTTAGGCAACGAACTGTGCTTTATTTAATAGAATAGGTTGGGCGCATTCAGCAGACCCAAAAGTTCAGATCGAAATATGTTGTGATGAGTGATTGTTGAGTTGACGTTTATATTGGCAACACTATTTAACAAGCACGTCAAAAAGTAGAGAATACTGTAAAATAGGAAGCCAATTACATGACTCTTAATAATTATTGTGAATGTAATTGGCTTCCTATTTTACAGCATTCTCTACTTTTTGACGTGCTTGTTAAATAGTGTTGCCAATATAAACGTGAACTCAACAATCACTCATCATATGTTCCGATCCGAAGTTTTGGGTCTGCTGAATGCGCCCAATCATTCATCACACATCATAACATGTTCCAATTCAAACTTTTGTGTCTGCTAAATGCGCCAAATATTTTTTCCATTCTTTTCAATTTTACAGGCTGGCAACACTGGATGGAACTCGTAAAAATTGTTGTATGAAATGCGTGTAAATAAATGTTTAGACAAGGAGCTGTGTTTTATTTAATAGAATCATATTATAAGCTTCTTATAAACATATTTTACGTAATTATGTAAATTTCTTCCACAAAATATAACTTTATGTAGCAGTTTTAAATCATTTAATTTTGAGTAATAATGGTCGAGCTAATGGAGGCGTCGGCTAATAGTCTAGCGGTCACGGGTTCAAACCCCGCATGTTCCCAAATTCAATTTTCGTTTTCTCATGCTACAAAAAAACTTAAACAATTGAATTTCTAGTAATGTTCCAAAAATTTTAATACGGTTTTTTTGTCGTTATATTATCCAAGTATCTAGAAATTTAATATACTGAAAGTTGAAAGAAGAGTTTTGCATATTAAGAAAATAACAGGTTTTAAAAATCTTTATTCTCATAATCATTCCAGCTGGACTTAGGTCCTTTTTATTCTCATATATTCAATTCAAAAATGAGCCGCGAAAAAAGAAGCTACGTGAAATAAAAATTCCCGAGCTTTTAGTGTATTGGAGTTCCGCAAAAATCGGCGGAAAATATAAATCTTTCGTTTAAAAAAAATGTAGTAATTTAATTACGTAATCAAAATTCGGCTTGTGACGTCAAACCTCTCACTACAACTTGCAACCTAAGAGGCTATATAAGCCCGGGAAGCATTTGGGAGGTTGGTGGGGGAGGGTGGTCGGGAATATTATCCACGCACTTCCGACCCATACCTACAAAAATTATCTGAGGCATAGATTTTCCTTATGGGAAATATAAATTCTTGGGCTTGTACTGTATTATAGTATCTCATCTTTAACACGCGCACTTTAGTGAACTTACAGAAACCTGTAAAACTGCTAAACTTTAAGCTACTCACTGATAGATGGCGCCACTATTTTTATTTTTCGTTATGTTCCATTGATTTGTTTTGGCCTCGTAAAATTCCACTCGACGCGCACATTTTAATAATCGTACAGAAATCTGTAAAATTGCTAGATTTTAAGCTACTAATTGATAGATGGTGGCACTGTTTTATTCTCTTATTCCTGGGTTCTTTTTGTCTTAGGCCTGTGTGACACGGCAGTTTCTGAGGAGTTAGAATCAGTTCTTCTGCACAGAGAGCGCCACCACGCTAGGCAACCAAACATACACATTTGCGACGCAATGTTAAATCTCCATTAGCTCGAAACCCCATAGCTATTCCACTAAAAACAAATTGAATTCCCTTTCTATAATAACAAGACGCCAATTTATTTAAAAAAAAATAACACCTTTCTTATGGTTTTCTTTAAATAATAATTGGTGGCCCCTAGCTCGAGGGCCCATGTTCACTTCACCGTCTAGCTCGAGGAGCCACCTCATTCTCACCCCCATTTGTTACGCCACTCCTTCCACTTACTACTTGGCGTTTTAGAGATAGTGCATTTGACTGCTTTAAAGGACCGCCCCGGGTAAACTATGGGGCTGAGTTTTAGTACTTACGAGAAGTTATAAAAATCCCTGCAGTGTTGGAGCACAACGTGCGCGAACCTATTATAAGAATCCACGCTTCTGTTAACGTCGCTGACCAAGTACTGGTCCAACGTTGGTTTGAAAGGGTAGGCCAACTGTTAAAATTAATTTTATTAATTAAATTCCTACCTTCCCCAAAAATTACTTGGCCGAGTACTTACCACAACCATTGCTTTAAAAACTGTGCCGGTCATGTTTCTGCGGCTTTCGTAAATGCGTCCGCTATCGTCGCGCATTTGCAAGCCTCTAATGTTGTCGTAGTGACCAACGTTTCGTACCTTTAAGTCCCCCCCATGCGCGTAAGACGGATTGTACACGTCCAAAATCGACCACGACGCATTCTTTAAGACGGCGACTTTAATGTCGGCGTTTATGCTTATTTGGGCACGTTTGAATTCGTTTAGAACGACGGCTTCCTGATTTGAACTGGTTATGACGAGCCAGTACTGACGGTTTTCGAACAAATTTCTCTGTAAAAATGAAAACCTTGCAAAATGCTTTAATCGCGCATGGGCTTACGTGCGTACCGTTTTCAGAAATGACGTTACAATTGGACAATTCCCTTGTAACACCACCATGCCGATCCTTCCTTGACCATCGCTGGTATTTAGGGCGTTTTTTTCGTGCATGTTAAAAAAAGAGAGGCGCAGTTTTGCATCCCTTAAATCTCTTGCGAGACGTACTTCTTCTGCAAGAGATTATTAATTTTTTGTGATCGCATTCAATGACACACACGTACCCTTTTTTGATAGGCACGTGAATACAGAACCGGCTTGCAGGAATTTGTGTTTGAAATAATTTGCTATTAATTCGGGCGTTAGGGCGTTCACTGCAGCTGCAATGGTTACCAGAAGAAAAACGACGACCCTTTCGGGACGCATGATTGAGAATTTTGCCGTTCCTCAAGAAGTCCCGTTGACGTTTGATGGACGGCGGAAGTGACGAGGTAAATAATTTGTTGTCGTCCTGCGAGCGCTCCTCGACTTGAATAAAAAATATGCAGCTGCGAACTTCTCGGGGTTTTTAAAAATTAAATTAATAGAGTCGCTTAGTTTTAAAAATAAAAACAGGCATCTCATTTCTTACTGATTTTTTTTATTAGAAACAATAAATAATAGAAATTTTCAATAGTAGTTAAGAATCAAATTATTATAATCAAGTTTCAGGCGCTTCTTGTATGCTCACTAGCGGACAATAAAATCCGGGCAAGAATTTGACATATCGTGCATACTTGGACAAATTTGGTAAATGAATCTGAACCTGACGCCATTTGTGTAGTAACAACTAAGAGAACTATTTTCTCTGCGGTTAAAAACGGTAAAAAAGAAGTCCGTCATTTGTTTTTTTTTTCTCTCAAAAATATGCACTTCAAATAATATTGATGATTACCCTGGTGTTATACTATAGACACCATCTAGTGATTAGAGCAGTTCCAGTTTCTTTAAAGCAAGCACAAGCGACATACTGATCTACATTACAGTTCCTTTTTGTTTCTTTCTCCAACGCCTTCTGTGCATGATCTTATTTAGTTAAATTTACTGAAGTAACTGTGTTATAAACACTAGAGAACTGTGTGGTTTGTGGTCGTTTCAGAATTTTATAAAACGCATATGTGCGCCTATGACACACACTGTCCATATTCAGTTACCACTTTGGGCATGTTTAGTTATCACTTCGGACAAGAAACTACTGTTTAGTGTGACTCTCCTGTTATTCTTTACTCGTTGGCATTCCAACGAGTAAAGAATAACGGGAGAGAGTTACGGCGATTACTGTTAGTGACTCCCTCCTGTTATTCTTTACTCGTTGGTATGCCAACGAAAAAAGAATAACAGTAGAGAGTCACACTAACGGTAATCGCCGTCTGCCCCTTGTGCTTGCTTAAAAAAAATTGGAACTGTAATGAATTTGAATCTACTCTAAGTCACTAGATGGTGCCTGTTATATAACACCGCGGTAATAATAAAATTAAAATTTTTCTTTTCGTAAACGCTCTAAAACTGCACTGGCACTGTTTTACTAGCGCCAACTAGTGGAGTTTTAGAGCGTTTACGAAAAGAACAATTTAAATTTTATTGTTACCGCGGTCTTGTACTACAGGCACCACCTAGTGGCTTGGAGCAGAACCGAATTCACTATAGTTCCAGTTTTTTTAAGCAAGCACAAGGGACTGATGCGGCGACTTTCGATCGTACCGCCGCCATCTTTGATTCTAAGATGGCGCCGGCATGACACACATGGTGAATTGAATACTAACGGTGGCAGCATTTCGACAAGCGGGATAGCGAACCGTTACGTCACCGCATACCCGCTTCTCCTTTTACACAATTATTAAACAATATTAACTGTCACGGTTAACAGTTGTATTAGAGGGAGAAGCGGGTATGCGATGACGTAAAGGCTCGCTATCTCACTCGAATGCTGCCACCATTAGTATTCAATTCACCGTGGGTATGACAGTCGAGTTCGTCTCGCCGATTTTCATAATTGAACTCCAGTGTCTAGAATACACTTGATATTTCTATACCGTTAAAAATGGTAGTCAAATTATATCATCTTTACATCAAAATTTCACGTCACTTTACTATTATTCATTAATAATACATAGCCATTCTGTGTAGTATTAAAACTACCCTTAAAGTAATAACATTGAATTTTAATGTGAAAATAAGTGTAAATTTCTATCAGTGTAGGATATTGTCCAGTTAAATTTAATGAAGTAAGTGTACTATAAGTGGACAACGGAATATATGCAAAATCCAAATTTTTTCGCAAAATCAATATACCGTTTTATTGAATTTTGTAATTAGAAATTAATCATTGTTAATTAAGTTAGTAATTACTGATATTAATAAAGTAGCCTATAGATCTCACGAAAAAATTAATAGTGAAGATTATCATTTTGCATATATTCCGTTGTCTAATTGTAAACAACAGTTTTAGTTACTATTTTGCATCTGTTTAGTTACCAATTCAGACAAGAAATTACTATTAGCGTGAGTCTCTCCTGGTATTCTTTACTCGTTGGAATGCCAACGAGTAAAGAATAACAAGAGAACATAAGTGGCAAACGTTAATGTGACTCTCTCCCGTTATCTTTTACTCGTTGGCATTCCAACGAGTAAAGAATAACAGGAGAGCACAAGGGGCAGATACGGCAATAGGGAGTTTTTGCAATACATTACGATAAAAATATCGTTACGTTAAAGCACAGTATAAAGAATACAAGTAGCGCAACTCGCTTGTCGGCACTTTGATCTCTTTACTGGATTTTCATTGACCTCGAGGGGATGTGTCGAATTGTTTGTTCTGCTTTAAGTGTGAGCGATTTTGTTGTAAATTGTAAATTTGCACGTGCTCACACACCAAGCTCAGATTATAGTGTTTAGTGGACGTGGTAAAAAAAACAAGGCATAAATAATGTGTATTAACATAATTATAAAGATCCATTCGGCACCAGAGACGTGAATGAATGAGTTCTGCATCCCGAGATTGTGACTCAGACCTTGCGCGGGATGTTATGCGCGAACTTAATATTTTCATGAGAGTCGCGCTACTGTGTAATCTTTATACTGTGGTTAAAGGCTATTTTGCTTAGCAATCCTATAGATTTAGCCAATCAGAAATCGAATTTTAACGTTTAAAGTTACCTTATTTTAATCGTAATGTTAGTGTGACTCTCTCCTGTTATTCTTTACTCATTGGCATTCCAACGAGTAGAGAATAACCGGGAGAGGGTTAGACTAACAGTAATGGCCGTATCTGCCAATTGTACTTGCTTAAAAAAAACTGGAACTGTAGTGAATTTGGTTCTCCTCTAAGTCACTAGATGGTGCCTGTAGTATAACATCGCGGTAATCATAAAATTTAAATTTTTCTTTTTGTAAACGCTCTAAAACTGCAGAGGCATTCCACTAGATGGTGCTAGTAAAACAATGTCATTTGTTAATGAACAATTGACATTGGATTATCATTGCAGTTTTAAAGCAAAAGAAAAGAGTATCCAGTCAAATTTTATGATTACCGTTGTGTTATACTGCAATCACCATCCGGTGATTTCGAGTAAAACCAAATTCAAATGTTTTTAAAGTAAGCACAGTAGGCATACTTATCTGAATTACAATTCCTTTTCCCCCCCTTGTTTTATGACGAATATTCACCGCCTTCTGTTGATGCTCAAGTAAATCAGGAGCTGCAAATTTTATTTAAAGAAAAAAAATCTTCGTTGCATTTCATGCCTGCGGCGCTTTCTGAGACGGGTTTTTGAGCGACTGCTGAAATTTGACAGCTGTCAAAATTATTCATTAATGATTAATTACGAATATGGGATTTGTCTTAAAATTACAACCTCGATAGAGAGAGGCTCTCGCTTTGTGGAAGAGAAACGTGAGTTGTTTGCGGGACAGCCTGTGCATTTCAATTCTGAACAAAAATCGAATTGAACATGTGTGTTTTTTTTGTTACCGTTACTTTCGCACAGTTTAATTTGAAAATAACAAGATATCCTTGTCGCAAAGATTTTATTTATTTATTTAAAGAAGTTCATTTCCAGCTCGAAAGAATACTGCGCTAAGAAATATTGTACACGGAACACATTTATTAATAACAACGTATTAAGTAATGCTTGTGACTTAAGCTAGATTCTCTGTACAATTTCAATGATTAAAACTAAAACGTTTACTGTACAAAAATGCGTTAAAGGATATATAAATAAATAAGTATATAAAATTAATTAATAAATACATGATCACATGGCTTAATCATTTCAAGTTGTGAATATGAAAATTGCACGCAATGCGTCCGGCAGTAAGTAACGACGACGAAAACACAACAACTTAAAAAAAAAATAAATCTCACTTGGATACCTATGTACGTATGTAAATATTGGTGTGAGTGCAATTTTAATATTTCAGGAAGTATCTGACACTCTCTCTTCTTCTACGCTCTTGATTCGTTCCTGAGTAAACATATTTTGGATTTATTTTAAGCATGGCAGAGTATCTATCGCTTACTATGTCTTAAAGATGGGTCTAAAAATAAAAGTCGCAGTACAGATTACAGTACACCCGCAACAAGCAATACAGAAACATAACTAAACACAAACGCGTCTTCTTCCCAATTACGGTTATGCTCCTGTACAGAAAATTTCGAGACTGTTGTCATGAAATTGCAAATTCTTTTCCTGCGATGGAAAAGATCACGGGATTAGCAATCAATTTATTTTTGGGTATAGTTTAACAGGAGCAAATATTATTAAATAAAACCCAAAATCATTCATTTATATAAACAGTTTCTTGGCTCAATGGGGAAACAAAACCGAAAACATTGTGCAATCAAAAAAAAAAAAAAAACCTACTGTTTGTATACAGGGCGATTCACGATAAAATAAATAACAGGCAAAGTGATTATATATACAGTCACTGGCAACTTTAAAAATCAACCACTTATTATAAATACACGTTCGAAACAAAAGTAAGCATGCAAGTAATAAAAAGTAACCAAAACTAGTGATTAATTCAAAAACTGGAAGTTGCAGTGTTATTTTCTTTTTTTCCGGACACTTTCTATATTTTGTCAAAATAGAATGAACCAACGAGTTAAGAATTGACAGGAGGGAAAAAGGTACGGCAATGGGAAAATGCAACTACAACTGACGGAAGTTATCACTTTGCGGTAGCTCGATCTCTGCAGTATAACGGTTTGTTGACATCCGTTGTAGTAAGATAATTGCCGGATTTTGTGTTTGTATCTGAGTTTTGAATGATACTTCAATGACTTCAGTTAAAAAGTGAACGACTTTAGGTTAGTTTTGGAATTTTTCGATGCGTGATGCAACAAACGTAATGTAAGTAATATCCTTACATCTATTTTCATGACAGAACTCCAGCGTCTGCGATTACTGTTAGTGTTACTCTCTCCTTTTATTCATTACTCGTTGGCATTCCAACGAGTAATGATTAACAGGAGAGACTCACACTAACAATAGTCGCAGACTTGGTGATCGATAAAGTCTGTTCGATAGCTCTGCATCTCCTACACCTTTGCTCTATTTTTGTCACTCCTATTTATGTTATATCATATACATCGCACTCTCTGAGGAGCGGTTGGTGCAAAAAGTGTAGAAAATTGCAGAGCTATCGAACACACGTAAAATTCCTTTGTTTATTTCTTAAGGTTTTGAAGATTTTTTAAACATATCTCTTCGATTCATCAGAATGGAGTCAAATGGCCCGAAAGAGTCGAAACGAAGAGGTATCTTTAAAACCATAAGAACTAAACGAAAGCAGCATTTCACCTAAAATGCGGCCTCTAGTTATTACAGACTTGAGTTAAAAAGTGAAGGACTTTTAGGTTAGTTTCGGAATTTTTCGACGATCAATGATGCAGCAAGCCTAACGTAAGTTCCTTCCAAGTAATTTCATGATAGAACACCAGTGTCTACAATACAGTTGATATTTATTAAATTTAGTGAAGCATATTATAAACAATGGCTTGTGATCGCATTTTATAAAATGCTTGTGTACGTCTTTGACACACATCGTCCATATTTAGTTACCACTTTGAATACGTTTAGTTGCCATTTTGGACATTCTTTAGTTACCATATCGGACAAGAAACTACTGTTAGTGTGACTCCCCCGTTTTTTCTTTACTCGTTGGTATAAACAAACGTTAAAATAAATAACAGGCAAAGTGATTATGTATGCAGTCACTCAAGAGTACTTTAAAAATCAACCATTTATTATAAATACACGTTGGAAACAAAAGTAAGCGTGCAAGTGACAAAAAGTAACCAAAACTAGTGATTCTTAAGATGGGATTTTCACACTCTATTTCAGTTCGTCATGTCTCGCTTAAATGAAACAAAAGTAACCGAGTCCTGTTACAGGGAAAACTGAAATACAATGTGGTTTGGATGAAAGAAGAAAAAAAAAAAACAAAAACAAAAAACGAGGTACTAAACTACAAATAACAGTGCGAACGACTTGTTGAAATATTTTATATTTTGAAGCGAATTTCTCTTCGACAAGAAATGCTGACAGTAAATTTCGAATAACACTTTCGGTTGGAATATAAAAGATCCGTTTCAGGCAACAAAGCAATAGAATTATTACAAACTGTATCGTGCGCGCTAGCTACATTACATTGTTATTAGTATTACCACACAATACGCACATGTACCTGAGCAATTTTATAACAAACAATAAATATGTATGTAAATGTAACGTGGCACGAAAAATACAACACGTATTGGTTTCTTTTAAGTAAGTACTTACATACGTTACGGTCTGCAGATAAGTAAGTAGCGTTCAAAGTACGCACATATAAAACTTGTTTTTTTTTTTTTAATATACAATAATAACAATAACATTTAGTATAATACAAAGGGGAGTCGCTTACTTCAGTCAAATATAAATATGTATTGCATATCGATTTTTATTATTATACAAGTTTACAAATTAAATTTTTTTTTCATTTCATGCTAATACTGGAACACCTTCTGTTTTAATATTAAACGTGTAAAGAGCACCGGCAAATATAGTAAATGTATTTTAGGTCAAGCTTATTTCTATTTATTAAAAAAAAGCTACACAAGTTCAATTGAATTGAAATGCTTCGAAGTTTCTCCAACCGACAATAGATGGGGCTGACTGCTTTTTCATCATAAAGTTCGTAGATAGATAAAGTACCGCAATTACAATTACCGCCATTTTGGATGAAAATAAACGCGCAAATTTAAAACTGAACGTAAACAGGTCAGCATTTCTAACTAGTTTGAAACTATCAAATATATTCGCCCGTCGAATTAATCACCGCTTACAAGAGCTGCAATAAATTTGAAACATGGATTGGCGCATGCTTCTGACAGTTTCGGACTAGTCAGAAGCAGCTGTTCGAACAAAGCTAATGTAATTTCAATTTGGCGCGCTCATTTTGAAGTTTCCGCAACCGACAATAGGTGGCGCTGACTGCCTTCTCGTCATAAAGTCCCTAGATAGATAAAGTACCGCAATTACCGCCATTTTGAGTCAAGATGAAATTTATAGCGTTTTCGATTCATCTGCACTGGTTGCACTCGGTGTATTTGCATCTTCTTTTAACCTCATGCAATAATACGAGATGAAGATATTCTGAGTGCGCACTAGTGCGGTCAATCGAAAGCACTATTACATTGGCTTAATTAATTGCAGACTATGTACAGCTGAATTCAATAAAAAACGGGAAATGAAATTTTTCCAATTGTAAATTTGGTTGTATTTGTCAATTAAATGTCTACTTGACAACAGGGACTTGACAATACATACCTTCTAAAAAATCTAACGTATTTATTTATAAACTGACGTAGCGTCAAATAATTCTAACCTATTTCTAATAAAGTCATTTTCACACTATGAAAATATTGAAAGAAAAAATGCCAATTTTTTTTTACATTTCCCGTTTCTATTGATTTCAGCTGTACTTAGTGACTTTATATCTGCGTAAATCTGTCTAGGGACTTTAATTACGTGTAAAGTCAGTAAATACATAAACTAATGCAATTCATTAAGTCATTATAAATTTGAATTTGACACAAAACGGCTGTAATTTCGGTACTTTATCTAGCTCGCGACTTTATTTCATCACTGTTTGAAAGTGCATTCTTTTTTTCCATAATTAATTTTTTTTTAATAACATCTTAGTCTTTTTAACGATCGGAGGATTGTTTGAATTTACCGCCGTTGTCACGTTAGCAACGCATTTCTGCGTTGATTTTTTTTAAGTGGCGTCTTGATTACAGATATTTTATGATAATCGTGCAAAGTTGTTCTTGATATAAAAACAAAGCGAATAATAAAAATAAGATACAGCAATTACAATCGAAAGCACAAAATAGCACGCAAAAACAGTTTCCTGTAATTGTTCTTTCTCGAAATGGCATTGTTCGAATACGAATTCGCAGATGGCGTTACAAAATGACTGTATTGGTGTTTTTATCTCCGCTAGATGCCGCTGTACATGACCACTTCTCCGCAATTTTTGTGTTAAAAAGGTAGGGATACATAGTTTTTTTGCGATTTTTACACTGCGATACGGACAGTGTTGCCAGGTTGCAGGGAAAATCCCGTTTTGCAGGGAATAATCGAACAAAAAGGGATGCAGGGAATACCTTTAGAAAAGAGGGACATTCACTCAATCGAAACATCATAGCAATGATTTTAAAGTTGCAACTAAAATGCTGCAGCCGTGAATATGGAGACGAACCAATACAATCATGGTTTCGTTCGTCGTTCTTATGGTTTGTTGGTTACTCGTTTGCTAGACATACATGCCTGACACGTGCGATCTTGCGAGATAGCTTTAGAGTGAAAATTATGTGGCAAGCCATATGGCAAGCTAAGATTGACAAGTGACAAGTTATAAAAAGTAAACAGTAACACAAAAGAAACGTGCAAAGTAGTGATTATATTTTTGCCTATTTTTTAACCCCTACAAGGAAAATTTTGCAATGAAAAGGTGTAAGTATATAAAAAGGGAAAATTCAACATTTTATTAGGGAATTTTTGTGGTAGACACCTGGCAACACTGGATACGGAACACATTACAATTGAATATGTGAGATTAAAAAGGGCCCAAGTCCTGCTCGAATAATTATAAGAAATTGAAGAAAAAAGGTTTTTGAAAGTTGATTTTTCTTAATAGGTAAACTTTTTCTTTCACCTGATACTATATTAAATTTCCGTGTGTTTCGATCACATAACCAGGGAAAAACGTTTCTTAAATTTTACCAAAATAATGGACATATACAATCTGGACTTGGGCCCTTTTTAATCTCACATATTCAATTTATACGAAGCCATAAGCGTAAGTAAAACAGTTTTTCACTGATTTGAGTCCCTTCTTAACAGATCTCACCAACAAATGTCAAACACACCTGTATTTTCATGACCAGTTTACAGTTTACTTTCGTTCAAAGACGCGAATTGAAAGCTTTCAAATTTGACAAGCTCCCTAGTAAAGAAATGAGTTCGCACACACTGTTGCGACTTGGCGATACATTGCAATTTTGATTGCCATCGCTATCGCTATCGTGGTCGCGATCGCCTATGTGTTCTTCGCTTAAGGCTTTTGTAAAACCATTGCTTATATATGTCTAGTTAGTCAACCGACGGAAATTAATTTTAGTTCTGGACCAAGATTGATAGGGGGCGATGGACTAGAAGTGTAGCACTCCAGCAGACGTTAACAGGTTTGAATCTCCACTCATCAACTGTTTCCAATAAATGCCGTCTCGATTTATTTGCGCTGTGTTGCACTGTGGTGTTGCCGTGTATTTCACCGAGTTTCGTTATAGTTGTGAACATAATACTTAAATTAGTCACATTTTCTTCAAATTTCTCGACGAATTTTTTAGGATGTCGGGGAACAAATGTAGTTATTTTAGGTGCGAAAAGAGCCTGAGAAGAAACCCTGGACTACGGACTATGGATTATAAATTCAGGTTAACGAACATTGCCGCTAACAAGAGAAAGTCCCCAACCCGAAAATTCAAAAAAAACTGAAACTTTGTGGGTTAGTAGTTCACCCTACGGTGAACACGGAATTATTTTACCTGCCCAAAAAGCCCTAAATGAGCAACAACACCCTTTGAAATTTCTGCGATTTTCGGTTTTCTGCAAATAAATCGGCAACCGATAGAGATAAAAATTAAAATTATATGACCAAATATTTACAACACAACAAAAGCAAATGAAAATTTAAAAAAATTATTGGTGGACACTGGAACCATTTGGATCCTATTTCCATTGCGGCACTCTACATGTTTTAAATGGAACACTCTATGCTCGATAATTTGCTGGAAAATTCATTTTTTTTTTGCTTAATTAATACTTTTCAAATTTCATGTAAATAGATTTAAAAATAAAAATTCTGGAATTCACATGTCGAGGGACTCTCAATATATTTATACACACTCTTAAAAATAGTTTGTGACGGAGAAATAAGAAAATTTAATTAAAAATTTTTTCACAGAAAGTTAACAAAAAAATAGGATCTTGTAATGAATTTTTCTTTAAATAAATGTAAAACGATAAATAAAAATAAAACAAAATGCAGGCGATTTTGATATTTTTTTTAAATATACAATCGCGTACAAAAAAGTGGATGTTTTACGTCAATTTTATAATATAAAAATTTTGCCTGGTGGTTGTAATTATGAACTGAAACTTATGGATTACAATCAGTAATATTTATTTTTTGTCATCCGTAAATATCAGCTCATAATTACAACAACCTAGCAAAAATTTTATATTATAAAATTGGCTTAAAAAAGTAAACTTTTTTTGTCCGCGACTGTAGTACGATATTTTTGTAAATTTTAGTGTGATAACAAATAAAACAAAAGTCTCAAATGTTCCAAAACTAAAGTAATTAAATACAGGCTCTCGTTTCCCTGCATATACAGGGTAGCCCAACGAAAACGAAACAAACTGAATATCTCTCAAGAAAATTTTTGTTTGAAAAAATGCAAAAATGGGTCGATTTATAATCCCACTTTTCTATCCTATACCGAACCGTCATACGTCATCACCCTCCCTTCCAGCTCTCTGACCAATAGAATTTAAATAGCAAATGTACCATGAATGGCATCTCATTGAAAAGGTAATTTTATATAGTAATGTGAATATGAATGTCCGAAAACTTGATTTTAGCGCCCTCTTTCGGGGAAAAAATTGTTAGAATTTAATTAAATTTAAGTAACGTTTGTGAAATCCGCCATTAGTCAGTTTTCAATATTTTTACGTAATTTCAATTCGCGCAGTGAATTACTATTAAAATTAGCTTTCATATGAGTTATCAGTTATCACACACTTTGGATTATTTAACAATTTTTTTCCCGAAAGAGGGCGCTAAAATAAAAATTTCGGACATGCATATTCACATTACTGAATTCTCTATAAAATTACTTTCTCAATGACATGCCATTCATGGTACATTCCCTATTTAAATTCTATTGGTTAGAGAGCTGGAAGGGAGGGCGATCACGTATGACAGTTCGGTATAGGATAGAAAAGTGTCCCCTTGGGGTTATAACATATGTCCAAATAAATTTCTGATAAAGGTAGGCCATGGAAGATAAATTATTACGTTATTTACATTAAAATATTGTCCAGTTCTTGAGTAGTTAAGTAAAATTGAAGTTTAATTCGCCATATCTTACAGCTTGATATGTCACAAGGGAGGAAGGATCTGACAAATGCATTGTAAATGTTCAGTTAGGTGCCTTATTATATCCGAGTTTCAAATATTAGTTTGATAACTTAAAGGATTCAGAAGATGTTGCCAAAAGAAAAATAAGTTTCATCCCTCTTTCAGGGAATTATAACTCCCTTATTATTGACTTTTGGAAGAAAAGTATTGAAAAAATTGTTTCTTTTGCGCCTCTCTATATACTGTTTCAGTCTCAAACGAGGGTTTGGGACATCCTGTATAATCCATGTTAAAGTAATTAGATATTTTTGTCTGGAAGGTAGAAAAGTACAGAGATTGGATGAGAGACCACATACTGTAATTAATTTTATTCATGATAAGACGGTCGAAAGAATTTTAAAAATTACTACAGGAGAGATTAATTGCCATATAACAAAAATTATAAATCATCACAGAGCATCATTAACTTTTGATTGCAATATCAATCAAATCAATATTAACACGTATCAGTTAAATACCAAAGAAAAATTTTATATTATAAGAAACACAAATATGTTGTAAATTAATGTCAGTATTGCAAAATGTGAGTACAAACCTCACAACAATCACTTTCTGAAATATACCGAAAATTGAAGGAAACAATACCACTTTCAATATTATTAAAAGGTCCCATGTAGGTGTGAGTAGATATGAAGGAACATTAAAGGATATTCGGCGAACAGTTATTCAACGATTGTAAAACTAGACCTTAGTAATATCAGTTACAGAATCAGCAAATAAAAATAGCAGATGTCTTTCCATAGTACTAAAAGAAAAAGGCAAACCACAGAGAAAGAACTAAAAAAAAACAGGTAGACAGAAATTGAGAACTTGAACATTATAAGTTATTTGTAATTTTTTTCATAATGTAATATTTTTTGTAATAACATATAAATAAATATTTGAATTTTTCAGTATGATATAATGAAATATTTTATGCCCTTAAATTAAACAATATTTTAAGTAATTTTGAAATGAACTTGGTTCAATATATTAATTTTTGTGGAAAATTTTAGCCTAATCAATCAATTTATTTTTTAATTTAAATTCTTCAGTGTCTTCTCTAATTACTCTTATGATCAAATATGTATTTAAGAGCTTCCGAAATCCTAACTTCCGTAGGCACAATTCAAATTAACCGCTAATTCTCTCCCACTACAAGAAGTCGTGCGGAGATTTTAGCCGCTCGTTAGATTTCAGTCACAGTAGATAAAATAATTTTTCTTTCAGCCGAGTTTCAAACTTTATAAACACATGCCGTTCATGTATTTTGTTTTAATCAACAGTTATTAGATGGCAGCACATTCTGAAGACTAGGTTGACTAACTATTAATACATAAACAATGGTAAAACCTTTTATAAATGAAGAAATGAGAAAGAACAATTACAGGAAACTGCAGTTACCACTTTTTTCCACTATACATAATTATGTGAAATACACCGAAAACTGTGGCGCACAAATCAAAATATCCCCAATCGTTTAATTAACACTTACTTCTAACATTTAAAATACAAAGCGATCAATAAAGACTGTTGTCTGCCGTTACTTATTGTCCGTATACTTGATATCTCCACCGCCAGTGTCAAAATTAAAAAAAAATTCCTGATTTAGAGTGTACCTGTACATGTCAGTGGATAAAAGCCAGATTAGATGTGTGTGGCATATAATTAACGTTTGAATATACCGGGTGATTTTTTTAAATTTTTTATCAACTCTTGCCTTGGAATTGGGACGGCATCAAGGACGTGCAATGACGTACTTTTCACTTAAGCTAAGACATGCCGTCCAGATCTCCTGACAAGAGTTCATAAAATTTAAAAAATCACTCACTATTGGTTTGCTTTCAAAATTAAGAACGCCTGTTTAAAATGTATTAATTATTATAAACAAGTTTAAAAATAGTTAAATAAAACCGGAAGAATCACAAATGTGCAGTGATGCCAACTTAATACGTATTATCAATTTGACCGTGCGGCGTGCAGATGTCAAGTAAATGAACTACGCTACGATGTGCCACCTTTCTAATAATGGAGGACTGCGTTACATCAGATTTATTTCAACTTACGAAATGTGTTGTTCAAATAACTTTGCGTAGCAACGAAATAAATAAATAAATCACGTCGCTGGCGAATGCCAATGAACAGAATGTGAACAAAATTCACTAAATTTCCCCAAGTTGTAACTTCAGGGTACTTCAGGGTACACAGTTGACGTAATTCGGATCCAGTGTTGCCAACCCTTGCGTAACTAACTAAATTTTAGTATTTATTGATAAAATAACCGAATTGGGTAAATCAGCGATTTGTTTAAATAAATAACTGGCGTACTCGACTTGGGGGGTTTCTAACGAATACCTATTGAAGAGTTGCAGTCTGTGTTATTCGTTGTTGGCTCGCGTTGATTTTAAAGTTACACAAAACCATTTGAAGCTGCATAATAGCTTAACGTACACTTTTAAAAAATAAATAAATATCTTCGTTTCCTTCGTTTGTTTCCTTTTTTCAACTTTTTTTAGTTTAATTTACTTTAATGTTTTGAATTTGGGATTTGTTTTAATGCATCGGTTTTTCTGAATACGTCGAGTTGGCAACACTGCTAGGACCTAAATATCGATATAATCCCTCTCGGAAAGCAGTTTCTTTTTCCATCGATCACATTGTATATTTAAAGTACAAAAATTAAAACGCCAAAAACAAATTTAATAAATAATGTTGAGAATACAAATAATAATGTTAAAAATATGTCAGCCGTGAAATAAATCTGTGAAAAATTCAATTCCACTTTTCAGACCCCTCTCCCTCCCAGTGATGCCAACCATATATTTGCCGGTGTTTCTTTTTTTGAGCTCAAATCAATTATAATTATCATGAAAAGGAAGTAGGTAGTATAAAATGACAATTTCATGCGACTGTTTGGGAGACTGGATTCACTACAAAAAATCAGAACATACCTTTTTGCAAAAAAAAGTACGCTTCGTTTAATTTGTTACACAGGATGATTAAAAAGTAAAGAACATCGATGGCAGAGTCGCCGTTATAAGTGGAACGAAAAAAAGCTTGAAAAACTAAACTTAAACGGCCAATTATTTTTCTACGCACCGGCGTTTTTCATTTGTTCCTGTGACGTCATAATCCCGGACTGTAACGTCATCCGCGACTTTTTATAAATACAACTCGCATGTTGCTCCAAATTGCGAGAACGTAAAAACATACAAATTCAAAAAATAGAAGGCGTTTTTTTTCCAACTTTTAATGAAACAATTGGTACGTAGTTTTTCTAAATGCATTTATTAGTTAACGCACTGATAAAATTAATAAAAATTAAAAACAACTGTTCTAATTCGATTAGGTTTTTTTTTTTTGCAAAAAGGTTCCTACTTCCAAAATGGAAATCGTCATTTTACAACGTATGTAGATAACACAGTTTACCCTTCGAGGCCAAACGTACAAAAGAACATTTCTACTTAAGTACTAAAAAACAAAAATTAACTAGTGGAATGTCTGCGTAAGTTAGACCCACCGCCGCCGGGGTGGGCCTCCCTTATCATGATTGCTTGCGCCTTTACTAGTACTCCCACCTCGCAAAAAATACTCGCTCGACGCTCTAGAAGAAGCAGAACAAAATAAATTACAAACTGATATGTATGTGTGCATCGAAGCAAAGAAGGAAAGACACGCACGGGGGGTTAATAAAAGCGCAAACAATCATAAATATTAAAACACGAATAAGTAAGTCGAACACTGTTGTTGTTAGTTTCGGTGGAAATCTAGAGTTTGATCGCACACATCAAAAATTAGGCCTTAATTTTTTCCCTAGACTAACAACTGAAACGTCGTACAGAGCAGCATCACATATTTTTTAAAAGGTTGTCCTAAATTAAAGAGCATCCTGTCCATCTGCCAGTAAGAGCCCGATGATTACAGTTTCCTGTAATACGTGAGATGATTACAGTTTCCTGTAATCGAAAAGTACGACCGCCTAACAAAATTTTGAGTATTTTTAGCTTGAAGACAAATTGATTGTTTTGAATCAAATTCGAGATTTCCACGGTCTTTCGTGAAAAAACTAAAGCTACATTATTTTTCTTCCTTATAAAAGAATATAATCTCACACGTGTACTTCACGAAAAGCTACACTATACTTGTTAGTCACACACTAGTTTAAAAAAGAAAACAGAGAGGTGGATGGATGAATGATACATGACCAATCAGTGTGCTATTACACCGAGTGAGTCCGAAACGCGCGCTTATTCTCAGTCGTAATCGCTCTCCACACGGCTCTTGAGTTGTTCCTGATTTTTCGCACGGCGGCGGCGGGGGCAAGAGTGAGAGGAAACACGTACAAATGCGTCAGTGTACACAGCAAGACATGGTTTACTTGTGGCAAATTAAATTAAATCAAAGAACACTACGCGCTGCCCCCATCTCGGCAGCAAGACGTGAAATAATAGATACTGTCAGATTAGAAATTATCCTTAACTATGTCGAGTTAATTAAAAGAATAAAAAAAACCGTCGAGAATAAACTATTTCTGTTTAACGTATGCAAGCACTTACCTATACACCAAACGTCCAAATATGTACTGATCTTCCAAGTCAAAGTGACACACTATGTATAATTTATTCTCGGCTGTTTCGCAAACGAAGGCCAAAATAAAATAGTACGCAACACTACGCAAAATAAAGCGAAATAGTAGTAGTAATACAATCGAACTAGTAAATGAGGAATGAATAAAATTGTAAGTGGCAAGGTGTGTTTAAGTTTGGTTACTTTTTAAGACTCCTACACACTTACCGTACATTCAACAAGAGAGTGAGTTAAAATTATAATAAATAGAATTTTAAGAAAACAACTCCGTGTATCACCCTACTCGAAAGTAAAGAGTAAAATAAATAAGCTCAATTAACAACAACAACAAAAAAGCATGCATATATACAGCGAGTTAACTACGACTGTGTACACAGACGGGGTGGCTTGGAGCTTTGGAGTGCAACCAAAAAAATGCACTGGGATTTTCCGTCCGCTCATTAAAACCTCAGTGTATTTTTCCAGTGTAATAACAACTGATTTACAAACAAAAAAAAAAACTAAAAAATTAGTGCTTGGTGATTCGAACAGTACGTAGGATTCCGAACGCCACTAATTCACTTGTTTTAACAAAGCTTTGCGCGAGCATTACACCCACAGTTTCGGAATCCCGCAAGAACTCATTCACCGAGTATTTGTTGTTAAGTCACGAAGCGAGAGCAGCACAAATACTAAGTGAATAAGGGCGTTTGTGTTCGTCGATTCAATCGGCACAGTGTGTATGGGGGTTGCGGGGGGTAGTGAAATTATGTTTCAGAACTCACCATCTCCGAGGTGAGGCAATAAATGGCGTCGTCGACGGTCTTCTTGTGGTGGCCCGAAACGGCAGACGTGTTAGATCCTTGGCGTAATGGTGTTGTTGGACAGCCTACACATCATCCCTAATCGCTTAACCAAGTGTTCTAAACTAAATTTTCGTTTATTGTACAGTGGGGGCCGTTAAAATCGTTACCCTCGCCCTTAGTGTCCCATGCTTTAGGACGCCCCATTCATGATGTTAGGGGTTAGTGTCCTTCGAGTCGTAACGATTTACTTGGCCACCAGTGTACGTATCAATTTCGTACATTTTATTATGCTACTGGATTTTCTGCTTTCTACACATTCTTTAACGTACCTGGCTAAATCAATTGCGAAAAGATAAGAGATTAACGACGATAAAAATAAATAAATTCATTGTAATGCGTGTACAAAGAGCTTCTAAAAACAAACCGGAAGTACAGTGCGATCAACAGTGACCGTCTTTGCCGCCACTTTCATTTATGGGGGCGTACTACAATGTGCCACATTCTAATAATGGGGAACTGATTTATTTTCAATTAAAAAATCCTTAAAAGCGGGATTTACTTCTTTACTAGTTGGGAATACTGACTTCAGTCGTTTCAAGGCCAGTAAAAACTTGCTCTCCAAAATTGGGCACACTTGTCATTTGACAACTTTCCACTTTCGTCAACTTTAGTGACTACTTTCGTCTATTCAGTGACCACTTTGGCCATCTTCGGTGACCACTTTGATCAATTTCAGTTACCACTTTGGTCAACTCCAGTGACCACTTTCGTCAACTTTAGTGACCATTTTCGTTCATATGCTTAATGTGTAAATTAAAGAAAACGCTTGCACTAAAATGACCGTCTTTTCTAGAGATCTTATTTCCGGCAAGTTTGAATTGCCGACATTTCTAGTGATTTTCTTTCTGGTAATTTTAATCAAATTTAACGCCCGTCAAATAAAAGTTTGAAATGTCCAAGTGTGTCGTTGTTAGGGTTGGGTGTTTAAATTTCCCGCCAATATTTTGCACTAAAATGGCGGCTGATTGCGGTACTGTAATTATTTAGTGACGGTACGAATTTGTGCATACAAGTGACATCTATTGAGTATTTGACAAACTATTTTTAAAGCGTTCGTTCCTATCTCGTTAGCTATCTAGAGAGATCTATTATCTTAGCAAAAATCCTTAAACCGAGAAAAATTTATTGCAGTAATTGATTTTGATTTCCACGTGGAAAGTTTCTTTTAAATATTACGCGTATTAATCGCCGGTAAAAAGCAGAAAATCCAGTGCAAAACTTAAAAAAATCACAGTTAAATATTTTATTGTAAATACACAGTGATCAACAATGATCGAATGTGCCGCTCTACAACAATTTTTTATCGACCCCGCACGGCATTGTGTAGTTATTATTATTATTGACATCCTTATAGAGAGTAAATTGGGGAATGAAAGATTGATAACATCATTCTTGACCACAGTTTATTGTACGAAATTGATATTAAATGAATTTCTTTTTTAAGATTTATAAAATGAAATCGAAAAAGTTCGAAACCCCCATTACGACGCAAGTAGGTACATACAAATTGAAAAAAAAGTTTTCATCAATATTTCTAATTGCGCCAGAAACTCTTGATAAAAACCGTACAAGATTAGCCTTATTGATTATGTCTAAACACTCTTGTTTCGTCACGGCAATGCGAAAGAATCACTTCGTGTTCTAAATCATCACAATACTGTCAGGAGATAAAATATTTCAACACAACAGAGGAGGCGAAAGTCGATGTGGATTCGAACAACACAAAAAAGGGTGCCATAAGATAATCAATAATCTAATCTATCGAAAGAAAAAGTCATGCTTTGGATAAACACTCACTTACCCATGTCTCCGCTGCTCGAAGACTCGGTGAATGATGGGGTGCCTTCGGTCCACGTCGGCGTCGAGCCCTCCACCGACGCGGGGGGCGTCCACGTCAACCCCCGAGAGTGACTCGAGTGCCCAGCGCCCGAACTACCCGATTCGACGCTCAAAGAAGACTTGTTTTCCGCCCGAGATTCTAATCTAACATCTGTTATACTGAAAGGGTCCTTTTAAGTTTTTTTTTTTTACTTTTTGTTCTTCAACTTACCTAACGGCGTCCTCCTTGTAACTTCTTATGGTAGTGACGTGGTGCGTCGTCTGCACTCTGACTTTCGCAGGGGTGACCGCCGTGCCACCCTCCAAATGCGTGGCGGTGGTCGCGTGCTCGAGAGCTTCGTCGAAGGGTGGCGGAGGTGTACTGCAGCAACTTGGCACTACACCTGAAGCACACATATAGCCCTACAGCACTAGCACCGACTGTGAATAGAAGACAAGCCTCCCAAGGGGTAAGTTACAGTTACGAAACAAATGGGCAGGTGGCGCATTAGTTTTATCACAGTTAATAATATTATATACGGTGACTGCTACGAGTTACACATTGAGATGTAAGAGAAAGAAAGAAAATGAATGCCGATGTGATGCGGTTATAAGAAGAGAAAGGGAGAGAGTGCAAGCGCAAAATAAAAAAAAAACGAAAACGGTTATGATACGGTGCAAAGGTTTGATCTTCCTGCATTGCTGCCTACGGAACCTGGCAAAGGAAAATAAAGTTTTACTTGCCTTCAATAAAAGACGCCCAAAGAAGCAATAAAAAAAGGAATAAAAACTGTACCCAAATAATAATAATCAATAATTGTCTCTACGTTTGCCTAACAAGCAACTGCTACTTAACGTAATACAAACAAAGCTACACACACACACACACACATCGTTATGTCTAAATAGGTATAATAAATTTGGGGAATTTATTTTTAAATTATGATTGCCCACGTAGTCATGCAACTTTACTAGAATCACAGATAACAGATCTCTCCAGATAGCCAATGACATAGCGAGGGAAAGGACGCTCTAAAAATAGTAATGACATCTATTGAGTATTTAACAAAATTCGAAAATAGAACATTTGTCACAAACCATTTGCTAATTGCCAAGCTCACCGCCAGATGTCTCTTTTAATAACAGAGAAATAATTGTAAAGTGAGGCTAGGGTGCGAAAATATGACGTACCGTTATAATATACTGTTAATTCTCCTTTTAAACTTTGCATTACCCCATTTAGTTGCAGAATTTGTTTACATATTATTTATGTTTACAGATTTCGGTTTTCCACTCTGCCATAGTAGCGGTAGCGCCACCACCACGTATTTGGTGAGTCAAGTTTAATTCCTAATTTAGAACGACATGACATTGGCCATCTGTAAAGCTCTTTTATCTGTGCTAGAATCGATATCATAATTGATACAAAAAAGTAATTTAAACCAGGTCCCCTTCAAAATTTCTTACATCCCCCTTGCTGGTAAAATCATAAATCTGAGTGGGCAATTGGGCAAAACTACGTCTTTCCAACGCGTCGATTTTTCGCCTAAGCGAATCCGAATCTCCCCTCTTGACCAACTGGCAGGACTCGACGAAGAGATTCTCGGATTTGACCGACCGCTTCAAGGCGGGAAATACTTTGCGACCGCCGCGATTCAAACAGAAATCATCGCCGTCGTTCTTACTGACGGAAGTATTCGAGCGACACCTACGATTCAAATGCTGCTGCAAGCCGAGGGCTAAGGTGAAACTACCAGGGAGTTGTTGGAAAGGCGCATGCGCGTCATGCACGTACACAGTTTGAACTTCATGCTGCGCACCTTTCCCGTTAGCTCCGCACTTTTTGGCTTTCGGCGTTCCTCGAGGGGGGACCGGGGGCGGGATTTTCGGTTTCGTTTCGCAGAAGGAAGGGTGGCGCCCGACCAGGACGGCCGGGTAAGCCGCCGGGGGGGACGTTAACGGGGTGGAGGCGGACACGGGAGCTGCGCTCGCAGAGGGAGGTGAGATTTTCACAGGGACGGTCTCTGTGGGACTCACTATAAATATCAAACGTGGACGTTAATACGGGAATCATACGTATTTTTTTTTGTTGTTGTGGTCCAGGCAGATGCAGCATGGAAAATGAAAAGAATTAAAATGCATTTTTGTTGTTTGGTTTGTGGAAACTCAAATTTCAGACATTCCAAAGATTTTGGTCTCATTTATTAAAGTGGTTACATTTTGAGGTGTGTGGAGAAACATGACTCAGAGTAGGCCACGTATAAAATTGGCAACACCGATGTTGCTATGCTAGCACAGTGGCGACACTCGAATATAACTGTCGATTCGCCATTTTGTTTGATACCTCTGATTACATTTGGTATCAAACAGTATGGCGGTCGATTTTGGCACTGACGTTTAAGTATCGCTACTGGGTAATTGCTAGTTGTTTGAAAAATTTTTCTCTTTGTTTCAAAATGTAAAACTTGTTTGTTCTTTTCTATTAAACATTACATTTACGTATTTGACAGAGATGTACAGTGCGATAGAATAAAAAAAAGTAATAAGAGTTGGTGTGTGGGAAATATGAAATTAAACACGGCTCCGAGTAGGCCATCTATACATACAACTTTAGAGTTGGCAACACTGATGTTACTAGTTGTTTGTTTTCAAATGTAAAACTGACTTGCTTATTTTTCTATTAAACATTACATTTGTGTATTTGACAGATATCTATAGTGCGATAGAATAAAAAAAAGTAATGAAAGTTGGTCGTGAACGTCTCGCCTTAAAATTATTAATTTAACGGAAGTCCAACTGTCACTGTTACTTTTCAGATTTTAAGAAACGACTCGAAATTGCTTCACAATTTTAAAAGTAGGGTGTGAAAAGTTCGCTTGTTGTCATGGAAACGATAAAAACACAAGACTTCTTGAAACAGACGAGCGAGATGCAAAATAGGTTAAAAAAAAACGTGGGTGAGAGAGACGCGATTACACGCCGAAGCCGAAGGTATAATTTTCGAACGCACCCCACACGTTGTCCCAACACTGTTGGCAGCACAGCCTTTCAAATACATACAAACCATTACAACTACAAGGATTTTGAAACTCGTTTCGTCAATTTAAACGTGACATGCAAATCCACAAATGCAAATAAACTGCAATAAACAAGAACACCTATGTTTTCGATAGCTGGACAGTTAATTTTTTTTTTAATATTACATTATATTGTTGTAATTCCCGAACGGCCCTAAACTTTTGTTAAAAACGAATGAGTGAATGTCTAAAATTGGAGTTTCAATGTAAAATAATGCAATACCATCAAACAGTAAAGAAAAAAAAAAAGTCGTTTCGTTTCAAGAAGAATTTCAAGAAGGAAAAAAAAAACTATCTCTATAGAAACAGCTCGTTTCGTCATGCCAAATCTGCTTGAGGTAATCGAATCTTGTTGCATTTCAGCATTCATTAGCAATCAGGCTAAAACCAAAAAGCGATAGAATATGACATGAACGGATGAGATTAACGAAAGTCGTCACCCCTATTATTAATTCGTTTTCTCCGGAAGTAATGAGGAACAAGAGAGAGAGAGAGAGAGAGACTCACCAGTTTTACTCCCGTTTTGCTGACTAGAATTGACTTGTGCTTGCACAGAGGCTGCGTTGTCAAAAAAAAACAGAAAAAACAGAAATGGCACAGGGTGAATGAACACAACACTATTCAGCAGTTGTACACACGAGCCAAAAAATAAAAATGCAACGTCCACTCTCGGATCAAAGTTTAAACAAATCAAAGTCGCACACGCATTCGATATTATTATTATTATTACATAGTAAAGGTCCAAGTGCACTTACTGTTATTGTCGAGCTCTTCGTGCGGCCTCAAAGGTCTCGAGAGGGACTTCCTTTTCGAAGGGGAATGCTTAAGGGCTGCAACAAATTCTGACATCAGCGGTTTCATACGACTGCACTTCGGCAGCAACGGCATTAGTGTCGAAGCGTAATGAGGTACGAATGACATTCAAAACATAAACGTAAGGACACAGAACGAAAACAATCCACATGTAACAGTACCTTGCCTGAATAGGTGAGTTTTAGGCAACTATGTTAAATAATGCAAATGTTACTGGTGAGTGAGTGTGAGTGGTGAGCGTTAGTGTCTCTCAAACTATTAAAAAGAAAAAAAAAAAACAAAATCAAACAAACCTCCAATAATAAATTAAAACCAAAAAAGAAAATGCACTTTTCGTGTGTGCCAGAGAAGACGATGTCTTTCTGGGGAGTGAGGGGGGGGATTGTTGAAATGAACGGAACACATATTTATTTCGAAACCAAAGGATTATCCATATTAGTGACTAGTAAACATTTCTTTTTGAATAAAGTTCGTCGAAAATAAGCCTCGGGTCACTATAAAATGTAAGTTAGGTTTCAAAATCAGTCATCACTAGGGTTGCCAATATGCGGGCAATTACCCGAATTACGGGTGATTTAAGCAACCTTGCGGGTAAAAAAAATACGTGGGTAAAAATGGGTATTTTCAAAGGAAAAAAAAAAACAGATTAATTTTTAAATATTTGATTGACGACTTGTTAGTGATGTTTCAGCTTTACTATTGGCTATTGGCAACAAAGAAATCACTAAAGCCGGAAGCTGACAAACACTAAAGTAAGTAACTGACAGCCAAATCCACACTGTCGATCAGTGCTGCCAATTCCACCGATAATTCCGTAGATCTACCGGTTTTGAACTCAACTTTTGTTTTTAATTTTTATTTCTTTGTAATTTTATCAATTTTCTTTATTTCTCGATCGTCTTTTGTTTTATTTATCGTCAAAAATTGCACAATAACTATCAAATGTCTTAATTTTAGAAATTTGGACCGTTTTGTTTATTTTATGAGAATTTTTTTAATTTCTTTTTTAAATGATTTTCAAAAATTAAAATCGCCCGAATTATTTTAATCAACTGATTTAAATTAGCTCAACCGAAATTCAGAGACATCTATCGGAATTTTTCACAACTATCTTCCGAAATGCTTCACTTGGTCGGTTGGTAGCACTGTTGCCGACTGCCCCCATTGCCCCACATACATATAGATGATTTTAACCTGAAAAATCTGTCGTGCAACGTCCATGTGTGTAAAGGGCGATTTACACGAACAAGTTTTTCTTTGCAAGTGACCCTAAAAGTTTTCTCTCTCTAATATTTGCATGCATTAGAAAGAAACAACTAATTGTTTGAAAGTTTACTTGTACAAGAAAACTTTTACAGAAAAACTGGAACAAACGCTATTTTCTACAAGTTTCCGTAAAAGTTTACGGTTTGTACAAGCACAATTTACCGATTTCACGACATACCAACTTAACTTTAGAACGTGTGATTCGTTATAACCTTTAATTCCGACAATTACAAGTAAATATCTTTATTGTTCGTGAAATAAAATGCGGCAATTGCAATGCCACTTTTAAAAGTTATGTTCTTATTTGCTTCTTATCATGTTTATATTTACATTCGTTTTAAAGTTGGCAATTTTGCACAAGCAAGAGAATTTACAAGAAAAACTTATACATGTAGGTGTACGTTTAGCGTCACTTTTAAAGCCACTTCAAAAGAAAAACTTGTTCGTGTAAATCGCCTTTTAATAAAATAAATTTTGTACCATTTCATTCATTCATTTCCATAGAAATAAAACGAGGTTTAAAGTTAAACAACGATTATACAATCGGGCCTAAGAAGATTAAAATAGATTTTGAAACCTCACCTACATTTTATAGTGACTCGAGGCTTATTTTCCACGAATTTTATTCAAAAAAACATACCTATTTATTAAGTTTAAAGCAAAAGAATGTAACTGTATCACACACATTATCACATGAAATAGAAATAATATAAATATGTTTTCCGGTTCAACAAACGAAACCGACTGATAAATTATGTATTAAGAAAGCGATGAAGTTAAGTGGGAGAGAAAAAATAAACGAAAACAAATAAGGAAATAAAACGAAGCAACTGTGAGAGTGTGGACTTTACCTATGTAGCTGGTAACCAGAGTGCGAAACTTGCGATGGTTGCCTTTAATCTCGGGCAAGTCCACTACATGAAGCATTGAAACACACACATACAGAATCAGATAGAACTACCATCGACCGGCTAAGGATTTTAACTCCAAACTTACTCCACGACGACCCGTTCACTTTCGCCTCGCTCACAACGAACCGGCTCGAGAGTGAATGGGTCGAGGGCAATTAATTAATTAATTTCTACCTAATCAACTTGGGGGTGAGGGGGTATATGCAGTACTACAGGCAAGAACTTCCTCATAAAACGATTCGTCACTTTGGAGTTAACGTCATCCTTGTTTAGGCTTTCGTTTAAGAAACATTTAATTGGAATACATTTTGACAATTTTGTGTCCGTTAAATTCCAGCACAAATGTTAGGAATTATTTAACGGACACAACCTTGACTTTCATAATTAAAAAAGAAAAACATGTAGCATTTCTTTTTTGATGGGCCACATATATGAAAGAATAACATCAACGACACGACGGTCAGATTGACACGGCAACGTTTCATTAAGTCTACGGGTCAACTATAAATACTCAACGGTGCAAGTGAAAACGCCGACACTTACGTGAGGGAATCTTCTTAAATACTTTTTTAGCCATGAACTCCTGGAAGCGCTGCGCATAGAAGCTCGGTCGATGCACCGACACCGTGTCCTGCAAAGACCAAGTAATTCGAACCGAGTCGCAATCACACCCCCCCACATAGAATCATACCCCGTCGTGTATCATGGACTTCCACGTGTGCTCCAGCTTCTTCTTCAGCCGGTAACTCTGGAGGATGTCGATGATGCCGATGTACAACAGCAAGCGTTCACCTTTCGCATTTCTTGCCGGAATGCCACCGGGTCTAACGATTGAACCAAAGTAAAAAAAAAAATGCCCTACCACCTAGTTCTCCGGGGCACTTACGGAACATCATCCTCCTCATCGATTGGCTCCGATTCAGCCTGGATGCTTTCCATTGCGGTCGAGTGAGCCACGAGCCTCTGCCTATTGATCGACCTGCTACGGTTCAACGCAGCAGCCCCAATTCTATCCTCTTTCTCTCTGTCACGCTCGACATGGAGCATCCGCAAGGATGGTTCGTCTGCTGCATCGACGTCCTTGTCTTCGGGTATTTCCTCCAAGTTTGAGTGAGATCGCTTCTCCTAAAATGACCACCTCGTTTATTTATTTATTAGACCAACACAGTAAACTTAAAATTAAAACTAGAGTTAAATTAGGTATAACTATTGTCTTAATTTTAATTTTAAGTTCGCACTGGGCCTATGATAGGCCTCTTTAGGTGTGTTACACTTCTTGTAATATTTTCTGGGGCCTGTCTTTCCATCTCTTGATAAACTAACTGACGGATAACTAGCATGGAAACAATTCATATAAATCAATCAACCATTCGTAAAAATCAAGTTATTCGCTGGATAACTTTATTAATGGAAACATGGAAACACTGGCCCCTGGTTGAATAACTATAAGTAAACTTAAAATAAGCACTACTAACCAATTTCTCTCGTTGTGCCTGATCTAAATTATGAACCCCCACCAGCAAGCTGTAATCCATGATTTTGAAGCTCTCCAAAACCCGACAGTCTCGCTGTATGGTCTTTATTAGGGCTGCATGGGTGTCGGCCTCCATCAGGATGCCCTCGGGGTGAATCTCCATGAAGTCGAGGTCCTTGTACGTGGGAGATCGCTTCTGCCTCTCCGCTTTTGAAGCCTTGAAAGACCCGTTCGTTTCAAATTATTTTAGAGAAAGAAAAGGGGGGTGCTCACCTTTCTTTTGTACGTGCTCCCTTTCAGATCGTACTTTTGGTGCAGTATCACCGAACTCGGCAACAGATTATTCATAACCACTAGCCTAACGTTTTTACTATTACATTGATAACAATAAAGTCCGAAAAATTTTGGCAGCAACGTTCGCGGGTTTTGGTTCAAGTTCATGTAATAACCTGAAAAATACTTTAATTATTTTTATGAACCGCTCTTACAAAATTCGTCTAAAACCATTACTAAAAAAAAAGAGTGCACTTGAAATTAATGTGGATGTGGAATTAAATTTCCAGAAACCGTGAGGGGTAGGTTAATTTTACCTGGTAACAACTTCTGTAAAAATTCCCCCTCCTTATGCTGAACAGTCTTTATGATGAACTCATCATCTTCGGTTAAATAAAAAATGGAACCACTAGCACCTGGATTAGACAACTCCCTCAAGGGAGAATCACACATTGACATCTGCAAGGATGAATTTTTAAATGTGTGTACGTATTTTTTTAATGAAAGTCCTCACCAGAAAGTCATCCGGCTGGATGCCAAACAAATCACGAAAATATCTAAATGCTATGGGGGCGTAATTTTTGAACTTAAACTCGGAGAAGTGATGCGCCGGGGTGTGGTTCGAGCCCTCGCTGGGAAAGTTCGTCGTCTCGACGGTCATGAAGTCCTGCATGAGGAGGTCCCTTTCGGGTTTCGACGCTAAACCACCTACAGCATGTTGAATACCTAAAAAAAAATTGCCCTTTAGGTACACCTTTAAAAAAATTTAAAAGATTTTGACTTCAAGTTGCCCTTGACAAAAAAAAAACTATGAACAAAATAAGAACTGAATCCTGTTTAGAAATAATACAATATTTTGGCAAGTAATTAAAAAAATAAACGTTTCAGAGCTGAAGGTAACTGACACGATTAGCAATTGATTAGATTACACAGAACTTCTGGTAATCATTCTCGAGAGGATTTTTGTTATTGTGGAGGACAGGGTCCTTCAATCTGGAAGCAATAAACAAAAATTTTAAAAAAATGCAATTTACATAACTATGCACATCGAATAAGTGGGGGCTGGAATATCATGAAAAACGAGAACAAAAAGGAAAGCAAGGAAACTCAAAAATGAAAACGATACCGTAAAATAGAGGGAGAACACGGAACCGGGAAGTACTGATTTTTAAAGATTGAAGATAATTTAAATTTGGCGCCATTGTTCTTAGTGTATTTCATGTTTTAAATGTGGCCAACTATGGAGATTTTTTATACCCAAAAGGGACACAGAGATTTCTTTTAAAATCCTTTGCCTACCAATGGTACTTGAAAGTACCAGCATTTAAAAACCTCTTAACATTTGCATGTGCATAAATCATATGTTACTCTTATAAGAAATTCTTAAAATAGCGCGAACAATTTTTAGTATTCAATGTTGCCAATACAGAAATTCATAAACAACAAACAGTACTCTGCATAAAGCATTAGCATAAAGAGGATTTAAAGCTTGAGATGTAAGGTACCTTCAAGTGCCGCTGGTATAATGTAGACTTTAGTGACATATCAGTATTGGTGGACAAAGTGTTAATAAAAGCAATTATTTTGAGGGACTTTTGGAGGCTCTGACGCGTTGTATTTCTTTTTTGTGTTGCCGATGAGACGGTCATTACATTAGCTTTGTGTTTGTTATCTATCTTCGTTGGACAAGAGAAATTGTCAGACTGTCGGTAAAACAGTTTCCGTCTGTCTTCAGCGCACGCGTTCTATTTACATAAAAAAATCAATTTTTGCCCATTTTTTCCTGCAAGGAAAACTTCCTACTGAAGGTCTCAAGGCGAAAGAAAAACCATCGGTAAAACAGTTTCCGCGTTCCGCTGTGAACGAAATACACCGAGTGATTTAAATTATTTATCAACTCTGGCCACGGAATTTGGACGGCATGTGTGAACCATGTATTTCCGCCTTTAATAAGGTTGAATCAATCACAATTTGGTTGACTCGAACAATTTAAAGCGATTTTTTTGGTCGAAAGCAAAACGATGAAACTTTCGAACAATATAATTTTCTTCAATTTGGTTGAATTAATCAAATTGTTCAACCAAATTGAATCGCCTTCAGCGTTTGCTTCAACAAGTGAATATTTTTTTTGTTGCATGCAATGCAGAAAGGGATTTGCATGTAATTTTCACAACGAGAGCGATTTTTCAGTTTAACAGATTGACAACACTGGCTCTGATGGACAATTTGATTTAAGAGGTGGGTATGGACTTATACGTTTAATGCAAATGATAATTCCCTTGGCTATTAGGGTAAATATCTGGATTTACATGGAGCGTTGAGCGCGTCAAAACGCCGAGCGTACTATACTCATATTGGCTACTGCTCTTTACGTAACGAGCACTAACCAATGGGAGTACAGTACGCCCGGCGTTTTGACGCGCTCAACGCTCCATGTAAATCCAGCTTTACTGCCGTCGCATTTTCGACGTTTGATTTTACTACAAAGTGGTCAAGAATCACTTTTTGAGTTGGCAGTGCTGAATTTTATTTTTAAATGGTACAACTGGAGTAATTTCCTGTTGTCGACGGCTTGACACAGACAGCCGTCACTTTATAGAGAAAAGCACGTAAGTTTGCAGTTACGTAGTTAGTGACGTATTACGTACCAATCCAATGGAAGCAAAATGCAATAAATTATTTCAGCATTTAACATGCAGAATGTAATGCATTTATAGAGCGTCTGTAAGTAAGATTCACATTTACTGCAGCAATTAATTCTTAATTAAGTAATAATGAAATAAATAAATAAAAATGGATATAATATTATGTTCGAGAGTTGGAACCCTGATTGTACGTTTACATTTCGGCCATCGTACGACTTCGTGTTTTTGACATTTATGGTTATGGTATTTGCGTGTTGAAGTTTCTTAAATTATATTCGTTTTCTTATTGTTTCGTGTCAGTTCTTATTAAGACTAAAATGCCAAAACCACTGCATAGCCAATCCAAGAAGTTGGTTGCCTCTTTGATTCAATATTTTGAAAGAGAAAAGGTTAACGGTGGACCCTTACTGAACCTAAGCTGTGTTTGTGAGGTTTGTCTACAGCTGTTATTTTATTACATGTAATTAATGCTAATCTTATTAACAGAGAGTTGCTGATGCACTGAATCTCAGTCTAAGAACAGTACATTCCATATCGAAAGCCGTGAAAGAGAATACACCTTTACAAAGCCCTCCTAAAAAACGTTTACGGACAAAACCTGTATGCGACATTAGTGAAGCAGAACAGGGAGCAATAAGAGATGCACTATATGATATGTACAAATCAAGCAAGTTTTTTATGTTAACTGCAAGTATAAAAATGTTTCGTTATATTTATTTGCAGAACAACATGTTACACGTCATTCACGTTTATTGTACCTGAAGGAACAGCAAATTTTTAATGGATCAGTAGATTCATTGGGTAGAATCTTGAAAAAGATTGGATTTAAATATAAGAAAGATGAACCTCGTCGAGCCTTAATGGAGCTTCAACATGCTTTTGCAAGAATCGATTTTTTAAAATCATATGTACACAATTTAAATTCTGGAAAATCCTGGCAGCCAGTATATTTAGATGAAACGTGGATTTTTGAGAACGGTACAGTAACACGGTCTTGGCAAGATGACAGCCATAAATGCTGTGGATATGTGGAAGGAGGCGTTGAACCATGTGACTCCAGAAATATGGGCGAATACTATTACTCATACTGATAATGTCATTAAAAAATGGTGGGACAGAGAAGTAGTATTTGACACTGAAGACATTCCTTCGTTAATCATATCAATAAATAATGATTCCAGCACTAGTAGCGAAGAGAGTGAGAGTGATTAAATATACAATGTTTACTTTCTTTGTACATGTAAACCTTTTCTTAAACATATTGTGTCGGAACATTCCAGATTCCATATAATATCGCTGGTGACCTGGCAATATCTCCTCTAAGTGATATTGCTCAAAGTTTACAGGAGACTTAAAAAATTGCTTAGTTTTTAATATATCGCAAATTCTAACAGTTTTATTTTGACAAATAGTTGTATTAGTGAAAATATCAAGTAATTCAGTTAAGAGATGTTTTCATTACAACGTAAAAAGACGTGCAAAATACAAATCTATTAATAATGTGTTTTTAATCAGTGCTTTTGTCTTATTTTAAATATTAAGAATTATTAGTAAGTTATTTTCAATTCGCGCCACAAATTTCGAATTATTTAGTCGTTTGTAAGCTACTATAAACGTAATATAGGTTTACGTCTATGACGTAACTGCAAACTTACGTGCTTTTCTCTTATACAAGCGTCACTTGACATTTCAAATTCAAATTAAAGGCGTTTTCGAAAAATAACTCTGATTGCAAAGATTAACCCTAGCAGGTTGGTGGATTTTCGAACGCGAATGTGGATGTCAGGTCGGTATCATAAATAACCACATCTGGCCAAATTTGGCAAACCCGTCATTTTGTACAAAATAATTCACAAATAATTAAACACTAATTAAAACAAATCAAATTATTCGTTAGTACTTACATGTCACACATTTCAAATTACCCAAACTTCAAAAAAGGAAGCAGATGAACATAACCTCATAACAGAACCTATGTAACTCTACTCTAACTAGGCCTTTTCGGAAACTCGCTCGGAGCATAGAAATATGAGAAACAACGACTCTGTTTCCCGTGCATGTAAGAGTGAGAAAATAAATTAACCGGGGTAACCCGAGCGAGTTTCCGAAAAGGCCTAATGACTAGAGTTACTTGGGTTGCGTACCTGACTACCTGTACTAATTTTCGAATGCTGAACAAGTAGCCAGGTTTAATAAACGAACGCTTTTCCAAGAACTCCGATCGAATTTCCGAAAACGCCTTAATACGCTAATTTTTATTCACATAACCTATAATCTTGTCGCTGTCAAGAAAATGAAGCGGTAATAGTAACCGTTGCGTTCGTCAGTTCAACGGTTGCTCGCGAAAAGATCCTACAGGTTACGTTAAATGAACCAACAAAACATATATCCGGTTGCAGTGTTGCAAATAGGAGAATAAAAAAATGCTCTTAATTGTGTTGCCAACTCAAACAGTTATTCTTGACCACTTTGTACTTTTTCTGCTTCACTTTCACTATTACCATTCTTAAATCAAAATAAAAAATTAGATAAGTGAGCGGCGACAGAGCCGGGTGTTGCCAACATAATAACAATTTAGTACGACCGGCAGCATATTCAGATCATCTTCGAATCATTAAAAATCACATAAGAACTGAAGGGAAACGAATGGAAGTGGATGTATCACAAAGTCGTCACGAAACGAAAAGAACAAAAACCGAAGAAGAAGAAGACCTGTAGACAGTCGTCGAAAGCAAATAACAGTAGGCAAAACAGTTTCCTGTAATTTTATTGTTCTTTTTCAGAAGCGGAAAAAAGTGGTAACTACAGTTTCCTGTAATTGTTCTTTCTCATTTCTTCATTTCTAAAAGATTTTACAAAAGTGTTAAGCTTGTCAAATTTGAAAGCTTTCGACATTTTTAAGTGTCATCTGTGAAGTCATATTTAAACAATGCCAGATGACGCTTAAAAATGTCGAAAACTTTCAAGTTTGACTAGCTCAACACTTTTGTAAAATCTTTTAGAAATGAGAAAGAACAATTACAGGAAACTACAGTTACCACTTTCTTCTGCTATACGTAATTATGCGATATCTTTGTGTGAAATACACTAAAAACTGTGGCGCAAAACTGCGCGTGCCGCTACTTATTGTCCGTTTACTTGACATCTACACTGTCAGTGTCAAAATTTGAAAAAAAAAATCATGATGTAAAGAAAGTGCTGCCAAAAATTTAAGTAAAAAAAAAACATTTGTTTTAAACAAATTAAACAGTATTTTTCACTTCCTGAACGGGTTTCAAAAGGTGACATGTAGTGTGCAGATGCCAAGTAAATGAACTATACTACAAAGTGGGCAAGAATCACTGTTTGAGTTGGCAGTGCTGAATTTTATTTTTTAATGGTACCGCTGGAGTAACTTCCGATTATTAACGGCTTGACACTGGTCGCGTTCGCCAGAACCAAGCGCTCACGCAGCATTCGTCTGTGATTGGCTTATTTCAAAAAAATTCAAAAAATCCACCAATCACAGATGAATGCTACTTGAGCGATTATTCTGATGAACGCGGTCACTGACAGCCGTCACTTTGCAAGCGTCATTTGATAAATGAAGAAATGAGAAAGAACAATTACAGGAAACTGTTTTTTGCTTTCGACTGTAAGTAGTAGATGGCGCAGCTGAGGCAAATGCGGTGCGGTTGGGATTGATCACTTTGAAACACATTGTAAGTACATACAATAGTTATGGGGAAACCGCAAAGTAATTCCAAAAATTTTATAAAAACAAGAAGTTTTGAAATTGTACAAAACTAAACAAAATACATTGTTGACATCATCAATTTTTAGAATCGCAATAATAGTTGATAATTAAATTAATAAGACACTCACGAAAGAATTTTATCTACACACTCCATAAATCACAACATATTGCGATCGTATTGACAAAATCGCATTCTTAAAGCGCGAAAAAAATGTACAGTCAGGGGCTCGATTACCGTTAAAAGTAAATTAACTGGAGAGAATTAATTAATTTGAAGTCATCCCTTTAGCTCGTCCCGTATAAACAACTCAACAAGAGTCCAGTCTAAAGTTTTCTTTCTCCAACAAGCTGCGTAAATATTAACTTTTAAATTACAAACATGTTATTAATTGCCGACAAAGTCGATTTAAAACCTCCTGGTTGTTGTTGTTTATAGAAGAGGCCGTACAAATACAAACTATTTTCGTATTTGTACAACGACAGTGATAACCTTCGCTTAACCTGAATATTAAATAAAACGACGAGATTTTTTCAAATTACACCAATATATTAATTGCAAAAAAAATTAAATACTACAGTTTTTTTCATTTACATTTACATTTACATTTGCGTCAGCTGGCACTCGTCATTTAAATTGGCGAACAGATTACGTACATCAATTTATCTTAAATTCTTAAATTTAATTATGAATTTCGCTTTAATTTGAAACACTCTACGGTTATGTAAATTAAAAAGGAAAAATTGCAAGTTGTAAATTACTTAAGTAAGCAAGCCAGTGAAACGACGAGAGAACAAACTTTCAATCTTGTTTGTAGAAGACAATGAGGCGGCGCGGCGGAAGAATGGGTATGCAAATAAAAAACAAGGCGCAAACCCGTGGACGTACCTGTCTCCACTTTCCTAATAAACCCGCTGTTGGGGGTGGTATTCATGGGCACACGTCCTCCCATTTTTATGCGAACACAAGCCTCACCGCACGCACACAAGACTACACGGGGTTTCGATAAGTGTTCGTCCCACACGTCATTGATAAGATAATGAACATCATCACATTACGACCACAGTCTTACGGCATCACATTAAAGCTTAATGTAAATAACGCGTCGCATCGGTGATTTGGCATTAACTAAACCGATCCGATGTAACAACAATGTTCCCGAGGTGGGGGGCGGCGACGAAAAAAATTGTTTTATTAACGTTTAGCATTCGTTTGCTAATTGCATTCGGCCTTTTGTGAAATAGTTACGGATCAATGACGGCGACGACCTTGCGGACGACATCGCCTGAATTTTTTATTTTATTTTTGAGGAGGCCGAATCAATCTTTCAAACAAAAAAAAAATCACCCAGGGGGTACTCCTGACTCGAGGGAAAAAGTAGAAAAATCGAAACGCTAAGAAAACTACATAATGCCTTTAAATGTTATGTGTACAGTCATAATTAAAAGTAATGTCTCTCCCCCAATAAAATTTAAAAGGTAAACAAACACGTGTTGAATGCGAGACATTAATTTTGATTATCAATGTACATACACTTCGATCAATACCATAAGGAAGGATACTGACATTGGTGACTCAACGGTGCGAAATTCTTTAATTTCGGCGCAGTTCGTCACGTAAGTCAGACGTTTAAATACGAGGGGCATGTAAAAATTCTTCTTGAACTTATTTGGCACGAACTTATTTAATTTGTTTAAGACCAAAAAGGTTTACGACGTCCTCTACTGCACGCGACATTTCTTGTTCATACAGAAAAATGGCCGTAAAAGCGGGGCGAAGAACTAAAAGAGAATGTCCAAAAGACATCGTCGAAGCTGCCTGCTTCAAGAGTTGTTTAAACATTTTTAATAATATCCCGCATAAACAAATTAATGCGAAGCTGAAAGCAAACAAAGGGCCAATCACTTTCTCCCGTTTCACTGAAAATAATAACAATAATTTGTATTTAAAATTCATCGAATAATGAATGATTGAATAATTAGTATGGCACGAGGTAAATTGCGCGAAACTTTAATAATTATATTTTTTATGTTATACGAGGTGATGTCGGAAAGAAACGCTCATTTTTTTCCATTAATGACCACTAAAGAAATGTAGGAATTCTTACAAAAGAAGGCAAAAAAATTGAACCCCAGTAAAATACAAATACATACGTAAATTTCGTACGTAAATAACACCGTTAATTAACTTAATCAACCTCAAAAAGCCAATGAAACACTTTATAAGAATTTGAAAATTAAAAAAAAAAATACGAAAAATAAGTAATTTAATATATTTTTGAGTATTGCAATATACAGAGTGTACAGCAAAAAAGGGACGACTCCTGGACCGATTTTAAGTAAAAAAGTTCCTATTAACATGTGGCCTAGCAGGCTTCGTTTTCGATATACAAGGTGATGAAGTTTTAATTTCTGTTTCACCGGAACAGCATTGAAAAGAATAAACTTTACTTAACTGACACTTTGTAAACGGTTATGCAACTACGTTCTGTCCACAGCTTTGTTTGAATGCAACGGAAAGAGAGAGACACCACATAAAACTCAAACCAGCTGATTTAATTTCTACTATGTAATTTGTTCAGAATGACGATAATATTTTTTCATACACTGTTACGTTCAAATCTCGCGCCACAATATCGTGGCGATACAACATCATTCAACTGCGTTTTAACACAGTTGGTAACCCTACATCCCTTCTCTTTACCACAGCTCTTTACTACTCAACGTTTATTCGTGTGACACACGACATGACTGTTTTGGGGTTGGTATCCTAGCAACCTTCTCCTGCTACAAATTTGCCTTGATGAAGGCCTTTCTTGATAGAGGGCGTTGTAACTACCCACCGGTCTCTGCGCTTCGGTTGGCACCGCTGATTTTGACGTACGACTGGACACACTGTTTCAAGGTTAGGTTTTCAATTTAATCTGATGTTTTGCGGACCGGTCGGTTTTAAATTTTATTGCGCGCTGCGCTTACCGCAGTTAATTTAAGCCTAAAGTAAGCAGCCAATTGTAATTGTTTATTAAGAGTGTAAAGTGTTTATTAAAGTGTGTAATAAATTGTGTTAATTTTAGCTATTTTAATTTCTACATTCACGCACACCAGTGAGTAAAGTCTCGCCTCTGATTATTATTGATTCATTTTCTGCACGATCTGCTCGATTTGGAGACGTCGGCTGACCGATTTGCGTTTAGCTGAAGAACAATTGTCTTCTGGCGCCCTTAATAAGTTTCCCACCTTTCTGATTAACCCGCCCCTTTCTTCACTGTTGCTAGCTAGGGCTCAGCTGATCGTAGTATCGGCTGAAGCTTGTCATCCGAACCGTTGGTAAGTAGAGGCAAGTAAATTACATTTAACATTTGGTGACAACACATCACCTAAAGCTATCTTCGGTTCAAATTTCATGTAATTAAAAAAAAACCACACACAACAAAAGTTATCATCCTGTATATAGTTTATCATTCTGTATATAGAAAACATTATTAAGTTATCATTCTGTATATAGAAAACAAAGCAAATCGGTGCGGGAATCGTCCTTTTAATATTTTTGCAAGCATTCAGTTACACCCTGTATACTAAATTATTTATTTGTTTTTAAATCCATCGACTTGGTGCAAAACTGAAATTCCCCCCAAAAGATCGTGAAACATCGGCATATGAGTCTAGCCACTTCTGTTCACATCGCACAAATTTTTTTTTTAATTGTATAGGACGGAAAGTCAAAAAGAAAAGGCCCCTATTTACCGTTATTAATAGTCGCGGAGGAGTTGCACGCGACCCATTGTTCTCCACTGATTAAGAAAAAAAAGGAATAGAAGATATAACGCACACGGCACAATTTATTGAAACACAGAAGGAGCAACGAAACACTAACTATTTTGAGATGATTGACGTAAAATTTTCTTGCACTTCGTGTTATATTTTTTAAACAAACAGAAACAAGAAAAAATTTCATAGACTTTTATAATTAACCCATCTATCTAGACAAAAGAATCTATCAATGTCAATCGAAATTTAGCGAGCGATTTTAAAGCTATCCATCCGGAGAAATAATTTGTTACACACGTGACAGTGTACACGTATCTACGTAATATTTCATAACAGGTGATCAATATCTTTTCTAATCAAGTGACCTATGGAAATAAAATCATGTGTCTTTGATTAGTTCATTATTTCAAATGCCACTTGAATTACATATTTATATTGCATTCCTATCGTATAGGATATACGATAATGCAATAAAAATAATTCAAATGGCATTTGAAATAATGAACCAAACAAAGATATAATTTTTTTCATAGGTCACTTGATTAGAAAAGGTATTGATCACGCGTTATAAATAGACATTTACGATTAATCCGTCTATCTGGACAAAATCTGTCAATGTCAATCGACACAGAGAAACGTCATTTAGTGACCGATTTTAAACGTGTCCATCCGGAGAAATAATTTGTTATACACGTGACAGTGTGCACGTACCTACATAATCAGTCATTAATCGCAATTTGTTGTTTACCGTCAAGGACGACCGTCCAAAAATGTCGTCAACAAAGAAAAAAGTAAACAAAAGTTGCTTCCACAGTGACGTTTAAATTAAACCGGACATACACGACGTCATTCGACAAAACGCGGTTGAACGTTTACTTCGTGGCTTTACATAAATAACACGGAGTTCGGGACTTAACCACTAGATGGAAGCACAGAACAAGCTACATGCTACACACTGCCTCAGTGGAAACCCGCCTTTAACGTTCGGTAACTTTATAAAATAATGAAGGCTTAAATTTTGTTATTAACAATTTTCTATGGTTTTTGTTGAATAACATAGAGTTAAAGACTTTACCGCTAGATGGGGATAAAGCGTGTTAAAAAACACCGTTATCGAGAAGAGTTATGTCAACTCATGTCGTAACTTAAACCAAGAGATTATTATAAACATAACCCAACTTTTTATGCTTATTTAATTACGATTTTTTACAAATTTATAATTAGTAATAAAACATTTATTTTATTACAAAAGGAACTGGTTTTGTACGGACTACAGAATTAAAGCGGCAACACAAATAACGAAACCGAATACCTCGAAGATGTAAAGAAAACCTTTGACAGTTGAACGCCGTTGACAGCTGGCATTTATTCAAGCTTGCAACATACGTACTAAGCTACGGCGTGCCGTCATAAAATAAAAGCAACTTCAGAGCCTTCTCGATAACGGATTTTTTTGAACGCACGTTACATGCGGCATATTGCCTCAGTGGAATCCCACCTTTAATTTGCGGTAGCTTCATAAAATGGTGTGTAATCAAATTTTCTGGTTAAAATTTTTTTATGGTTTCGATAGCCGAAAGTTCAGGACTTTACCGCTAGATGAAAGTACATGCGACATATTGCCTCAGTGGAATTCCGCCTTTAATTTGCGGTAGTTTACAAAATGATGCGCATTTAATTTTTCTGGCCAACAATTTTTTATGGTTTCGAGGCTTTTGTTAAGTAGCATAAAGTTCAGGACTCTCCAGCTAGATGGAGATATTGCCTCAGTGGAATCTCGCCTTTAATTTCCCGGTTAACTATTTTTTTACGATTCAAACTAGCACTTACCTAACTGTATCGAGCCCATAATCTGGGAGCTCTGAATTTTCTTGTAGGTAATCTCGCCACCGACCCCGACCCGTCGGTGGCCGATCTTTCTCTCCCTGTCCTTGTCCCTCTCGGCCTTCGTCTTTGAGACGCTGGTCTTCGGTGCCGATATAGCCTGTTGGACACCCTATAAACGAAAAATTACGTTCACTTTTCTAGTCAATGACGAGAAAATATGTAATTAATAAAATGTATCTCATGCGAGAGCTTCTCACGATTTCTCCTGGGCATGTGCATCTATAGGGAACGGATTTTGCATTGAGAAATTAAATTACGATTAGGATGTTATCTTTTGATTGTGCGGAATACGATCGATCGCACAGTGAAGAAGCACTCGAGATAAAGATGGACCCAAGCAGTAAACATTGTTATAAATTTTTATTTTATATATTATAGCTACCTAAGTAAGTATTCGTATAAATAATAAGGAGGCAGGAGATTTCAGGAGTTGTGGTTAATGCGGTTTCATAAAAGGTGAGATTTCCTGTTTTAATCTACTCATTTTCACATACTTCGATAACACACTTCGTTATTCAATCTTGAGAGAGTTATCAAACTATTGCGAAATGTCGATACGAAAAAAACACATTTTTATTTCACAATTTTCAACTAGATTTTCATTTTTGAAAACGAATTTTGCTTTGAGTTCTGAAGATGTTATTAAGTAATCAATTTTTGTTCCGTTTTGCATTTTGTTATCTCTAATAAGCAGCGTGATCTCCGAGCGCATTTAACGGCCGATTAAAATTTAATGGATCAACAATTTACTTTAAAGGCAAGGATAAGGGGTATTAACCTTTCATAAACAGAGAGAGAGAAAGTCTCCCATACTTTAATAAGCTATAATATTCCTGGCAGAAATTGTTCATTTCGTAGAGTTATAAGCAGAGAGCGGATGACCTTAAGTATTGCCTAAGGCAGTGGTTCCCATTGGGTCACAACTTAATACCCAAATTTAAGGTGTTAGACCCGAAACTTATCTAAATCTCCTCGTATGTACAAGAAATTATTGTAATAAAATAACTTGCAGAGTAAATTAAAATTTCTCCTCGTAGTTTGCCGTGAATTGTTAGTTGTGAATCAGCCTCAATCGATCTGACGTATGAAATACCATAACCCCACTTTTAAACTATCAAAAGCAATTAATACACGCTCTGCAGGTTAGCGTCGAAGTAGCTCTGACGTACTCAGGAGCCACTCCGACGCGCCGCTAGCCTAGAAAGCGCCTAATAAAAGAAAGAGAAGTGAGGTTATGATATACGTCAATTTATTAAGTTTCTAGCAAGGCTGGTTCACAACTAACAATTGACATTCACGTCCAACTACAAGGAGGCACGTTACAATCAGATGGAATTTGATACGCGTACATTAATGACAAACTGCAGTTAAAATTAAACCTAATGCTGCACAGTTGCAATTACCAGATTAATTTTACTTAACTCAAGGCGATAATGGTTACGTAAGTGCTATTAAGAAGAACTTCTACGTAATTGCAAAGTATTTTCCAACATGTTTGCATTAATTAAAAATTTAAAAAAAAAGCGAGGTGAACTATGAGCAACCTTTTTAAGCCCTCGTCTAATTTACTTAATTGAGAGTGCATGTTCGATTCGATTACACGTAAAAGTGACGCGCAAAGCGACTTTCTCTGCCTCGTGATCGTCTGCCTAGGTAGAAGGACGCAGGATGTTTTTTTTTTCCTTCAGGAAATAATTCCTTTTGTGTTCGATTTAGAACTGCTAATTTTATTAAATACATTCCGGCGCGTCGACCTTCGAGGATTCGCTCCGGGAAGGTTGTTGACTGAAGCGGATTATTCTGCACGTTTTTTTTTTGTTGTTTTCAGGTACAACAGTGACTTACTTTGCCGTTCTGCGTGAGTCACGGGCTAAATGTGTTTGTTAGCTACGTTAAAGGCGTGGAAATTGTTCCGCGGTTGGCTATGAATTTTAATCGCTGTATACTTTGCAAGGACGTCTGTGAATTTTGTGCAGGAAAGATTGAGTAATTGCCTGACGTTGTACAGGATACAAAGAAACGACATTTTATTACTGCAATTAACAATAAACGTAACATTGAATCGAACTGTCAAATTTTCTTCGGAAACAAAAGTGTCGCTTCTTGTTTCCAAAGCACTTTTTGCATAACAGATTTCGAAATTTTGTCCGAAATCATCAAGTGTGATGCATCATCAAATAAAAACGGAAATCTTTGTTCTAATTGAACCCACCTCGTATCTCTTAAGATAACCGAGATCCCCCATGGTTAAGCTCGAAAAATGGACACCCTGTATAATCATGGCATTGGTAGCAGTTTATAAATTAAAGGTAAATAACAGGTACCAGTATATAAATTAAAGAAAAATAACAGGTGGTAGTTTATAAAAAAAAGATAGAAAAAACTGCCACCTCTTACTTGAAAATTGCTATAATCCATTCACAAAACTCCCGGTGACGTTTACATATTGAAAATTTGGAGTGTATTTGATAAGTAGTAATGTATTTAAGAGTCAATATCGACCCTATTATTAAATAGCGTCGATATTGACTCTTAAATACATTACTACTTATCAAATACACTCCAAATTTTCAATATGTAAACGTCACCGGGAATTTTGTGAATGGACTATACCTGCTTTTTATAAACTGCGCCTAGCAAGATTCATGTTAGGCAACCATACATGCCAGTTTGATACATCCATGTAAAATAAAATCAATCTCCATAAGAGAGTGGTGGCTTAGAACCTCCACAGTATATCTACTGAAGTATTTCTAAAAATTAATACCGAATAATTTTTTTAACTCTTTTTACCAACTCTTGCCGTGGAGTTTGGACGGCATGGCTTAAAGGGGCCTTTATAAAACATGTCGGAAACATGTCAAATACAAGAAAAGTCTAGCACTTGTGTGAGATAATTTTAGATTTGTTCCAAACTTTTCAACCGACATTTAGGGTACATGTATATTTCAAACATGTATGTAGTGTAAACGCCCCTTCATGTGGATTTGTATTCCAAATTAATGGAAAACAGAGCGATCACAGACCATACAAAGGTATATACTTGCGCATGTGCAGAATAGTCAGCTGTTTTCAATTGTCAAGCGAGCTGATGTTTTGTGAAAATTTTTTATTATTAAATACTAAATATTAGAGCTGGCAATGGATAACCGATTTTGGATATTCGCGGTGTACAGCATGTCGCTCATGCAAATAGAGTTGCATAACTTGAATGTGAATCTAAATGAAAACTTTTTTTTTATGCAACTCTATTTGCATGAGTGACATGCTGTACACCGCGAATATCCAAAATCGGTTATCCATTGCCAGCACTACTAAATATGTAGCGAACAAGTCACAGAGTGTAAACGAGGTTCTTTTGTCGAAAACTTGTGCTAAACATTCATCGTGATTTGCATGCGACAAATCCACATTTTTGTATAGATTTGTTTTTCAACGTCTTGAAAACACGTATGTAATGTAAACGCCCCCTTAGCTTTACTGTAAAACAACATCAAGGAGTGCAATGAAGTACTTTTCACTTAAGCTGAGACATGACGTCTGCATAGATTTCATGGTAAGAATTGATAATAAATTTTAAAAATCATTCGGAATAATCCAGAATTTCGTTGGGGACCTCCCCCCTTTCCCCCCGGTGCTCTTGCCGTCCTCGACTTCATTCATAACAAAGGAGCACGGCTTTTAAAAGCCCTAGACGGCTAAAGCACTGCAATTACCGCCATTTTGAGTCAAAATGAACGCACAAATTTAAAATTCTTCGTAACAGATAATGCCGTTACCCGCTTCGTGCACGCAAACGAGCCCAAAAGCCCAGGTATTCGCGAAGCGTGCTTTCCAGTTGGTGGAATTTCAAATTTGGCGCGCTTATTTTGACTCAAAATGGCGATAATTGCGGTACTTTATCTATCTAGAGACCTTAGCACGGCTTACAGTGCCTTTATAGAGTACAGTGGCGACAGGAGTAATCTCATTTCTCATTTGCCTTCCCATGGCCACAACTGTTTTACTTGTTTTTGCGCAAATGTGTTTTTTTTTTGTGTTAACTGCACTAAAAAAATCAATAAATAAGCATAAGTGATTATTTTCGCTTTTTTATTCTGCACCGATTACGTAAAAATAGTATCTTTCCATTTGGCATTTAGCCTCAGTGTCGTCACTGTGGTTATAAAGTCGCTGTAGCACGGCTAAATGATTGGGGACATCTGTTATCAAGCAGCTGAATTTGTTTCTTTGCTGCTGGCGCCATCTATCACCAAGTAACTAAATTTTTGTTGTTGTTTAGTTGTTTGTCAAATTTCAAAGCTTTCAAAAGTGTTAAATGTCATCTGTAAAGTCGCACTTTTAAACAGAGTAGAGTAGCGAACATTAAAATCCGGGAAAGAATTTGACAAGTCTCGCGTATCTCGACAAATTTGGTAAATCAGGCTCTTGTTGAGGTTATATTCCTGTTAAAATAAATAAATAAAATTTACATTAAACGTCAGAATTACTACTGATGTTTGTGAATGTATAATGTCACAAATATTAAAGTGAGGTTTACGTATAGTTTACGTTGTGAGAATGACGTGCCCAGATTTTATTGTCCGCTAGTGTACACACTTAAATTTGAAAAACAGAAAACCGAATTCAATTGTCGGTAAAGTAGAATGTAAAAAAAAATATTGTTAACAATTTTTTATGGTTTTTGTCGACTAACGTAGAGTTCAGGACTTCACCGCTAGATGGAGATAGTGCGTTAAAAAAAAAACATTATCAAGCAGGTTTAAGTCGGTGGATTTTATGGTTCGCTAGGGCCGGTTCAGGAACTTTATCGCGAGAGTACTTTGGGCGTTTAAAATGAAAAGCAAAATGCAGAAAATCACTTACACGAGAGAGAAAGAACATTACCCAGAGCGCGCTCTTTTTGGTCGGAGTGTTATTTCTGAACAGGCCCCTACTGTACCATTTTGAGAATGAATAATAATTGCAGGAAACTGTTTTCGTTTTCTATTTTTTTTTTTTTACATTTCAACTGCAAAATGAAATCTTTTCCTTTGCAATAATTTAAGGGCACAAGAAACAATTGTGCCTCTGGTCTTGTTTGATCAATTTTAATAAAATTATTCTGAGGTATTTTGCCAGACTGTGTACAGATGTTTTTCCCATCTCTGCAGAAAACTATTTGTTGTATTTGTTACTGTCTTTAAGTAACCTGGTTGATAAATAAATAAATAAATAAATTTCTACAGAAACAGACAAATACATTTTTGCTTTGGACATTGCATGTACTTAATCAATAAGCTCTGGCTTACTGGCCAATTTACTTTCAATAGTTCCTAGCTTAAAAAGCAAACCAAACTACTGTTGATGTTAAAAGCTCCGACCCCTGACTTCAAAGGCCTGCATTTCAAAAGCCATTCAGTCGATTTTAATCAAACCAGCCTGCAGTTTAAAGACAAGTTATTTTCACATAAACAACACTGTGGTCCAGTTGTAAAATTCCACCTTAACTTTAAGCTAAAGCTTAAACCCTTAGGCCCGGTTTCTCGATCCCAGTTTAACTTTAAACTTCAGTTTATTCCTATAGAAGCAATGAGAATAAACTGAAGTTTAAAGTTAAACTGAGATCGAAAAACCGGGCCTTAACAACAATTGTTGATATAATCGGTGTTAAGGGTTTAAGCTTCAGCTTAAATTTAAACTAGCATTGTACAACTGGGCCTGTGTAATTTTTCGATAGGGCAATAATTTATAATACTTATTAATAATATGTAGTTATTTTAAAAAACCAGTGTATTTTTGAAATTAGTAGTACTAGTAATAAAGATACAGTAAAACCCCCCTCTCCTAGACAGACTATTTTTAATTTCCCATTTATGTAATTTACATGCATTAATGCCTCTGTCAGGCAGACAGTTTGTTGGTCATATGGGTGGCTGTCTGCCTAATGGCCGATTTCTTCACCATGTTTAACCTAAGGTTAATTTATCCAACAGTTGGAATGTGACGTACAGTTGGCCGTACACATACTATGTGTCACATTCTAACTGACAGATAAATTTAACCTCAAGATAGGGCGATGAAGAAATTGGGCATAAGACAAAATAATACATTTTAAAAACAAATTCGGCCCCTCTCTTTTAGACTTGCACACCCACTAGGTCAGGGATCAGAGAATTTGTTACTTCCAAAGTACAATTAATTTCTGTTATCTCGAGTAAAGTCATTTGCAAAGCGCACCTTATCCAAGTCTAAGCAAATCTTTCATAAATCAATTGCTGACTTTCAGATCCCGCGCTCACATGATAACGAGGATTTATCACTGCCAAAAATAACAACGCATTCACATTTTCTTCGTACAGGAACGTATAGAATAGATTAAAAGAGACAAGAGGTAATTTATTAGAGAATGTTGAATGCAACTTACATCTTGGCCTGGCTTGCTAAGGGTGGCAGCTCTGGACTTATCTGGAATAAAACAAGAAGTAATTAATCGTTTGCAGTCCCCGAAAGCTGATTGCTCTTAATTTCGGTAAAGCGCTTAAAGATTTACCGAACGGTAAAAAACAACATGGTAATTTTCAGGCCGTTACTCTTATGGCAGATTTCACAAACGTTACTTAAATGTAATCATCCGTTAAAAGTAATCGTTGCCATGGTTACATGTGTTGAAGGTATTCTTAATCGATGATTAAAGTTAAGTGATGTTTGTGAAATCCAGCGTTAGCATGTCTCATTTTTTGACGAGTGGTTTTAATATCATCATTCATCGATGATGCGGGCGTTGTTATTCAAATATGCTGTCGTACACGGAACAAAGCGGCAATGATTTCATGCAAAAAGAATGAGACATGACCTAAAAAAAAACCTCCTGGTGTTTGCATAACTGTGCGTGCACTTGAGCGGCGGCCCCCCGTCCGTAATGAAGATCGACGTACCTTCGTTTTCCAGCGGAGTTTCGCTCAAGGCGGGCTGGTGACCTTTCGCGTTGTTCACTTGGCTGGGAATTTCCGCCACTTCGATAGCCTCAATGCTATCACCAGAAGCCATTTTGCGCACTGATTGTTTCGAGCCGACCTACTCTCCTACGACACTGACATTCTACGCGCTCGCCGCACTTCAACAGGAGTTACTTTGGCGGAAAATCCGTGCCGTTCTGCTCATGGTTTCCGCCGCTCGAATTTCCTCGTCTCTTGACAAGTTTGACGTAAACGTTTCCCATTGACATATTTCTCCCCACCCCTTTGATGACGGGTGTGCATCAAACGCGACAGTGTCGCCACACTAAAATCTGCTTCTTTTAATTTCCCCTAACACGCATAAATAGTGCAAGCACAGAGTGCAAGTTAAATACATACATACATACAGGGAGATCGAAATTGATCCTACACTACTTTCCGTGAGCTAGATGTCAATATTTACATCTTTCAATTGAAGGTTAGAACAAAAAGCAGTGCGTGCATGGAACATTCAAGAAACTTACATCCAAACCTAACCTAATTAGTAAAAGACATAAGCTTTGTTCCTACACAGTTCTAAATCAGTTCGAAACTGTACTGCTCATGCGCCCTTGCTGCAGGTCATGCGCCCTTACTAAAAATGCTGTGTATTTAGCAAGAGCACATGAGCAGTACAGTTCCGAACTGATTTAGTACTGTGGAGGAACAAAGCTATAATTATTGTTTAATCAAATTGCTATTACAATGAAATAAATCATTTTTCATGAATGAACGGCAATGAACTGCCAACAAAATCTTGGGATATCTAATAACTTCCCCAGATCTCCCAATGTTGCAGACTTCACTTTAATAATTAGATGTAAATATCGATATCGAGCTCGTGGAAAGCAGCGTAGGATCAGGGTATCAATTTCGATCACCCTTATATCAATACAGTAGAATGTACAATAATTGAAATTTTTACCAGAGATAACAACTGCTTTTACGATCAATGGGCGCGTTCAGCGGACACAACTGTTGAGTATGTTGACTTGTTAGGTGCGCTGAACGGTTAATGGTTAGTTGTGTTGACTGCCAACAGTTGTCGAATTTACTCATCAGAAATAGTCGCTTGTTTATTCTGAACACAGATTCTAATCTCTTTCGAATTGCTGGCTTTCTCAGTTTTCTCTCGTTTAAACGCAACATAAGGCTTTTTGTCGCGTGGTACCAATTCATCAACGGTTCGCAAAGTTGAAGAACCGTTCCATTGCCGCGGTGTTCGGTTCGAAATTTGTTACTCCGAGTGTACCTCAACGGTTCGTAAAATTGTGAACCGGGTTGGCAGAGGTGTTTCCCTGTAACGGTACCCGAATAAATCAATTTAACCTCACAAATAAAAATGAATGGCTAGTGAAGAATTAGTGGAAATTACATTAAATCGTCAAGGTTTTGATGTAACAGCAATTGTAAGCGCTAAAGAAGCAGAAATTTTATTGAACGGTATATAAACTGACTTATTACTTTCAATGGTGCTTTCAATACATATTTCAAATATCAATAAAAACCAAATACATCTACTGAGTTAAACAATTAAACATAACCTCAACGTTGTCAGATATTTGTTTACGTTACCGGAACCGGAGTATTTTCGCGACATGTCACATTAGAAAAAGATGAAATGCAAATAGAAAAGGTAAGAGTATTAACCGCCAACTACCGCTTCGGTCTAACCGTTGATGAATCGGTACCTCGCGATAAAAAGCCTATAAATGAAACACGTTTCTGGTTTTAGTTAACTGTTGCATCCGCTGAACGCGACCAATGAAAGAAGAATATAATCACGCAACGGTGCGTTCAGAAATAACAAACTCGCTACTTGGGCGGACCTCAAGCGTTCAAAAATAAATCCTAGGAAACTCCCCAGTGTTCAAATAAAAATAACAAAATCACCAGTGACCAGGGTAAAGGTGTGAAAGTGTATAAATGTCAACTCTATTTTTATTGCAAAAATAAAAGACAATAGCTGAGTTCGGCAATGCGATCTTTTTCATCAATCACCTCAGAATCGTTCGGTAATGAAAAGTCGAGCTTACTTTGACAGATCTGGAACGTTCGGCAAATACAAATCAGATGAAAAAGATTGCGCTCGCTCAGCTCGGAACATTTTGGAGGAGCTCTCAGATTTAGAACTTGTCAAGTAGGTTATGTTTATATATTTTCATGAATTAAGAGTAATCGTTGTTTAATTTAAACGATAAGTGTTTGTACAGTGTGAAATAACGAAACTAAGACGAATTTCAATATTATAATGAACATAATTAATTTCAAGAAATAGTGTTTGATGCTGGGGAATACAACCAATTTCTAAAAGTGAATAATAAATGTGACTGTTGGAAGAAAATAGAGTATTTCAAATATTAAGATTGTTTTCAAGAGAAGAATTAATAAAATTCTGTTTATTTGCAAACTCAACTGTCAGAATCTATACGCCAATTGCTCGAAATCGTTAGTCATTAAGTTTGCTCATGTGGAGCGCTCTGTGATCAGCTGATGGAAATCTCACTAGCTCTGCTCGAATCGTCGAGCGCATTGCCGAACTCACCTAATGAGAACAAGCATTTAAGCTGATGCTTTTCGGTTGGTAATTGTCCATCTGGTGACCTGGTGAGTGATCGTCTGGCAAGTGGCAACACCGTCTGTCAGATGCCAGAGTCGGTGTCGTTTGCGATTTGTCAAGTCACTGAGTAACTTTCGTTAAATACATTTTTTTTTTAAAATGGGAAGCGTGCGTGTAATTAACGATGAATCCCACTTCCAATCGGAACTAGCCAGCGCAGCCACCAGATTAGTTATAGCTGATTTTACTGCAAGTTGGTCAGTATAACCTCAAATAATTACTTTCTTTCTTGTACAATTCGAGAAAATAAAAACAAGATAATTCACACCGGTTGAGACATGATAAACGTTCCAGGTGTGGACCATGCCAGAGAATAGCACCCGTATTTCAGCAGTTAGCAACGAAGTACGTGAAAGCGGTCTTCCTCAAGATCGACGTCGACAAGTGTCAAGACACCGCAGCTGCGCAAGGCGTATCGGCGATGCCCACGTTTATATTTTATCGCAACCGCGTAAGTCACTGTAACACCGGAGAGGGCAGGTCTCCTCGGCATTAAAGAAATTCATTTCACTTCACAGACTAAAGTAGATAGGTTACAAGGGGCAGACCCGACCGCCCTCGAAAACAAAATCCAACAGTACTACGGCTCCGAGGATGCTGAAGAAGGTGAAGCAGTGTCCGGCCATGTAAGTAATTTATTACGTTTTTTTTTTTTTAATTAATTAAACGTCGTGTTTAGATGGATTTATCACCGTTTATACTGAAGGGGCAATGCGAGTGCTTAAACGAGAGCGACGACCACCCTTTCGTTAATTGTTTGAGCGCCGGAGGTGGATGCCTAGAGTCCGACTGCGACGAGCAGTTAATTATTTCCATAGCGTTTAATCAGGCGGTTAAGATACACTCTTTGAAAATCACCGCGCCCGCGGATAAGGGACCAAAAACCATTAGGCTGTTCATAAACCAGCCGAGGACGTTGGACTTTGATTTGGCCAACAGTTACACTAGCATTCAGGATGTTGAGTAAGTTTAGCTTCTGTTTCGAGTTTTGTGTCGCTTGAGTTTTAATTTTAGGTTCACCAGCAAAGACCTCGAGGGGAACCCCGTGAATTTACGTTTCGTGAAGTTCCAGAACGTAAACAATATTCAGTTGTTCGTCAAGGACAATCAGTCTGGGGGCGAAGTCACGCAGATAGATCACCTTGCCATAATCGGAACGCCCATTTCGACCACCAACATGGGAGATTTTAAACGGGTCGCCGGTAAAAAGGGCGAAAGTCATTAGAATTAAACCGTAACAGAATCTTAACGTAACCGGATTTAATTTTGGGTACGCAGGAAGTAAAACCGATTTTAATTATTTGCTTAATTTATGTAATAAAGCAATAAACTTTCATTTTTCTTTCTCATCGGGTTACTTCTTTTAGAATGCAACACAAACACAACAAAAGTATTTAAAAATAATTTATTTACTACCGTCTTGATTTGCGTTTGCCTAAATCCTCGACGCTTCTCACATTATTTACGGCTCGCTTTCTCTTAACTTGTGCTACGCTGTTAATTCCTGCGGCATTCTCTTCGGCATCACTGTTTACCTCAAACAGTTTGCTAACTTCGAGCAGCTTCGCATTTTTATGCGGTCCACCCGTGTTGCCCTGTCTTTTCTCAAACAAGGACAAAATCCCCCAGTTATTTAATTTCTTGTCTTGTGTCTCCAAAGTCCACGCTGCATTTCGCAGTTCCAACTTAAACCTTTCCAATTCGTCTGCGCTGACGTTCTTGCTAACGTTCAGGCCCCTTTCCAAGGGATTGACGATATACAAGGGGCTGTGCTCGGGCTTGGTCACGGCTGTTCCCTCATTCAACGACAGCGCTTTCGTTGCGAAATCAAAGTGCGAATAATACTCGAAGAACTGCTGCAGAAGCGACTGTAGACTGTCGGTGTTCGACGTTGAAAAGCCCAACTTGTTTATGTCTCTTGCGAAGGAACAATTGATTCCGTCCTCGATGATGTGAGTATCCTGCGGGCCTAAATACGATTCGTGTGTGTGGGGGGGCAAACAAATTTAACTTTTACCTGCTTGCTTCACGAGCGATTTTAACGTTGGTAAAACCGGGGGCGACGTGCCAGGGTTTTGGAGGAAAGCCAGGACGAGGAGCGTAAGCGAAAAATTCGTGATCCACCGACCCGGGGACGAGTTGGTTAAGCCGACCTGGTACGCCCACTTTCTAACCGTGAAAACCAACGGCTGCACTCTCTCGTCTATTGCTCCCATCATGTATAAGAAATCGGACATGTGCACGCCTGTCCTGAAAGTTGCACGCTTGTAATAACCGCTTACAACACGAAACGACGACTTACATGTTCGCTGTTGATAGATCGCATTCGACGTCGGCCAGTTGTTGGTAGTACTTAATTATGGGCACACGGGCTTGAAGTATTTTGCGAACTTGCGAGCAGCCGGGCAGAAACAACTGCAGAATGTCACCGATGGCGTCCATGTGTTTCTGGGACGTCGTACGCTCCGAACCGCTAGACGCTTTACAGTGGAAAACCAATCGGTTATCTTCCCCCAACTTAAAACGTAATTAAACTTCAGTTTCACTTTTTTTTTTCGTTAGTTAAAAGACTACCTCACGTCCTTCGTTTAATCTAAGCACCAGATCCAAGTCGCACCCCATTTTTCCGTAACCATTTACGGAAGAACCGAACGGATAAGCCACGGCGTTTGGGAACATCCCGGAAAGCGCAGCCTCCACCTGTTTCGCAACCATGAACCTCAATCTGACCCCGACGTCGTTCAACTTCGTCAATTCATGCAAGATCACCATCTGACTCGACACCTATGAATAAAAAAATAGACGAATATGTGCAATCTCCAACGGCAATTAAATGCGATGTAATAACATACATCTTTCGCTTTGTATAAGGCCTCTTTTATTTCGTGTTCCTCCGATAGGAGCGTTCCATTTTCTACCAGAAGCTTCACAGGCCTGCCGGCTTTCAATTTGCCCTTCTTCGCCGCCTTGAACCACAAGAACGTGGAGTGCACGGGAATAATGTGGAGGTCGTCCGTGTAGGTCGCTTTCGTGAGAACGTCTTTTATATCAGATTGTTCTGAAAACTCCACTAAAATAAAGTGCTACGGCATTTTTTTATTATTAATGCGATTCAGAGGTCGGTCGTCACGGTGATAAAACGAGGCCTTACCATCGGCTCCACTCCGGTCGAGTAGTGCAGCATTGATTTTACTTGTCCGACTGCGCTGCAGTACGCATGCAATTCCTTGTGGGATTGCGCCGACTGTACTTGAACTAGAATGCTGTTGCCGGCTTGCAATCGTCTTTGCTTTATTACTTCCGCAAACGGTGTGAAAACTCGACTTGATTTCAAACCTAAATAAGTACACACGTTTACTTAAAGTATTCAAATCAAATTGTTTAGGGAAGTAGTAAACAAGAATGCCTCAAGGCCAAGAAAGTCAACCTCTAAAAGACAACGCTATCTTTAATGATTGATTTAATTGAAATATGGTGGGTCCTTACTGAATTTGAATTGCACATGAAAAAATATTGTTCTTACCTTCAGGTGACGTGTGGCTCATAAACCTTTGACTTGCGTAATGTGACGCACAAAATAATTTCAATTTCAAACATTTTATAGCCTGACGAGAAACGTTAGAAAATTTTACGTTTAAGTGTAGGGGGCACAAGTATGAAAGCGACATATTCGTTTTTTAGGTTAGGTGCGGCGCTGCCATCTGGCTGCCATTTTGAATCAGTGTCGCCAATACTTCAAAAATTAATTTCTCACCGCGTTCATGAAAATAATCTTGAATCAAAAATTACCCTAATTTTTCTCACGATTTAATATAACCCTTTGTCTACCAGCACTGACAAGCCACTAGAGTCTACATTATACCAGCGGTACTTGTGGGTACCTTACATTTCAAGCTTCAAATCCTCTTTATGCTAATGTTTTATGCAGAGTACTGTTTTACCTATGAATTTTCTATATTGGCAACATTGAAAACTAAAAATTTTTCATGATATTTTAATAATTTTTTACAAGAGCAGCTTATGATTTATGTATACGTACATCTTCCTCGTACAAACGTTGGTATTTAAGAGGTTTTTAAATGCTGGTACTTTCAAGTACCTTTGGTAGACAAAGGGTTAAGGCATTTCTAAATAAAGGTTTTTTTATTCGGAAAATTAAAAATAAAACAAGAGGTATTCTACCTATAACACACTCGATAAAAGCACATAAAAGTAATATGAAATATGAAACGTATACAGTCAATATTTTTGGCATTATACAGGTTCAAGTGTTTTTTTTACGACACAATAGTTAATTTCGGTTGCTTTCTTTGACAATAGAGAACAGTGTTGATAAGAACACGATTAAAAAAAATCACTGATTTAAGTTAAAAAGAGACAACTGACGATCTTTGCACATCCCATGTTTTAAGTAGGGTGTGAAAAGGTCGCCTGATGTCATGGAAACTATATTTTTTAAGTAAACGGATGAGCGAGATACAAAATAGGTTAAAAATCGTGAGTGAGAAAGATGAGATGATGTGCTGCAGTTGCATCCGTACATTAGTACGAGTTTCTAAAATATGTAATATGTAATTGTTGCAACATATCAATATGGAATTGGCATATCGATGCAACATCGGTATTGTATCGATAAGCACACCTCTACTTAGGCAACATCTACGCTTTCTCAATAGCTACGTTCACGTTTTGCGCCAATAGCACTTGAGAGAGTGAGATGTACATATACAATATAAGGTAAGTAGGAATGAGAAAGGTAGAGTAAAGTGTAGAATGAACCTGATGTTCTCACGTCACTCACGCCGTTTATTTAATTATCAACGTTTTAAATATGAATTGTTGCGAGAAACAAGATTAATCCATTTAACTTTTACTGATATTGATTCATTCGATCACACCGTACCTTTTCCAGAATTCATCGTAGAATTCTTTATTGAAAAAACTCAAACTTATTGATGAGCCCCCCTTGATGACTTCACGCTAAGCTTTTCGATAGATTCATGCCGACAAAATCATCAAAAATCAATTAATTCATATTATTCAAACAATAAAAATTACAGGTACATTTTTGAATGTAATGCATAAGTTCCGAAACTAAAAATCTATTCATACTGCACAAGGTATTCCGGATACCAGTGAGTGTCCCTCTCTGGCGAATCAATTAAAACTCGTTTTATAATAATATACTTGTTCTCGGAATAAAGATGAGGCATTCTCCTCACATCACAATTATAATCGATGAAAGTTTCCACCTGAGGAAAGTCGGCCTGAACGCCGACTGCTTCCCTTTTTTCCTAAAATAAAAAGCAAAGGGTCAGTAATGCAGCCCTAATGGATTCCTTGTTGCAGCAGCAATACTGCGAGGACACCGCAATCTTAAAAGTGTGAAAGTGGTGCCGTATTGTAATTTTAAAATTGCTGAGGCACTTCGCTACTTCTAAAAAAAAAAAAAAAACATGTCCAAACACTTACAGGAACGAAGCTCAGCTTCTTCTGCATCTGTTCTTTATGGAGCATGAAGCGTCCATATGCAAACGGGTGCTGAATTCTCCGCACTGAAACAATTTTTATATTCGACATCGATGTACGTACGTCGTTGGATACCGAGTGGAATTCTACAGAATTTGCGTCCACATCTTTCAAAACGAAGCGATTTCCAGTATAAGTTGCGTACTCCCATTCGCTCGGGGCGAGCTGCAGAACTTCGTTGACGAACTCCATCTTAAACCTGTAGAAACTGAATCGGCTATTTCTTTTCTTGGAAACTTAAGATTCGTTATCTAATCAAACCTGCTTTGGGAAATATTAGTCAAAAACTGCGTGGCGTGTGACTCACAAACTCACAAGTGCAATCTAGACGAGTAAATCCCCGACCTCCGAGTCAATTCAAATCAGTGTTCCCAACAGTTGTTCTTACAAAATCCCCAGATGCATAAGACAAATATCACCAGACTTGTGTTGAAAATCACCAAAACAGCTTCGCTGATTTTTTTAGTAGTGGTAGTATGTTACTATCTTATAAGGGTTAGGTTGATCTCATATAAACATTTTCATATACACCAACAGCCAAGAGGTTCGCTTCAAATGGAAGAAAATTTATATTTTGAAAAGGACTTTGCGCCAATAAGTTATGCATGTTCGATAACTATGAGGTAGACCAGTGATGGCGAACCCATGACCCATTAGAATATTTAGAGTAACCCTTGTAGATATTTATAAATTTCGGTTTTGTAGAAATTACATTCATTCATAAAAGAAAATTGGTAATCCTGTGTTTTAGGTACCAATTAATGCGACGGCAGGTGCATTTCAGGCTGAATATTCGAAGCTGTTGTCAGATTTAAATTGCAGAGCGAGGTAATTCAATTTAATTTGATGAAGATTAGTTATTTGCGTTATTTAAAATAAGTAACAAAAATTGTTAATGTGTAGTAAATGCTTAATTTAATATGCAACTTGCGCTTATCGGCGCATGCGCATTAATAGGTACCTCAAACACAGGATTACCAAAAAGTTATTTGTGTTCTTGTTATTTATTTCAATTTTTCTTTTATTTTTTTAATTAAATTATCAAATTTATTACATTCTTAACGTTACGCTATGTAGTTTCAACATCTTTGCTTTAGATTTTTTTTTATTTTCATAGACTAAAGCTCACTAGCCCTACCTAGGTACTGCTAGACCAGAAAGTAATCAGATTTTACTTAAAATTCACCAAATTGATTTACCAATTCTACAGATTTCCTTATTTTACATAAAAATCCCAAATCACCAGTAGGAGGTGAAAATCTCCAGAAATGGTGAAAAATCACCAGTGTTGGGAACATTGATTCAAATGTCATGTCATTGTTGCCAATCCAGTTTTTGCGTTTGTATTTATCGACATCGACATGCAGAGGCGTAACTGGAGATTTTAGTGGTTTAAGCAAAATGTGATTGTATTGAATAAATACAACCCCAGCATACAGTGCTTAATGTTTTCTTGTTGGAATGAGTTCAAGCATTAAAAAGTCACCAGAGACCTTACGCATTTAGCCGCGGCTGCTTACGAAGAGATTTAATTTAAAGTAAACTTCTCTTTCAAAGGATTAATTAAAAGCGGTTAAATTGAAATAATCATAAAGAAAAGCCGCTCGTTGTGGTTTGACGTTATGCAGTTTTATAAAAAGCATTCACAACGTGTCGATTTGTTATTTTTACTCACCTGTTAAATGAAGAGCGTCTCTCGCCTTTCACTCATTTGGAAGTAATTTTAATGTTAGAAATCCAAACGGTACGCTCATGTTTGTGTCGTTCTTGTTGTGACATAACCTACAAATATGATCGCCCGATGGTTGGTACTACCTTAGTTTTCTTCATGTTTAGCTTAGCATTTACTATAGTTTATGTTTATTTTATATAAAATTACGTTAAACCATATACCTATGTACTCACTGGTTAAACCCTATGTACGGCCGAGAGCAAAAAATAGAGTAGACAAAAACAGTTTCCTGTAACCTCCAAATGTACTTTCTCAAAACGGTATTGTTTAAATGCAATTTCACAGGTGACATTTAAAAATGTAGAAAGCTTCCAAATCTGACGAGCTTAAAGCTTTTGTAAAATCATTTAAACTGCCTTTTACATACGAAGATCCCTTCGTATGTAAAAGGCAGAGGAAACGATTACAGGAAACTGTTTTCGTCAACTATTCTTTTGCTCTCGACTTTACCTTTTCTTAATCTTAGTGCCTAGCGCTCTTACCTGTAATTACTTTTGGTGTCTGTAAAAGAAAGTAAAATAAAATAAAATAAATAATTATAATAATTTAAAGAAATCAATACGTAGTAACAGGAAGCTGTCAATAGATGGCGCAAGCGATCTAACCCTCGAGATAGCTGCGACGAGTTTTATGTGGTGGTCATTTTAAATTTCTGTTCCAGAGAATGTTTTAAAACACGTTTGATGCACCGGAGCCCTATTTACTGGTAAGCCTAATTCATTAAATTTGTTTACCGGGTACGTACTGCAATTATAAAGTAAGAAATGTATAGGAAAAACACGGTTAAATTTTGCAATATTTTATTCGTGTTTTGCAGACGTATTAAACCGGAAGAAACACTGAAATAAGCATAAATAAATAAATAACGTGTGATCAATATCTTTTCTAATCAAGTGGTCTATGGAAAAAGATTATGTCTTTGTTTGGTTCATTATTTCAAATGCCATTTGAATTATTTTTATTGCATTCTTATCGTCTTGTATAGGAATGCAATATAAATATGTAATTCAAGTCGCATTTGAAATAATGAACTAATCAAAGACACATGATTTTATTTCCATAGGTCCCTTGATTAGAAAAGATATTGATCGCGCGTTATACATTTTAAAAGTACGTTTCGTTGCCGAATTTGTGCTTAGTTGTTGCAATTAAATTAGTCAATTTAAATTAGAAGCGATGACACCCGAAATTTTTGCGCGCCATTTTCAAATGTATCGAGTCGCAATTTTGTGTATTTTTATTTATGGTTGTGTTGGCCGGATTGATTTAATTCCTTACGCTTGTCATTTTTGTTACTAAATTTGCAACTAGGACACCGTTGACGGTTGCATTTCTCGCAACGCAACATTGGCTGGAAAGGGATAATATGCATTGTTGCCAGACATGCGGGAAATTCCCGATTTAGCGGGAAATTTCAAGGTGTGTGGGGAATTATTTTTAGATTTCTTACGTACTTGAACTGTTCCTGCGGGAAATTGAGCATAAAAGCGGGAAATTTGAAGAATTTTTATATAAAGACGTCCAACAAGTGGTTTAATTTAAAAATAGCGCTTCAGTAGGTTTGCTAAAAATAAAAACGGCAAACGGCATCGTTAACATTTATTACTTCCAAATAATGTACAATAAAACATTTTCACACACATCAACAACAGCGGCAATGCTATTCCAGCATCGAAAATTTCCTAAAATAGTTATTGTCTTTACACAACAGTTTTCATAACGACAAATCAAACGCGCATTAACTCGAAATCAAATCTACCCTAACGTGGACATTACAAAAGTGCATCATTTACAATCATTTGTTAATTTTTTTAATTGTTGAAGCCGACTATGTTTTTTTTACGTCTACTTTAGATATCATTAGAAAGAAAGTATTGACGTTAAGTAGGACGTGGAAAAGTCTCTTTTCACAACGAATGAAAATCGAACGATCCGGAAAAATCGATGGATTCCCGCCGTTGCGTAAGCACACTTAAAAGTACGTCTAATTATTATAGTTACCACCGATGCAGCTCGTTTGGAAATAAGGGAGGAATCAATCGAAAGTTCCTTCATCTATTAGAAATTATAGTACAGAGTGATTTTTTTTTTTTTAATGAACGAGGAGAGTTTGAATTTACCGCCAAACAAATTCGTTACTTCACTGTTAATTGATTTTTATATTTCTATGGCCCAGTATTGCATTCAGAGTTTAACTTTAAGCTTCGTTTTATTCCCATAGTAATAATTGTAAAGACAATTGTTTCCGTAGAAATAAAACTAAGCTTAAAGTTAAACTCCGAATGAAATACTGGACCTAAGTCTGTTTCTTACTCCGCAGGCAATGCAATTACTTTTTCGTACTCGATTTAGGGTATTTGATAAGATATCGCTGAAGCAACTGTAATACGGTTGCTATCTTCACAGTAGCGTCACTCGAATATAACTGTTATATTTGCCATTTTGTTTCATACCTACCGATTTGCAAATTGCATTATATTTCCATAAGAGTGTCAAACAATATGGCGGCTTTTTTTGACACTGACGTTTAAGTGACGCCACTGATGCTATCTTTTTCAGGCTGGCCAACACTTAGTGCGTGAAATACACTACGGTGTCCGCTAAATTTAAACTATCCTCGATCATTAAAAAAGCACTCTGCTTACACATATATGTAACACAACTAGCGTCATCATAATATACAAACAGACGTTTATGATATGCTTATTCTATCTATGTTTGTGAACGGAAAGGTTGCTACTAAAAAAGGAGCGAATTCATCGGAAAAAAGGTGCGCGGTCCTTAAAAGAAGCCCCCCCACTAGTGAAGGTGTTTATTTATTTACAAATTCGGAAGACAGCTTGATTTTGTCGTGTCGCATTATTCGCCTATTTACATTTTTAACGATTAATTTAGAATATAGCAGGTACACATCTTTATACACAAACACACATGTTACAGACTTCATGGGAAAAACGTCAAACCAAAAGGCCACCACCACCTGTTGCATTTATGTTGGTGTAAAAAGTAAAACCCCTAAATATACTGTCAAAATATTAAGTTGGCATTGACGAGATATTTGAAGTTGTCGTTGTCGATATTTGAAGTTTCTAACTAGGACACTGTTGCCAGTTCCATTTTTCACAGGGCAACCAACACTGGTTGTGGTCTTTTAATTTGTACACAGATTTTTGTTTTCGGGTGTAAATTGATTAGACAAAGGCTTTCTTTTCACAATTAAGCGTACTTAAGGCGATGATGTACCAAACTGTAGAAGTAATAAAAATATTTTCTCATCGTGACTTGTGACGTACGCAGTAAAATCTACAAAGTGGTCAAAAATCACTGTTTGAGTTGGCAGTGCTGAATTTTGACAGCTTGTCATTGAGAGCCTTCAATTTACAGGCGTCCTTTGACATTTTAAATTCAAATTCAAACTCTAGTTTCTATTTGCAAACCTACAATTTCGTCGCTGTTTAGGTTATGTCAAATAAAAAAAAACGTATGTCCGATTGCAGCGTTGCAAATAGCTGAATGAAAAAATGCTCTTAATTGTATTGCCAACTCAAATAGTTGACCACTTTGTAGAATAAATTTAGTGCTGCCGCAGTTCTGCCAACAGTTTTGTAATAATATTCCCCAATTTCCTAACCATCATGCAAAATTTAATCACGTGGGCTACAATCAATAAATTATGAAGACCCCTAGTGTACGTTTTCGTAAATCAAAGACCTATCCGTCGTGAAATAAAACGGGGTAAATAAAGATAGACAGTCAATTTTGACAAGTCTCGTGACATAACCTGTAAAATTTTGTCTGTGCCCGACGGGACGCAACGTTTCGTTTTAAAATACGATTAAGTTGTGATTAAGTTTATTCGGTAGGGGTTGTTACTTCACGTCGGTTCGCTTTTCCAACTTTTTTGACAGGTCCGTCACTTCTGTCACACGCGAACGGTGAATGGGCGAGTGTGCGTGAAAGAACAAGTAACTTTATCGTTGCAATAATACGAACGTTATTTACGTAGGATTTATAGAATCTTAAATAAGCTCTATTTAAAAATTTTGTTGCAAAAAGCGATCGCAGGATGTCGCTACTTAAACTTTTCAAGCTAAATTTAGTTGTTCATAAAACAACAATATTTAACCGTTCTCTGTTGCGCGCTCCGATGTTATCAAGTAATCAGTTTCCACCGTTAATTAAACTATTAACGAGCAAGGGGTTAAGTCACTTTGATTGACACGTTGTCAGTTTGACAGTTCCTGTCAGTCAGTCCCCTGCAGTGTTGCCAACTACTGACAGTCGTTTTCCCCTCACATTGGGACAAAAATTCTTTTTTATGCTTGTTTTTTCCTTTAAGTTGCAATGTTAAGCTATTTTTGTCAAGATTTGCCTCAAAATTTAAGTAATTATTCCCGTTTTGCAATTCCTCTGTAACTAGCGCCACAGTGGCGCGGCGATTCCTGGAGTTTCTTGAGTTCAAAACTCTAATGTAAATAAGTCTGTTCGATAGCTCTGCACTTTCTACACTTTTAACACCTTTATTCTATTTTTCTCACTCCTACTTATGTTATGTCATATACATCGCACTCTCTCAGGAGCGGTTGGTGCAAAAAGTGTAGAAAAGTGCAGAGCTATCGAACAGGCCTAATGTTTTAGAGCGGCGGCGGATCAAGTGCGTAGACGTTGTTAGTTTTGGTTGGTAGGCTGTGTCTGTTATAATTAATGTGACAGTTTGCTATCTGTTGGTAGAACTGGTTATTTGCAAAATTTGTAAACATCATTTAGCTTTGCGGTGTGAATTCGCCTACAACAGGCCTGCAACTATTATCCTCTCGGTTTAAAGCAGGAAGCGACAGTAACTTAAAATCTCTAGATAACCAAAGTACCGCGGACTTCCGCCATTGTGACTCCATTCTTTGGCGGCAAAATTTAAATCTAGCCACATTCTAAATTTATTCAAAATTATTTTATATATTGCACATGACTGTCAGCGACCGCTTAATACTTTATTGCGGTCACTTGATGTAATTTATTTTATTTTGTATAAAATTTAGTTTCCCTATTTAGCATGTTTTTGTCGTACGTCAAAAGTAACTGCGAAATTAGCTGCTTTCTTTCGGTTGATCCAAACCCTAATCCAAACGCAACGTTACGCGTTTAGATTCAAAGATGGATGTTCTCTTGCAAATGGATCAATCTCCACTTTTCGTGGAATTTCAATCCGGATCGGTAATCCCCTTTCCCCTTTTGATCTTCCTATTTTCACGATTCGATTAGATTCAAATGCATTCAAATGCGGTGTGTTCTGTTCCAATAATCCAGATCCAGAGCGGATAATCAAAAAACTCTTCGAATCACGATTCAAACTATACGGATCACGATTCAAACTTTCCTGCGAAAGAAAGAAGCTAATGTGGTGACGACTATAATGTAGAGAACTAACAGCTGATCACAATGATACCACCATTTTGACTCCGATGTACTTATTGCGGTACTTTATAAACCTAGGGACTTTACTTCTAGTAGGGCCTTCCTTGTATAGAGAGAGTGAATCCATTTAAAAGGAATAGGGCTCTGTATGTATAATGCGAATGAAATCGTCCACCGTTTCCAATCCCGACAACATAAAAAAGAGGTTATGACATTATGAATCCATATTTAACTTTTGACGAAGCTGTCGAACGACGGTGAAACGTTAAGTGTATAGTGCGAGATTTAGTGTCCGGTTAAAAGATTTTTGATATTATGAATCCAGTTTAGAATTAGAAACAACAACAAAAACGGCAACATAAAAAGAGATGGTACCCACAAATGTACATATATAGAACTCAAAACGGCGAGTGATTATAACCACACATGTATACATATAGAACTCAAAATGGCGAGTGATTATACCCACACGTGTATACATATAGAGCTCTAGTAAAGAGAGCAATTCGTTTTTGTTTGGTCAGCTGTTCACCATTCCATCATTAATCGTCCAAACTGCCACCTCATGTCTTTACTCTCTCTATAAAGGACTGATAAGGCCTGATGAGGCCCCCAACTAGTGTCCATTACAATCAAAATCGACTACCGCACAGATTTACAATGTAAAATCGAATTGCAATTACATCACAGAATAACTTGACTTATTTGCAACTTTTACGAAGTCAACGAAAGACAAGTTCCGATGACTTTCTTGATTAATGCCCGACTTCTTCATCGCCTTATCTTGAGGTTAAATTTATCTGTCAGTTAGAATGTGACACATAGTATGTGCACGGCTAACTTTACGTCACATTCCTACTGTTAGATAAATGAACCTTAGGTTAAATATGGTGAAGAAATCGGCCAAAAGACTCCAGAACTGTCGACGATTATACGGAGCCGTAAATTTTGCATTTAATAGCGTTTTCGATTCACGTGCACCGGTTGCACTCAGTGTATTTGCATCTTCTTTTAACTTCATGTAATAACACGAGATGAAGATAATCTGAGTGCGCACTAAAGCGGTGAATCGAAAACGCTATAAGATTGCCGCTTTCATAGTTGCCCAGTTTTTGCGGGACATTTTAAATTACTCCTCTTAATTGAAAGGCATCTTCCAGTTACTTTCTGAATTACTTATAGGATTTCCTACCGGCTGCATTGGGGCACACTGAGTGTATCCTCATCTCTTTTTAGCTTCATGTGTTAATAATACAAGATAGAGATATATACTAAGTGCGCACCAGTGCAATCAAAGGAAATCTTGTCCTTCGTATGGCTATAATGTTCAAGGCTAAGGTTGATGAGATTTTCAGTTTTATAATCTATTCACGGTCTTTTTAGACTCTAGAGAGCCATGCTTTTTTTTCGTTAAGTTAGAATTTTGAACTCAAAATGTGACAAATGTAAACTTCTGACACTTTAATGTCAGTCCCATCGACTATTGCTTTTTATACTCTACGATTCCATGAAGAAAGTAAAATAAAAACAAATAATTACTTGTGACTTTTTAATACTAAGTCAAAATGCTAAAAATCATCAATGTTTTTCGGCGTCTGTTTTCAAAAATATAACCATCAAATTAAAATGGAACATATTCACTTGGAGGTACCAACAAAAATGTCACCCTAACATGGCCTACTCTCAGTCTAAAAAGATCGTGAATGGATAATATACGGCAACATCGGAAAAAGAAATGTCTGTTTTTGTATCATTTTTTGTATCAAATCGAAAACTACCGTGGCGTTAAGTGCGTGAAAATAAATAACTATCAAAACACATATACTTGAGACCATTTAAGTTTGCGTGCACGTCATTGATTCGCCGATAAATCTCCGACGTACGTCACACACTATTGTATGCAATAAGGATAGATATAGCTGCAGCTCTGTTACATAAGTTTTTACGTAGGTATTTAGCGCAATTGGTACGAAGTGCAATTTTAAGCATGTCTGCAATCAAAACTAAAGACGTTTCTTCTTATCTGTCCATACTTATGAATATAGAAGCGCAATTGATTAACGATAAGGTTTTACGGATAGGTCCGTACTAATTCAAAACGTAAAGGATTCTCAAGTATAGAAAAGTGCCCGTCGAGTCAATGGTCTACGAGGACCAGGATGTGTCAAGTTTATTTACAATTTCCAGTTTGGTACAATCGCTGCGACGCTTTCCTTTAAATTCCCCAAAGCAACACCATCCAGTTAAAAGTGTTAGGTATAGTTGTAATGTTTACAGGGTGAGCCCTACGTCATCAGTTGCCGAAATTATAACAGACGAACGTTTCTTATTAGCCCAGCCGTATTTTGACGTCGTCCATGACGATGAATAAACATCTATTGTCTATTTGCCTAACGTTTGTTTCAAAATGAGATCAAACGATAGGTTAAGTAAGATGTCACTTTGACATATGTACATGATTTGACGTCGGACACCGGAACTAACTAAAAAACCAAATATAACAAATGACGTAGGTGAATCCCCGATTTTAAATTGAAGAGTTTACAACTACAACATACAATAACATAAAGAAACCATACATGTTTTCTTTTATTGGCAATCTAATTTAACATCACATGTTTCCTTAAACTTCCTATTTTATTCATAAATTATACGCGCGTTGCGCGTTTTAAATAGTTTTCTCTGAGATTCAGTGGAACATAAACGAACGAAAGAAGGGTTGAAAAGCATGATGTATATTCGTACCTATTTTCTCCGGTTACAATAAATTTCTTCCCGCTAGGTACTACCTAATCAGTAAGGTTTATGTTCATCGGTAGAATATCACAGTTGCAGGCGATGCCGCCCTCCCCGATGATACACATCTCCTTGCACCATTCCTCCCAGTCCACGGACTTGGCCCTCGAGGTTTTCCCGATGGCGAAGGCCTCGGCGCCGTGCTTCTCGACGGCATCGTGGTACACCTGGCAGCTTTGGCAGCCGGCGATGTGGTAGTTTAGGTTCAGGCAGGTGTAACCGCATACTTGCACGAAGTCAACGTCGGTCGTCGCGACGGCGGGCCTCCCTTCGCAGGTGCATAACGGATAGCCGAGGTCGTTTGCGCACAAGACGGGGCAGATGTGGCTGCGGGCTCTGCCTCCGGCCCCGGCGGCGGTTTTGTCACTTGCGGATCTGTTCGCCGACTGAAGGCGCATGCCGTCCGGGACGACGCTGAAGCAGTCGTCGCCGCAAGGCTTGCCGCCTAGGCCGGACATGCACAGCGTCGCGCAAATGCGCCGGGTCTGGATCGCCGACACTATTGGCTGGAGCGCGTCGTCGTTTCCATGGCTGCTAATGGATTTCGAGGAGGCGACGCCCACCAGAAGGAGTAGAGGAAGTATTGACAATCTGGAAAATTCCCCGGGTTTAATTAATTTTATTTTGGGGCCGTAAGACGCGAGTTAACTTTGTAATGTAGTTGTTGAGACGTGTCGCAACTAAATCTCTCAAAACGGTGCGAAAAAATAAAACGATTGCGCGAGGAGGATAAACAAATTAATGTACAGGGTGACACTCAATCGTTCTAGCAAAACCAAATTTAATTTAATTATTTTACAGGTTGCCACTAAAGGCCGCGCAATTTTTTTTGCCGGCAACACTTTACAGTTGGCAGTAAACATCTCTGATGAATCGAGCAATCAAATCTAGGGACCCTAAATAGAACTAACTAGATTGAATAATTAGATTTATTTCTTAGCTACGCAAGCGACCTCTTCTAATCTTCGCTTATATTACAACGTACGTGCATAACCTGCACGTCTTATATTGACAGGATTTGACCAAAAAGTGACAGGTTTTTGACAGCTTCGATCTTTGAAGTTTTACGTCATATCAAATTGTAATTTTAAAATGCAATCTTCCTTCCTTTGAAAGCACGCCTGTATTAACGTCGTTTCGAGTTTGCGAAACCCATTTAAAATACTTAGATGTACCTCCCCGTCCCGTTCTCTGCAGGAAGTTGTCGGCCTCGCCTCGACAGCGCCAAATTACTCTGTTATCTGCATTTCGTGTTTCGCGATGGCGGCCAAAATTGCAAAATCGAATTACAGAGTCAGTAATTAAGCGGGCGAATCGAAATAATTATGATAATCGCCGAGCTAAATGAATTCGGAAAACCCGCAAGTGAGAGGGTCCGTTGGACGCGTAACCAGGCGGAAAATGGCCGCGCCAGTCTGGTGGTGACATCTGACGTTGAATTGTTTGTGGGGGCGGGCGGGGGTACGGCTGGCGTTGACTGCGATTTATGATGTTCGAGGGGGACATGATATATTTGGCGTTGTGATGAGTCTTATTAAATCGTTTGCTGCAATAAGACTCCGAGTTAGTTCGTTATTAATTTGGGTGGCGCACGTCTAGGCGAAATCATTTTTTTAAAAAGGATTGATTGATATACCGACTGTTTCGTTGAAACTTGAAAAAAACGCGTGGACAGGACAGAGATGGCTACGTCATTAAATAAAGGATGTAAAACGGAAGTGTTCGTTTGTACGTTCGTTGTACTTTCTTGGCACGCGAGTGCGCGCAAAATTTTTCTACTCAAAACGAAACACACTGTATATACATATAAGGAAAATAATAAAGAAGTCTCTCGTCGACTTTGTTTCACATTTGTTTTTCTTTGGTGAATCAAATTCTAGTTTTCCTTGGTCAATCGTCTTCGTATTTTCCTGCGTATTTTTGTTTATTGTCTTCATATAGCCGCATTTTCAATTAACGACAATGAATGAATAAGAAAGAAATCAGGAAGAAAAATCGAAAGAAACAATTCGTTTTTGTTGCAACTCGATCGTCCTTTATCTTCATATAAACGTTGCCCTTAATGTTTCAGTTTAAAAAATCGCCTGATCTTTTTAATGTCCTCAATTTTCTTTCTTTTTCGACGCTTTCGTCTTTTGCTGCCCCATCTTTGCTTTACCCTACTTGAATTTTTTAATCTCGTTTAGTTTCCAATTAATTGACTTACTGTAATGTACACTGCCCGAGTTAATACAAAGAAAAAACTAAAATATATAGCGCACGAACCGAAGACAGAATGAGAATGCAATTTGCAATTGCGTTTAGTATCAGCCTCGACCGTCGCGTGCGTTTGATGGCCCTTTCAATTTGTTTGCCAAAAAATGGCGTTTCGAAGCGCGTTCAATCTAGTTTCAGTTCGTGGTACACGTACTTGTGAGCTATACCATCAAGAAGTCTAAAATGTATGGCACACGAACCGAAGACAGAATGAGAATTTCATCTGATTTTTCCAGTTAGTATCAGCTTCGACCGTCGGTCGCATTCGATGCCATTTCAATTTGTTTGTCAGAAAACGGCGTTTCGGAGCGCGTTCAATCTAGTTTCAGTCCGTGTATGGGCTACACTATCTAGAAATTTAAAATGTATAGCGCACGAACAGAAGACAAATTTAATCTACATTTTGAATTTAATTAATTTTTCGATTGCGTGTCGTTTTCTTCTGTTCTTGTAGCAACTCGGTCGTCTTTTAGCTTCATTGAGGGAAAATGAATAAGAAAGAGTTTAGAAAGAAATGTCAGATCATTGTTTTTTTTTGTCGATGACGTTTTGTACTGCATGACAATCACTTATTTATTTCTACTACTTTTTTTTTAATTCCACGGGCTTCGTTATTTTTTCTTTCTTAAATTTCAACTGCCTTCGACGGATTGTCTTTTTTTCATACGTCGCCGGCCCTTTATTTCTTTAACTATCTACAGTATGTCTCCGGATTGGGTTTACGAGAGGGAAAATAATTTTATTTTCAATTTTGCAAAAAAAAGTGCCAAAAGAAGATAAAATTTGCTCGTTTTATAACGAACGTATCTCTAATTAAAACTTCAACATTAATACAGTGTGTTTTTAAATCGAAAAGAAGAAACAAAATCAACATTTTAAATTATTCAATTGACCCACCAACTCCTATACGTAATTCAAGTCTACGTCGTAGCTCCTTATAACTGTCACGGATTTCTTGAATTGTTAAAGATACAATAAATTCTTCTGTTATGTAACGGTAACTTTTATCTCCCGTATCATTCTCTTATTTATTTAATTTGAATATCAATTTTATCGGACTTTAAATTATTAGGGCTTTTCTTTTGCTCCGTTTGATCGAATCAAACTAAACACAGAAAATTTAGCACGTATCAGAAAACTAATAGAATGAAAGAACAGCACGTTTCGTATCGTGATTAAAATGCCTAATGTGTACGATAAAGTGTAACGATAATTTCAATGAAACTTACTAATATTAATTTAAGGTTCGATTAATATGATCGAATCACAACTTTCACAAATTTCTGAGCAGGCGGAACGAATCACAGTTCAAAAGAACGATTCACTTAAAATTTACAGCTTTGATCCGATCACTTTGAGCAAAAGAAAAGGCCTATTATTTCACATTTTTCAGTCAAAGTCAACTACTATAAAGATCTATAAAAATGTTGTAATTACGAGAAAAATAATGAAATCAAAAAGATAATCCGGGGACATATTGTATACAGGCGTTTGATTGCGTCCAAAAGGTTCAAACATTTCTTTGCAAACTTTGGGGGTAGAAGGAGCCTCGCGGGCTTTTCACAAAATAAAACTACAAACGAGACCATGACGAGCTGTTTGAAGAGACAATTGAAGAAAGGCAATTAGTGCACATAAGAGTTCCAAGGAAGCGCAACAGAATCTTTGTTGTAAAAATTAAACTCCTCGTTTTGTAAAGTTTGAATTGAATAGAGCAAAAAGAAAAAATCTCTTTTCGTTTTTCATTTTTAAATAAAATCCACATGACTTCTTGAGAGCCTCTTTGTTGCACTTTAATGTTTAATCAAGAAATAAAAATAAAATAAAACAAAATTGAAAACTTAAACAAAGAACAAAAGTCCATCGGGAGAAGTGAAATCTAATCGAATCTAATTTGTTCATACATTTGTTTAATGCTGCTGCTTCGTTTAAGAAACTTCTATTTAAAAATTGCAGAAACAAAGAAAGAGGAAGAAGAAAAAATAATTTGCACAGCAAAGACGATCATTAAGACTCAGTTCTACAACCGTGGAATAATGACGGAATAACTGTTCGCCGAATATCCTTTCATGTTCCTCCGTATGTACGTCACGTTATTCTAAGAATAATGCTTTATCAGACGATTGTAAAATCGGGCCTAAAACAATTATTAAGTAGATGGTTTCATTTTTGTATTGTAAGTTAAGTCCATGGTATCACTGGTCTAGATAGAGAACTCTATGGTCGGCGACAATTGTCATGATGACATGCGCAATATGAGCAGGCGGGTCTTCAACGGTAAAAAAAATGTGTTCGTAAAGTTAGTAGTTATCAATAATATTAATTTTTGTGCAAATCGGTTTTAATAATTGATTAATAATATTAATAATAAACAGTGTTTCATTTCTTTAAAAATTTCTTTAAGTATTGGCAACCATGAAGTTATGAATTATACCATGAAAACGTTCTCTGCGACAAATACAGCGTGTCCCAAAAAATGTCGCACACACTCGAATTTTCTTTTTATTTTTAAAGACGGAAATTCGGTTAAATCAGAAAAAATCGTGCCCCTCCTGAATTTCCAAACAAAAACAAAAAACAATTGCACATTCCATCGTCAAACTGTTTATTTCATAATTTTTTTTTCTAATAGAATTTAAAAATACAGCAGCAAAAAGTATACAGCGCGATCGTATAAGAAACTCAAAGTCGAAGTTGGCCAGCGACAAACAGTCGCACGTCGCTTCTTAGTTCTTTAAAAATTTGAAAAGTGACCTTGACAATTAAATAAATTAAAGTCGACGGGTGATTGGCCGCTTCGACGGAAAAATAAGAACGTCCAGTCTAACTCCATTCCTCAAATAGGATCTGAAGGAAAAGCTTTGATTTGTTTTGACATTTTTCGTGTCAGTTTGACATTTGTGTGCCAATTTTGAAAGTGTTTCGGACGCACTGAATTTCTGAAGTTTGTTAACTTTGAGTTGTTTTGTTGCTTAGCGGCGCCGAGCTCACCGTCTTTGTAATTTATTTATTTTTTTAAATTTTTTTCAAAATGTAAAAGAACGTTTGTCGTAGCTCCTTTACGTAAGCCATCTTGGAGCCCAACCTTCTCTTATTTGAATAGCTTAAACTTAATCAAATACACACAAATATTTGACAACCGGCAACAAATTAGTAATGTCATCGTCGTCGAAAAACTGTTGATTTTGTGGACATTGCAGAATTTTGTAAAACGACTGTGTGCGTCTATGACATACAGCGGTTAAATTTAGTGACCACTTTGGACGAGAAACGACTGTTGATATGACTCTCTCCTCTTATTTTTAACTCGTTGGTCAATAGTTAACGACACCGGGTGCGTTCGACATTACGTTCGGGGCATGCTTCAGACATACAATTGTCTGTGATTCCTTTTCTAAATTTTCGAGTGTTTCACTTGTCATTTGCTAATTGTTTCAATTTTTTTTACATTGTTAAATGCTCTGCTAGAGAGGTTTCTTATTTGAAAACCCTTTATTGCATAAGGTCTGTTCGTTTGTTCTGCACTTTTCAACACTCTTAACTCCTTCACTATATTTTTCTCACTCTTACTTACTTAGATGTATATACAACTCACTCTCTCAGGAACGGTTGTTGCAAAAGGTGTAGAAAAGTGCGGAAGATCACTTAAAAAAAAGTGTTTTATTAATTTATTATACCTAGCTACATATATATTATTCTTTTAATTTCGCAAGCTTCATTATCTTTTTCTTAAATTTTAATTGCCTTTACGGATTGTCTTTTTTCCATACGTCGCTGGCCCTTTATTACGTTTTAATGCGTTTTAAGGGCTCAAAATTTCCCTGCAAACTTAGTAGGATTGAGGAGGAGATAAATGAGGCGATAGAAGGAGCCCGTGGAATTTTCGAATCGATAAGAATGATATTTTTCAAGAAAGAAGAAAGAAATGCCAGAAAACTCAGAGGTTCTTAAAGCCTGGTCTACACGTAACGTTCTGTCGTCAGTCTTGCATAATCATGCCAGATTTGTCAAACAAAATACTACGCGTAAACGGAAGTCGAACATTTTGCATGAACTGAGATTTGACAAAACGTATTCGACAAAAAAAAAACAATGATTTGATATTTCTTTCTAAACTCTTTCTTATTAATTTTCCCTCAATGAAGGTAAAAGAAAAATTAATTAAATTCAAAATGTAGACTAAAAAAAAAAAACATTTTATTTGTCTTCTGTTCGTGCGCTATACATTTTAGATTTCTAGATAGTGTAGCCCATACACGGACTGAAACTAGATTGAACGCGCTCCGAAACGCTGTTTTCTGACAAACAAATTGAAATGGCATCGAATGCGACTGACGATCGACGCTGATACTAACTGGGAAAATTAGATGAAAATAAAAAACAGATTTTATCTGACCTGTGTATGCCATTGTATTCTCATTCTGTCTTCGGTTCGTGTGCTATACATTTTAGATGGTATAGTCCACAAGTTCGTGTATCACGAACTGAAACTATATAAATTGAACGCGCTTCGAAACGCTATTTTTTGGCAAACAAATTGAGAGGGCCATCAAACGCGACGCGAGGGTCGGAAAACCTAGTTGTATACGTCATTGCATTGTTACCAACGCCGTTCCGCGGACCTTTAGTTATTATTAATTTTAAGTTATTTTATTATTGTATCAATCGTAGGTTAATTATTTCTCATGCCGGAACGGCTATAGGCACATAATTAATAACACACTTTCAACTTTATCGCTCGCAGCATCACGTTGCGATTTACATTGTAATAATAGACGAAGGATAGTTTCCAAGCGTCAGCCAATCACCGCCCGCGCTTAATCAAGTTCGAATAACTTTTAATTGTACCGTCAAATCGACTTGAAACTTTGTAAAAATATTCAGAGTAGTATCCCAGACAATCCTACCAAATTTCATCCAGATCCTACCGCTAAAAAAATTGTTACGTGGCCGGAAGCACTCCCGCGCTTCCGTCGCAAATCCAGGCGTTTCCACCCGTCGGATTTCGCCGGGCGCAACATCAAATTAAAGCCCGCGAAAAGCGCTATCCGATGACGTAAAGAAAACCCTGGGTCAGCGGGAAAATAAAAAAGTTTTGTTTGTTTAAACTTTTCAACGCCGAGTGACTCAGGGGATTGTGACGTCAGAAGCGGACATCCGACCGAGCCGGTTCCAGGAAACACCCTCGGTCGACCGAATAAAAGGGCCCGCATCCGTTCACTCGACCTCAGATCCTCCGGGATCATTGACGGGACGGAGTAGGCAGATTGAGGCCGTCCCCAACGCTCTTTTACCTTCCTACCTTATTCCTTGCAATTAACACGGATCGAATCTCTGCCTGACGGCGGAATCGATCTTTGATCTGTTTAACTGTATATTCATTCAATATATGTGTTTTTCTTTTTTCCGCTAACTTCGTGTTCACCATTTATTATCCCGCACCCCGAGAAGCGCGGAGCTAGCCGGACATCCGTTCAGACGATACGGAACCGCCGAGGAACCAACGCCACCGTTAGGGCAATCGGTCCGTCAACTCACCGGCCTTCCCACCAAACGTCCACGACACGGTGGTAACAGCATTCTCATTCTGTCTTCGGTTCGTGTGCTATACATTTTAGATTTTTAGATGGTGTAGCCCACAAGTTCGTGTATCACGAACTGAAACTAGATTGAACGCGCTTCGAAAGCGAAACGCCATTCTTTGACAAACAAATTGAAAGGGCCATCAAACGCACGCGACTGATACTAATCGAAAAACCTAGTTGTATACGCCATTGCATCCTCATTCTGTCTTCGGTTCGTGCGCTATACATTTTAGTTTTTTCTTTGTGTTAACTCGGCAGTGTACATTACAGTAGGTCAATAAATTGGAAACTAAATTTGTCAAACAAAATACTACGTGTAGACGCAAGTTGGACATTTTGCATGAACTGAGGTTTGACAAAACTCGCAAAAGACTGCTTTGTGTATAAGCAAGACGGCAGACAAGTCATTACATGCAGTGTTGTAACATATTTAGTTACAAGTATTTAGATACTGCATCTAGATACATTTTTTAAATAAAAATAAAAATATTTATTTTATGCCATCTCACCCTATGTTACAAGAAATTAAAAGTACAATTTCCAATACACAGTCTAAACGGTAATGGAAAGATCTTCTTTATATTGTGCAATGCCTTTTTATAATAAACTTCCACAACGGATAAATTAACGGAAGAATATACAGGGTGACAGGGTGACTGTTAATTATACCGACAGAATGAAACCACGATAAGAAGCGATGTCCGAAAATATGGGAAAAATGTTTATAAATTCTTTCTACTTTAGTTACTGGTAAAAAACTCGAGGAGCAGATGAACGAAATAAATGCTGTCATAAAAGTTTTTTTTATAGTTTTTTGATACTGCAGCATGGCTTTATGAACTTGACTTTTAAGTGGAATTTCACAACTCCGTTTTTAGGTCAACGCCCGAGGTGAATGCGAACTCGAAAATATTTACTTGACAAATAATACATGCAGCAAATTACCTGAAATAGATTATGCCACGGTAAGACCTGGTAAACAAATAAATCATTAAACTCATTCGTAATTTGTTTCGAATATTAATTATTATAATTTCGTTTTGTGCATGAGGAATTATTAACACAAATCTATTAAAACTTTAACAAATTCTTAATTAATTATGAACTATGCCTTAGAATTTTTTAAACGTGAACCTGTAATCTATTACGTTCATAAAGATTTTATAGTAGGCGATAACTTCAGGTCTAATAAATCTTTTCACATTTTCGGATAAAACCGATTCGTTTAAGCAATACTTTGCAACTGTAATCAAGTAATCATTCATTTGTAGTGATAATTATTACCAATTACTATTTTGCATGATACTAGCGACCGACGCGACATTTAAAACAACAGATTGTATCCTAATAGTTTTTTTTACTATTTATTTACTATCAGATGCCCGTCGGGCCGGTCATATGACCCCCGTGATTACCAGATTTAAATCCTTGCGATTTTTTTGTGGACGAAACGGCTGGTACATTTCGCTCTAGTAAATAATCCGCACGAATTAATAAACAATTATTTATACAATTATTTGCCAATTTATTATTCGTATTTCCTACGCAATTTTAGAAATTACTAATAATTACGTCGCGTAAAAGAAACTTGCCTTCCCCAGCTGTTAAACGAATAATAAAATAAATTGAAATGTTTATCAAGATCGCATTGTGTGCAAGCGAGAGTCAGTAAAAAAAATTATAGTCCTATTATACAGCCGCGTTTATAGTACGTGGCCGCCGTATTTCGCACGCAATTTTTTAATTAATTATAAACTGTTTACGAGAATTTTTCGAACATTCTTCCCGTAATCTGTAATATTGTCGGTACAATTGTCATTCACCCTGTATGCAGTGTAATCTATTTTGAACTTGTGAATTTGTTCATATGATGTCTTGGACTACTTTTCAGTGTAATTTTATTATTGTCACAAAACGATAATTGTTCTTTCTGTTTACATTATTCAATTTCACACTTTGATGCTTTGTCAGTTATTTAGTGAAATAAAGAACTTTATTATTTTTATTATTATGTAAGTATCTAAAAGGTATCTAGATACATTTATACTATATCTGTATCTGGATCTAGTTACTTTTAAAAAAGAAGTATATGTAACTGTATCGGGTTACAAATTAGGGTAAGTATCTGTATCTGAATCTAGATACTTTAAAAAATGTATCTGTTACAACACTGATTACATGTAGGTATGCGTCAGTGTAAACGGACGACAAAACGTTACGTGTAGACCAGGCTTAAGACGAATAAAATAAAACGACAAACGAAACCTCAACAGCTGAAAATGAAGCTATTTAAAGAGAAGATTGAAGAAAGACGATAATTAGTGCACATAAGAATTCCTCATAAAAAAGGAAGGAAGAGAAACACAAGAAAATCTAAGGTACGTGACAGAAAGAAGTGCCTGCAGAATAGATGAGTTGAAAGGGAGGAAGTGGTAGTTTTAGCGAGAGGAGAAGGAAATTTAACTCCAAATGGAGTTAAACACAGAGCGATTAGTAAGTAAATAGAAAAACGAACATAAGCAAGAAGGAACCAATTCAAAACAAGTGGAGCTAACCTAAGCTATAAATAAATGAAGTATAAATAAAATTATGAAATAAGAAAAAGGCGAGCAAAAAGAGCAAACATAAATGGAGTGGTTGGGGAGCAATAGGGTTACAACTAATTAAAGGCTCACCATGGCATCTATGGCGTAAACTATAAAAAACGGGTAAATTACAAAAAAAGTAGCGCTACTTTGGGGTCTATAAAAATCTACGAATCTTGATTCGTTTCTGAAATGTCTTCAAAAAACTGAACGTTTTCAGTTTCGGAAATCTTGAATATTTTGTTTGTCTATTAAGAGTCACAAAACTCGGCAATTTTATAATAAATTCTTTGTATCTCTTACAGTTTGCGAGATTCCCTTTAATTAGTTGTAACCCTGTATACATGCAACAATAAATGAAATTGGAAAGAATGGAGAGATTATTAAAGAATATTTCAACGATGTGTGTAACGGAATGATGATGAGTTGAAAAACGTTAAAGAGTATCAAGAGCGACCGACCGAATTGTAATAATACATACAGCGTGGTATTATTACCTATAATCAGTTGCAGAAGTTTGTTTTGCTGGTTTTAAAAATGTAATCAAGAAAATTATATAATAAAAAAATAAGAGGACTTTCGAAAGTTACAATTCAGTTTAATTTTAGGGTAGGGAAAAACCAAGCAATAAAGTTTTCGGATTTCGGTTCCTTTCAAAAGTTACACCTACGAACCTGCACATTATAATCCGGGGGGAGTTCGAAAAACGGCCGCACTTGACTGACCCACTCTGATTTCGTGTGTTCGCCGTGTACATACAAAACTGCACGCTGCGCTTAGGTGTACCCGTTTTATACACTCTAATTGTATCGATTTGTTTATCAGCAATTTCGATGAGATAATCGCCTCAATAGAGAGACAGAAGTAACGCACACTTTTTCGCGGGTCGATATAATTTCAATGACTGCGTGAAATGAGGTATGATGCAGATAGAGATACTTCATTTTTTACAAAACTTGTCAGTTAACTACGGACACCCCGTACACTAGAATTTTAGAATCGTTTTAATTTGAACATCTTTGAATCACAGTGTGATTATAACTTTACGAGCATGTCCACGAATGTGTCTGAGCGTGTGGAATTTCCCTCACAGTGGTGGGCGAGAAATCACAAGCACGTTTATGTGTCTCTAGGCGATTAATTTACCGAAACCATTTTAACTTTAACAACTTCGCATCAGACTGCGGTCATAACTCTTCGAGCATGTGCACAAACGTGTCTGCGTCCGTGGAATTCCCCTCATAGTCGCAGGCGAAATACTGCAAGCGTGTTTGTGCGTCCGTAACTGATTCAATTTCAACAATTTTGCATCAGATCGTGATCATAACACTTCGAACATGTCCGCGAACGTGACTAGGCGTGTGGAATTGCCAGAGGAAAACCCACACGTACGTTTACGTGTCGGTAAGTGATTAATTAGTAAAAAATCGTTTTAATTTGAAAGTCTTTGAATCACAGTGTGATTATAAATAACTTTACGGGCAAGTCTACGAACGTGTCTGAGCGTGTGGTATTTCCCTCACAGTGGCGGGCGAGAAATTACAAGCACGTTTATGTGTCTCTAGGAAATTAATTTACCGAAACCATTTTAACTTTAACAACTTCGCATCAGGCTGCGGTCATAACTTTTCGAGCATGTGCACAAACGTGTCTGCGTCAGTGGAATTGCCCTCATAGTTGCAGGCGAAAGACTGCAAGCGTATTTGCGTGTCCGTAACTGATTTAGTTTCAACAATTTTGCATCAGATCGTGATCATAACACTTCGAGCATGTCCGCGAACGTGACTAGGCGTGTGGAATTGCCAGAGGAAAACCCACACGTACGTTTACGTGTCGGTAAGTGATTAATTAGTAAAAAATCGTTTTAATTTGAACTTCCTTGAATCACAGTGTGATTATAAATAGCTTTACGAGCATGTCCACGAACGTGTCTGAGCGTGTGGAACTTCCCTCAAAGTAGCGGGCAAGAAATCACACGCATGTTTATGTGTCTCTAGGCGATTAATTTACCGAAACCATGTTAATTTTAACAACTTCGCATCAAACTGCGCTCATAACTCTTCGAGCATGTCCGCGAACTTGTCTAGGCGTGTGGAATTGCTGCGTGAAATGAGGTATGATGCAGATAGATACCTCATTTTTTACAAAACTTGTCAGTTAACTACGGACACCCCGTACACTAGAATTTTATTTTTATTTTTTGTTCCATCTGCTTTCGTCTTAAATACCGACGGCGGCGCGGCGGGCGGCGCTTTAAATTTGACCGATCACCTTCGGAATTAGTTCTATTTTGATAACCCCAAGGAGAAGCTCATTAATCAGATTTGCGACTCGAAGAATCACACGCTTGACAGTTCTAAACCTGATTTATTAATCAATCTATATGAACTGTCAGAATAATGAGTCGGAGCTTATAAGAAAATCGACGTTCCCACGTAAAACGATCCTTATCGAAACGGTTCAGTTTCCATCCTGATATGTTAATTAACTAATTAATACCTGAGACGTTGGGATATCGATGATTTCAATTATATTTAAATGTATAGGGTCATACAGTTTGATTGATCTGTTGTCGTCGTACGCAATAAAACCCCCACGTACGTAAGGTCCAAAGTTTCTGTTTATTTTGCGGTTATCTTCAAGTACGATCGAAAACTGTCTTCAATTAAGACGGAGTTCTATTTCCGTTCGACCCGTTTCGCGGAGCTTTCGTGACGTAGCGCAGCGCGCGATCGTTCGAGCTTTCGGTCCCCGGGAAACAAACACTGTGCCACATACCTAACGTTCGGGAGAGGACGTAACCGATGCGGGATTGAATTTTATGCTCCGGTATTGTGCGGGCACGTGGATCGCCCGCCACGGAAGCAAGATTGCGTGATTTATGTTTGTAGTTTGGTTTAATATCGAGAAGTTCGATGGGGGGCGGCGGAAACACCTATTGATAAGACGAGCGAGCTTTTGGGCAAAAACGGAAATCCAAGAGCTTCCGTTGCACTCGTTTTGGGTCCCATAAAGTAGTAAAAAAAGGTATTAGTCACGGGAGCTTTTTTTAAACGAGCTTTTCATCATCAGTTCCGAAGGAAACGAAATGAGTTGGACGTGACTTAAACGGCTTGGAAGACCTGAATTATTATTACGTTAAGTTTCGGAAATAAAAGAGGAAATAAAACTTTGATCTTTTGTATCGTCCCTGCTCTGAAGTTTTCGATTGAACCGCCGGCGGCGCGGCGGGCGGTGTTCACCTAATAAAAAAAAAAAAAACTTCCAACTTTGTCGCCCCGTTTTATTAAAAAAGTTGTTCCATTTCATAAATGAAAACCGCGGAAAGTTCCTTGCCCCATTTTTTTTTTATTAATTACTTCGGGCCATCTGTGGCTGCACGTGTTCGCTTTGTAAAACTCAAATTTACGACTTACCAACCCAACAATGATAATAATAATAATAAATAAAATTAATGATTTTCACTTGGACTGGGCGTGCACGTACTAACTACTTCATATTTCTACGCGTAAAGTAAATTGTCTTGTCTGATCTGGTTAGGGGCTTTCTCTACGTCGTTAAAACACAATTTACGTTCGGCAACATTTTTTTTCTTCTTTTTGGTAAAAACGGCGCGTTTTTCTCATAGTTCCGAACAAAGTTATTTGAATATTGATCAGCGGCGACGAGGCGAGGGCGTGATTGGCGAGAGCGGCTAAGGGTCACGGCGCACGCGCCCTCGCCTTTTCGCCCCCATTGGCATAGCTTTTTATCCAATAAATTATACGCCTGTGTCAACCCGAAATTATTTGCTCGGCTGTAATTACGGTCTATATGCAAATTTAAATGAGAATCGAAAAGGTTCGTCGCGAGATCATTTCATGATTACTACAAGGACTCGAACACATACAAAATAACTGCGTCTAAATCGGTTTTTTTTTTAATATCAATAAAGGAAGACGAGATATGGCCCAAAGGGAAACACGCCCGCAAATTGATAACGATTGCGACTTACAATACGATGGCGAAAGGAAATTAGAAAAACAGAAATGACGAGACCTATCGTCCTATAAGATTGCAAGGACTTCAAGCCGCATCGTCGATGTTACTGCAATAGATCGTATGTTTAGCTTCAGATGTCATTCGAACCTAAATAATCAAGTCTACTTACTGTTATTAAGAGGTTTCGTCAGTAGGTAGACTTGATTATTTAGGTTCGAATGGCTTCTCAAGCTGAAATCGACTATTTTTGACATAGATCTATTGCAATACCAATGACGGCATGCGAAATGAAGAAATCCAAAGGGAATAGAGACCAAACAGTTGCCATGGTATAATCATGTGAAAAAGGGAAGACGAAAGACCGAAGGAAACACACGCCAGAGATAACAGAAGATTGAGAGGAGGTGGAAGTTCAAGACGCAGAGAGAACTTAAGAGTTTTACCCAATGATTTATTTTTCTTCATTTTACTTGAGTCCCTAAAGCACATGAAATAAGAAGGAGGATGAGAAGAGTTTACACCAGCGTGGATGGTTTGAAAGCCAACAGTTGGACGACGACGAAAGACATCCAAAGAAAACGTCGAAAAACAGATGTGTTTAATTCTGATGAGAATTAGACAAATCGAGGCAGAGAGGAAGAAGACTGAGGGATCATGTAGCAGGCACTTCTTCTTCGTTTCACTTTGTGTTTCCAAGGACTCGAATGCATACGAAGAAAAGACAGAAGAAGAAGCATGAAAAGAGTTGCTATTGTAAGATCAAGTGAGATGGCGATGGAAGACGAAAGGAAGCATCGAAACGGACGTCAGACGTGTACCACCTTATCATTTTCTAGGTTTGATGAATATGATATTTTGCAGATTCTAAATCATATTAAGTCTAAAGCGGTGGGGCATGATGGATTGAGTACTGATATGATCAAGCTCTGTTGTCCCCAGATTAGTGAATATTTAGTACATATTATTAACCTTTGTATTGATAATGGGTTCTTTCCAGATATTTGGAAATTTGCTGTTATTCATCCGGTGCCTAAAGTAAAAAATCCGACTACATTTAGGGAGTTGCGTTCAGTCAGTATTCTTCCGGCTTTATCCAAGATTTTGGAGAGAGTGATAGAGAAGCAACTATGAGAGCATGTAAACCGAAATGGGGTGTTGCCGGCAAATCAGTCAGGCTTCAGGCAAAATCATAGCTATGAGACAACCCTGCTTGGAGTTGTGGATGACGTATTAAGAGGGGTGGATAAAAGTATGATAACGGTGCTTGTTCTGCTAGATTTTTCTAATGCATTCGATACGTTGAATCATGATTTACTTATGGTTGTCTTACAGAGTATTGGTCTTGATGGGGCAGCTTTAAATTTTTTTATTTCTTATCAGAAAGGCAGGTTACAACAAGTCACCATCGATGGGAAGTGTTCTTTGCCTCTTGAACTATCATCGGGCGTACCTCAAGGTTCAATTCTTGGCCGTTTGCTGTTTGTGATTTATACGGCAAACCTTATTTCGGCGATCAAAACTTCTACTGTACATATGTATGCAGACGATATGCAACTCTATCACTCTTTCCATCCTGGTAACGTACGTCAGGAAGTGGCAAAAATAAACGAAGATATAAGGAATTTAGTAGACTCAGCTGCTAAGCATTGCCTGGCAATTAACGCAAAAAAAACAACAGTTTTAGTATTTGGTCCTAAATGCCATAGAATGAAAATTTTACCAGATATTCAGATAACAGTTGATGGTGAATTAGCGAATATTTCTAACTGCGCAAGGAATTTAGGTCTTAATTTAGATACCGATTTACGGTTCAGGGTCCATATTTCTAATTGCCTACGCAATGCTTATTGCAACCTAAAAATGATTTACAACATTAAACATTTTTTAAATAAAAAGGTAAAGACATTATTATGCGAGTATTAGTTTTATCGCGTTTTAATTATTGCTGCTCTGTGTACGGACCCTGTATCGATTTTGAAACAAATCGAAAAATTCAAGTTCTACAAAACTGTTGTTTGCGTTTAATTTGTGGGGTACGTAGGCGACAAAGAATTTCTCATAAATTACAGGATTTAAACTGGCTCAATATGGCTAACAGGCGCCTATTGCGAAACGCTTGCCTTCTAAATAAAATAATTCAATTTAAAATGCCACCATATTTATTTAACAAAATTACGTTCAGAACGGATGTGCATACTATCAACTTACGTAGGGTAGGCTTACTCCGCCACTTCATCAAACCCAAATATTTAAACGATCTTTCACATATCAAGCGGCTTCTCTTGTAAATAATTTAGCATTGGAATTTGTTGGTAGTAGTGCAGCATCATTTAAAAAAAATGTATGGAAGACTTTTTGAACAGCAATGTGCGTTCCTTGCTGGAACGGTATAAAAATATTATTACCAGTAGTAATCTATTTCTTATTATTAGTAATCAGGGTGCACGACTGTTTCTTGTGCACATCTGCCCTACCGCCATTTTCTCCAAGTTATGTACATACGTTTGTGTTTTTTTTTATTTTGTTATAATGTTTTGGAGAAATAAAGAATATTATTATTATTATTATTATAAAATGAAGATCGAGGAAGAAGAGAAAGGAAGGAGATAATGGCAAGAACTCAACTACAAACTAAATGAAGAAAATTTTCTTTGCCAAAAAAATATGACAGCTTGATATCGCTCCCCCATGCCCATAGATATTTCTACGCGCCTTAAGAAAGCTTGAAGATGGTTCCATGCATTATCATCCGCATATTACAAGATGGTAGAGTGACTTAGTACCATTTAATTTATGCGAGATATTATGTCCACGATCAAGGACTATCAGTTTTTTTTAACGTACTACAATTCTTAATCGGTTATGAAGAACAAAAAGTCCAAGGAGTTGTCATGAAAATGTCATATCATCGGGAGATGAAAGACGGCTAAAGGAAGCATCCCAGAAGATAACAGAATCAAAGGAGGTCAAACCGTGATCGGGGGAGAACCATTGAGGAAGGAAATTGGGGAAAGAGAAACGTGGGATGGAGAAAAAAATGTAGGAACTATATTATATAAATAATTGCATTTTACCATTAGCGAAACTACCGAAAGGGTAAAAGAAGATAGACAGAAACTGTCAGTTTTTTGAACGTCCTACATTTCTTAACGGGTTATGAAGGACAAAAATCCAAACCGTTGCTATGGAAAGGTGATATTGTAACGTTGCCTTTTTGGTAAACGAGTTTGTACCAAGAAGTAACGTATACTTAAGGTGTTGGAGGGCGTAGTCAGAATTAAGATAGCACAAAATACATGAGGTACATTTAATGGGGGGTTACAAATATTCTTACATGACCGACTGTAGCGGCACTTTACTTAGATGACATGAGTTCGCGTACTTCGATAAGGATCTCGTCGAACTGATTTTTGATCGGAAAATCTATCTATTTAAATGAGTTGACTTGACCTACTTTCCACTTTCATGGGCTGTGCAGGTGTCGATTGTTCTTGAGATTTTTCTTGATGATTTTTCTCCATTGCCCAGCTTCAGCGATTATGTTGATATAAGAATATAGATCAAGGTTTGCTTGTGATGTACGGATGAGCCAGGGACGGATCTTACATTATTCTTTCTTCTGTTACAATGTCGTAAGGATGGGAGATGAAAGACGGCTAAAGGAAGCATCCCAGAAGATAGAAGAATCAAAGAACGTGAAATCATGATCGGGGGAAAGCCATTGAGGAAGGAAAATGGGGGAATAGAGACGATCGAAACGTGAGATGGAGAAAAAACTGGAGGAAAAAACTATATCATAGAAATAATTTCATTTTACCCCCAGCTAAACTACCACATGGGAAAGTGAAGGTAGACAGAGACCAAGAAGACAATGAAGGAAGATGATTGAAATGTTTGGGTCTAACCAATCCTGAACTAAAGAATCCAAGATCAAATGAAGTATACAGTTGTATATTCTACTGGCAATGAGTGAGTTCATCTGTGGTAGTTGATTGTGCACTGTTTGACCTTGTGGCTGGCATTTTCTTCAGCTGACGACTTAAAAGGATTTTGATTAAATTTTTGAAAATAATGGTGGTACCCCTAGAGTTCATCTTTCGGAGGTTCTGTCTGATACTTTATATAACTGGATGTTTTAATAGAACTTCTGTTAGTCATAATAAGTCATAAATAGATTTCGTACATTTCGGAGCGTTGCCATGGTTACGCGACACGAGGACCAATGAAAAGTACCCCCATGGTGTAGCCATGACAACGCTACGAAATATCCGAAGTGATGCATTTTTTTTTCGACTTTAGTTACTCTGCAACTGTAGAAGAAACTTCAGGAATTTCAGCTTTGTTCCAATTTGGAATTTGCGAAAGCCAATCAAGAAAACGATCAGATTTATTTTTGCTCACGGAATTATGGTAAGGCGGTTTTAATTACCGTATCATCAATTAATAAGGGCCCGCTTTGATATCTTTAACTCACTCTCTCTCAAGTGCAAATCCATAAAACAAAATTGACACTCGTGTTCTGAAGAGCGAAGTAATTTTGGACGCCCGATTGATATTGCTTTCGAGAAAGGTGCGATTTACGTCGCCATTTTAATTTATTAATTAATTTTTAAGTGCGGGAATGTTTTCCAAGGACCAGACAAAGATCACTTATAGTTAGAACGAGCAATTGAAAATTTCGCACACTTTCAAACATCCGCGTAAATGAAATCTCGATTGCAAATTGTAGGTAGGTACAGGTCGCAGTTTCGAGATTAAATTTCATGTTTTGATTGAGTCAGGTTTGACAAGTCGATAGCGATCTTGTGTTTATAAACAACAGGTGTTCTACTGCGATGATTGTATCTTCGAGCATATTGCTACGACTCCTAAAAATTACAAAGCTGTTAGGAAATTGCTTACCCTTATATGAACGGAGAACAGAAAACAACATTCTACATATTTCGTGCTTAGTTCTGCCTCTACAATATTTCTATTTCGGATATCGACATATCGTTATTATAAATAATTCGGGCTGGATGTTATAAATCAATCGGTACTCCGATTCACTAGAAGAGCTGCATTGCCCTCATCTTCACCGAACGACGGACGTCGTTGCGCTACTGCTCCAGACCAGTCATCTACACCAGGCCAAAGGCATCCCTTGCTGCCGACGCATCCAAAAGGCCCGACCAGATCGCCACAGCATCGCCGCTTCCTGGAAGGCTGTTACACCAGGCCGATGCTACCGATGCATCCAAAAGGACTGACCAGGTCGCCACAGTATCGCTACTCTCTGGACAAGCCTTTACCCCGAGGCCGAAGACATCCCTCGTTGTCATCTCCATCACTTCACTCCATCAACTCCATCAACTCCAACTACACCCATTGCATCAACCTCAAGGAGCAACCCTGTCTGCACCGCGCCTTCCTTCCCTCATCACTTCTTGAAAACTCAACGTCAATAATCACAAAATCTCATTGAATGTATTGACGAACGACCGCATATGAATGACCTCGATCAGCAATCTCAAAATCAAGAACCTTAAATTCTACATCAACTTCCGAAAGGTTTAAAACTTAATATTGCTGAAACTTTAGAAATTTTCTTATATAAAAAAGATAATACTGTCAACCTCTTGAACGATCAAACCATTTTTCCTCATTTTAACTTTTTCGAATCTATAAATTGGATACATCCATAGTTTTAATAGTGTGATTTGTTGTCGGTGTTCGTCATTTAAGTTATATTTTGTATTTCGCCATTTGCTGTTATTCGATTTTTACCCTTAAGTGGTATGTGGAATTGTTTCAATTCTAATTTCTTTCACTTCTAAATTTATGTTTAAATTTCCCGCCATGAGTTGTCACTCGATTGTTACCCTTAAGTGGTATGTTAGTTATTTACTGGCCTTCAGCCTTTAACTTGTTATTACTATGCCTTCAGCTTTCATTTGCTATTATTAATCTGTATATTCAATAATTAATTGTAAAAAATTTCGCCATCAGCTTTGAACGTGATTTTTACCTTTAAGTTGGTACGAGTTAGGGATTTTGTGTGCCACATGTTTAGGCTCTTGCGTATATGTCATTCATTTTAAGTAATAATGGCCGCACGCTAGTGTGAATCAACTCACAGGTTTGTTTTACAATTTTTGTTTTAACTTCGTTTTGTAGCGCAATTTCATTGTTTGTAGATTTGAAAATGGTTTTTGCTAAACCGAAACATGTTATCTAAGATCAACTTTTGTACCAAGCTATCGTAATAAACAACGTTTTTCGACGTAGTGTTTTTTGTGACCACTGGCACTTCTTTTCCAAATTATTTTGATTATTAGTCACAAATGTCATGGATAACCCAATAACTTTATGGATAACCCAATAAATCTTAAATTGTCGTAAATAGTCGATCAAGATGTCTCAATCTAATAAAAAAAATGATGAACGAATAGAGTATTCCGAATGACCTTGAAAGCTCAACGTCAATAATCACAAAATTTCATAAATAGGTCTCGATGAGGAACGACTGCGAAGGCCCTTTCAAACTGAATGTGAACGACCCAGTTCGCTCATCATCATCAGGATCAATAATCTCGAATTGTCGTACGAACAGATAGTGAACGGCCTGGAAAGCTCAGGGGTAGATCGTGATGACCTTGAAAGGTCACAAATCAACATTGATAATTTCGATCTCGTACTCATTTCTTTCAAATTGAATATAAATGACCTCGACCTCGACTGTCGTATATAGTTAATCTCCAAGAGATTTCTGAAACTTACACACAGTTAATGGACGACCAGGAAAGCTCACAAACATAAAATCAAGTCAAATCAAAATCTTACAAGCAGGCCACAAATGATCTGAAAACCTTGTAAATATGACCTTGAAAGTCCACAAATAGAAAGTCGATGATCCTATAACGTCGCAAGTGCTTGATCGAGATCTCGAAAACTTACACGGATGATGAATGACCTGATGTTTGTGACTTTTCAAGGTCATTCCTTAACACGAACAATCTTTAAATCTCATAAACGATTGACCGGGGTCTCGTAAACTTACAAAGAGATGATGAACGACCTGAAAAGCTCCAACACTAAGTAGCGTATGACCTTAGGAGCTTACCAATAGAAATCGAGATCTCGAAAGTTCACAAACACATGGTGTATGACCTGGAAAGCTTTCAAGTACATTATGAATGACCTCGAAAGCTCACAAATGATCTCAAGAGCTCGCAAATAGTAGATCGAGACGTCGAAAGTTTACAAACAGATAACGAATGACCCATGGAAAGCTCCCAAATATATTATGAATGACCTTGTCCCTCAACTTCAGATCAAGAATTCCGAAACTTACAAACGAACGATGAACGACCTCGAAAGTTCACAAATCAACATTAATAATCTCATAAACACTTGATTAAAAGTTCTGGAACTTATAAGTAGGTGATGAAGCTCACAAATGGATCATTAATGACTTTGAAAACTCACAAATCAACGTCAGTGATCTCGGAATCTCGTAAATATTTGACCAGGGTCTCGTAAACTCACAAGCAGATGATGAGTGACCCCAAAAGCTTACTAATAAATTGCGAATGACTTTGAAAGACCACATATAGAAAATCGATGATTTTGAAAGCTTGCAAGTAGCCGACCGAGATCGCAAAAGTTCACAAACAGATGGTGTATGACCTGGAAAGCTTTCAAGTAGATTATGAATGACCTCGAGAGCTCACAAATGATCTCAAAAGCTCGCAAATAGTAGATCGAGACGTCGAAAGTTTACAAACAGATAACGAACGACCCATGGAAAGCTTCCAAATATATTATGAGTGACCTTGTCCCTCAACTTCAGATCAAGATTTCCAAAACTTACAAACGAACGATGAATGACCTTGAAAGTTCACAAATCAACATTAATAATCTCATAAACATTTGATTAGAAGTTCTGGAACTTATAAGTAGACGATGAATGACCCGGAGAAGCTCACAAATGTATCATTAATGACTTTGAAAACTCAACGTCAGTGATCTCAGAATCTCGTAAATATTTGACCAGGGTCTCGTAAACTTACAAGCAGAATGACTTTGAAAGACCACAAATAGAAAATCGATGATTTTGAAAGCTTGCAAGTACCCGACCGAGATCGCAACAGTTCACAAACAGATGGAGTATGACCTGGAAAGCTCTCAAGTAGATTATGAATGACCTTGAAATGATCTCAAAAGCTCGCAAATAGCAAATCGAAAGTTTACAAAAAGAGATAATGAATGACGCGGAAAGCTCCAAAATATATTACGAATGTCCTTGAACTCGGAATAAACCGACCCCCAGGGGATTATCCCTTTCAATATCCTTCAAATTCAGAACGAGATTTCCAAAACTTACAAACAAATGGTTAATGACTTCGAAAGTTCATTAATAATCTCGTAAATGTTTGATTATAAGTTCTAGAACTTCTAAATACATTATGAATGACCTGAAAGCTCTCAAATAGATCATTAATGACCTTGAGAATTCACAAATCAATGTCGATAATCTCAGGATTTCTTGACCCGGATCTCGTAAACTTAGAAGCAGATGATGAATGACCCGAAAGCTTACTAATAAATTGCGAATGGCCTTGAAAGGCCACAAATAGAAAATCGATGATTTCAAAAGCTCGCAATCGAGTGAATGATGGTGAACGACCTGAAACGTTCGCATATCAACTATGAGTGTCGGCAGTGTCGACGTGTGTAGAAGTTGCCTATATGAAAGGCGTAGGAACGACGTGCGTAGAAGTTGTCTACATATATGAAAGGCGTAGGAGCGATGTGTGTAGAAGTTGTCTATATGAAAGGCGCAGGAACGACGTGTGTAGAAGTTGCATACCATAAATACAAGATGAAGATGCCCTGAGTGCCCAAGTTTAGTAGGTAGGTACTATTGAATCACGAAGCACGGATCCGCGTTTCGCTCACAAACGAAAATTAAAATAATTATATAAATCTAAGTTAATCTAATTCTGCGGAGTCAGTATTGCTTATTTTAATTCAACACAAACATATCATCAAACATAATATAAAAGAATCCGACGTTCGCATTTCCAAAAGACGAGCGCATCAGCCGTTCTAAAGTCGAGTAGGTCGTCCGAGTGTTACCGTGACGGGGTGAGACGTCAGTTCGACTCCAGGAGTAGACCATCCCCTACGTCAACGATAACAGCAGCAGGATAAGTAGGAGTCGAAATCGTGTTACGAGTGAAAAATTTATTTAAATAATTTTCAGTTAATAAATTCAACGATCATTTGTGCATGTTACTCCCGGCATGTTTCAACATAAGGTGATATTGAACTGTTGCAATAACCTCCACCCCTAGGAGATGTTATATTTCACCCTCTCGCCCAGTTAAAACAGAGGCTATCTCGTAACATCCCGTCCCGCTTTAATTAGTCAGCGCGTGTTCTTTCTTCAGCGCGCCACTCTTGTTGCTAGTTTCACAATGTTTCATAACCAAATCATACGTTGATGTTTAGTCTTACAGTATATCTCCATTTCACTCTGTCGCCCGGCTACATCTGATTTCATTCGTAACCACCCTTGTCGGAACTTATGGTAGAAGAGAACGCGGCGGTCGCTCGCTTTCAGTCTGTTTTCAGAGCTCCTGACGTACGGCTCGTTTATTTGTGATTTTTATCTTTGTGCTCCCTTTCATGTGATTCTGTGAAGGAAGACGGAACCGGAATTACTCCGAGATTTGTGTAAACGTACATTGAGAGAATTACAAGCTCGTTAAAAAGTTTTTCGAAAGCCTATCCTGTCGTTGAAACTAGGAACAGGTATGTCTTGTGGCGTATTTTTCTTCCCTTAGGCTTCAAGTGGTTGTTCAAGTTCTAGCTTTTAGTGATAGTTTTTACTTTTTCCAAGCTCACCTTGAGAGCTAGCTAGAAGTGTCAGAGAGGATTCATCACAAGGTTGGACTTATTTTGCTTTATTGTTTGTTCAGTGTTGTTCTAAACGCTGTGTTGCGTTAATTTAATTTTAACAGAATAATTTTTAATATTGACTTTTTCCATTTTGTAAACGAAAGGCAGATCTGTTTCTCGGCTAAAGTTTTAATTAATCGGTTTACTATTTTCTTACTCAACCCCGTCTGGGTTTTACGATTTACTCATGTTTATTGTTTTAAATGTTTGAGTGACACCAAATAAAAACAAGTGTGCTCAGCTGGTGATTTTTATGTTATTTATATTTTCTTCCCCCTTTGCTTAGGGGTTACGTTTGAAGTGGACCTATTCTCCATGAGTTAGCCGGCTGTGTTGGAGAACTTAAATTGCTCACCCTTGAATTTGCTGTCTTTCAGGTAGGTAGCAATCGACCAACACCAGTATCAAGGTAAACCAGAAAATAAAAGCTCCGAATAAAAGCATCCGAGAACACACTTGCGGTAAAAAGAAAAGCCTAAATGAAAGAACGAAAAACGAAGAAAGCTACAGCTTGAACTACGCACTTAACTGCTCGTATAAATACCTGACTTATTTATTAAGATCAGGCTTCGATAAGTATAAACAAATATTGCCATCTGTTATGCGTCAGTTGTCGTCTCTTTTTCGCTCTATCTTCTTTCAACAAAAAATCAAAAACGACTTGATGAACTTTTCAATTGAACACGCGTCTGATTGTAATACCTTGAGCGAATCCTACATATTAGGTACGATATTTACTGAGCTTTTCGAATGCGAACTAAGAGGACTAGCGGATTCTGCTTTAAATATGCATACATAGCTTTTACACAGTAACCTGTTAGAGGCACTTAATTCCATTCATGATACGCAATTAGGACATTACAAAATCGGTGAGTCACACGTAGAATGGCCATTTCCGGCCTTCGACGACGAAAATTAAATTTCACGCACGTCATGCGCGGGGTCAACATAAATTCCACCCGAAAACTGCACCTTTAAACAGGCGAAATAATTTCGTTTTTCGTTAATAAATTTCTATACCTACGAGTTTGGAAACTCGCGGCGGTGGCGGTTCGAAAAAATCCATACGGGTGGCCGCAAAAGCTCGAGCCTTTATTCCGCACGCCAACTTCCCGAAAGCTCCTCCTACGAGCCGGGCCTCCTACGGGCTGACGTCAGTGCGCGCGCAAAGCCCAACTAGGTCACCTAGTGTGACCTCTACGGCGAGCTTTCGGTCCAGCTTTTAGACGCCGCACAGCATCCAGAAGCTCTAGCCTTCGCCATGCCCAACACCTCCAACTACAAACTCAGTGCGCACACTGCCAATCTCAAGTGTACAGGTGAGTCATAAAGTAGCTCTAATTCGGAAAATGTCGGCGTTAAACTCGCGCCCTTAAAAATCACTCACCAATCGACGTTTCTCTCTCTCGTCAAAATTTTCCGAGAAAATTTGACCCTACAGTGTAACGTCAAAATTTTCCGAGAAAATTTTGACGTTACACTGTGGTGTCAGTTGGCGGCCATTCCATGGCATAGAATCTTGGATGACCTATCAACTGATAGACTGAAGTATCGATTACTTTGTTAAAAAAATGAAACGTAAATTTAAATTCACGCGCCTTCTCTTATGTACTCTTACATGCAAGCTTTAGCCTGTCCTATTTCCCTATTGATGATGTGTCTCTTTCTCTTTTCTTTTCGTTGAAAATTCTATGTCCGATGCGATTTAAATTCGAATTATTCTGCGAAATGATGACTGAATCTCATCTATGTACAGATTGGTGTATGTAACAATAATATCCAGCATCGCGTCATCAAATAAACATTTCCGGGTGCTATATATTCCAGTAATATTACGAGCAGGTCCAGTAACTCCAAGCAAATGTCTAATGATATTGTGTTGTTGTGTTCTTATTTTGTGAAACCTTTTCTTCTTGAACCAAATTGTTTCTCCATCTTTTCCAACAAATTGTACATCGTCATCAACATCAGAGTCTCCCGAAGACGCTTCTTGTTCCGTTACGGAATCCTCTACTCTTTCATGAACCTCATTCACCTCATCTTCCAAGTCTTTGCCTTCCGACTCTTTCATTAAAATTCTCCTCATTTCCTCTACATCTTGCCCATTATCAAATCGATAAAGTCGGCGTCCTGCCATTCTAAAAAATAAAATAAAATAAAAAAAGTAAAATAATTTCCACGGTTTGGATAGTCGCTCTTAGATACGTATGCCAGAAACCTACTATTTTTAATACGAACACTTTATGGTGTTACTAAGAAGTACCTTACTGAGAGAGATTAAAATAATTAAAGACTTAAAAAAATACATTCAGCAATACTTACGTAAATAGTCGTAATGTATCTATTAGATGCAAAACAGCTTTATTTCGCGAACTACAGCTTTCACTAATGTTGAAACATTACTAAAGATTAACTGTCCTAATCCTAAGATATGAGATTAGACAAGTGGACAACTCGTGCGGAACGTTCGCCCGTTTTAAGTCGCGGCCCCTTAAAATTAGGTAATATAGGCAACCCATTCTACTCCCGTGCTTTCCGTGCATCATGAAAACGCGAAGTTATGTCCGATGTGATTGATGGGTTGCCTACTCTAAAGTCTTCGGGGGTTACGGTTTAATATGCTCATCCTGTGTACAGGGTGTAAATAAAATGCGGTGCAAAAAGTGTGAGTGGGGGAATCAAACATTGTTAGTAATATTTTAATTTTCATGTCGCACAAGTGTTGAGTTGATGTCGGTTTTAGTTGCGCAATCAAATTAATCGATCGATTAATTTTTAACTCATTTTGGAAAACGTCAAATACTTGGCCCTGATTTTTTTTTTTATAAAAAATTTCTTCTTTCTGCGCGTAGGCCGTAATGAACTAAATACTTCCACGAGAAACCAACGAGTAAGTTGGACGAAAGAAACAGAAGAAAGTCGACGATTTTCCGGGGTGGAATGTGAAGTAATCGAATCGCCAATAATAAAAAGAAAACGAAAGAGTAATCTTGTTTGAAGCATCAGTTGAATAGGAAAGATTAATTCGATCGCGAATAAAAGAACCGCGGAAAAATCTCCAGTGAAAAAGAAAAGACGAAAGATGACAATGAATTTTATAAAGGAAAGCAAATCAGATTTCAGAAAATTTAAAAAATTCTGTAAATTTATGATTTGCAAAAACAAAATAAGAAACCTAGAATTTGGAGTCAGGACTGGTTATTGCGGAGGGGCTTCGAGGTTATATTTTCAATTACAGTTATGTTTATCTGTTATGGTGTTGGTAATACTACGACGTGCACTTATGCGCAAGTCTAGTTTGTAAACTTTGACGAAAAATAGGTTGAGAACTAGTTTGGAAATAAGTTTCTAGTATGAAAACTTGGATGACTTTTTACTGATTTACATTATTCAAGTTAGTTCTAGTATTGAACTTGTCAAAGTTTCTAGACGCTGCAATCAAAACCGATTTGCACAAAAATTTTGAAAAAAGTATAATGTAAAACAGCCTTAAGAAACCGTCATAATCAGTTGCCCACCGAAATAATGATCGATGTTGACAACTTTGTCAAGTTAAACTTTGACGAGCGTATGCTTGTGACAGTTTCGAAACGGTCACAAAGCGTGGTTGGAACAGACCTATAAAATGGCAAAAATATTAAAGTGAGATTTACATTATAAATACAAATGATATGTCCGAATTTAATATCCGCTACCGTACAGTTATAGCCTTTTCGATTGACCACATTAGTGCGCACTCGGAATATCTTTATCTCGTGTTATTACATGAGGTTAAAAGAAGATGCAAATACACTGAGTGCAATTAGTGCAAGTGAATCGAAAACGCTATTATTATAGTTATTTTGGCTGGAACATAGATTAAAAATACACAGATAGGACACCAAAGCCAAATTTCATCATAGATTAAAAATACTCAGGTAGGACACTGATGCGAAAACGGTATGAACAATCGCGTTTTTCAATTGATTCAACGTTTTGGTAAACTGACCGATTATTAAATGTCAAAGATGTCTTTTGTTTAGCGCTTTTATTCAATAAACTTTAAATATCAAGGTGAAATGGCCAAGTTTCATTTTCTTCTTAAGGTATGCGTCCTTTTGAGATGTTGACGTCAATAGACAACTTCTGAAAGTACTGTCTGGAAAGCGACGAGTTTCTTGCTGAGAGTAGACACCTATTCTCCCCCAATTCTCAGATGGTGTTCCGCCAAATACAAACTTAGTTGTATTCTAATAGTAGCTATGGAGAGTTTACTTTGTAAAAATATCTAAACATTGGTCGATTCCTTTAACACTTTTTAATCTGGGCTGGACAGGCATCCTTAAGCAATATGTCAAAAACAGACTAGACTTTCAAATTTACGACAACAAATGTTTTTATATGGAAATAACGATTTGCATCAAAACCTTCAACTTATGTTTCCATAAGGGCATCAAACAATATGGCCGAATTTTTTGACGTTGACGTTTAAGTGACTCTACTGGGTAATCACTTATACTATGCCAGAAGTCTTAAAATTTTGTGTGACTGGCAGAAGTTGCCACCAAAAACTTAATTTAACTTTTAATATCGTGTCCAAATTTGATGAACACGAAAATAATTATAATTAGTATCAATATTGCTAACTTTCTTGTAAACGCCAACGCTATCTATTAGCAACAGAAACTGTCAGCAAAATTGTTGAGATCGTTGTCAAGAGATGAGAATGACGTGTTCAAGTCGTAAACCTAACTTTCAATACAATAGCGCCAACTCTTAGGAATTGTTCCAAATGCTGGCGCCATCTATTAGCAGAAGCTGCAGGCAAAAATTATTTTTAACTTTAAAATCGTTATCTATAAAATCTTCATATTTTTTTTTAAATTATGCGCAATATCTAAAAATGAAACTGCTCTATTTAAATCATAAACCTAATTTTTTTTGAAGTCGTTAGCGCTATCCATTACCAACACTGTTTACTAAATAAACTGAATGATTAAAAGGGCACCTTACTTTTGAAAAGGCAGCCAAATAGGTTGTGAAACGTGAACTTAAAAAAATAGTAAATTACAGCAATAAAACTTTGATGACCGCAACACGTTTACAAAAAATCGTTGCTAAGCAGGCGCACGAAAAACAAAAGAACGTCGATGAGTGTCAAACGGACTACTCGAAAATATCAAGACCGTCACAAATAAAATAATTCTGTGAACGCAAAGAAGTAAATTAAAACGTAAATAAATAAATTAGGAGGTAACTATGATTAAATTAATAAGAAATAAGAATGAACTACAAGATTCCGGTTTTTTTTTTCTTTTGACTGTTTGAAATCTTTCAGTGCCATCTATCGTCACGTTGCGTACGAAACCGGCACCATTTCTCGCCTAATAGTTAAAGAAATGTGCGTTTTATAAACAATATGACGTCGCCATCTATTGGCCGTAGGTTTTAATTCTTTTCTTTTGTTCTATAATTAAATAGATTCTAACTTTAACCGGCGAAACAAAAGGAGCGGATAAAAAATAACGTAAGATGTCAGAAACGAACAGAAGAATTCAAATTCAAATTCAGAATTCAAATTTATACAGCGCCATCTATTGACCACATCTATCAATTATGACATCGCCGTCAATGGGGGGAGGTTTTAATTCTTTTATCTTGTTCTGTATATAAATACATACTGTCACCAAATTTTAATTTTAATTCACTTGCCTCTTACTTACCACTGACAGACGACAAGCTTCTGCTGACTAAACGTATCAGCTGTTCCCCGGACTAGCAACAGTGAAGAATGGGGTGGGTTAATTAAGTTGGTAAGAATTATTAAAGGGCGCCAGAAGACTGTATTCCCAGCCGAAACGTAATCGACCAGTCGACGTCTCCAATCGACCAAATCGGGCAGAAATAAATCAACAATAAATAGAGGCGGAAGTTCGAGAAATTCTGAGTTAAGTTTCTCCCAATAGGTGGCACTCTTTACTTAGTATTGACTCCATTTGTAGATGTCGCTCGTTTCATATTCTAAATGGTCCATATAGTTAGTAGATGGCGCTCCTTACTTTTCACTGTTTTAAACGGCATTGGATTGTAAGTGGCAGATTATAAAGATGATCATTTTTAATTTAGAAGAAGAGCTGGTGGACTAAGGCTACGATAAATTAAATAAATAAATTTTCTTTTCATTTCAAATTTATTACGCTGTGATAAATTCGGAAAATGTTAACCGGATAAAGATTTACTTTCTTACAACGTTGTATGTAGGTGTAGGTATATTAATTTTTTTTTTAATTTTAACAAAAATTCACGAAAATTGAGTTAAAGTAAAATCGGTTATGGTTGAGTGGGTGCAGTGCTATACATATTTTGAAAGACGGTTATTTCAGTTTTTTTCCAAATTAGAAAAAGTCGACAAAGTTTGCAAATTATATTTACAGACTAGCTTTATAGAAACAGTTTAAATTTAATTTTAAATTTTAATTTTAAACTTAAGTTTTAACTGCTTGGGACCTATTGTTCCAACAACTGTTTTGACCTTTGGGTTTAAATTCAAAGTGGAATTGTACATATAATTTGTTGTTAACTTATACAATTCATTCATGATCCTTATTTTATTGATTATCTGTTGGATAGAGTGTAAACATCGCAGAATTTAGAATTTCGAGTTTAGAATTAAATTTAGAATTAGAATTAAGTTTAGGAGTACTTTTGTCATGTTACTTTCTGTGTTTGGCATGTAATAAAAAAATTCAGAGACAAGTTCTGATCAAGAGACATTTTTTTTTATGTTTTTTAATCTGTTCTGTGTCCTAGAAATTCGAGATTTTGTTTTTGTTAATAGAAAGCGCTCTTTATTTTACAGTAAAGTATGTACTCGTTCTGGTTCTAACACGAGTAGATAGATGGCGCTCTTTCCTTTTTTTTTATAATCAAGTACAGTAACGGTCATTAAAAACCGGGCACGTCATTTCTGCAATGTAAACCTTACTTTAATATTACTCACTGGTGTGCGTGAACGCAGAAATTAAACTCGAAGTTATAGTTAACACAACTGAGGTTTTATTACACAAATCAAAACAAACAACACTTTACACAATTACAAGTGGCTGCTTAATTTATGCTAAAATTAACTGCGGTAAACGCAGCGCAACACGCAGTTCGAAATTCTTCCTCGCGATTCAACTATTCACGAGAAATGAATAAAATATAAACCGATCGAACCGCAAAACGTCACATTAAATTAAAGTTGGAATACCTAACCTTTTGACAGCGCGTCCAGTCAAGCGTCAGGGTCAACGTTAACAACCGAAGCGCGGTGGCCGGTGGGTAGTTACGAAGCCCTCGGTCGTTCGCGGATAGCGTCGACGATCTGGTTCAAACTGGATCCGCTGAGATCGTCAAGATGGCTGATCAGGTTTCCACGATCGGGCCACGGTACGTTCACAGGGCAGAAGCGCCACTGGAGAACTAGGCCTAAAAGCCTGGACTAAAAGTCTGCGCCAGGAAACTGCGCCCAAACAGAAAAGCCTTAATGTAAAAGGAAAAGGTTTCGTTAGCAGCCATTTTGATACACGCCATTCACTTTTCACATTACCTGGGGGCTAATAAGTTCCCAGGCTTGGAATTGGAATTAAAATTATCCCCAAATGTGTTCGATGGTGTCACGAAATCTTCCGGCACAGCCGCAAATGAATTACTCCTCCCAAAGAGCAAGAACTCCGATAATTTTATTATGCATGTAAAACACGTCTGACTTGCAACACACTTCGCACAAGAAAGGACCTCAACCAGTGCTGCCGCGGCTGATTTTCAAAGTGTACTGAATTTTGAACAGAAAATGTACTGAATTGCGGGAAATTCAAAAATCGAAACATTTAAAAGTTTGAATCGTTAAAATTTCTTGCACTTTATAATATGACGGTAGTGAAATAATCCATGTTTAATTTAATATAAAATGATAACAATTTATTGCAATAATAGAAAACAAATTACAATTTATAACAATAGGTACAATATGGACGTACTTAATTATAATTACAAACTTAAAAAAAACAATGTTTAAAACAAGTTTAAGTTAACTGCTACTAGAGGGCATCAGATAGAATCTCTAACTTAAAAGCAATTCCTTGCAAAATTTATTTCATACTCGCCGTCATTCATAATAAATTTTCATTCATTATCCATTTTTTTTTGTTTTATATCCTCAAAATTTCATATTGAATTTGGTGCTTTTTCCAACATGTAGTACTGACGTACTGAATTTGGTTACCTCGTACTGAATTCAGTACAATTGTACTGAAACCGCAGCACTGACCTCAACGAGGCGAAATTGTGGCAGGCGAAGGTTGCTAGGATACGAAACCGAGGACGGTCACGTGGTGCGTCATCCACCAATAAACTTCGAAGAAGCAAAGAAGAGGTACAGGTTTGCCAACTATCGAAAGCGGGCCAGATACCGTCTCGATTCCGCGTTTTCTTTGGCGGGAAATTTGAAACGTAACAATACATATATGTCTTCTTCTTACTTTGACCGGCGAAGCTAAACAAGTAAATAAAAAATAATGTAACAGGTTAGAAACAAACAAAAGAAACGACAACATTTAGTTTTTTTTTCCTTCAAATGCTCTCAGTAGATTGGTTCGGAAATATGAGAGAACAGATGAAGAAGAAGAAGGATCTTGGACTGGAAGAGATTCAATCGAAAATGTATATTTATGAGCAGGAGAAGGAGAGCATCCAGAAAGGAAAGTCAAGGGAAATAAAAGTAACTGATGTTTGTGCTCATCTCCAGTTTAAAAAAGAAAAGAATTAAATTCTTTGTACAGAATTCTTCAAGGAATGTATTGCTCTTTTATCGACATTTCACTTTGACAAGTTTGACAGATAATTAACAAAAGATATGAAAAGAAGTAGGTAAACCAGGAAAACAATTGATATTTGTGCTCACCGTCAGATTAGAGAAAGAAAGAAACTGAACTCTATTTCACTTTGACTAGTTTGACAGTTAATTAAAAGGAAATAACTGATGTTTGTGTTCACCGTCAGATTAGAAAAAGAAAAATATATATAGGATGCATTATAAATTTGATTGTCGTTTTATGGACATTTCACTTTGACAAGTTTGACAGTTAATGAAAATATAACAACTGATGTTTGTGCTCCCTGCCAAAAAATGAAAAGAAAAAAAACTCTTTATATGTACAGAATGCTTCTTAAATTTTTTTGCTCTTTTATCGACATTTCAATTTGACAAGTTTGACAGTTAATTAAAAGGAAACAACTGATGTTTGTGTTCACCGTCAAATTAGAAAAAGAAAATATTTTTTTATACAGGATGCTTTAGAAATTTCATTGTCGTTTTATCGACCTTTCACTTTGACAAGTTTGACAGTTATGGAAATATAACAACTGATGTTAGTACTCACTGCCAAATTAAAAAATGAAAAAAAAAATTAAATTCTTTATGCGTAGGCACAAGAATGCTTCATAAATTTTTTTGCTCTTTTACCGACATTTTAATTTGAGAAGTTTAACAGTTAATTAAAAGCTAACTGGTGTTTCACCTCCGGATTAAAGAAAGAAAATAATTAAACTCTTGTTACAAAATACTGCAAGAATTGTACTGCTTTTTAAACACAAATATCCAGCGCCATCTGTTGACCAGCGTTATGACAGTTATGACATCGCCATCTACTGGCCGTAGGTTTTAATTTATTTTTTCTCTTGTTCAATAAATAGCTACGATCTCTTTCGATCAAAACTCGATCATCTTCAGTTCCAAGTTGACGCTGATGTGTCAGTCGAGTTCGTCTCGCCGTGATATGTAGGTATTCTTCTTACTTTAACTGGCGAAGCTAGAGAAGTAAATAAAAAATAATGTAAGAGGTAAGAGACAAACAGAAGAAACGACATTTAATTTTTTGTTCCTTCAAATGCTTACAAATGTTCAGCGCCATCTGTTGCCCACATCCTATCAATTATGATATCGCCATCTACTGACCACAGGTTTTATTATTATTATTTTTTTTTTTTGTAATACGCAGCTCTTAATATAATTCGGAACCCAAACATACGCAACTAACGATCTTTCCCCATTTTATTGACACCCTTTTTTGAACTAAAAAAAACGAAATCCCCACGCTGATTATCACAGGAAGCGACTGAATCTCATCCACTTATCAGAGTCAATCTAAAATAAACTTCAGGTGACTGATTAACCGCGCCCGAATCCGATTTGAACGTCCGCAGGTGCGCGCCGCGAACCCCTAATCGAGGTTTAAACAGTCTAATTAATCATTTAGAGGCGCCCCTCCCGCTGACCCGCATTTGCACACCACCCCCCCGTCGGTGCACGCCGACACAGAAGTCGTGTCGAATTTGCAAAACAATATGCCCGAGCAGGGGGGCGCGCACGCTCTCAAATAAGGGCGCTAACTCGAAACGCACACACTGGGGGCTATTTGATAAGCCGAAATTGATTTAAATTTTTTTTCTGCGGCCTCTTATCACGCGCACATCCTGTATAGTGTATACACAGAATACACATTTCCGATAGCAACTTACGATTTAGATTGATTACGTTTAATCCTGGAATAAATGAAGGCTTGTTGGAATCGCAAGGACACTCATTGTCAGTATTATTGATGTTAAATTTAACTTTTGTATTGAAAGAAGATTTGATGAAGAAATCTCTGAGATGATGAAGAATTTGGATAATATGGGTATAAATTCAGGCAAGATTAGTATAATAATGTCTGATAAGGAAGAACGTGCGATGAATATATTAAAAAACACAACCAGAGGAGTAAATAAACAATGGACCACAGGTTTATTGTGGAAACAACTGTAATTTAACAAATAATAAAGAAAACGCTATGACACGTTTAATATTTATAGAAAAGAAGATGAAGAAAGATTCCAGATTTGCAGAAGAATATAGCAAGAAGATTAACGATTACATTCAAAAGGGATATGCGAAGAAGTGTAGTCATGAAGAAATAGAAGCAAATGGTCATGTATGGTATTTGCCACATTTTGGTGTATACAATGCAAATAAACCTGGTAAAATGACGCAGCAGCAAAATCAGATTGTCCTGGAGGAAAAATGAGTTTAAACGACGTTTCATTAAAAGGACCAGATTTTCTGAACTCTCTGCCAAGTATCTTGTTGAAATTTCGTCAGAGAAACATTGCAATAGTTGGTGACATAAAAGAAATGTTTCATCAAGTCCAAATAATACCAAGCGACGGAAAATTTCGAAGGTTTTTATGGCGAGAAAATGAAAAAGAAGAACCAGAAGTCTACGAAATGATGGTCATGATATTTGGAGCTGTTTGTTCACCAACATCAGCTCAGTGGGTTTTTGGAAGAAACTCTGAAGATTTTGAAGATGAATTTCCAGAACAATTCAAAGCTATTAAAGAAAAACATTACATGGATAATTATCTAGACAGCAAAGACACAGTAGAAGAAGGCAAATTTAATTTTTTATAGCCACAAAAAAGGTGGTTTCACTATGACAAATTGGGTAAGCAACTCGAGTGAAGTCATGGAAAAAATCCCAAAAGATTTAAGAGGAATGAACATAAAAGAATTTGATACTTCTTCGATAATTCATAATTCGATAATTCAACGAACTCTGGGTTTAAAATGGAATCCGTTAGAAGATACTTTCATTTTTTCTTTAAAATTGGAGAAAGAAATTTTGAACAGAAAAAGAAAATCAAGTAAAAGAGAAATTTTAAAGATTATTATGACAATTTTTGATCCACTTGGATTCCTTTTGAACTATACCACTTCAGGGAAGATTTTATTACTAACTTTTAACTTTGGAAATGTGATTTAGACTGGGATGAATGTTTAGTAGATGAAATTGAGAAGAAATGATTGGTACGGTTAAAGAAATTCCAAGGTGTTACGTTAAAAATATTCACGAAGCGAAAGATATTGAATTACATGTATTCTGTGACGCAAGTGCTCAAGCTTTTGCAGCTGTAACATACTTCAGAATTCGTATGTCCGATAAATATGATGTTAGTTTTGTTTTGGGAAAATCAAGAGTAGCACCTCTGAAACCAACATCTATTCCAAGATTAGAACTTTAAGCAGCTTCGATGGGAAGTATAATTGTCACCTGCTTAAGAGAGCAAATTGAAATTAGAATTTCAAAATCTGTTTGTTGAACAGATTCCAAGACAGCTTTATATTGGATAAATTCGGAAGACTCAAGAAAATACAAACAGGAGGAAATTTGCAAAATTGACACTGACCCATAATGTTTCAAGAGGTGAGAAAATGTTAAGGATTTATGTTTAATTTTATAGAATCTAGTATGTGAATTTAAAAAAAAGAAAAGTTTAATAACACATTTTAATTTAATTTAATTTAATTTTAACACATGTTTACATAAAAAAGTCTTATTTTGACGTCTACAAGACATTTGTATAGTTCGACTACATGTGTTAGATACAGCCTGTATATCCGTTAACCTTATAACGCCCTTAGTATCTTAAATAACTACACTTAAATCAAATTTTTAAACTATATATAAGTAATTGAGACTGGCTTGAATGCGAGCTCGTCAGTTCTTGGTTATTACTCAATGGTTATACAGCGTGTATCACTGGTATGGATTTCTTCAATAGCTCCTTAACTATTAATTATAAAGGAAAGTATCTTGTATAAAAGTTTTCGACTATAATGAGTTCTATATTACTAAATTATTTTCACATACACAGTAAGTTCCATAAGTGAGTTATCCACCAAACTTAGGGGAAACTGGGGTAAGTGTGCGCACGGGGTAAGTGTACGCACCCATTTATCTCAAAAAATAATAGTCTTACGCAAAATGACAGCTGGTGAAATCTATGTTAGCCTCCTACAACTCTAATTTTTGACAGCCGTAATGGTATCCACTTTACCGATCAAGTTTAGTACAGCGTCACAGCAGGTAATAAGTTTTCAATGAACATTTGAATTTCGAAAACTTAAACGGTAAGTAAATTAAGTATACATATTTTAATTTCAATTTTGTCTTATGCTATTCAGTAACATTTAAAGAATGCATTGCGCATTTGATATTTATTGAAATTCAATTTTTTACAATTTTATGATAATAACAATAAAAGAACGTAGATACGGGGAAACTGTACGCATTGCGAAGGGGTAAGTGTGCGCGCGTACAGTTACCCCAAAATTTACCTTTACGCAACGTAATTTAAAATTTTCCTGTTAGATGCCAAGGACCTACATTAGTAAAACAACCAAAGGTAGCTGGACTCCGCAGCAGCTGGAAGATGCCATTCAAGACATTGAAAATGGCGAATTGTCAATTGGAGCAGCCGCTAAAGAGCATGGAATTCCTGAGGCTACTATTAGAAAAAAAATTAAAATAGAGGAGACTGAAAGGTATAAAAAGAATTCCTTAGGAAGAACTACTGTATTTAGTCCCGAACAAGAAAAATAACTTGTAGATCATGTTTTATTTTTGGCTAAAATATTCTTTGGCATGACTGGAGTGAATTTAAGGAAACTGACTTATGACTTCGTAGAGGCAAATAATATTAAACACAGGTTTAATAGAGAAAAAAAAGTAGCGGAAATTGACTGGTATATTGGATTTCTAAAAAGAAATAAAGAAGTATCTTTAAGAAAGCCAGAGCCCACCAGTTTAAACCGAATTAAAGCATTTAATGCAGAAGACGTAAATCTCTTTTTCAATAACTTGGCAAGCCTTTGTGACCAGTTAAAATTTAAAGTTGAGAACATTTACAATGTAGACGAAACGGGAATTACGACTGTGCCAAAGCCAGTTAAATGTTTAGGACCTAGAGGTATCAAACAATTTGGTTGTAAGACTTCGAGAGAGCGATGGAAAAATGTTACAGTCATTTGCGCATTTAGTGCCAGTGGTAAATACATTCCTCCTATGTTATATTCCCCAGGCAAAGAATGACCAATCTTTTGGAAAAAAATTGTCCCATTGGTGCTGTCTATGCTTGTTCGAAAACAGGTTGAAGCAATGACATCGTGTTTCTAGAGTGGCTAAAACATTTTGTAAAATCTGTAAAACCTTCTAAAGAAGACCCGGTTCTCGTTATCCTAGATAACCACTCCAGTCATATATCATTGGCAATTTATACTTTCTGCATAGAAAACTGTGTATCACTTTTAACGTTACCGCCCCACACTTCACACCGACTACAGCCTTTAGATTTAACATATTTCGGGCCATTGAAAGCGGCTTACAATAAGGAATGCGACAATTTTTTAAGAAATTCAGAACGAATCACTATGTATGATTTGGCAGAAATTTTTAATAAAGCATTTATTCATGTGTCAACAATTGAGAAGGCAGTGTCCGGTTTTAACGCTGCTGGTATCTATCCACTACAAATGGACAAATTTACGCAGGAAGATTTTGCCCCAGCTGCCCAATTTAATCCAGTAACAACAGTGGATAACCCACAGCCCAATCAAAACGCTGAAAATACACTGAAACAAAAAACATCACAAACTGATCCTAAACCATCTCATAGCAGAGCCATTTCTCCTCCATTCCATGCCACAAGTGAATCAGAGCTACATCAAATAAGTGTTAAGATTTTGTCACCTGTGCCTCAGCCAATTACATCAACGAGAAAGACATCTAGACTCAAACAAAAAAGTGTAATTTTAACTGCCACACCTTTCAAAAATAAACTGTTGGAAACAGAAAATAGAAAAAAAAGACGAATTTCTCTGCTAAAGGAGAAATTAAAGCAGTAAAAAAGAAACATTCCAAAGTAATCACGAAGAAGAGAACTACTGTAAAAAATAAGTTATTTCTAGAAACTGAATCTGATTCAAGCTTAGGTGAAAATAAAATATGTGATGATGACGAACTGGATGACATAGCAGGAAATCCAGAGGAAGACACGTGCCTAATCTGTGAAGAGTTGCCACTTAAAACTGAGCAATGGTTTAGGTGCACTCTCTGCTCTAGATGGGCGCATGAATTATGCAGCGGTTGGGACACTCCCGAGAATTATATTTGTGATTTTTGCGATTCATAAATAATAATACTTGAGGTATCAATTACCAAAAAAGAAGTACATGTTTTCTTTTCAGTTTTTATTTTGAAAGAATTGTATTTTTGTTTTATTATTCATGTTTTTTTATAACAATATATGCATATAGTATGCTCTAGAAATGTTTTATTCCAACATATTTTTAATAGTAATGCCCGAAAAAAGAAATATTCTACTGCGCTAAGTTACCCCATACCCGCGCACAATTACCCCGTATGTATGGGGTATCTGTACGCAGGAGCACTGTTATGGATTTTATTTTTTATTGTCCGTATTTTTTTTCCTTTAAGATGTCTACGCTTTGAAATTTGTTCCGCAAATATCTGGAGCATTGTGTAAATAAAAATGGTGGTACTATCTTTATTATTTTCTATATTCTGGAGGTCTGAAGCAAAAGTGCGCACAGTTACCCCAGTCTCCCTTATACTTTTTTAAATAGAAATTTTTATTTTACATTTCGATAGATCTCTTAAAAGTAAACATCGTTTATTAAACAACTATAACTCTAAATCAAAACATTCGCAATTGGATGAAGAGATGAAATGTGTATTCATAAGATGGATCTGCAATTTTAAAATAAGTAATTCTTGAGATTGTCGGGGGTTTCTAAAACTCATTTCGAATGCGATCGTACGATAAAAATGGAAGTGAATCCGGGTTTGTTCCGGTATACTATCGGAGTCGTCATCACATCAGAAGATTGCTGCCTCACGGTCCGCCGGCTCCATTCAAAGTTAAAAACAATCCTCCGTTGTTTTGCGACGATGCGCGCTTTCAAGTTCGCCCTGTCTTTCAAAATTATTAATCCCGAGAAGGTACGCGTTCCGTTAATTGATCTATTTATGTGTCGCGTAAGATTCCCGAAGCTGTTATTGTTGTTTTTATTAAGACATTTATTAGTCAAAAAATTGTCGACTCACTGGCCTTCTTCTTATTTTTTTATTGCAACTAATTTGATATTAATTCGGTTTTGATCTGAACTAAAACAGATTTGGTTGTGAGCTAAGATAACGGTTCTAATCTAAAATTGTTTTTCTTTTACTTTTCTCCCGTACCGTTAGAGGTAACAGTTAATCTTTAAGCCCATAGAAGTTGAAATCGATTTGGTTTTGTTCCGGGCTTAAGTGGACTTGGTTTTGAACCGCACTAAAATTAATTTGGTTCTCATCTCAGCTGATCTGAAATTGTTTTGGGTTGACGGTTGCCAAAAAAACACTTTCTCTTCTAAATTACTTTTCATAAAACAAAATGTAGATCATTTGTTGTGCGTGTTGGTTCAAATCGGTTTGGTTTTGTTCTGTGCGTAAGTCGACCTAAAATTAAACTGGTTCTTGTCTCAGTTCATTTAAAATTGATTTGGAACGGCAGTTATCTTCACTTCTACATTGATTTTCATAAAGCAAAATGTAGATAAATTTTTTATTGTGTGCGTGGGTTCAAAGTGATTTGGTTTTGTTCTGTGCTAAACTAGACCTGGTTTTAAACTTCACTCAAATTGAATTGGTTCTTATCTCGGCTAATTTGAAGTCGATTTGGACTGGCAGTTGTGAGAAACACTTCACTTCTTAATTAGTTTTCATAAAACAAAATGTAGATACATTGTGTGCGTGGGTTCAACGCGATTTGGTTTTGTTCTGTGCTAAAGTAGCCCTGGTTTTAAACTTAACTCAAATTGAATTGGTTCTTATCTTGGCTAATTTGAAGTTGATTAGGACTGACAGTTGTGAGAGAAACACTTTACTTCTTAATTACTTTTCATAAAACAAAATGCAAATTAGTTTTTATTTTGCGTGTGTGGGTTCAAATAAATTGGGTTTTGTTCTGTGCTTAAGACGACCTCGTTTTAAACTGAACTAAAATTGTGTGAAGCACTTAGATAACGCGTATCTAGGCACGTAGATAATTTTTCATTTTGTGCGTGGGTTCAAAGTGATGAGGTTTTATTCTGTGCTAAAGTAGCCTTGGTTCTTATCTCGACTAATTTGAAGTTGATTTGGACCGAGAAACACTTAGTGTAATTAGTTTTCATAAAACAAAATGTAGATTAAGTTTTTATTTTGCGCGTGTGGGTTCTAATTGCTTGGGTTTTGTTTTGTGCTTAATACGATCTGGTTCTAAACTGAACTAAAATTAAGCTGGCTAATTTGGAACGAATTTGTGCTGACAGTTCTTAATTACTTTTCAAAAAGGAACGTAAATGAATTTTTATTGTGTGTGCGTGTGGGTTTAAATCGATTTGGTTTTATTCTATGCTTAAGACTGTTTTTGTAAGGTTGCGAGGGCGATGTTTAAAGCATGGCGTCCCAAGGGCAAATTGAACAAAAAAAAAACAAAAACAAAAATCGTCGAATTTCTTCTCTTTAATCTTCGATCCGTGTTAGATTAGGAAACAGAGCCTTGACGTACTTATTGTAATTTTTTCTGTTTAATACTCGGTCCGTGTTGATTCTCATAAAAATCGCAGATTTCCTCTCTTTAGTCTTCGGTTAAATTAGGAAACTGTAATTTTTTCTGTTTAAGCCTCAGTTCGTGTTAAATTCGATTCACATAAGAGTCCCTGCGTTTCTTTCCATTCAGTTCTCGGTCCGTGTTTTCTTTCTTCTCGAAACAAAAATCTAATGTATCGAACGGTTTGAAAGCAACAAATTACGAAATTCCAAGACAGCCTGCGACATAGCAAGACGAGTCCAATTAGGGCTGGCATACTAAATTCCTAAACTAAATCTTGAAATATTTCATCTTTGTTTTTAGGCGCATTCCCCATAGAATTGATTAAGCGAAGAGTTCCAATTCCGCCGGCTCCATTCAAAGTTAAAAACAATCCTCCGTTGTTTTGCGACGATGCGCGCTTTCAAGTTCGCCCTGTCTTTCAAAATTATTAATCCCGAGAAGGTGCGCACGTTCCGTTAATTGAAAGTCTTGAAGCAGACCGAGAATGGAAATTAGGAAAGATTGTATTCAAAGTTTATTCTAATCAACCAAACGCACACACAACCGCTTTCTCTTACATTTGTTTTTTTAACTTTAACGACTTCTCTTTCTATCTTCCAACTACTTTCCCTCTTAACCCTCGCGGTTGTCATTTGAAAAATGTTTGACATACGTCAGCTTTTTTCTAACGAACAAAAAATTATTCGTGCCACGTCAAAAGTGAAGATATGTAAAGAAGCAGCCTTCGAGTAATTAAAATTAAGAATGGCGGCGAAATCCGTAGGCCTTCCGGCGAACGTCTCTCATCGTCGCAAGGCCGTAGCTGCCGAAAGCTACGACCCCGAGCAGGAGGACGAAGAAGCGAACGTCGTCATCGCGAAGTCGGAACAGCAGCGCAAGCAGTTGACGGACGAGGTCCGCAAGATCTTCCTCTTCCGCAACCTCGACAACGAGCACCTGCGCGTCATCATAGACGCCATGTTCGAGAAGAAGGTGAAAGCCGGGGAGGTGGTGATCAAACAAGGAGACGACGGCGATAATTTCTACATAATCCAAGAGGGCACCTTCCACGCGTACGCCGCCGCTCAAGACAGCAAGGAGCCCACCCTCATAAAAAAATACAAAGACGGCGGCAGCTTCGGCGAACTGGCCCTGCTTTACAACCAACCCCGAGCCGCCACCGTCACGGCGGTGACCGACGGTTCCCTGTGGGCGATCGACCGCACGACTTTCCGCAAGATAGTCCTCCAGGACGCCTTCAAGAAAAGAAAACTGCACGAGGTGCTGATCAACAGCGTCCTGATGCTCAAGGAGCTGTCGACCTACGAGCGCATGAACTTGGCCGACGCCCTCGTCCCCGTGTCCTTTCCGCCGGGCGAGAGGATCATAAAGCAAGGGGATCAGGCCCACGGAATGTATTTCATCGAGTCGGGCATTGTTCGCATAACCGTTTTGGATAACGCCGGGAACGAGGTTGAAATAAAACGGCTGGGAAGGGGGGGCTATTTTGGGGAGCTCGCTCTGATAACGCATCGACCGAGGGCCGCTTCCGCTTACGCCGTCAACGAACTGAGGACGGCCTTCCTGGACGTGGAAGCTTTCGAGAGGCTTTTAGGACCTTGCATGCACATAATGAAGCGCAACATTGACACTTACAAGGAACAGATCGCACGGTACTTGGAAAGTGAAGAACGGACATAATATTGTTAACCATTTAGATTATTATAAACTGCTCCACATAAGTTAGGGAACATCATTTAATTTAATTTAATTTAGCCATGGTCCTTAACTTATGTGGAGCAGTATATTTTTGATCGAACGAAAAATGCTGAGAGATTATAATGCGTTCGTTGAGGAAAAGAATCGTTTTGTTTTTGTGCCGAACCTTGTACGTCATCAAAACAGATTAACTACTATAGGTACTTCACTCTTTGGTTTTTTCTTTTAACACTCTGTAGGGTATTGAAACGGTCGCGGAATTTGTTTTCAAACGGTTATGGCGTGTTTAATTTCAAATAACAAACACGTGTTCGGACTTTACGTAGTAAAATTGCGGCCGGTTGTCCCTTTTCAAGAGACTATAAACCACCCAGAGAGTCTTTAGGAACTTGTATCGTTAGCCTGCAAATAACACTCCGGGTTTTTTCCTGCCATCACAAACAAATCATCGTAACCTTTAGCTTTGTGTTTTCGCATTTTGTACGCGGGTGGGTTTGCACTAAATTTTCGTACATGTCAGTCATAGAGAAAGACATCAAATTACGTTGCAAGTTTAAGTTGTATTTCGCTTTAGTCTGCTTCGTTTCAAACAAGCACCGGATACTTTCAAAACGTCAGCCTGGATACTTGTAAAGTTAAAATTATGAAGGGTCGTTCAATTGCGACAAATCACCCGCCGCGAGTTGTATCTGACAAGCTAATGGGCGTTGCTTAATGCGTGCGGAAAATCTTGAATAGGCGTGATTTGGAGCTAGAAGCAGTGATTATCCTTGGCCGGTGGTTTCAAAAAATTATCTTGCGAAGTCCGAGGGGTTGGGTTAATTTTTACTTGGAAAGGACGCAGCGCTAAGAACAAAGAAAAAAGTTCTTGTACAATATTGTATATAATATCTAGGAGTCCTCTCCGTTACTATGTAAATAATAACAAATAAAAGTTCAAATATCAAACATGGTCCATCGAGCCGAAGCTTAAAAGAAAAAGCCAGAAACCAGAAAAACAGAATAAAAAATCTACATCTTTGAGTTCAGCAGTCCAACAACGTACAGTTCAGCAAGGACGGGGACTACAGTGCGTCATATGCACATAAAAAGTAAAAGAAACATTTCATCGATTTGAAGAGGCTTACCGTAGCACCAGGAAAGAAGAGAAGTAAACTTAAGTATCGCAGCAGTGAGTTAGTACCTTTTCTTCGCTTCTCTGCAAAACTTGTCAATTTCGACACAGGCCGCATTTATTTGTGTCAATTGAGTTTGAAGTTTTTTAAGGCATTTGCTTCACTTTAATTTGCTATTAATCGATTATAACATGCATATAGAAGAATCTATAAATCATTTAAGTCGTAGACGTAGGTCAAAATGAGGACAATATTGTAGGTTCAGAGGTACAATTAGATAAAGATAGCATTCATTCTGGAAAAATTCATTATCGAGAATCAACTTACAAAGCTAGTGTCAAATTACCTACAATAGAAATTCCAAAATTTCATGGCAATTATGATTCGTGGTTGTTAGAGTTTCGAGATACATTTAATTCATTGATTCATCAACATTCTGAATTAAAACCTATTCACAAATTTCATTATTTGCGTGAATCTCTTGTAGGAGAGGCAAAACAAATTATTAAATCGTTAGAAGTGTCAGATAATAATTATGATAGAGCGTGGCGACTTTTAAATGATAGATATGACAACAAACGTTTACTAATTAACAATCACATCAAAGCTTTGTTTAATATTGAGTCCATTCACGAAGAATCTTCTAAAAAATTACGTGCATTTTCGAGTAATATTGAAAAACATCTTTGTGCATTAGAATCTTTAAAACAACCTATTGATAAGTGGGACACACTTATTATACACATGGCTAGTTTGAAGTTAGATAAAGTTACACAAAGAAAATGGGAAGAACAACAGACAGGTTCGGAACCATCAACTCTTGAAGAATTTAAGAGTTTTTTAAATAATAGATCAGATTTCTTGGAAAGTCTAGAATTAAAAGTTCAAGATACAAAGACACACAAAGAAAAAGGGTCTGTGAGATCTTTAATCTCCAATGACAAAGTTGCATGTTATATTTGCAAAGGTCATCACTCAATTTATAACTGTCCTGATTTTCAATCTATGTCAGTCAAAGTCAGACTTGAACGTATAAAAGCTTTACGTCTTTGTTTAAATTGTTTGAGACCAGGACATTTTCTTACAAAATGCAGCAGCAAATCTTTATGCAAAACATGTAATGGAAAACATAATACTCTATTACATAATAAAGTTTATAATTCAGAAGATTTTAAGACTAATGAAAATCAAGATACCGCATTGTGTTCTAATATCATTGGTCCAACTTCTTTACTAGGTACTATTTCAGTTATTATCTATGACAAATTTAACAATCCACATAATGTTACAGCCGTTCTAGATTGCGGATCTCAATCTTCCTACATAACTTCTTCACTGTTTGAGCGTATTCAGTTAGATTCGCAGCCAGTCAAAATCAAAGTCACAGGTTTAGGTTTGTCATGCTCAGAGGTAACGAAAAAATGTGATGTTAAAATCCAATCGCATCATAATAACTTTAAATTGTCACTTAAATGTCTAGTTATTTCCAAAATTACGGGACCATTGCCAGAATCGAATTTTGATTCTTCACTTTTGCAAATCCCAGGCCACATTATATTAGCAGATCCATCCTTTAATAAATCGAAGAACATAGACATATTATAATAGGAGCTGATTGTTTCTGGAATATTTTATGTGCTGGCCAAATTAAATCGGGTATTAAAGGCCCCCTACGCTTCAAAAAACAAAGTTTGGCTGGATTGTATCAGGTCCTTTGACAACAGTATCAAGTAATCTTTCAATTACTTCTTGTCATTTCTCAAGTGACATTGACTTTCAGATAAATCGTTTCTGGAACTTGTTTTCAAAACCAGCTTGGTCGCAAGATGATATTTTATGCGAGTCAATTTTCCAAACTTCTACAAGTAAAAATTCTGATGGTAAGTTTGTGGTAAAAATACCATTCAAGCTTCATCCTAGCAGACTTGGTGATTCAAAGGAAAATGCCATTCGTCTATTATACTCTCTTGAAAGGAAATTTCAAAGGGATAAGAAATTAAAAGATCGATACATTGAATTCATGAACGAGTACATTTCATTAGGTCATATGAGTTTAGTCAATCAGGATCAAGATGATCAAAATGATATTTCTTATTATATGCCGCACCACGGTGTTGTAAGAGAAGACAGTGAAACAACTAAACTTCGTGTTGTATTTAATGCTTCTTACCCTACTTCAACGGGATATTCGTTAAATGATTTGCAACATATTGGTCCTACTATTCAGGAAGATTTGTTGTCCATTTTATTAAGATTTCGTCAACATAAATTTGTCGTATCCGCTGATATCCAGAAAATGTATCGGCAAGTATGGGTTCAACCTGAACAACGATCGCTCCAAAGAATTGTTTGGCGTTCCGATTCGTCGCAACCAATTTCAGTGTACAATTTGAATACTGTAACGTACGGCACAGCTAGTGCACCATTTTTAGCAATTCGGTGTTTATTTAAGCTCGCTGAAGAATTTCAATCCACCTATCCCAGGGCTTGTGAAGTGATTACTATGTAGATGATTTGCTTACGGGTGCAGATTCACTTGAAGAGTTACAAACAATTTCTATTCAAGTAGCTAAGATTTTAGAAAACGGAGGCTTTGATCTTAGATCTCAGATTCAATTAAAAAAAAAGAGACATGAATTAGAAATTGAATCGTTGCCCGAGTTACGTATGAAGGAACGTACCTTATTTACTACGGCAAAGTTTGATTTTCTTAATAGTTTATTGAACAGATACTCCAGCTTATCAAAATTAGAACGAGTCATTGCATTGTGTTTAAGAATTAGATATAAGCAACAAGTAGGAAACAAATCACTTCAATGTTCTGAAGTTGAACGAGCTAATTTACTATTGGTGAGATTAGTACAACAAGAATTTAAAGAGTTGCGTCGAACAGGTCAAGTAAAATCAAAAAGCAAACTTTTACCGTTATCTCCATTTCTTCATTCAGACGATACCATACGGGTGGGGGGTAGATTAGAAAATGCGAATTATCCATTTGATTCAATTCATCCCATTGTTTTACCCTCAAAGCACAAATTCACTGAGTTATTGTTTAAAGACAAACATATTAAATCATTTCACGGTGGTCCTCAACTTTTATTGTCCTTGATTCGCGAGAGATATTGGCCAGTAGGAGGCAGAACTCTTGCTACAATTGTTCACAACTGCACCACATGTGCTAAACTCGCACCTAAAATTATAAATGCTCGTATGGGAAATTTACCAGAATTCAGAGTAACTCCTTCGCCTCCTTTTTATAAAACAGGTGTGGACAAAATGTGTTCATTTAGAGGCAGTTTCAGAATTGACTACCGAAGCATTTATGATGTCCGTACGAAGATTTGTTGCGCGGCGCGGTAAACCGCAAGATATATACAGCGATAATGGAACCAATTTTGTTGGTGCTTGTCATGAATTAAAAGAGTTAGGTAAAATGTTACGAGAAAATGCTGATTCTTTAATACAAACCACAATCTCTGCAGAATTAAATTGGCATTTTATACCGCCGCGATCTCCTCACTTTGGAGGATTGTGGGAAGCCGGAGTCAAGTCCGTAAAATATCACTTAAAACGAGTAGCGGGCAAAGCTCATTTAACATTTGAGGAACTTCAAACTCTTTTGGCACAGATAGAGGCGATCTTGAATTCTCGACCCATCTCCTCGATGTCCTGTGATCCAAATGATCTCGTTCCCCTCACTCCGGGACATTTTCTAATTGGTGGTCGACCTCTGATATCACTGCCTGATCAAGACCTTCAAGAGATCAAAGAAAACAGATTAGCCCGATACCAACGCTGTCAGCAAGTCCTTCAACATTTTTGGAATCGATGGAGAAAGGAATATCTTTCAGAAATCCAGCTTCGCTACAAATGGCAATCAACCACGTACGTGCAGAAAATCAACGACCTTGTTGTGTTCAAAGAAGACAATGTGCCTCCTATGAAGTGGGTTTTGGGACGTGTGTGCGAAGTGTACCCCGGTAAGGACAACGAAATAAGAGTGGTGTCAGTCAAAACCTCTCCCGGTGTCCTGAGACGTACCCTTAACAAAGTATTCCGCTTCCTATTCCAGAGGGTTGATGCAGCCAAAGACATGTTTTTGAAAGAACTGTATTGTTTTAGTTAATTTCATTTAATTGAAAGTAAACAAGCTTTCAAGGCGGGGGGCATGTACAATATTGTATATAATATCTAGGAGTCCTCTCCGTTACTATGTAAATAATAACAAATAAAAGTTCAAATATCAAACAGTTCTGATATCTCGAACGAACGCTCGAGTTAGTTGTATCTTCATTGTTAGCTTCGCAGTGTACAGATCTATAGAGACACGAAGCCGTAAGCTTGTTTCATGTGTTTTTGCATGGGTTTCGTGTCATAAAAAGAAATTATTTTGGATATAGTTAATTCTCTCTTTATCGTTAGCTTCGCGGTGCTTAGATCTGCAGAGGTACTATGCCGTAAGCTCTTCAGATTAATTTACTTCAATGAATTGTCGTAGGTCGTAGTCTTCGGAGAAGAATTTCGCAGTGCTTAGATCTACAGAGTGAAGCTCTATCCTGAACCTTTTGATCGGAGTCTCTACCTATAATTTCGCAACTTCCAAAGTGAAGCTATACCTTGAGATTTTCAAACTTGTATGTACGTCAATTTAATATCATAAAGAGAATTTTTTTTTAGCTCAGAGCTATAGAGACTAGACATTTACTGTTTCAAAGAAAAGTCCATGTCCTGCTGAGATTTATAAATTGAAGCTTTACTCTGAACCTTTCAATCGGAGAGAGTAAGAAGGAGTCTTCGCCATCTCTAAATCTGTACAATGAAGCTATGTGCTGAGTTATTTTTCGAGCATTGTTAAGAGACATTATGCCGTCAGCTTTTCAAATTTATTTACTTCAATGAATTTCCTGTGAGAATAATTAAAACAACTCGTAATCTGTAGAGTTAAGTTAGCAGTGCTCAGATCTACAGAGTGAAGCTCTATCTAAACCTTTCGATCGGAGTCTGTACCTACAGCTTCGTTATATCCAAAGCGAAGCTATATCTGGAGGTTTTCAAACATGTACTACCTACATGAATTTAATTTCATAAAGAGACATTTCCCTGAGTAAATTTTGTCCTCATTGTTGGCTTCACCGTTTAGCTCAGAGAGCTATAGAGGCTTCAAAGAAAACTCCATGCCTTGCTCAGGTTCATAAAGTGAACCTTTCAATTGGAATGAGTGAGATGGAGTCTCCACCGATGGCTTCGCCAATTCTAACTCTGTAGAGTGAAGCTATATGCTGACTTATTTTTCGAGTACGGTTAGAGATAGTAAGTTGTGGCCTGGTCTACTTACAAAGTGAAATTCTATCCTGAACCTGTCGATCGGAGTGAGTCAGTTGGAGTCTCCACCTATAGCTTCGTCATTTCCTGAGAGAAGCTCTACCTTGGGCTTTTCGGACATGTACGTGAATTTCATGTCATAAAGCGAAAGCTTTCTAGAGAACGCTTAGAGATAACAAATTCGGTCTTCATAGTTAGCTTCGCTATACTCGGATCTACAGAGACACTACATCGCGAGCTTCCCGGCTCATTTACTTCAATGAAAAAACCACGCCGTGCTCAAATTTATAAAGTGAAGCGTTACTCTGACCCTAAGAGAGAGTAAGTTGGAGTCTTCACCGATAGCTTCGCCATCACAAAGGTATATTTTTTAGAATGGTTAGAGATAGTAAGTTGTGCTTTTCAGAGTTAAGTTTGCCTAGATCTACGGAGTCTTGCTCAATCTTGAACCTTAGAATCGAAGTCAGTATTAGTCTCCAGCTATAGCTTCATCATTTAGAGAGAGATATTTATATGTATATATAGAGACAGTAAATTTGTTAGCTTCATTTACCGTGCTAGGGAGCTATGGAGAAACTACAAAGTACTTACTCCAGAGGAAAAACTATGTCGAGTTGAAGCTTAGGATCGGAGTAAGTAAGTTTTAGTCTCCATCTGTAGCTTCGTCATTTAGAGATATAAATGTACATAGACACTACATTTGGTCTTCATTATTAGCTTCATTTACCGTGCTCGGATCCATGGAGATACTACAACGTATTTACTTCAATGAAAAAAAAAAACTATGTCGTGCTCAAACTTATAAAGTAAGTTGGAGTCTTCGCCATTCCTAGCTCTGTAAAGCTATAGCTTAGAGATAGTAAGTTGCGGTCTTCAGAGTTAAGTTCGCCGAGTTTAAAGTGTAGAGTGAACCCTGAACGTCTTCGCTAGCCGCAGATCCTTAGAGCGAAGCTATGTTCTGACTTTGTAGAGTAAAGCTATGTAGAGTGAAGTTATGTTCTGAGCTTTGCAGAGTGAAGCTATGTTGTGAGCTTTTTGTGTACAATGCTTTCAGCTTTTCAGAGTTGTTCTACATACGGCTGGAAAAAGTAAGTTAGCTTCGCCGTGCTCAGATCTACAGAGACACTGTCTCACGAGCTTGTGAGCTTTTAGAACTTATTTACTTCAATGCAAGTAAGTTCGCCGTGCTCAGATCTGTAGAATGGGTTTTTCTTTCGGATAACGTAAGTCGGAGTCTTCGCCACTCACGGATCTGTAGACCGAAGCTATGTCCTCAGTTTAGCAGATTCTTTTATGCCACTAAAGGCATTTCAGGATTTCGAGCATTACAGCAGTCGCCCAAATACATAGAACAAGAAAACTTTGTATTGGTTGAACGCAAGTGTTTTTTCGCCACCCTCAGTGGCTGGTACGAGGAGTTTTTACCTTTTTCTTTTGCAATAAATAATCAATTGAATTTAACTACCGCATTCTTATTTAAACGTAATTAGTTACTTTGATCTCTCAAGTTATGCACCGACGCCGACGTACCAAAAGAACTGAGTTACAACAACGTAAGTCCAGATTTGCAGCGATCACGAGCCATATTCAAACGGTAAAGTTTTATCGCGGATTCCGTAGGGTCGTTCAACCGTAGTCAGAATAAATAGGACTTACCTCCGGGCATAAATCTCAGGTTAGTCAGGTAGTCTGTAGCCGTAGATAGGGATAGTGCATATCCTATTGCAGTAACAAACTGTCTGGGTGACCCTCGCAGATAAACTGTCTGTTCCGTTCGGTCCAGTTATTTAATTTGGCAATAAATGTGATTGTTTTTGTTTGGACAGTTTTATTGGTTATTTAGTATCCGTAAAGGTCAACAAACAAGGTGACACGTCGGCGTGTTACAGTATTTAATTTCTCAATTATTTTAAGGAGCACCACGAATATTATGGAATTTTTAATCCAAAGCAGTTCGCCTAATCATAGATAAATTTGCGGAGATTAAAAGATTAAAGCGGCTTTAATACTTTTGTTGAAAGTTATCGCCTCTCTAATACAAAAAAAGAAAAGAAAGCTCTTAGCCTAATCGTGATTAAGCTCGTTTAATTCAATGACTCATCGGGTTTTTTGAAACTTTAATCTACTTTCAATGCCAAACAAAGATTTGCCTATTTTATTATTATTTTTTTAATCACGTTGGAAGTAAATACTCCTATTTTTTTCTTTAGACGTAAGCACACAGCAAAAGTTCAACAAAAAAATACCTCGAGTTAACCTTGCAAACAAAAGCGTAAGTCGTAGCTTGCACATTCATTTCTCATATGTCAAAAAATTTGATTAACCTCGTAACTAGTCCGTAACTAGTCGAATCGTTTGCATTTTTGTGCAGGCATTTTTTAGACTTTAAAAGTTAGACTTTAAAAGCCACTGATGATTTTTCTCTACACACGGACCGAGGTCTAAATAGATCAGTACGTAACTAGTCGGATCGTTTGGATTTTTGTGTAGGCACTTTTTCCAACCCAATTAAATAAAATGCTGCACGGGCAACGATATTAAAAAAAACATATTTTTTTAAAATTTATTACGGATTACATAGTAGTTGAAATCGTACGCGAACCGAGGACTAAATGAATCAGCTCGAAGCTAGTATGTTTTAAGAGCCAAACTCAAACACGGACCGAGGTCTAAATAAATCAGTCCATAACTAGATTAACATCACATCAGTCAGCAGCAGATCGTTCCAAATCAGCTCCCAATCATTCCAAGTCAACAGGAAAGAAAGTTACTTGGGGGATCCCACTTTTGAACTGAAATACACAAATTGTTTAATTGCTGATTTAATTTTAAATGTCCTGTGAATTTAGACGAACCCTTGAATAAGTATTTTACTATTTTATTATTTTATTGTTGTTGGAAATTAGATGCATAATTCATAAACGTACTCGGTGGTCTTTTCAAACCCAATTAAATAAAATGCTGCACGGGCAACGATATTAAAAAAACATGTTTTTTTAATTTGTTACGGATTACACAGTAGTTGAAATCGTACACGAACCGAGGACTAAATGAATCAGCTCGAAAGCTGGTATGTTTTAAGAGCCAAACTCAAACACGGACCGAGGTCTAAATAAATAAGTTCATAACTATCAAATCAGCCCCCAATCATTCCAAGTCAACACGAAAATTTTTAAGTTGCATCTCGCTTGTTTGTTCTGACGCCCCTCAAAGGGCGACGTGGTCCTATTTTTTCCCAATTCCAAAATTGATGGGGGGAGTGGAGGTTGGACCGGAAAGATCGAGTCTTGAGTCGGTAAACGCGTTTGGAAACATGAAGCGCAGGGTACGTTCGTGCGCATTCGAGCTGAATTTTATTAAATTCGATTCTACTTCAAGCACCCCCCGACGGTTTCATCCGGGTTGGTTCGATATCAAATCGAATTGAAAAAGAATTCGTTAATTGAATTGTTTTGACGCGGCGGGAAAAGGTTGAACTTGATTGGCCGAGCGGGTCGCTTGTTCTGAAAACTGCGAACGGCACATGATGCAACGTGGCTATATGTTTGTGTGTTACAACTTATGCTTGAAACTAAAGAATTAACATAATACATAATAAAACATGCGAAAGAATGAAAGAAACATTTGTTCGCGCTTAAATTCGCGGATTACGTGTTGGTAACGCAGCTCGAAGCTAAACTATTTTAAGAGCCAATGAATGACTCTCTCAACACACGGACCGAGGTCGAAATAAATCAGCCCATAACTAGTCGGATCGTTTACATTTTTATGTGTAGGTGCTTTGTCAAACCGCGTTCAAAAATGTATGCGATGAAATAAATTTTTCCCAATCATTAGAATTGAACAAACATGAAACAGAAACAGTTCCTTCCAACCATTGCAATCGAACAATCGAGACATTTTCTTCTCTAATATTCCTAATTTTATTAAATTTAATTTTTTCATTTCGACGTAATTTTCACCGAAACCGGTCGCTAGAATGAAAACACTTTATAATAAATTATTTCATCAAATGCATATTTTCATCTAATTATGAATTTCATTCAACAACAAAAAAAAAGTTGCACGCGAAACAATATTTACGGATTACACAGTAGTTGAAATCGTACACGAACCGAGGTCTAAATAAATCAGCTCGAAGCTGGGCTTTAAAAGCCAATGGAGGAATTTTTCTCAACGTACGGACCGAGGTCTAAATAGATCAGTACGTAACTAGTCGGATCGTTTACATTTTTATGTTGACAGAAGTGGCCAACGCAGAAAGATGTCTTGAAAGTAATATTTTCGTTCCTTCGCATAACCTAAATTTTATATGCTGATAGTACTTGCGATAATCAGAAAACCTGTACAGTTCAATCTACGATGCGTGCTTGTGTTTCCAAGGCTGACTCGAGTAGGTGGGATTTTGTTGAACACTCGATACATACGTGGGTAATTATTTCAGATGGAAACCCCTAATTCCACTCCAATAAATACCTGGACTATCTGCTTAATTCGGAGAAAAATAACGTGCAGGGGGGCGCGATATAGTATATTGCCCCGAGGGGCTTCTTTAGACTCCCAGAAGACGCCCTCGCAGCCGGGCTTAGTCTTTTACAGCCCTTAATAGTCCATCAGTCAAACACTTCAATCCTCCGGCTTAATCTCTCCCGGTTATAGCTGATTGATCGTCTTCGTCGCTTCCACCGTTCGACGGTGGTGTGAATAAAAATAAAATACAAAACTTACGAAAACGATAATTAATATCTCGGGGCGAATACTACATACAGGAATGTTCAGATTTGCGTGCCGCCTCTGTTAATAAGAGCACGAGGGCCATGCCCACACCCAAAAGAGATTGATGATCGAAACGACCGTATTTATAATCCCGGAATTTATGAACGGACGTAAAACAGTATTTCATATTTAATCGCGCACCAGGGAACGGAAGGCGTCGAGATAACTTCGACATTGTAAATGGGAAATACATCAACACTATCTTAAATCTCGTCTTTTTTTGTCTGCGTTTCGCAAAATGCAGTTTTTAATAAAAATTCCCGCGCGCGCCAGCGAATCGGGGATTTTTAATTAAAAATCAAACTCACCCCTCGCGGTTAGAATTCTTGAACACGGCGCGGGGGAAAATCAGGGGCGGGCCGCTTCGGAAGTAAGCAGCAAATTACAACAACAAGTGATGTGAAAGTACGCTAGAATAATTCTTGCAAATATATAAAATCGTGCTTTTACATTTATTAATTTATTAAGATTGTTGCTGTGATATAATCAGTGGTGTTGTAATCGTAACGCCACTGGCGTATGGCTCCCTCTTCACCATCCATACAAGCTGTGCCTCTCCGAACAGATGTTACCCTTGCTACCCCTACGCTGCCAGCCAGTGTTATTGAATATCGGAGCAGGAATGTTAGGAATTGAAAATTATTAAAATGCTCGCCGCCTGTTTGGAATAACATTCTTGATTTGATTGCCTTACACAATAATAAAAAAAAACTGCGAATTGATCATTTCGTTTGGGTGAGATGAATAAAAATAAGTAAAAGCTGCTACTTGTTAATTTTCAAGTCAATACTTGCTAGGAAGTGAATAATAAGTCTTTACTCGTCTTCCGAAAGTAAACATTCGCGGCCATGAGTTAATTCTCGTTCAGTCACAATCATCAAGTATTTAGTTCTTCCGGAGTGAATAAAAGCAAAGAAATACTTTTCTTGAGAAGTAAACACTCTTATTTTTACAAGGTTGGTTTAGAGTAACCTTAAGAGAATCTGGTACCTTCAAAGTTTTTAAGTCATGGCACAATTTATAAACGTTCTTAAAGTGAAACAATATCGGGACCGTAGAGATGTGAGCCCAAACAGTGTAAAGCGTCTTTTGAGGTTTGAAAACGAGAATATTTGACTTTATTACGAACTATTTTTTGCCAAACAGCAACGAGTCTCGAGGCGGTGCTCTCACTTCAAGAAAGGAAATGGAAATATTTCTGATGTATTAGCGATCCGGGTTTTCAGAGCGGTGCACAGTGGGGCAACGGACCTTCAAATTTGGCATTAACTAAAAAAATGAAACCATTTATTTAGATTCCTTACTAATGTTTTCCAATACATCAGTATACCAAACATTTAAAAAAGATATTTAACGATCGTCTATACCGGTCTCAAGTAGGCTTATTAATTACAATCACTTTATCAGCAACGATTAAGTGCATGTTTTGTACGTCACTTGCGGTTCAGTTTTGTGTTGTATTTGACTACATTCATTGAATTATTTTAATTTTATTATGGAATCCGCGAGTTCAGGTATGCAGTAATATTTTAGTAACTAGAAACTTGCAAGAAAGTGGATATAGTTTTATAAAAATGCTGTAAAATAAAGTGTATGCTAAATGTCAAATTTTCTAAATATTCTTGGACTCGTTAATTGTTTTCCGAGACAGTCCGAGTTTTCTTTTTTGGTGGATTTTGATTAATATTAATTGTATATTTGATAATCATTTTCATTTTCTGCTCTTATTTGCTCTTTTCTTATTTCTCGAATTTTTAAAAAAACACTAACAGCGTCACTTTTTACTTTTGAATTATGCGTTTTTATTTCCAATCAGTGTGTTTTATTTATAGGAACAAGTTCAAATATTATGTTCATAAAAAGAATTGAACTTCGTGATATTATGAGAAGATCAGGAAGCAGTGGAATTGAAGAACAATTTAATTTTTTATTGGAAGAAATCATAAAACGGACAAAATGTGAGGAAGAGCATATTCAAAACTTGAATGAGATACTGTCGCGTTTCAAATCGGAAGACAAATCTCGTTGGGCAAAGGCTTGCAGGATAAATGACAGGTTTCTTAGAAACAATGCAGAATGGCTGGATACTTCAATTTCTTTTCCTCGATTAGCAGAGAAGAAACGCGGTCGCCCCGAAGTTTCTTTTCGGTCAAGTTCTGAACGAACGAAACGACAGAAAACAAAGGAACTAAGGGATTCCACACCTGTAGCTGTATTAAGTTACGCCACTCAAATGAGCTTAAGAGCCACGGGACAAGCAGAGGCCTCAAAACTGTTGCATGAAATTATAAATACAAGTCCACAACGTGCAAGTAAATATAGAAGAGCATATAAAAAGTCACTCAAAACACATCTTATGTCAGATGAAGATGCTTTAGCTGTCTTGGTGGACGCAAAATTGTCAAGACATCAATATCAAATTATCAGGATGAGTGCCCCAGAAAAGTTTCCATCGTATAAAATTGTTCAAGCTGCAAAAAAACTTTGCTACCCTCAGCAATAATTTATAAAAGTAACCTCTACTTGTGTACAAGTTACCTTGCAAGGTTTACTGGATCACACTGTGGAGCGTTTGCTATCAACGCTAAATTTTCTGACTGAGTCACTTACGAACGAAGAACTTTGTAAGCTGTGCTTATATACAAAGTGGGGTTTCGATGGTAGCTCCGGTCATACTTCGTATAAACAAGCTTTTCATAGTCCTGAAGCCAGTGATTCGGCTGTTTTTATTACTTGTATCATTCCACTTCAACTTGTTTGTGAGGGCAAAATTATTTGGCAAAATCCACGTCCAGCCTCAACGAGATACTGCAGACCCTTAAAAATTGAATTTATTAAAGAAACTGTTGAAGCTTCAATAAATGAGAAAAGTAGAGTAGATAATGAAATAAAAGAATTACAAAAAAGTACTTCAATAGTTGAAGGAAAACATGTGATATCGAGAACATTATTCGAGAAAATGTAGTCGAGAGAAAACAAATGAAGACATTTTTAATTCATTTATGCTTAGCTCCGACCCTGTGATTTCCAGCAAGAAAAAATTACAAAAGAAAAAGCTTCAAAAGATTCCAAAAGAAGCATTAGATCTACTGAAATCTCCAACCACTCAACCTCTTAGCCACGATGATGATAATGAAGTAATGACGACAGTAGAGACGATAATTATACTAGTGCAGAAGATGAAGATTCATATTTTGAACATGAATAATTTTGATAAAATTATATCGTTTTTCTAAATTAATATTTTACATCATAAAATTTCGAAATTAGAAATATTCAGTAAACTATCTGTACACTTTTTTAATACTTACTACGCATCTAAAAGAAAATATTTAATTCAGAAATTAATTCGAACAGCTTCTGATTTAATGCCAACTTCGAAAGTCTCCTGCCCCAGTGTGCGGTGTTGCAAATGATTTTGGTGTTCATAGAACAACAGTTTGTAAGACTGTAGCTAGTGTTACAGAAAAAATTATGGATAAAGCAGACGAATGGATAGTTTTCCCATCAACTGAACAGGATGTAATTGAAGCTAAGACAAAGTGGCAGTCAAAGTATAAAATTCCCACTGTAATTGGGGCACTTGATTGCACCCACATGGAAATTAGAAAACCTGGACAGTTTGGCGATGACTATATAAATAGAAAAAATAAAGCTACGTTGAATGTTCAGATGACTTGTGATTCGATGGAAATAATTACAAGTGTAGATGCACAATGGCCCGGAAGTGTACAAGACAATAGGATTTGGCGACAGAGTTTTGTGCAAGTGACACTTGCATGGTATAATGGAAATGCTTGTTTGATGGGTGACAGTGGATATGGTATTTTTATATATTTATACAATAGGTTACACTCAAAGGAAAGAATTGTATTAGAACGTGTGTTTGGCCAGTTAAAACAGCGCTTTCCTATAAATACTCGGAAACGGAATTAGACTTTCCGTGGATAAAGTAATATTGCGCTGTGCTTCATAACATTGCCAAGCACTTGCAGGATGCTTGGAATTTTGAAGAGAGAGATGAAAATAATAAGGGTAACTACAGAGTAGAAGATCCAGAAGTTCATGAGCAAGGAGACATACGACGTCATGGTGAACAAAAACGCTTAGAAATTGTCGAAGTATTAAATCAGTTGCATTTATTTTGAACCGTCCCAAACGTACATTGAAAAAAAAATCAATAAAACATTTTCAACACACTCTTTCTCATTTCCAATAACAACATTTAACACTATAATTTAATATTTGAATAATAAAAATAAACAGTTTTGTTATGTAATTTATATTTTTTCCACCGTATTCATATGATAAATAGTTAATTCAACAACAGATATTCCGAATTGGCAGAATCTCCACTCCTTTCAATTACTTCTGGTTGTCGCAAATGTTTGAGTTGGAGCTCCTGTTTTTCGATTTATAGCCTGGTCAGTCGAAGCTATTCAAGTAGCACTAAGCGTTGAAGCTCGGAAGTTGATAAATTTACGGTTTCGTCGGTTTCAGCTGAAACAATATAATCTTTGTTTCTTAGAAACATTAACACTGGATCCTGCTCCAGGTTTTAGCCTCTCATGCGATATTTCTATTTGCAAATCATTCTGACGTTTTTCACTGTCCATCCCGATTAAACTAGACCCTGCTACAGGTTCTCTACCATTAGGTAATACTGATGGTGATGTGCTCTTCACTATGTTTCTGCACTTTTCACACTCCGTTCCAACTGAAATAGCTCCCGGTATTTTGGTAAACACAGGATTTTCTTTAGCGTTTAAAAGGTCTAGAAAGTTTTTTTCCCCATGACCAATTAGCTTGATCAGCTGTTGCTGACAAATCAGTACTTTTCATATTATTAAGTAATTTTTTCAGTCGGTCACTAGTCATAGCTTTTCCTGTTTGTTTCAAAAATTTCTCTTTGACCTTTTTCCAAGCCGAAACCATTTTTGATAATATGGACTTATTTAGCACTACTTTATAATTGCGTAAAATAATTACCAATTTTGCTCGGTTATCATTAACATTTTTTCGTTGTTAGCTCTCTTCATCACTAGAAGACATGATTGCAGATGGAAAATATTACTAGCTCAGACAAGGTAATATCACCTGTTAGTATTCTAACAAGCAGACACTTGTACACGGCATGTGAATAATGGAAAACAAGTAAAGAGTCTCAAGTAAACCCTCAATTTAATCAAGTGAACGCTTATGAGTAATACATAATAATAAAGTATTTGCTTCTCCTTTAAAGGGAATACTTTACTTGCAAGTAAATCTTCATAAGTGTTCACTCGACTTTATTCACCTTACCCATATTAACTCTCAAGCTGTCTTTTTTTTCTTACCTTTTTTCTCACACCAAAGAAACGGCAAAGTATTTTATTTTTGCAACCTGTGGCATTGAATTCTTTTACTGTCTGTTTAACGCGTCCCCTCGATAGCTCAGCGCCTGGCTTATTAATCTGAACGCGTCAGGTTGGATCCTCAACGAAAAAAGAAACAAAAAAGAACCGTAGACGATCCACATAAAGTCAAGTCTTCCTGCAACAAAAAAAAAAGATGAGAAAGGTGGACTTTCTCAAAGCAGGCAGCAACATCCCACAGGAAAATAAAGTTGCTGAAACTAAATTTAGAAATCGCCTGCAGATTCTGTTAAGAAAAATATTGTATTGAAAACTGCTAGTGCTGCTTAATGTGTAAGATAAAGAAACCACGTCTTTGCATTAAAATAGCCGACTTTCCACTTTCAGTGTCACTTCAGTGACCACTTTCGTCAATTCAGTGACCACTTTGGTCAACTCCACTGACCACTTTGGTCAACTTTTTCGTCCATATGCTCAATGTGTAATAGCGTTTTTCACTGGGACTAAATTGTGCACTGAGTGCGCACTCAGAATATCTCCATCCCGTTTCATTACATGAGGTTAAAATAAGATAAGAATATTCAAAAACAAAAACAAAAGTAAAACAGGACAATTGCAAGCCTATGAATTGATTTTAGAAAAACTAATTTCAATAGAGGAAAAATATGAGCGATTATGTAAAATTACAGAATATCTAAAGGAGCAGAACGTACAATTAACTAAAACTATGGATAAATTAAAACAACCAAATAGGAATGTTGTAGAACAGCGTAACACGGAAATAAATATAAAAATTGATGAAATTCTCTCAAGAATAGATACAACATCAACAAAAACAGATGCAATTAAATCGTACAGCAACGTAGTTAGCCAATCAAATAAAAGCGTCTTAATTATCAAACCCATAGAAGCAACAAATGACATGAACACTATTAAACAAGACATTAAAAAAGTATAATAAATCCGTCGGAACTAAAAATCGGTGTACAGATAGGTAAGAAAACCAAACAAGGCGATCTCATCCTACAATGTGGCAACTCAAAGTCAGAGTCTAAAATAATGGAAAAAATAGAAAAGAAATTAAATGATAAATACATATACAATAATTGAAAAACCAAAAAGCATCAGTCCTAGAATAAAACTCTTGGGAATACATGAAGAAACTCGAAAGGTGACACTTATTAAGGAAATGATACAGCAAAACAGAAGAGGATTTTAAAATCGTCTGTATATCCTAAACTAAGAAAAGGAAATATAATGCAGTGTTAGAATGTGATATCCGAACTCAAACGCTTCTATTGACGAAGGAAAAATTATTCACGAATAATCGCGAATGTAAATAATTACGAACATTGTAAAGACTTTTTCTATGAAATACAAAATAATGACTTCTATACGCCACTATACGCGGTAGAAGAATTCCTCACCTATCTTCGGTGATGCTTCCTTTCAAAATAGTTGTAAACAAATAAATAAATGACCAACAAATTGTACTAAGGTGAATGCCACATGTGGAGTATATTCGATTCAAATATAAATAAAAATAGTTTGATTAAAATTATTTAAATGCAATAGGAATACTGAAATTTCCATACTATTTAACCCCTGATTAATGCGAATTAAATTATTCTCAACCAATTTATACCACCAAACATGTGACGAAGAATACAAGTAAATGCAAATTATCTATCTGTGTATCCCGTTGCCCGCTCACACTTCACTTCGCGCAGTCTATTTAAACACACTCGCGACGCGAACACGTACGTATTCGTGGTTTTGTTTAATTGCTCTTTATATTAACACACTGTATTTAACCGTACCGAAATAAATGATTTAGCTAAAAATGAGAAAATGAGAATGCACTGCAAACACTAAAAGAAACCCGCTAAATCAAAATTGAAATGAATTCGACCGTTCGCTCGGGAGATTGGCTCCTGTCTTCCCAAGTAAAAATTAAACCCACCCCCTCGGACTTCGTAAGACAAATTTTGAACAACCTCGGCCAATGGTAACCGCTGCTTCTAGCTCCAATCACGCCCTGCACATTTTCTTGTACACATTCATAAATTACGCAACCCCAATTAATAATAATAATAAAATGGCGGCTGATTGCGATACTGTAATTATTTAGTGACGGTAGAAAACTGCACCAGCTGCAGCCCCGCGCCATCTATGTGCGTCTTGTCGAGTCTTTGTCGGCGCGAAATTCGAAATTAATCGTTTGTATAATTTGTTTCAAAGCCGCCCAAACTGAACCGGATTATGTACAGTAGCGGACAATAGAATTCGGGCAAGAATTTGACACATCGTGCAGACTTGATGCATCTTGTCAAAGTACAGAATAAACAAACGGTATTATCACGGTATTGTTTAACTAGCGCCATCTAGTGGATTGTCGCTGCGTTCACAAAAAAGACTTCGTTGCGCTATGTTAAAAAAATACACATTTTTTCATTTCTCACTTCAGCAAAGAGAAACTGGCAAAAATGTTGCTTAAATTTTAAAATGAGCTCGGCGCCATCTAGTATCAACTAATCGAACTTGTATTTTCTCTATGATTCAAAGAGACGTTAAAAAAAGTTGTTTTTTCTCAAAAAATGTGGGCTTCAGATAATGTTGTATTTTGTCAAAATACAAAATAAACAAACTGTATTGTTTTACTAGCGCCACCTAGTGCATTGTCACTGCAGCTTTAGTGCGTGCACGTGTTGTGTTTCCTGTTATATTAAATTGTTTAATTTCTCATTTCGTTAACGAGAAACTGGTAAAACTGTTCCTCAAATTTTAAAATGAACCTGGCGCCATCTATCATCAGCTAATCGGACTATATTCGCTGTGATTCAAAGAGAAGTTACTGTTTTCTTTTTCTCAAATGCACTTCGGATAACGTATTTTGCCAAAACGCAGAATAAACAAAAATAGATACGAATTATTAACTGTAAAGTTTGTATTAAACGTCAGAATTACTAGTGACATTTTGTATACGAACTGAATGTCAAAAATATGAAAGTAAGGTTTACATTGCGCTAATGATGTACCCGGATTTTATTGTCCGCTACTGTACGTTTTTATTTCGGACGCGAAATTTGAAATACCTAAAAAAATACTGAGGTTGTTAAATAAAGTTAATAATATTAAAGAAAATTCTAAAGCTGAACCAACTTTAGATATCGCACCTTCAGATTCTGTTAGAAGAAATGTTTTTATAAAGTTTTAATTATTAAAAACGTCGCCAGCGCCATCTATGTGCATTCTATCGGATCTTTTGGGGCGGGAAATTCGAAATTAATTTTTTTCAATTATTTTCTAATCGTTCTTTGTCAGAACAAAATCGTCGACGAATTGTTTCCCTGACGCCTAAAAATAAACAAAATCGGTCTGCGTTTTAATCGAAAAATTGAAAACATCTAAAAAATATCGAAGTTATTAAATGAAGGTAATAATTAAAAGAAAAATCTAAATCCGGACCACAGTGAGATAAATTTTCACCTTCGGATTCTGTCGTGAAAAAAATACTTTTGCACAGTTTTAATTAACAAGAACAGCGTCAGCGCCATCTGTGTACATTTTTTCGAAACCTTTTCGGCGCGAGATTCGAAATTAATTGTTTGTATTATTGAATCGTTCTTCGTCGAATCAAAGTCGTCGATCGTTTCTCGGTCGCTGCGAGAAAAACAAAAACGAAACGAAACGCCGTTTTTAGCCGCGAAATTTGAAATACCCGAGGTTGTTAAATAAAGTTAAGAATTAGAAAAAGATGCAAATCTGAAACATGAACGATGAAGCTGACTTTCATATCACCTTCAGATTCTGCACCATCTAGAGAGAGGTACAGCCTCAATCAAAAGTAATGAAACGTTCAAAACCGAAACGCTGTAGTCAGAATGTAACGGTGCCGAGTCAGAGAGAGCGCAACGTGTTGTGAAGTTCCGAAGGACTTCGCCATAAGGCTTCATCTCACTCGATATCGCCTCTCTCTGACTGTGACTACAGCGTTCTGGTTTTGAACGTTTCATTAGTTTTGATTGAGGCTGTACATTTTGTCGGATATTTTCGGCGCGAAATTCGAAATCAATTGCCTGTATTTATTTAATTTGTTTTTTAATCGTTCTAATCGATAATAATTTTAATTCTGAACCGCAATGAAAATCTGCTATAAAAAGGTGTTCTTATACAATTGCATTTATTAAAAACTGCGCCAGCGCCATCTGTGGGCATTTCGTCTTATCTTTTTCGGCGGCGCAAAATTCGTTTGTATTTATTTAATTTGTTTTCCACCGCGCCGGCTGGAAAGGTGGTTGGGAAAGTAAAAAAAAAAGAAATCGGACTACCTACGTTTTTACCCGCGAAATTTGAAATACACAGTTATAAATTAGAAAAAACCACGGTAACTTCAGAAATCGGAAATCATCATATTCCGCAATCAGGAAATGTTGTAATACGGTTTTAATTATTAAAAATTGCGCCAGCGCCATCTATGTACGTTCTCTCGAACCCATTTCGGCGCGAAATTCGAAATGATTTCTTTTTTGTATTTATTTAATTTCGTCAGATCAAAATTACCAATCGTTTTTCTGTCGGCGAAAAACAAAGAACAAAATAAAAATCACAAAATATTGTAACTAGGACCACCAACGAATGTGCAGCTGCGAAAAATCAATCTACCGGAACATTATTATAAACATAAGTACGATTCACTTGCATTTATGTAATATCCGTGTGCAAATCTAAATGTCAAATGTACACATGAAGGTAAATGACGTGCCGTGTGCACATCCGAAGACAAATGTCAAGGCAACCCCGGGAAAAAACCATATAAAAAGGCGGCAAGCCGAACATTAGAAGCATTAGACTAACATCTAGTCAGAATGTCATGTAGTCTAAATTGTCTGCAAGTGACCAAAATAAAAGATGTAAGTAAAGGGTGAACTCGGCAAAATCCGGACACCTTTGACAGTGCATATCTTAGCAATCCTTGCATCAAGGTAGCTGCTATTTAGCATCAAGATAGCCAGAATATACAAAAACAAATTCTGTCAGTACTATTGTCGCCGTGTCATTAGTTGTCAAAATGGTTTCGTTGGAATTGGAAAGAAGAAAACTGATTTTGCACGAACATATGCAAAATAAAAACGCGAGTGTTCGTCAGATCGCTAAATCTTTAAAAATTCCCAAATCTACGGTTGCAGATGTCATCAAACATTTCAAAGAACGCCTGACTATCCAAAGAAAGTTTGGAAGTTGGGGTGAACATGGTCAAACTGAACATAACTTGGCCAAAAAGGTTCTTCAAGCATATACAAAGAATCCAAAGATTTCATCCCGTGAAGTTGCGGTCAAGGTAAAAAAATCCCAGACATATGTGCAGAAAGTTAAAGCCAGAGCTGGATTAAAAAGTTTTAAAGCCCAAACAGTACCTGATAGAGACGCAAAACAAAATTTAAAAGCAAAATTCCGCTGTAGAAAGCTTTATGAAAACAAATTAACGACATCCAAATGTATTGTTATGGATGATGAAACCTACTGTTTCAAAAACTTTAATTATATCGCTGGTCAGGTTTTTTATACAGCCCGCAGTCGCAAGGATGCTCCTGAAGCTTGCAAGCGTAAGATAAAAGCAAAATTTTCACAGAAATTTCTTGTTTGGCAGGCCATCTGCACCTGTGGCTTGAAAACCACCCCCTTCATTACCTCTGGAACTATAAACTATATGTACCGCAAAGAATGTCTCCAAAAACGCCTGTTGCCGTTCCTTAATAAACATGACAGTAACCATTATTTTGGCCAGATCTGGCAACGTGTCATTACTCGAATGAAACGATCCAATGGTACCTTGATAATGAAGTAGATTATGTTCCTAAAGAATTTAACCCACCCAATAGCCCAGAACTCAAGCCAATTGAAGAATTCTGGTCTATTCAAGACCATCCAAGACAATCTTGAAGAAGAATGCCGCAACGGTCACAACCATCGACCAGTTCCGATACAAGTGGCTTTGGGCGTCTCGAAAAGTTGATAAAGCCATCGTACAAAAACTTATGCGACGAGTGCGCCATAAAGTTCGCTCAGAAGCATATGCTACAAATTCGGAATAATTTAATGTACTTTAATTTTTAGTATTGTTGAGTAGTTTAAAAATAGATATTTGCTTTTCTGAAAAATTTTGGGGTTTCTGTTTTATAGCCTTTTTTAAGTGTCCGGATTTTGCCGAGTCCACCCTTTAATTGTAGTTGTAGTTACTTGTTAATAAATGTTTTGTTATACTGAGCTACGACCCTTATTTCATGTTATATAAATTACACTAGCCTGCGAAAAAAATATTTTTTTTTGCGGATGAGATAAAATTGGGTGTTTTTGAATGATTTTGGCATTGTAAAGAAGAATCTGTTATTAATTTTTTTCCATCACGTCAGGTTTTTAAAAAAAAATGAAATTACTGTGAAGGTCGGCTACATTGAACCCATTTGAAATAAACTCTTGGTTACAACGTACTATATTTCGAGCAATTAAAAAACCTATGAAATACATGCTTCGGATTTATTTACCGGTTTACCGGTTAGCAAACTTTGGATATAAGTATATAACGAACCTGTTTTAGTGCATTTTTTGGATTCGTTATAATATAACCAGACTTTACTGTATACAATTCTCCCCGGATCGAGTTGACAAGAGGAAAAACTTTTTTAATATCAATTTTACGTAAAAAAGTTCTACTTCTCAAGAAACTTCAGAAACAATGGTTAAATTTAAATTTTTAACTACAGTCTGTCTATAAAATTCAAATTTCTTAGTTTCATATAGCACATATCAAGTAACGTCCTTATTATTGACTTTACGCAAAATGTATTCTTAACAAAAAGTTCTACTGTCCGAGCACCTTCAGAAACCACACATAAATTTAAGTTTTTTGACTACATATACATGTACATTCTGTATAAAAAGATTCATTTTCTCGGCAAATCTCAGAAACCATACTCAAATTGGAGTCACGAAATACAGAGTGATTCGGTTAAATTCTAGTAGGGTTGGCCCTATGACCTTAGTAGTTAGAGCCTAAGGGGCTCATTCTAATCGGGGTTGCAAATTACAACTTGGTGTGATCCTACTTCCGAGCATTATCGAGACTGCACAACGTCGTATCCTGTTACCACCGAACATTGCCGAGATTGTAACTTCTTATCAGTTGCTAAGGAGGTACCACCGTTGTTAGGTTGCAAATCCGATTAGAATGACCCCTTAAGTTACAAGGAGTATTCCGCAAGCCGATACCTTGCCCTTGCCCATAAAAGGGGAAAAAACAGTCAGTTTCTCGAAAATTATGTTTGAAAAACGTACTTTGAAATATTGTATTAAAAAAATGGGACGTGATGAAAAAATTATTACATTTTTTTCGAACCCAGGAACACCCAATCTACTACATAAACTTAGTTTTATGTGATCCGCCAAACCTTCGGAGGCTAGTGTTATTACCCTAACATTTTTGGTGCCGGGCCTGTTTTGTTATACTGAGCTACGACCCTTATTTCATGTTACATAAATTATTAAATTATTATAATTTACTTTGACTTATCGAAAGCATTCGATACTATTAATCATCAAATTTTAATCGATAAACTATACAGTTATGGAATAAGAGGCAATGCATTATTACTTATTAAGTCATACATAACATCTAGAACACAACGAGTATGCGTTAGTAGTGTAATTGACGGTCATACTAGAAGTGTGTACTCATCGGAAAATAAAGTTGTTCAAGGCGTACCACAGGGTTCAATACTGGGGCCTTTACTTTTCTTGGTTTATGTCAATGACTTATACCTTCACTTAATTGCGCAGTCGATATACCAATTTGCCGATGACACATCGTGTATTGTTACAAAAAATAATTTCCGTGATCTTTCATCTGCAGCTACCAGAACAATTAATGAAATGGCAGCCTGGTGCGACATAAATTCCTTGGTTTTAAACCGGATGAAAACTAAAATGGCTCTATTCACCAACAAACCCAAACTTGAATCCCTATATGTAAATTTTTGTGGTAAGTCACTCTGCCAACAAAATCTTATAAAATTTCTGGGTGTAAATATTGATAATATTTTTAAATTTGATGACCAAATCAACAATCTTTGTAACCAGTTAAATAAAGCATTTTATATGATATATAATTTAAGAGATGTTGTTAACATCGAGACTCTATTAACAATTTATTATTCCCATTTGCAAACTCATATGTTGTAGAGTATTCTGTTCTGGTCTGCAAGTCCTTCGGCAAACAAGGTATTTGTCTGTCAAAAAAGAATAATAAGATGTTTAATGCATGTACCAGCTAAAACGCCATGTAAATATTACTTTCAGAATCTTAAAATACTAACTGTTCCAAGCCTTTATATTTATCGGCTTCTATTATTTCAAAGAAATAATAAATCTATATTCACTAAAAACTCTGATATATCACATAGTATGACAACACGACATTGCAACAATCTTGCTATCCCGCAGCATAATTCCGAACGTGGCCCTTATTATCGCGCAATACTAGCATATAATGCACAGCCCCATTACCTGAAAAATATAAATAATAATGTACTATATAAGAAAGAATTAAAGGATTACTTAATACATAACTGTTTTTACAGCTTTAATGAATTTCTAACTAAAGAACAGCGGTGAGGCATATAAATGCGGTTGCTACTCACCACCTTTTATTATTTGTGCATTCTTGTCGCTTTTTATGTTTTAAATGTGTTTTATTTTTTTATTTTTTGTTGTATTGACGATATATCTATTATGTAAAATTTGTATACTATACATTTACTTGTTGACTCTGTCGTTCTTTCAACTGAGAGAAAATAATGACAATAAACCATTATTATTATTATTACCGTAACAATATCTATAAACGATTCAGATTGTCGCTGAGAAGAAAAAATTCTACGTCCACAACTACAGTGAAAATAAAGGTTCTGTTTTTAGAAAAATTACACTGTTTTAATTATTGAAAACTGCGCAAAATTTAATATTAATTTATGTTTTTTTTTTTTAATCCTAAGTATCGAATACATTTTAATTTTTCGTTTAATGTTGACTCAATCCTTTCTAACTTCCACTTTGCATTATTTTAAGAACGTTTTCTCTGCTCGTAAGTTCCTGCGTTAGTTTTCCTTCTTCATTAAAAGAAATGGCGAAGAATTTCGAAACCGAAACTTACTTAAACGCCCCCACCGAATCAGTCCATTTTACTTTAACAGTGACATCGGTAATACCACACTAAATAAAACAGGGGAATCCAGGATTACCGCTGAAAAATTACGTTCGACGGCGTCCAACGGCTCAGACAAACATTACGCGATCGCATCGGCTCGAGGGACTCGTCGAGTGAAGGCGTGCCATCCTGCGAAGGATTCGGAAAAGAAAAATGGAAATTGAATGCCGGAGATGGATATCGTCTGGCTTTAAAACGGAACGAACGCGAAAAATGACTGCGCGTTTTTTTCTCGGGGCCCCGGCTGAATGAAATGATCGATGATTTATATTATCTGAAGTGTACACTCAGTTAATAGTATTTTTTTTTTAATTTCTCAATTATCTTTTACGCTTTAAAATTACATGAATCACTCGAGTGATTTGCAGGCGTTCGCGTTCTGCTCGTAACAACTTAATTTAATTATTAATTGTTTGGGGGCACTTGAAATTGTATTGCAATTTCGATTTCGTTGAAATAACTTCGTCATTGATTTTTTGTTAATGAAATAATCTAATGTCATGATTGAACTTTTATTAATTGCAAGCTTATTATAATGGGATGGTATCAAATGACGATAACTAAAAAAAAAAGAAACTTTCACCGTAGTGAATTGCGGTTGTAATCCGGCGTGTTAAATAAACAGGGGGTTGCGAATTTGGCGTTCGAAAAGGGAATAATTCGCGGTCGTATGCGCCTCTCGTTCCGGCACGTTCGGACTCGGTTAGGCGAAAAGGACAGACGGCAGTCATTACGTGCGCCAGCCGGCTGGAAACCACGATAAGCAGATTTGGATGGATTTAAATTTGCATTTAATCTTTTTTAAACACTCGGTATGGGCCCGCGCTGAAAAGTCCGCAAAACGGATTACCTCGCCTCCTCTCTTCTGCCGCGCACTTTTTCAATTAGGCCAATACAGAAATAATTTTATTGTTAATAGACGGCCAATTTCCATCAAGAAAAAAATGCAAGAAGATCCGTTTTTGTGCTTTTATTATAATAAGATAAGGCACAGACTGTTATTTGTTGAAAGTTTGTTTGTTTTTCTTTAAAAAAAAGAACGAGAAATAAAGAAGTTCCAATAGGCAAAGGAAGTGGCAAGAAACTGTTGTTACAAACAACACACATAGTGAAAGTCTGCACCGTGTTTGAGTTTGAGTGAGGCAGTTAAGTCTCTGCCAAATAATATGTGTAGGTGTTTTTTCAAATCGAATTAAAAAATAAACGTTGCACGCGAAACGATATGTTTTAAATTCATTACGGATTACACGGTAGTTGAAAGCGTACACGAACCGAGGTCTAAATCAATCAGCTCGAAGCTAGACTATTTTAAGCCAATTAATGAGTTTTTCTCAACACACGGACCGAGGTCTAAATAAATCAGCCCTTAACTAGTTGGATCCTTTGCATTTTTTATGTGTAGGTATTTTTTTCACACTGAAATTAAAAAAAAAAATTTGCCCGGGAAACAATAGCTTTTTAAAAGTACATACATTTTCACAATTTTATGGTTAAAATTAATCCGTTCCAAGAAAGGCCCTCGCTTCTGACGTCATAATCCGCTTATCGCTAGTGGCAAAACACAAAAAGGGGTGTATCTTTCTTATATCAACCGCGAGCTATGTTTTTGATTGCGTAGGCAGATAGAGGGCTAAAAGATCTTTAATTTGATCCGTGACATGCCGGGTTTTATCCGGCGGAAATGTGAGAAAAATGGCTCGGAAGTGTGGAAGCACTTCCGGCGGTATAGCTTCTTTTCCAGCGGTACGATTGGGCTGAATTTTTGTACAGATGTTGTCTAAGGAACGTTAAAGCTTGTGCCAAAATTTGAAAAGAATTGTACCGTGGGAAAAGGTTGAACTTGATTGCGGAGCGGGTCGCTTGTTCTGAAAACTGCGAACGGCACATGATGCAACGTGGCTATGTGTTTGTGTGTTACAACTTATGCTTAAAACTAAAGAATTAACATAATACATAATAAAACATGCGAAAGAATGAAAAAAACATTTGTTCGCGCGCAATTGGCGATTGCGCTTAAATTCGCGGATTACGTGTTGGTAACGCAGCTCGAAGCTAAACTATTTTAAGAGCCAATGAATGACTCTCTCAACACACGGACCGAGGTCGAAATAAATCAGCCCATAACTAGTCGGATCGTTTACATTTTTATGTATAGGTGCTTTGTCAAACCGCGTTAAAAAATGTATGCGATGAAATAAATTTTTCCCAATCATTAGAATTGAACAAACATGAAACAGAAACAGTTCCTTCCAACCGTTGCAATCGAACAATCGAGACATTTTCTTCTCTAATATTCCTAATTTTATTAAATTTAATTTTTTCATTGCGACGTAATTTTCACCGAAACCGGTCGCTAGAATGAAAACACTTTATAATAAATTATTTCATCAAATGCATATTTTCATCTAATTATGAACTTCATTCAACAACAAAAAAAAAGTTGCACGCGAAACAATATTTACGGATTACACAGTAGTTGAAATCGTACACGAACCGAGGTCTAAATAAATCAGCTCGAAGCTGGGCTTTAAAAGCCAATGGAGGAATTTTTCTCAACGTACGGACCGAGGTCTAAATAGATCAGTACGTAACTAGTCGGATCGTTTGGATTTTTGTGTAGGTATTTTAATTTGCTTTTATTTGAATGTCCTTGAAATTTTTTAACTTCGTTGGAAGTTACCACATCGGACTTTACGAATCCGTTCAGCTAAAATTAAGCGGAAAGTTCTTGGCTGAACGCAGTCATCTTTCTTATTATAATGAAAAGAGAATCGTTTCACTTTGCAGAGCTTCTTCCGTACACGAGCGGTGCGACCACGAACGAGTTCCTCCGGAAGGTGGTCGACATCCTCCTGGACTTCGTGCGCGACACCAACGACCGAAATGAAAAGGTCCTCGACTTCCACCACCCCGCGGAAATGCAGAAGCTGCTGGACCTGAAGATTCCGCAAAGCGGACTGAGCCTTCAGCAGCTCGTCGACGACTGCGCCACGACCCTCAAGTACCAAGTCAAAACAGGTGCGTTAAGTATTATCTTCTTCGCCCCAATTAACTCGCGCGTGGAGTTCTTATCAACCCCTTCCCAGCCGGGGTACGTGTAATCCGGCTCGCGATGTCATCGTATCGTAAATACTGGCGGTCGCAGATATAATTCAATCTGCACACTGTTAACAAGCTATTGAAAACGATGCGGGGGTGCGTAAGCACGCACGCCACAAACAGAAAGGGGGGGGAAGCTTTCGAAATGCGATATCTTCAGGAATACAATTGTCGAAATAAATAACTCGCGCGCTCGCCTGATTTCGTGGCTTCAGAGAAAATCCCTTCGGCCTAATTCAATGTGTAATCAGGGTAGTTTTGAGGCGCGATGAGGGCGATAATAAATACACAATAAATACCCCAGGGCGGCGGCACGTGCCCGCAGAAGTGCTCGATAAGGTTGCGGTGTGCGGGAACCGCCGTTTTCAATGGATACTGTCTTGGGTCTGTTGCATGTATGTACATAGTACGCCGCCGAAAATGTTATTTAAGATAAGATAGGAAAGTGAAAGTCGTCATCGGGCTTTATCAGATGATGACGTGTCAGAGATGATATTTCTATTACTACTAGCTAGCAGTGTTGTAACATATCTAGTTACAAGCAGTGTTGTAACATATCTAGTTACAAGTATTTAGATACTGCATCTAGATACATTTTTTAAATAAAAATAAAAATATTTATTTTATGCCATCTCACCCTATGTTACAAGAAATTAAAAGTACAATTTCCAATACACAGGCTAAACGGTAATGGAAAGATCTTCTTTATATTGTGCAATGCCTTTTTATAATAAACTTCCACAACGGATAAATTAACCGAAGAATATACAGGGTGACAGGGTGACTGTTAATTATACCGACAGAATGAAACCACGATAAGAAGCGATGTCCGAAAATATGGGAAAAATGTTTATAAATTCTTTCTACTTTAGTTACTGGTGAAAAACTCGAGGAGCAGATGAACGAAATAAATGCTGTCATAAAAGTTTTTTATATAGTTTTATGATACTGCAGCATGGCTTTATGAACTTGACTTTTAAGTGGAATTTCACAACTCCGTTTTTAGGTCAACGCCGGTCGTGAATGCGAACTCGAAAATATTTACTTGACAAATAACGCATGCAGCAAATTACCTGAAATAGATTATTCCACGCAAAGAATAACAACACTTTGAAGACCTGGTAAACAAATAAATCATTAAACTCATTCGTAATTTGTTAATTATTATAATTTCATTTTGTGCATGAGGAATTATTAACACAAATCTATTAAAACTTTAACAAATTCTTAATTAATTATGAACTATGCCTTAGAATTTTTTAAACGTGAACCTGTAATCTATTACATTCATAAAGATTTTATAGTAGGCGATAACTTCAAGTCTAATAAATCTTTTCACATTTTCGGATAAAACCGATTCGTTGAAGCAATACTTTGCAACTGTAATCAAGTAATCATTCATTTGTAGTGATAATTATTACCAATTAGTATTTTGCATAATACTAGCGACGCGACGTTTAAAACAACAGATTGTATCCTAATAGTTTTTTTACTATTTATTTACTATCAGATGCCTGTCGGGCCGGTCATATGACCCCCGTGATTGCCACATTTAAATCCTTGCGATTTTTTTGTGGACGAAACGGCTGGTACATTTCGCTCTAGTAAATAATCCGAACGAATTACCAAACAATTATTTACACAATTATTTGCGAATTTATTATTCGTATTTCCTATGCAATTTTAGAAATTACTAATAATTACGTCGCGTAAAAGAAACTTGCCTTCCCCAGCTGTTAAACGAGTAATAAAATAAATTGAAATGTTTATCAAGATCGCATTGTGTGCAAGCGAGAGTCAGTAAAAAAATTTATAGTCCTATTATACAGCCGCATTTATAATACGTGGCCGCCGTATTTCGTACGCAATTTTTTAATTAATTATAAACTGTTTACGAGAATTTTTCGAACATTCTTCCCGTAATCTGTAACATTTTCGGTACAATTGTCATTCACCCTGTATGCAGTGTAATCTATTTTGAACTTGTGAATTTGTTCATTTGATGTCTTGGACTACTTTTCAGTGTAATTTTATTATTGTCACAAAACGATAATTGTTCTTTCTGTTTACATTATTCAATTTCAAACTTTGATGCTTTGTCAGTTATTTAGTGAAATAAAGAACTTTATTATTTTTATTATTATGTAAGTATCTAAAAGGTATCTAGATACATTTATACTATATCTGTATCTGGATCTAGTTACTTTTAAAAAAGAAGTATATGTAACTGTATCGAGTTACAAATTAGGATAAGTATCTGTATCTGAATCTAGGTACTTTGAAAAAAGTATCTGTTACAACACTGCTAGCTAGATGAAAAATGAAATAGCAAAAAGTTATTTGAAAATTGGGTTCATAAACTACTACCACCACCGCCTATCAAAAGTCACGATAGGCAACCATACTTGCGTCCGTGTAAAACTCTATTCATAAAGAAGTCGGCCAGAACTGCATAGAATATCTACTGCATTACAGTTCGACGAAAGAAGAACGGGGAATAGAGAACAAGCCACAACAAAAACGAAAGAAATGTTATCCAATCAAACGGCGCAGATTAGCAAGTTAGAGGAAGAGACCAAGCAGCAAAGGACTAAAAATAATTTCGACACTAACACTAACACTAAACAAGTAAAAGAAGAGCACAGAGAAATAGAGGAAAGAATCGGCAAAATAGAGAGTGACCATATCTTATTGTACAATAAATTGAAACCGCTACTTGAAACAACATAACTCTTTTAATCGACGCAAACAATTCAAAGAAAATGTAGCGATGTTAAATTACGGTCTTTTTCTATTGCTTTTCCTCTTTTGTCCTAATTTCGTCAAATTACTTTCCAATCCGATTAAATTATAGTAGGCCTGCGGGTTGGAAAGTCTTTTTTGTTTTTGCATTTGGTTGTATGTTTGCAGAAAATTGCTGGCGAATCCGACGTTCGTCACGATATGACGAAATGTTATTTAGAAAGAAAAAAGTGCACGTCACGCCGATTTCTAGAACGAAAAACGAATTTGGAGATATCGCGTGCAAGCAAACACTCGAAGCTCCCGAAAACAAAACATATGTTGCCTTTCGGAACATATGTTTGGAGTACAGTGTATTAAGTGCATTTGATAACCGGAATCAATTACGTTATTGAGAGACTGTTGACAGAACCATAATCGCGTAGACGTATGTGATAAAATATTCGGAAATGAAAATTAATTTCCAGCCTCTCGGTCGCAAGAAACGTACGTACGTTTTTAATCCGCTTTCGTTTTGTTGCTTGCCATTTGCGTCGAGATAAAATCACGCACTTGTAAAGAGCAGCGCACGTCAGTAACATCTGCTTGAGTTGTCACTTCTGTGACAGAGAGCATTAAGGAGGACGACATGGGAAAGCGCGGCGGGGGCCCCGGAGTTCGCCCGGAGGGTGGCGGAATCCCGAGCTTACAAGGCTTACGCCGGAATCCGGCTCCGGGCTATCAAACCCCCGCCGGAGCTAATTCATAGACTTACTCATATTATCTGACGCTTATGGACGCAGATGGATCCAGCGAAAGCAATTTACGAATAATTAGTTCGCCACCTAAATGCACCGGCGATGGCGATTCGAATTTAAAGCACAAATTTAAAGCAAAAAGAATCACTCCTAATATTGTTACGCCCCGCCGCGCCACGCCAATGGGTTAACTAAATTGACAGCTAGACAAAAAAGTTTGATCTGGAGAAATACCGTCGAGCTTGTGCTCCGTTTGGTGTTTAGCAATTTTCTATCGTGAATTATCGGCCACCTTAAGAGTAGGAGGACATGATTTAGGACCAGTAAAAAACAACTGACAATCGCAAAAAAAGATAATCGATCGCAAAACAAAAAAATTGCAGACAGTGAAGAAACACAAAGAGAATGGCAACACTGTTTGGGAAAAGCTTGCCGATTACGTATTACATACAACCAAATAAAAAAACAAATGACAATCAATGGTTACATACAACCAAACATACAAAAACAAACGACAGACAGTAAAAGGAAAGTAAAAGAAAACAATAGGAGATCAACTACAAAACAAGAAAGAAAATGAAAAGAAAACTAAAAAGAGTTCAAAAGTCAACTTAGGCAAGAGAAATAAAAAAAATCTTTAATAAAAAATTAGAATTTCAAGAGACGAGGTCCAAAAATGTACTAGGTCAGGGTCGACCCAATCCAACTCAACAAACTGGAAAAAAATCTTTACAAAAATAAATTTCAAGAGACGAGGTTAAACCAGGCCAAGGTCAACCCAACCCAAGGCAAAAAAATTAAGAAGATATCTTACAAATGTTAAAATCTCAAGAGACGATGTTCAAAAAGGTGAAAGCTCAAGGTCAGCTCAGCTCAAGTAAAAATAAATCGGAAAGGATTCAAAAAGGCAAGGTTCAAAGCTCATAGTCAACCCAACTCAACAAAAATGTTGGAAAAATTAAAATTTTAAGAGGCGAGGTTGAGAAAGGTCAAGAAAGTCAAAAAGGGTCAACTACACAATAAAATGGGAAATTATTTTTAAAATACTTCAAAGGATGAAGTTCAAAAAGATTTAAGTTCAATCCAAGTCAAGAGAAATCTTTAAGTATTAAAATTTCAAGAGGCGACGTTCAAAAGGTGAAAGGTCAAGGTTAGCTCGACCCAAGTCAAAAGAAATTGAAAATAATTTCAAGAGACAAGTTGAAAAAATGTTAAAAGTCAAGGTCGACCCAGCGCAACTCAAAAATCTGGAAGAACTTCTTTGAAAAATTAAAATTTCAAGAGACGAGAGGTACCAAAAGGCTAAAGGCCAAGGTCGACTCTACTCAAGGCAAAAAATGGGAAACAATTTTTAAAAGACTTCAAGGGATGAGGCCAAGGTCAGCCCAATCCAAGTCAAAAGAAATTGGAAAGAAATCTTTAAATAATTCAAGTTTCAAAAATAATTCAAGGTTCAAAAAGGTGAAAGGTCAAGGTCAACTCAACCCAAGTCAAAAGAAATTGGAAAGAATTCAAAGAGACAAGGTTCGCAAAAATGTTAAAGGTCAACGTCGACCCAGCCCAACTCAAAAAACTGGAAGAAATTCTTTGAAAAATTACAATTTCAAGAGACGAGGTTCAAAGAGGTTAAAAGTCAAGGTCACCTCTATCCAAGGCAAGAAAAATGGGAATTTTTTTTAAAGACTTCAAGGCTTGATGCTCTGAAATGTTTACGGTCAAGGTCAGCCTAATTCAAGTCAAAAGGAATTGGAAAGGAATCTTTAAATAATTCAAATTTCAAGAAGTGACGTTCAAAAGGTGAAAGGTCAAGGTTAGCTCAACCCAAGTCAAAAGAAATTGAAAATAATTTCAAGAGACAAGTTCAAAAAAAATGTTAAAAGTCAAGGTCGTCCCAGCGCAACTCAAAAATCTGGAAGAACTTCTTTGAAAAATTAAAATTTCAAGAAACGAGGTACAAAAATGTTAAAGGCCAAGGTCGACTCTACCCAAGGCAAAAAAATGGGGAAAAAAATTTTAAAGGACTTCAAGGGATGTGGCCAAGGTCAGCCCAATCCAAATCAAAAGAAATTGGAAAGAAATCTTTAAATTATTCAAGTTTCAAAAATAATTCAAGATTAAAAAAGGTGAAAGGTCAAGGTCAGCTCAACCCAAGTCAAAAGAAATTGGAAAGAATTCAAAGAGACAAGGTTCGCAAAAATGTTAAAGGTCAACGTCGACCCAGCCCAACTCGAAAAACTGGAAGAAATTCTTTGAAAAATTAAAATTTCATGAGACGAGGTTCAAAGAGGTTAAAGGTCAAGGTCAACTCTATCCAAGGCAAGAAAAATGGGAATTTTTTTTAAAGACTTCAAGGGTTGAGGCTCAAAAATGTTTACGGTCAAGGTCAGCCTAATTCAAGTCAAGAGGAATTGGAAAGGAATCTTTAAATAATTCAAATTTCAAGAGGTGACGTTCCGAAATGTGAAAGGTCAACGTCAACCCGCCCCAAGGTAAAAAAGGGGAAACTTTTTTAAGAGATTTCAAGGGATGAGGCTCAAATAGGTTTAATGTCAAGGTCGGCTCAATCCATGTCAAAAGAAATTGGAAAGAAATCTTTAAATACGTAATTCAAATTTCAAGAGGCGACGTTCAAAAAAGTAAGAGGGCAAGGTCAACACGCCCCCAGGCAAAGAAATGGGGGCTTGATGAGGGGATGAGGGATGAGGCTCCGAGTCAAAAGAAATTAGAAAGAAATCTTTAAATAATTCAAATTTCAAGAGGCGAAGTTCAAAAAGGTGAAAAGTCAAGGTCAACCCGCCCCAAGGCAAAAAGAATTGCAAAAAGAATTTCGAAATCTCGAAAATAAAGCTTAAGGAGATTAAGGGCCAAGGTCAAAACTAAGGAAAAATTTAAAACTCAAAAAGCGAAAGTTCAGGGTCAAATTTATAGGTTAACCCAACCTAACTCTATTCAACCCAAGCTTTGGGTGATATCATTTTTTCCCGCTTAGAGACGCCGCGCCGAGAAAAATCGCAAGACCAACAGAAAGAAAATTGTTGAACAAAAAAAAATTGAAATGCGAAGAATAAGACGAACAAAAAAAGAAGAAAATAAGACGGTATAGAGATAATTAACGCACATCACCATCAACAAAAAAAATTATTTAGAAAGAGATGCTGACAAGTTGAAGAATGAAAAACAAAAGAAGAAAACCATAAGACTTCTTCTATGTTATGTGGGTTGCCTACACATCAGGGCGTGACAATATTATTTATCCTTCTTAGGGTCGGTTTATTATTAATGAGCGGAAGAATCATATTTTCCAAGGTTAACGATCTGAATTGCGCACGATGAGAGAAGCACAGTGTTGTGTAAACAAATGACGAACGCAAACGCAATTGTTGGGTTAGTTGAAAACTAAATTAATTAAGTCAAAATTTTTCCAAAAATATACGTTCGTAGCTTGGCTGGTATAAATTTTTTCGGAAGACTTGATCAGAAAACATAATCTACGTTGAAAAAGCTACAAGAAATGTCTTTAACATTTTTCGATGTCTTTGAAAACAAAAAAGTTATTTGGACTTGAAAAATCGAACGGTTTTGCTCATTTTTGCTTAATACACGGACCGAGGTTTAAATAAATCAGTTCGAAGATTGCCGCAGTAGCGGTTCAATAAAATAGTTTCAGCACGAACCGAGGCCGAAATGCAATAAATGATTTATATCCAGGTCGCAATCAAAACGAACCATTTTATGGAAAAAAAAGTCAACAAAAAAGTCAAAACAAAATATTCTGTTAACATCGATGGTCTTTTGTTTTTAATTTTTGAAAATATTGATTTTTTCAAATTTTCCCTGAGATTTTGGAAACATATTTTTATCAAAATTTACGCTTTTTCCTTTCTTTCAAAATTCGATCGTCTTTTGTTCGTTTTTTTTCTATATCGTATGGCGCCAACCTTTTACAAAACAAAAGAAATACACATTAGAAACAAGAGAATTACATTCCGCAGTGCTTTCTTCGTTTGTGTTTGTTTGAATTTTCTGTTAAAATCGATCGTCTTTTGTTTTTTTTTTTTTAATTTCTGAAATATGTGTGTTCAAAACCTTCCGATTTTTGACGATTTTCTAAATTCTCTGTGCAAGTCGATGGGCCTTTTGATTTTGTCCTATTCCTCTTTTAAACATGCTGAGTTTTTAAAAAAAAATTGTTGCATTTTCTAGCGCGTTTTTAATCACGTTTCGTTTTCGATCACAAATTGCTCGTTTTTGCGGACCGAGGTTTAAATAAAGCAGAGATTTTGAAAATAACTTTCCATCTTTCCATCAGTTTTAATAAATTTTGATCAGTTGCGGGCCCCGTTCCAATTAGATTTTGCGACACTTCTGACCGACTCGAAAATATGATTCTCCCGCTCGTTATTTATCACCCTTCATTACCTTGATACTTTGATACTGTGCCTTTTGCATTTACATGTAATTAAAACTAGTTATTTGAACGCATCAAGTCGTCTCAAACAATTTAGTGTCAACTAGAAAATTCGCATCCTCTGCTGTTGAAAGGGTTGCCTACACACCAGGATCTTATCAGTTAATTACCATTCGCCTTCAGCTGTCATTTTTTAATGCATCAAATCACTGTCTTTCTTTTTAAATATTTCGTTGAGTCGAGGCGCATTCGCACAACATCTGTGGACCATTTCGAAGCTGAGCATTCACTGCTGTTGAATGGGTTGCCTACGCACCAGGATCTTCTCAATTAATTACCATTCGCTTTTCGCTGTCAATTTTTAAATAATCAAATCACAATTCTGGATTTTTTTTCTTATGATCGTCCAGAGCGCCGTCTGTTGACGCACATCAAAGTTTTGAAACCTCCAAAGAGTTGTTCTTTTTTGTTTTTTTTTTTCCAGCAGAATCATGCGCGCGAATTAGACGAGTTTCATTGTCATTGTCAGTGTCATTCTTTGACTGACATATCTGTCATTGCGACATGTGTCATATTTTTAATTCGTGGCGATTCCACCAAGACCAGTTTCTTTGCAATTATATTGCGATTATATTTTGTGTTTGACTTATCAAGACCAGTTTTTTTTGCTCGCGATTATATTTTGTATTTGGCGAAATTGACTTGTCAATGTTTTTCCGGTAATCATTCAAAGCGCCATCTATTGACTGGTGACGCATATCAAAGATATGAAACTTCTGAAGAGTTTTTTTTTTTAAGCAAGATCACGCACGCGGTCATGCTTGGATTAGACGAGCTTCGTTGATTCGATTTTCCTCAAAAAAATTTGCGTGTGCTTGTTTTATCAGACGAGAGATGGCGCTGTAGGTAAAGAAGCACGTAACTTTTGTGAACAGTCGTAATTATCACAGCGACATGTCATATTTTTTAAAATTTTTGACGATTGCATCAAGTCCAAGACTAGTGTATTCATTTGTCACTGTGTCAAACAATGACACTGACGACCAATTGTTTTTTTTTGTTCGTGACTGTATTTTGTGTTTAGCGAAATTGAGATTTTTTTTTGGAAAATGTTTTTTTGATGATCGTTTAAGGCGCCATCGATTGACTGATAAGTTGATAACGCATATCACAGTTTGGTAAAATTTTGAAACTTCTGAGAAGTAGTTCTCTTTTGTTTTGTTTTCAGCAGAATCACACGCGCGGTCATACGACATCTTGAAACGTCGGTTTTTTTTTAATGAAAGAAAAATTTCTTGAAAATAGTTTTTTTAAGAGAGCGTTAAAGAGAGCGTCTGTTCTAGGCGCCATCTATCGATCGACGATGTAAATAGTATCAAGTGGAAGGTTTGAAAATTCTGAGTAGTCGTTCTCTTTTATTTCTTGTTTTTTCAGCATCATCACGCGTGTGGATTAGATTGATTCGATTTTGCCAATTCTCAGAAATGAGCGTGCAACTTGTTTCACAAGGCAAGAGGTGGCGCTGTATATAAAAACGTACATGACTTCTGTAAACTAAATTTTCTGCAACTTCTTGAAGCGTCAATTTTTTTTATTGAACACAAAAAGTTTTTTAAGAGAGCGCCGTTTCTTCTTTTTAATATTTTATTGGCATTTGAGTCGAAAAATGCAATTCGTTTGAGTGAAACAGTGGGCGGGGGCGGGGGGGGGGGGTTATTTTTTGGCACTTTGGAGGTAATCGGGCCCTCCGTTTACGGGTCGGCGGTGATCGGAAACGCGGCATTCAAATTCCTGAACTGGGGTAATTTTTAATCCGATGTGGGACAGTGACTGGGGCACAAGCGAGGGCGCTTTGAGTGCCCTTAATTACTGTTCTCTGCAGGCAGGGTGCGCGTACTTCGGTGTTTATATTGAAGGGCACAAATCCCCCGCCTAATTTACGACTTACGTCGCCGGCGTCGCATTCGTTCCTTTAAATTCGATCCACGCCGTCGGAACCTTAATTAATAATTATAAATGTTCCGAGGAGTTTTTTTCTTCAAGAAACAAATTAACTTCATTTGGTAGTTTAGGCGAGAGGAATTCTTTTTCTAATTTATTTTTCTTTACCTACATATTCGACTTACTTACTAAACGACGTCGAAGTTGGCCGTGAACATTTTATTGTAAACCATCAAAATATCAAAATGACGAAAAAGCGATTTTATTCGGAAAGAAATCCAATTTTATTTTCAAAACAAAGCACCAGACAGTGACAGAGGTTTCAAAATTTGTGGTATGTGCAGAAAAATACTTTGATATGGCCAACTTCGACGTCAGATTTAAAAAAACACTCAGGTAAGATTATATATATATTATATTATATATATTATATTATATATATTATATTATATATATTATTATTAGAATTGGTGTAAAAGGAACGCGACTATAGGTCAGGTTCGTTTGTTCTGCACTTTGGGAAACTCTTTGCACCAACCGCTCCCACTTACCAAATTAAAATCAAAAATAAAACTAAAAGTACATTGGTTGTGTGTCAAGTTAACATTTTGACGGATTGGAGATTAATTGTAGTTAAACAATAAAATTACTTAATGAGCGCACGTGGAACGTGAAAATTTAGCTGAATGACAGGAGGTCAAATTGAGCCGGTAAAGTAGAAATGTTATTAGGTGAGGGGTCGCGTTCAGAAAAGCTGGCACATGATTAAGTTGGTTTAATTGCGATTCATAAAAATCAATTTTAAAGATTCGGATTGGTCGTTAAGACGAAAGGGTTTTAAATGAGGGTTTTGAAAGCACTTGTAAATTTCAAATTGTTCAAGAAAAAAGTTGTCTTTGAAAGTGTTAGTACCGTGTAAGAGAGACACAGGAGTGTTGTCTGAGTTGAACGAATGGCCAGAAAGGGTGACATGTTCAGCGAAGATGGATTTGAAGTTATATAAGGGTGGTAAAAACGTTTGAGTTTTGTTTATTTCACGATTGTGTTCAGAGATTCTGGTATGTAAACTGCGGCATGTTCTGCCTATGTAAAATTTGAGGCAATCACAGGTGATTTTATAAATTCCATTTCTTTGAAGGAAATTGATGGGTTCTTTGTTATTGCATAACCCAGGCTGCAGACTGTCGTTAATTTCACGTCATTTTTCAGTCATTTTGGAGTCATTTTAACGTAAATTTGACGGCCATTTTGACGTTAAATAGACGGCCTAATGTCACACTCTAAAGACGTCATTCTGAAACGTTATAATGACGTCGAATAATAACGTCGTTTGTACCGTTCCTACATGACGAAAATGGGATGCAAAATATTGTGTAACAACTGTGTGAAGCTACGTTTTTTACACGAGTGTGGAGTTTGCGTCTAAGGCTCGTGTCGCAACCACACAAGTGTAAAAAAGGCTTTACGTGTTGTATCTTGTATCAAATACACTTTGCAAACTACGCCATTATATATCGAGAACAAGGCAGACATCGAGATTGGCGTGAATCAGATGACGAGAATGATGTGTCGTCTTCTCGTCGTAATCACGTGTGGCGATGATACACGACACTGCACGAGCACATGCTGTATCAGCAATAAATTCGATCTGTGATTGCATATTACAATAAAAAAATAATTAATTACTGGTAAAGAAATCTTCAACAATGTAATAATATATTTAAAATAATTGATTATATAAAATGCACTAAAAATCATTTTTCGTCCGAAAATGGTCAAATTCTCACGATATAACGACGTCTATTATTAGGTCTATAAAATGTCGTTTAAAGTTATCCAAAATATGACGTCTTTTTTTGGTGACATGACGTCGCCGACCTCCTGGAACCAAAAAATGACGTGAATATAACGACACTTTGCTGCTTGGGAAGGAACTATTCAAAATATTGAAGGTTTAAAAAGAAATATTTAGGTTGAAATTATTGAATATAACTCGTGTCTAAATAAAAACCTGGTCAAGTAGGCTACATTTAGTAATTCTGCTATGTAAATGCAATCACAACCCACTTGACCAGGTTTTTATTTAGACGCTCATTAGTTTTAATTTTGTAAGAAATGGGGCCAGTAAGCGTAATAGTGTGATAATTAGAATCTGTATTATCATCATGTGAAGGGGTTAAATTGGTGTGATTTCTGATATCCATCGACTTTAGTTTTTTCCGTAAAAGTTTATCTATTAAATTAAGACTGTACCCATTGGTATGAGCAATGTATTTGATGTTAGATAGTTCATCAGAAAAATCAGAATGACTGAGGGGAGTGTTTAATAATCTGTGTAAGTAATAATTGAAGGCGGCTAACTTGTGTTGTATAGGGTGGTTTGAGTGAGCAGGTATAATGATATCTGTGGTGGTTGGTTTGCGAAAAATGGAGAAATGGAATTGGTTGTCTATAATTTTGATGGTTAGGGCAAGGAAGTTGATGACGTTGTTTTGGCTGACTTCAACCGTGAATTTTATTTTTGGATGAAGAGAATTTAAAAATTGATGAAAAGCAATTAGTTCTTCGTTAGAGCCTCTAAAGAGTACTAAAATGTCATCGACATACCTATACCAAAAACGAATATGTTTCAAGTAAAGCGGAGAATTAGAAATAAAGTTACTTTCTAAATTGGTGAGGAAGATTTCACTCATGATGGGTGAAAGGGGTGACCCCATAGCTAATCCAGATTGTTGATTGTAATAGTTATTGTTGAAAATAAAAAATGATTGTTGTAAAGCTAACTCTAAAAGAGAGGTGAGGCCATCGACATGTTCAGAGCTAAGTTTTGTTTGAGATAAAAGGTTTTTGGTAATGTCAATACATTCTAAAGGTGGAACACTGGGAAAAAGATTGGTAACATCAAAAGAAACTAAAAATTCATTGTCATTGACACATAGTGTTGGAAATGTTGTTGAGTGTTTTTTATACTAAGTTGGGATGTCAAATCAAGATGTGAACTAAGTTGGTTATATATCCAACGTGAAAAATTATAAGCAGATAGATCTAACGGGGCAATTGTTTTTATGAATTTTTGGTAAAGCATAAAGTCGAGGAATATGAATAGAATGTAGAATAGATGTTGTTGTTCTTCTTCTGCGTTCACTTTGCAAACTGATTGAAAGTAGAAGCAGAAAATCCAACTTGAATGAGAGTCTGAATGGATTCAAATCGTGTCGCCTTAAAAATTGAATATAGGCAACCCATTCTACTTCCGTGCTTTCGGTACGTTATGAATGATTTGATCGATGGGTTGCCTAGTCTTCAGGCGTCACGATTTAAAAGAGCACCTTCTACATTACAAGAGAATCAAACGTCAACTCGACCTTTAATAATTTATTTTCGTTTGTTTTCCCGATCTTGATTAATGACTCGGCGATTACGAAAATCATTAGGATTTATACGAGTATCCCTTTCCGTCTGGTACTCGTAGGTGCTGTATAGGTTCGTACTGTTATATCCAGCTGTGTTATTTTCCGATCCGATGGACATGATTTCTGCCGCATTCAAACAGAGATTAGCGCGCGATTCCTGCCACTCACTCAACTTTCCCTTCCCTCGTTGTTTGACGGGATGCCGGGACTTCCTGCGCTTTAACAGCCCGGCGTTTCCGTCTCGAACAAGTCCGGCGAGTAAATATAACGAAACATTTTCTAAGACACTCGTTTTCGTCGAAAATAAACCGCAACTCTTGCAATTTTTATTGCCCCTGTGCCGATGGACGCGGCACAAAGAAAAGTTGCGGGAAAACAAAGGCAGAGCGCGTCAGATTCCATTATGTCGCGTACAATATCCAGGCTATCAATCTGCCATTATGCCGGGCTATTGCTCAAAATAATTGAATGTCAGTGGACTTGAAACAAAGACATTACTCGCGGACGTTGCACACCCTTCGGGGGCACGGCCACGTGACCTATTGGATTGCGGGCGATCAAAGCCGGGTTATTTGTCAGGAGTTACATGAAAGGTACACACACGTCGACGATAATACGAAAATAAACACGTCATCGTCGACAAGAGAAATTAAATTTAATCGAAAATTATCGGAAGAAAATAGAACGGTTTCTATTTTCACCCGGCTCGAAGGACCATTGTTTAGTGACGCTCTTTGTTGTTAATATTATTTGTACGACAAGAAGTGAGGTAGTTTTTTTTTAGTAGTGGGGTAGTACTTTTTATTTCGTACTTATTAGTTGCAAGCCAACGACTTACACATTCCGTGCGATCATAAACGGTAATGGCGCATCGGTGATTTAATTGCGTTATGAAATTGGAACTTTGCTATGAACTTTTATTATAAAGAAACGAGCGTGCGAAAACCGCACCATTACGTCTCCGGCACGTAACGTTTATGTAACCGTTACGTAAAACGAACGTAAGTTGCAAAATACAAAACGATGATTAATTGCTCCGGCCCGAGTGCGAGTATCTTTAAACTGCGGCAGATGTTCTTAGAAACAAAGATTTATTCGAAATGCGTAGCGAGTAGGTACAGTAAATAAATTCTAAAGTAGACTAGTATCTATATCCGCCTTGTCCTTGAGATCCTCCGGGTCCTCCTGCGTGGGGCGCGCCGTAAACCGGCTGGACTTCCGGCCGGTACTGTCCGTCGTCGACGATTCCGCGGGCCTCCTCGGCTTGATTCTGTTCGAGGGAGCGGAGGATTTCCTCCGGGATCGGGGGTGGCGTGGGGAGGTGCGCCCCTTGGGGTTGGAAGCCGTTTTCGTCGGCGGTGTAGCTTACGGAATACTGAGCGCCATCTGGGCCGGTGTAGGCGAACGCTCCTTGCGCAGCTTGAGACTCGGGGCCCGTCTGTCTGCCTTCTTCGTGAGCTGCGATTCCATTTCCGGTTTCGTAAGCGTACTTGTAGTTGCCGTTACCGTCGTTGTCGTTGTCGAAGCGCAGGATGGGGATTTGGGGGCCACCGGAATATCCACCACCACCACCGCCCGAATAAGCAGGAGCGCCGGAGTACCCAGGGGCACCCCCAGCTCCGGAGTACCCAGGTGCACCGCCAGCTCCTGGAAAACCGCCGGCTCCGGGGTATCCACCCCTACCCGGAGGGAGATAGTTGCTATCTAAACGTCCACACGTCGCGACGCCGATCAAAGCCAAACAAACGCAAAGCTATAAACAACAACAAAAAAAAATCGATTATTTTAAGAAGCGCAAAGCTCTCGTCGAACTTACGTATTTCATTTTGGGTGGTTGATGGTGATGATGCAAGAAGTGTGTAGGTAGATCTAATTGAGCAGTAAAAGTGATGATGGTACGAAGATGAGCCCACGTATATATTCGCACCTCCCTACCCCAAATCGAGATGAGTTTTGGAATGTATTGCAGAGCAAATCACCTGCAGGGCAAGGTCGTGAGTATGAGCCGGCCTGTTACATTAATTACTTGACATTTGAAGAGATGCTGCCGGTCGCCTTAATTAAGGTAGCTTCGCAATTGACGCAGTTTCGATGATAATAATAATAAATAAATTTCGCATTGATATTTAAAACGCAAGTTGCGAAGATGAGATATTTTAAAACCTTGGACGCAAATACTACCTACCTAATAAGTATAAGAACAAGAACGTTTTTTTATACTTGACATTTGCACCGCCGCGCCGGTCGTTATTGTTCGGTGGTATTTAAAATTTACAAATCACGAAATTACAAGTGTAACCGCCGAAAGTAATGCCCCGGTCTTTGTAAGGAATCGTTTAAGTAAGAGCGTCGTGACTAATGGATTTTTTTTAAAGATGCGTTTACGGTTCAAATATTTTAGAAGTGAAGAATGCATTCTTTAGTCTAATTAAAAATTGCCGCAATCGTTTAAATATTTCCTGGATGTATGGCAATAACATTAAAGAAAAAGGTCGACAAATAAAAATTCTGTAGTCAAGCCGCCAACCAGATGCCGACAGGCCGGAGATTTGAATCGGCACAAGTTCAAACATACCGACGAGAAACAGTTTAGTTGTGATTTTTGCGAATTTGCATGTCGACACCCCGGAAGCTTGAAACGGCACAAGTTGAAACATAACGTTTAAATTACAAAAGTACATGAATATAATTACTTATACATATACAGGGTGTTTCGTGACGTAATGTCACCACTTCACCTACGTGTTACACCTACGTGATAATCAATTCAAAAGTACTGGATGTTTAATGTTTAGTTTTTAAAAATTTTAAAGCTCATCAAAAAAGAAACTTTGATAAAGCAAACCGTTTTTCAAGAATATGACGTTTCGTATTTTTAAAAATTTTAAAACTTTATTTCAAAAGGTGTTCAAAGGCAACTAGATCTCTTTTGAAGCGCGCTAGAGTGTGTTCAGCAAAGCACAGGGGTCATTTTGAACACCTTTTGAGAAAATTCTGAAAATTACAAAACACGTTGTTTTCTTAGAGAACGGTTTGTTTATTGTAGGTTTTTTTTGTTTGAATTGATTATTAGGTGAACAGATAAATGATTAGATGAGCTTTATGAATCATTATGGTAGTAGCACTCTGCAATATTGATAAATCTTTCTGTTTATTTGACAACCGTTGCTGTTACTTCGACATGCAGAAAACAAACGCAATCAACCGTAGACGTAAGTTTTACATTCACTTGATTATTAAAAAAAAAAAAACCTTAAATTATTCCCGAAAGGCCATGTTTTTAATAAACAGGCAAAAAATTGATTTGCGGAATTACTTAATTAAACCTCAATGAAAATATTTATATAGTTTAACGAATGAGATTTTCTTGATAAATAGGAATAAAAACGGAATAGCTGTCATAAGACAGCTTTAGTCGTCTTACACGAACCGAAGTCTAAATGCATCGGTTCGGAACTAGACTACTTCAAGAGCCAATGAATGAGTTTTTCTCAGCACACTGAGGTCGAAATAAATCAATCCATAACTAATCGGATCGTTAGCATTTTTTAGGTGTAGATATTTTTTTTGAACCGAATTTTAAAAAATGTTATCCGAGAAAGCATATTTTCAAATTTTTTTAAAATTAACTGTGGATTACGCAATAGTTGAAATCGTACACGAACCGAGGTTTAAATAAATCAGCTTCAAGATAGACTATTTTAAGGCTGCGCTTACACCGATGAAGCAAAAATGTTTTTGGACAAAACGTTCTTGACTAATTTGGTTAGAAAGCGTTTTTTCAATGCTTTAAATAGGATCAGGTACACATTGATAATTGTATCAAAACAAAAAGCAGTTTAAAGCACGCTAAAGCAGTTACTGTTTAAACGTGCTTTAAACTGCTTTTTATCCGAAAACGTTTTTGCTGCATCAGTGTGAGCGCAACCTAAGAGTCAATGAATGAGTTTTTCTCAACACACGGACCGAGGTTGAAATAAATCAGTCTATAACTAATTAGATCGTTTGCATTTTTTATGTGTAGGTACTTTTTCAAACCGGCAAACAATAGTTTCTAAAAGTATATTTATTCACATTTTTTTTTAATTTATTAAGGATTACGCAAAAGTTAAAATCGTACACGCACCGAGGTCTAAATAAATTAGCTCGTTGTTAAACTATTTTAACAGGTAATGAATGAGTTTTTCTCAACACTCTTTATTGGAGAGGAATTCTTACGATGCACCGCCATCTGATGGACATTAAAAGAACAACAATTTTTCATTCCAATGTTTTTCTTATCATACAAAGCCATCTAACGAGGGTTAAGAGATTCACGTTAACATTTTGTTCCAACTTTCAGAAAAAACGTCCAACCGAATACGACCGTTTTGTTTGCAGTTCAAAAATTTCGCTGCGTCAAATGGTTTTTTACGATGCAGCGCTGTTGGGCGTTCATAGAACGACGATTAATTAACGTTCTCTTCAGAGTTTAGGGGAAAAACGCGCATCTGTAACAAAACGCGACTGTTTTGATTTCGTTTTAACTGACTCATGGCGGATTTCACAGACGTTACTTAAATTTAATCATCCGTTAAAAGTAAACGTTGCCATGGATACATGTGTTGAAGGTATAGAAATGATTTTTCTTAATCGATGATTAAAGTTAAGTGACGTTTGTGAAATCCAGCGTCAACATTTCAACGAACGATACAGTGCCATCTGCTGTATATTAAGAAAACAACGATTAACTCGATGACCTACGTTTTCTTCAGAATTTAGGAATTTAAGAATTTAGTTTTGATTTCGTTTTAACTGACTCAACATTTCAACGAACGATACAGCGCCATCTGCTGTATGTTAAGAAAACAACGATTGACTTGATGACGAAAAAGGAACGCCGCTCAAAAATCGCCAAAAACCAACAATGTTTCCTGCAAAAAATTCAAAGAAATTCAAAGCTTGCGTGTATCGACGTATTCTTACGCTCGGCGAACATTTTATGTCAGACGTCTTCACAAAATGACAGAACGTTGTTGGCAACGCTGACTGTCGGATCAAAATGAGTTATTACTGTCAAATTTTCAGTTGTTTAACAATGAAAGAAAGCACTAAAACACCCACATACACGCACTTCTTTTAATTACTTTTTGTTTTAAAACAAGAAGCGAGATTTCTCACACGATGCACAGTATTTTTTTTGCCTTCCAGTTTTGCCAACTGTACATCGAGATTAATCAAAAGAACTACCCTTCAACTGTCCTAATTTTGACATAATTCAATTGATCTGATGGGACAGTAGCGGACAATAAAATCCGGGCAAGAATTTGACATGTCACGCGTATTTCTGCAAATTTAGTTAATCAGGCTGTCAAAATAAATAAACAAAATTACTCGTTACATGCATTAACATGCATAGAACAACGATTAATTAATATTTTCTTCAGAATTTAGGGGAAGGATTAAAAGATTCACGTTAACATTTTCTTTCAACTTTCAGAAAAAAACGTCCAACCAAATACAACCGTTTTGTTTGCAGTTCAAAAATTTCGCTGTGTCAAATGTTTTTACGATGCAGCGCCATCTGTTGGGCGTTCAGAGAACCACGATTAATTAACGTTTTCTTCAGAGTTTAGGGGAAAACGCGCATCTGTAACAAAGCGCGACTGCTTTTGATTTCGTTTTAACTGGCTCAACGTTTCAACGATACAGCGCCATCTGCCGTATATTAAGAAAACAACGATTAACTCGATGACCTACGTTTTCTTCAGAATTTAGGAAAAGAACGCGTTTGCTACAAAGTAGGACCGTTTCGATTGCATTTAAAGAAATTCGCTGTAACCGGCTCAACATTTTTATGATGCAGCGCCATCTGTTGAGCACTGTTGAGAAAATGCGATCCAGCTCAGAGTAAAAGAGCACTGTCGTTTTGATTGGTTTAGAAAAAAAACAATTATTCATGTTTCATGTTTCAATGTTTCAACGTTTCTTTTTATAACACAGCGCCATCTATTAAGCATTAAAAAACAAGTTACGTTTTTTCTTTTGAGAAATTAAGGAAAAACGTGCCCGGAACAAAGTACGATTGTTTGCAGCGCAATTAAAAAAAACAATTTTTCATTTCAACTGACTCAACATGTTTTATGACGCAGCGCCATCTATCAAGCATTGTAAAACAACGATTAATTAATGACCTACTCAAAAGAAAAATCAATTTTCATCTCTTATTTCCATTACCTCCATATTTCTACCGTCATAAATAATTACAATCAGCTGTCATTTTAGTGCAAAATATTGGCGGGAAATTTAAACATCTAACCTTAACAACGACAGCGACACATTCGGGCATTTTAAACTTTTATTTGACAGGCGTTACATTTCATTAAACATACCAGAAAGAAAATCACTAGAAATGTCGATCATTTAAGCTAGCCGGAAAGAAAATAACTAGAAACTAGAAACGACGGTCATTTTTCTTTATCTTACACATTAAGCATATTAACGAAAATGGTCGCTAAAGTTGACCAAAGTGGTCACTGAAGTTGATCAAAGTCGTCACTGAAGTTGACCAATGTGGTCACTGAATTGACGAAAGTGGTCACTGAAGTTGACGAAAGTGGCCATTTTAGTGCAAGAACGTGGTTTCTTTATCTTACACATTAAGCATATGGATTGCGGTACTGTATTTATTTAATGACTATACATATTTCTCTATTACAACGCCATCTGTTGAGGATAGAAAGCGTTAAAGGCGTTTATCTATTTTTTCCTTTGTTTATGTCAATTTTTTCTTAAGGATTCTCAGCTATAATTATTACTGTCTCGAACACAAAATATTCAATTCAAATACATATGTAATAGCCTAACAAAACATATTAAATACTGGAAACGTCACAGCGATAATATACAGAGCCTTCATAATTGATTGTATCCCACGTGATCAAAGTGTGGCTGATATTTAAATCGTTGGAGTTCAGGGTTGCCAGTTAGCTTTCGCAAATAAAGCTAGTTTAAAATTTCACTAAAAACAAACGCTAGTTTTAGTGCCGTTGTACTAGGAGGGCAACACTTATCTCGATATAAAAAATGACAGCTCGAACTTAGACCGTTTTAAGAACCAAGTCTCAACACACGGACCGAGGTCGAAATAAATCAGTTGTTACCGCACCCTGTCGAAAGTCCCAAGAAAAAGAAAAAAGTCGATGGTCTTCAGCGTTATTATAATCATTTATTTATTTATGTTTGTTTTCGTTAAAAGCAGAGCCAACAAAAGACAATCGATCGACTTTGTTAACAAATGCAGGAAACACAAAATGGTCGTCATGTTGAACCTAAAACGATAGATAAAAGCGGGGTAAGAAAACAACCAACTGTAAAACACAAATTCGTTACTTTATCCAAAAAACAAGCAGAAGCACAGAAGCATACGTTTTTTTTTTCGTTAAACGAATATTAGTTTTAGTACAAATTAATGTATTAAGATTGGCAACACTGGTCTCGGTATAAAATGACTGTCAAAGTGAGAGTTGATGGTCTTCAGCGTAATTATTATTTTTTATTTAAATTTTCTTCACAAAATGGGAAAACGTTGTTGGCAACACTGACTGTCAGATCAAAATGAATTACTACTGTCAAATTTCCAGATGTTTAACGCGAACACAAAATTTTCCCCAATGAAAACACCGAAACAGACACACTTATTTTTATCCTTCTTTGTTTTAAAACAAGAAGCGATGCACAGTATGTTTTTCTTGCCTTCCAGTGTTGCCAACTCTACATCTAGATTAATCAAAAGAACTACCCTTCAACTGTCCTAATTTTGACATAATTCAATTGATCTGAAAACAAGGTTAGGAATTGCAAGTTCAAACGTCAAATTAACAACTGTCATGACGATGACGGTTCGCAATGAAATAATTTTCATGGCCAACTCCGACGACAGATTTAAAAAAAAAAACACTCTTTATAAACATGTTTAAGAACGGTGGGCGTCCACCAGATTACCGCTTACAAAGTAAACCTAAGGAGTCCTAATTAGAGCGAAACTGTTCCTTGGAGATAATTGTCAGAGGTGACAGTCATAATGTTGGTTACAATTACAAAGACACTGTTCCTTGGGGTCAATTTTATTGTCAAAGGTGATAATCATCATGTTGGTCCCTACCTGAAAGACAGCAAATTGCGTGAGTACAATTTAAGATCTCCAGCACATCCGGCTAACTCCTGGAGATGGGGTGGGTTGCACGGAACCCCAAAAGTACAAGGACGAATAACTACTAAAATAAAATTCCCCAATGCGGCACAATCGTCTTTATTTATCTAGTAATAAATAGCACGCTAATATAAATGAATTAAACAGGAAAAAAAAATAAGAAACGCAAACTAAACGCAATGAGGTTGTCAAATATCAAAGCCCGAAAATTCGGTACCACCGAAGTCAAAGTCAAAGTAAAATTAGCTAACCTCGGCAACAGACGGTTACTTAATTTATAAAAGAATTAATTACATCTTCCACGCCTCCCACGGCAGCTATCGTCATTGATGTCCAGAGAGTATCGAATTCGACGGAGGGCCGCTGAAGCCAACAAGGTGTATCGCTATTCCCAGCGACCTCTCACGACGAGTTCAAGTCCGGACAGACGAGGAAGTAATCTAAAATATCTCGGAATCCACCTGGACCGCGACTTAAGAATGACCACCCACGTCAGGGAAACCGGAAGCAGAGCCCAGAGGACGTACACAGCTCTGGCCAGACTGATGCCAAATGTGGGAGGACCTAACCCAAAAAAAAGGAAGTGACTCGCCGCTGTCGTCTCCTCGGTGATGCTGTTTGCTATCCTCGACATGGACAAATGCCATTAAATACAGGCATCATGAAGTTACGTTAGTAAGGGTAAACAGGCTGGCTGCCATAAGGCATACAGGACGTCTCTCTCGATGATAGCACCAAATTTAATTTCAAATAACTTACCTCGTACCTACCTTGACAGATGACGAGCTCTGCTGACTAACGTATCAGCTGTTCCCCTCGATCAGCAATCAGCGAAGATGGGGGTGAGTTAATTAAGGTGGTAAAATAACAAAAGGGCGCCAGGACAGACTTGAATAAACAAACTGAACGTAAACAATCTTCGCCGACGTCTCCGAATCGACGAAATCGGCGGAAAATCAAAAGCAAACAGGCTTTATTTAACTCACTGGTACGTGAAGGTGTAAACACAAATGCAATAGCAAAAGTTAACTTAAATTTAATTAAATACCATTGACTATGTTGAACAAACGTACAATACATCAAGAAAAAGTGTACCTACACGATAATTTGACTTTTTTACAATAATGTGGTTTGCTCACAAATTCAAGGGCCGTAATTCCCTCTCAGATTCAAGAGCCGTAATTCGCTGGTACAGTAGCGGACAATAAAATCCGGGCAAGGATTTGACATGTCACGCGTATTTCTGCAAATTTGGTTAATCAGGCTTTCATTGAGGTTATGTTTCTGTCAAAATAAATAAATAAAATTACTCGTTACGTGCATTAAACGTCAAAAATATTAAAGTGCGGTTCACATTGTGCAAATGATGTGCCCGGATTTTATTATCCGCTACTGTACAAACAAATTTTTCTTTTTAATTTTGAAAAAACTCTTGCTAACTAGCACAGCGAAACGTCGACTGTACAAGGCTTTCGCTTAATCTATTAATTCAAAAGCACGTCGTATTTGCGCAATATTCATGCACAAAAAAAATAAGTAGCATTATAACAATCCGATTATTTCTACGTTATTATGAAACCCGAATTAAATTAGTGAGAAATTCAACGCCTAATTATTATTTATTCGGCAACTCATTCACAGACTTCCGATTTTTGCCTCTCGCGTGAACGGCAATTTGCATTCAAATTTTCTCTCGCACAGAAACTTCTTCAGATGTCGTCGTAAAATTGTTCCAGGACATCCGCGTTTCTTCAACCAATTATCCTGCGGTCTCGACCTGGTCTCCATGGCCGGCGAGTGGCTGACGGCCACCGCGAACACCAACATGTTCACCTACGAGATAGCCCCCGTCTTCATCCTGATGGAGACCGTCGTCATGACCCACATGAGGGAGATCATCGGGAGCAACTGGAAGAACGGGGATTCCATCCTGGCACCCGGTGAAGAACCCTCCCCCCCCCTCAAACTTAATCGTTAATCCTAACTCTATTGTGATTCTCAGGGGGGTCCATTTCGAACTTGTACGCGTTCCTGGCCGCCCGCCACAAGATGTTCCCCAATTACAAGGAAAAGGGAATCGCCACGATCCAGGGCCAATTAGTCATGTTCACCTCCGATCAGGTATGTGTGGTACTATGTACAACGTCATTTCTATGTGTTGTTATGTAAAATAAAGAATTCGGCCTCATACCCCAAGATATTTCGGTAAATTAAAAGGAAAGTAGTTGCGAAATGAGTTGTGCTGCGTTATTTAAAATAATAAGAAAATCGATAAATCAAAGGAGTCCGATCGAAAAGGGAGGCGACTCCCGCCGTTTACCCGCGCTTGCTTGGCCGTCGAGCACGGGGTTGAAATTCGCTTGGAGCTTTTTGTGTGGCTGTGACGTTTTACTTTAAATTCAGAGTCATTACTCTGCGAAGTCCTGCGCTTCCGTGTGCGGCCTCGGCACCGACAACTGCGTCATGGTGCCGACCGACGTGCAGGGCCGTTTGATCCCGGCGGAACTCGAGCGCCTCATCTTGGACAGGAAAGGCAGAGGGCACATCCCGTTTTTCGTGAACGCCACGTCCGGTACGACGGTGCTCGGTGCCTTCGACCCCATCAACGAGATCGCCGACATTTGTCAGAAGTACGGATTGTGGTTACACGTCGACGTAAGTAAAATAAAAAAAAAAACTGGTTTGGGGGTCATCCTATTTTTTATTTTTTTGTTGGAACAGGCGGCCTGGGGCGGTGGTCTTTTGCTCTCGAAGAAGTACCGGCATCCTCGTTTGACCGGAATAGAAAGGTGGGTGTCGATATGATTCTATTCTTTTCTAATAACTCGCTTGCCCAATTCGCATTTACCTCACCTCGCGGTTTCCCATAGACACAATTATCTTATTTAGTTGTGCCATCATCGCTTGCTACAGTATTTGACAATAGGAGCGCAATCTTGGAAGCTGCGATTTCTTCTCGGCGATTCAAGCAGAAAGAAACACACGTACGCTTTTCTTAAAAATAAATTTATTATGTTGTAACCGCATGGATTCCTTCTTTTTTTTTGTCGGTTACCTAACAAATGATATGGCGGCAACGCAGACGTAGATATAAATTAATTGGATAATATTAAGTAGCGATGGGTTGAGTAACAAGCAAACTATTACATATAAACAACTTGATTCGATGAACACAAAAAACTGCGCTTTTGCGTTACGTTAACGTTAACACAAAGAAGTGGAATTTACTTTTTGTTGTTATTATGTGTCAAACCCATTAATTGCTTATTATTTATTTATTATCCGACGTTGCTATTTTTGAAATTAAAGCAACGCTCGTCGTATTTGCACAATATGTTTCTATATACAACATGCAAACGATCTTTGCCTTAATTAAAATAAGCTCGTAAACTCGTTTGCTTCGTTTTCAAATTTGCCGCCCCGGCCTTTTCATAAATAAATGAATAAATTGTTTCCGGGAAGAACCGATGGAAATTTATGTGGAGAACTATAATAAGATTGAAAATTTTTGTGCAAATCGGTTTTGATTGCAGCGGATTGGGATGACTTATTATGTGGCGAACTGACTTCAATTTGTCAATCCTACTGCAATATCAGGTCAACAAGCGATCGAAAGATGTCGCTACTTAAACGTCTATAATAAGATTGTCGGGATCTTAAACTGAACTGAAAGCAGACACCAAACTGTAGCGGCCCTTCTAAGCACTAACGTACTAAAAGCACAGAAGTAGAATGTGTTGCCTATTTTACCTAATGTTATGGGGCGCCCTGTATAAAATAATAAAAATGATGCGTTTTCATTTGATAGACTTTGATCGAAGCCATTTTTTAGTTTATCTTTTGCCAAAGGACTTTGTATTTGCGCCAGTCAACAAGTTTCGTTTTTGTTGTTTCGAATTGTTTCGTTATTTGGAGTTCCTTGGTTTTTCGTTGTTTCGTGGTGACTCTGGCAAATCAACTGTTTCAAATTTTGACAGTTGCATTGAATGACTATAAAAATAATCAACTTGTGAACGCATTTTAAAAGCTAAAAGCATAAAGTTGGATTTGCAAAACTATAGCGTTCAAAAAATGTTATGCTTTTATTTCTGCTACACTTTATTTGTAAAATATATAGCTTTTAGCTTTAGAAGTCTATACGTTCTGCATAACTCTACCTTCCGGAGCTTACAAAAACTTTACCTTTTCAATGACCATAAAATAATCAACTATAGCATTTCAAAAGCTAAAAGTTTTTGCAAATGCTTTGGATGTAGAATAGACATTCAAAATAGAAGCAAATTCTTATAGATGCAAGAGAAAAAACGAATTCAATACAATTTGCACAAAAAAAACTATAGCATTCAATCCTGTAAAAGAATTGTTATAGCATTCGGAGGAACTGCAGCATCTTTGAACACAAATGACCATTTTTACTTTTATCACCGAACGCAACACACGTTCAAAATTTTTATTGTCCTTATGGATTCAATAAGAAGAAACTATAGCATTCAATTTTGTGAAATGCATATTTTTATTTTCACTTTCGAATGCTGTAGGCGCTCAAAATACATGCAAAGTTCTTGTCTTTTTCTCGGAAGTTGTTACAGATCCAGTAGAAAAAAGTAATTTGAAAAAATTATAGCCTTCCATTCCAGCAGGATACGCATTCTGTAATTAATATAGCATTTGGGTTAGCATAGGGTTAAGAAGCTACAGCATTTTAAATTACTGTAAGACTAATCAACTTGTGAAAGCTTTGGCACTTTCAAAGTTACAGTTCTTTGCAAATGCTTACTTCTTCAAAATTAGAGAAGACTGTAGTCGCTTAGATCCAACAGAATTATAGGCCCAATAGAAAAAACTATTTTAGTATCGTTTGTAAAACTATAGCATTCAATAATTATATTCAAATGCATATTTTTATTACAGAAACAAAAATTGTAGCATTCCATTTCAGTGGCCTACGCGTTCTGTACTAGAATTAATATGACATTGAAATGTCTGCTAAACCTATAGCATTTAATAACAATAATAAATCTGTGAAAACTGTGCCACTTTCAAAGCTACAGTTCTTGCAATTGCTTATTTCTACTGAATTAGAGAATGCTATAGACGTTTAGATGTAGAATTACAAAATGCTATCGACATTCAAAAGAGAAATTTATTGTAAACTTTTATATGACGAATTCAGCACTGTTTTCAAAAATTATAGCATTCAAATTCAGCGTCACATGTATTCTGTAACAGAATTGTTACAGCATTTGAAAGCACTGTAGCATTTTTTGCAAAGTCTGATAGATTCAATAGCTGCAAACTGTAGCATACAATTTATTCAAATGCGCATTTTTATTTTCCTTTACCGAAGCAAAAATTATAGCATCCCATTTCATTCTGTAATAGAATTAATATAGCATTTGAAGTGCTCACAAAAACTGTAGCATTTTAAATCACTATAAAAATAATAAATTGTGAAAACTACGGCGTTTTCGAAGCTATAGTTCTTACAAATGCTTTAGATGTAGAACTACAGAATGCTATAGACAGACATTCGAAATTGAAGAAATATCTTATTTTTTATTCAGTATTGCTTGCAAAAACTATAGCATTCAAAGTTTGTAACAGAATTAACATGGCATTTGAAGTGTCCACAAAAAATATAGCATTTTAAATCACTATAAAATAATAAAGTTTTGAAAACTACAGCATTTTCAAAGCTACAGTTTTTGCATATGCTTATTTCTACTGAATTAGAGAATGCTATGGACGTTTAGATGCAGAATTATAGAATGCTATACTTAGGCATTCATTGTAAATTTTTATATGAAGAATTCAGCGCTGTTTTCTAGAACTATAGCATTCAAATTCGGCATCACATGCTCTGTAATAAAATTGTTATAGCATTTGAAAGAACTTTAGCATCTTTGAACAAAAATGCTTTATCTACTTTTATTACGAAATGCTCTAGACGTTCAAAATTGTCGTTGTCTTATAGATTCAATAGTTTGCAAAAACTATAGCAATCAATTTCTTCAAACTCATTTTTTATTTTTATTATAGAAGCAAAATTCTTGTACTCTTTTAGAAATCCTTAAAAATCCAGAAGGAACAGAAGACGATTTTGCGAAAATTGTTTCCATTTTAGCAGCATACGCATTCTGTAATAGAATTAATATAGCACTTGAGGTATCTATAAAAACTATAGCATTTTAACTCATTATAAAAGTGAAAATTATGGCAGTTTTTGCAAATGCTTATTTCTATAGTATTACAGAAGAATGCTATAGACGATTAGATTAGAATTACAAAATGCTATAGGTATTCAAAGCAGAACAGTGACAACCTGTTACCCGTCCTTCTGATATGCATAAGAATTTTACAGAAACGAAATGGATATTTCACTGGCCCGTGAGTCAGTGTTGCCAACTCTTTCCCCCCAGACGTCAGTTGAAGACCCCCCCAAATTGGTACTAAAAATCCCTAACTTTCTTCTTCCAAAAAACTACTTTACAAATCAAACTCAAAACTCACGAATGATTCTAAAGACAAAGAGAGAAATAAACATAAACAAAAAAATATCTAAGTACTCTTTTACCCAGCTGGTCAGATCGTCCGTCAGCTGTCAAATACTTAATTAAAAACGTTATGATAGACGCATTTCAAAATGATTACAAAATTTAGTTTTAATTTAGGATTTAGGTTTTCCTTTCCTCCAAATAACTGTCATGAACCCCTTAGATTGGCAACACTGCACCGTTTAAATTGTTGATTGTTAGATTGTTTAAATTTTTTATTGTTCGTTAGTGATTAACCTATTGAAGTTGCCGCGCATTGTTGGTAATTATCGACTTACTACATCTAGACCAAAGTTTACTACAGTCTTAATTATCGACTTACTTTACTACATATAGACAAAAGTATATCATGGACTTATTTTATTAACTGTCGATGTAACTACAGTTCTTCCGCTCGATCTTTGCAGTTACGTCACACTTTCCCAGTTTGAGAAACGAAATCAACACATTCTTTTATCCTTATCTAATACGTATGTTAAAACAATGATAGAATTTGTCATTTTGAGTCGATAATTTTCTGACGTAACTGCAAAGATCGAGCGGAAGAACTGTACCTTACAATAGAGTATACAGTTATAGGCAAGGTTGGGACGTAAATAATAGAACGTTACACGTTAATTACGCGTAGATTTTGTAATTAACTACGCCGTAAAAAGGCAATTAATTCACCACTTTAAAAACTACGTTGTTTTCTATTTGTCCATTTTCAGGTTATAATTAATTATTTATACACAATATAATGCCTATTTTGATGTAAAATGGATAAAATTGTTGTATATAAGCATTAAAAAACATCAAAAGCGCAATATTTATTTGAAATACGTCAAATGAACATTCACGTTTAGTTTGAGGTTAGAAATGTGACGTTTCCAGTAAACTATGTCGAGTAAAAATTACGTTTGGATGTAATGTAATGTTACACGTAGTTTTCCCAACCCTGGCTATAGGTAATACAAGGCTGGACTTAATTATCGACTTACCACATATAGACAAAAGTTTACCATGGACTTAACTATCGACTTAGTGCATCTAGATCAACGTACATCATGGACTTAACATTACTAGACCTAACTTACACTACATTTATAGGTAACACAGGGCCGGACTTAATTATCGACTTACTACATATATACAAAAGTATATCATGGACTTAACTATCGACTTAATTGATGCTCGATTGTCTTGTATCTTTCTTTTCTTTTTCATTAGATTTACTTCTCCTTCTTCGACGGCGGCTTTTCTATTGTTGTTTGTCTTCTGTTTCAAAATGATATATCATCATTCATTTGTTTTTACCACTTCGCCACTTTCACCTGTTTTTCTTTTTTCGACAGCGTCCTTTCTGCTGCTTGTTTTCATTTGTTTTTATTATATTTTCTCGACTTTTTCTGTTTTATTTTTTTATCGATGCTGTTTTCTTTTTTCGCGTGTTCTTCATCACCGACAATATCTTTCTTTTTTCGATTGGCCACCTTTTTTTTCACTCCTCTTTTTCAATATAACATCTCCACCGACCGTCATCCAGTTTCGTTGCTCGATTATTTTGTTGTTTGCTTCTTTTTTCACGCAAGTTTCTTTTTCTTATTACCCATTGCTCGATTTCTTTTTCCGTTTTGTTTTACTAGCTGTTTTCCGCAGGATCGAATTTCTTTTGTTATTTAGTTGGATTTAATTATTTCTTTTCGGCGATCGCCTTTTGTTTTTCTTTTTTTTCTTATGACTTCATCCGATCGCCCGATTTGGTTTACTGTTCCGTCGATGCTTTTAAACTTATTCGCAAATTCTTTTTCTTTCTGATCGTCATTTTTTTTGTTTCTCTTCTGTAAAGAAAAAAGAAGAAGAAGAATTTGTGGAAAGGATAGAACTCGATAGCGCGAGTTGAACTGTTTATCTTTCGCCATTTTCTCAAGAAAACTAACGTCCGCCATCTCTTGATCACTTCGGGATGTTTCTTGGTGTTGTTTTCGTTTTGGTTTCTGACCCGCGACATTTTGCAAAACAGAACAAATGAAAGAGAAGAAAACAAATGCTTGTTACAAAAACAATATGTTTGACGTACCGATGACAAAATATAATAAAACAAATTGTGTGCCAAAAACTTGTCGTAACGCAGGGGCATATTTTTGGCCCCCTTCTCTTTATCATAATTTTTAATTAGGCAAAGCCCGTTGCTTTAAGCCGCCAAGCAAAGGCATAATGAAACAAATGAAAACGTCTTTTTGGCAGTACTTTTCGAAGTTTACGTTGGCATTTTTAAATTCAAATAAATTCACCACATCTTGTCAAGTCAATCAAACATGAAGTAAATCGAAGTTGTTCGTATTTTATCTAAAGTTTTCATTGTTACATATTCTGATAAACATTTACAATGTCGATTAGTTCAACTGCCAACTCTAACCTAAAAAATTAGCCAAGTAGTCGAGCGAATTAAAATAATGTCGGGTGCCGTCAACTACTCAGTGTTCCCAACCTACTAAACGTGCTTCAATCATTTGCCATTGCCACGTGGTACTTTTATCATAAGGCTGGCAACACCTGAAGAAGACACCTGTCATTTTTAGAAACTGTAAAACTTAACAGACAGACTAAAAACATGAAAGGACAGAAGGACACAATTTTTTTAACTCGTTTGCCTAATTAAATTATAACCTTTACATATTTTCGAATTGTTATGAAGTGAACTTAGATCACTTAGAACTATAAATCGATAGAATTGCACTCGATAGAGCCGTCGTATCATAGAATTAACTTTTGAAAGAAAAGTCAGTGGCGTTACACAAAATTAAGACGTCGCTGGATTCAAACAAATATTAATCGTGTTTAAAACAGTGTAATTTTCTTTTTCCGTAAAATCTCCGCTTAATCAAAGCGGTCCTAGTTTAACTTTAAACTCATGTTTATTTTCATAGGAACAATTATTGTTTTTATAATTGCTACCGTGAGAATAAACGGGAGTTTAAAGTTAAACTAGGACTGAGAAACCCAGCCTAAATTAATTCAACAAGCAAAGGCAAGATGGAACAAATGAAAACGACACAAGCTCACGAAGATGGCGAAGATTTACGACAAACAAGACAGGGTTTTCCCAACCCTGGTTATAGGTAATACAAGGCTGGACTTAATTATCGACTTACTACATATAGACAAAAGTATATCATGGACTTAACTATCGACTTACTGTATCTAGATCAACGTACATCATGGACTTAACATTACTAGACCTAACTTACACTACATTTATAGGTAATACATAGTGTTGTGAGTAGAAAAATAGCCATCATAATATCCGGATATTTATCCGGATATATATCTACGGCTATAAATATTAATAGCCGAGTGGCTAATTATTTCAAATTTGCCGCCAAATAATTTATTTAAGGTTAGTTTTTTGTGGCTAGTACCAATAGTTTGTCTTTGTGTTATCTTGTTTTGATTTACATATTTGTTATTACTGCTAGTACCTAATAGGTAGTACGTTGTACGTTACTACTAGTACCTAGTCCTACTATAATATAAAGTATAATATATAATATAAAGGATATTTTCAAATGCAAAATATCCGGCTATTTTTGCTATTTATATAAATAGCCGGCTATTTTACAACACTAGTAATACAGGGCCGGTCTTAATTATCGACTTACTACATATAGACAAAAGTATACCATGGACTTAGCTATCGACTTAGTGCATCTAGATCAACGAACACCATGGACTTAACACTACTAGACCTAACTTACAATACAGTTATAGGTACATAATACAAGGCCGAAACTTAAATGTGTTGGTTGCCAACGAAGCAAAGAAGTTTGAGTGTTTTATTTCGTAATTCAATTTTTTTTTTTTTAACGGGACACTTTCGTGACACGTTTGAAAGCTGAGAAAAACCTGTCACGTCGTAAACCGCGCCGTAAACCCCCGGCGATTTTGCGATCGTTTACTTTAATTGGAAAATTACATCACCGAGGTATGCGATATTGTTTTTTTTTTTTTTTGTAGCAGGGGAAAACGACGTGATATTTCATGTGTATTAATAATAATTGAAACTTTTTGCTCACAGTTGAAAGCGCGCTTCGACGTTTTACAAATAAAAGAGATAGAGAGAGAGAGAGAGAGAATTTCGTAACACGTGATTCACAATTCGTTTTGCTTAAACCGTCAGAATGCGCGGAAAATTATTTATTATCGTTTTGTACATCCCATTGTTTATCGTGCGGCAGTTACTTTCGCCCCACTTTTAACCCCCCCCCCCCCCCCAATGAGTTCTTTTTCTCTTAAAATGACACGATATTTTTAGGTCGTAAAGGGGGAATAAGGGTGTCCAAAGGGTGGCAAAATCCAAAAAGATTTTGAAACATACTTGGGGTTTACTCCAAAGTCTTTGGGCACAAAAAAGTATAGGAATACAGCACTTATAAATAAATAAATAAATAAATAACATACTTCAGGGGTTAATTTTCGACTTACTACATATAGACAAAAGTATATCATGGACTTAACTATCGACTTACTGCATCTAGATCAACGTACATCATGGACTTAACATTACTAGACCTAACTTACACTACATTTCTAGGTAACACAGAGCCGGACTTAATTATCGACTTACTACATATAGACAAAAGTTAATAACGACAGCCATTAACTCTGAAATGCACTCAAATATTTACATGGACGGTGCCTGGCTGAAGTGCAGGCGTTATTAAGAGGGCTTTCAGTTATCAGGTGATTTTGAAAAGCCATCGACGGCATAACCGATGAGGTGAGCCGAGCGGTTTCAAGTCAATTGGCTGTTTCACGCCTGAGTGCCTTCGGCGCTTTGACGCGGGATAAGTGTTTTTAAAGCCGAAAATAGTTCTCATGCAAATTGAACCTCACTTTAGGTTTTTATGGACCCGCACCGCGCGATTTATTGATTTTGCAAAGCGAGGGGGGCAGAGCTTATTCAAAAACGCCTCGGTCTCGTAAGGACGAAAACCCCTAATTAATTACCGCATCATTAATCAACTCTTGAATAGGTACGTGTTTGAAACGTGTATTGATGTCGCCGGGGGGCGACACGCAACTCCACTTTAAATTTGATCTGTTTTGTATGGTTCGTACGTTTATGAACGTCGCGACGCTTGTTTTTATGGTTCGCAATACAAAAAAAAAACTATTGATGCAATAGTAAGTCTATTTGATTCTCTTCTCTGATGGTGATGGGGTTCCTTCTTACAGAATTTTAATCTGACAGGTATTTTTTTTTTAAATCAAATGAAAGGTCTCGAAGAGGCAGACATAAATAGGTTGTTAACAGAGGAGACGCATTTATTTAAATGTGTACGTAATTACAGTTTTGCAAGTTTGAATGTGAACCGGGTTTTCAATCAAGATACCTCCCGCAAGCTATTTGTCTCAAACCTCAAGTCCAAACGGAATTTGTTCACCACAAGGTCGGCCCCCGATTTAGCCCGTTGACCTCGCGTCGAGTACGAGCGATTTAAATTCGGTTTAATGCGGGTAATATCATCGGACGTGTAACCTCCGGCTGGTTACGTTAAAGGCCCCCCCGAAAAAAAAAAAGAAAAAGAATATCCGCCAGCAATTCGAGGAGTTACAAAATTGCAATGCAAAAACTGGGCTAAATAAATACCAGGCACAGCAGAAAGAAGCGCAAAGGTCAGCGAATACATGCATCAAAATTTGACGAATAGAATTTATGGCTAACCATTTAGGGAGCACGAGAGAAAGGATTAAACCGATTTATTTATGTATGCATGTTGCGAAGCCGAACGCTCTCGAACAATAACGTAATGTAATGCAACGGCGCTTTTCTTTTGTGCATTCATCGGCCCGATGAAATCAACATTTATTTTAATTTTAATGAATACGCTCACGCTCCTTTTATACTTGTACTACAACTAATCTTAAATTATGAAAAAAAAAAGAAACAATCGTGAAGAAACTTGAATTCAGTCAAAACAACACAAAAACACCAGTCATGGCGGAAAATAATTAAAAACGAGGAATAAACAAACACGCAAAGATATCTTGATTGAAACAGCTTAAAACAACAAAGAAAATTGAAAAATGAGTATAAAAAACTAATCACGCACACAAAAAGAAAAACAAAAAAAGTTTTCATGACGGAACTCTTGCCAGGGCAAAAAGTTTAAAGATACATTTAAAGATACAGAACAAACAAAAACAAAAAGAAGTCTTGATAGAAACAACGAAATAGAAGCAGGGCGAAAATTGGAAAGCGATGATGAAATACAGAAATTCAAAAAATATAACGATTTAATTTAGTAAATAAAAATTTTCGGAACTAATCACAATGAAAACAAAATCGTGAAAATCTGAAAAATAAGTTGAGGCAAAAGAAAAAATGGAGAGACGGAAATTCCCGTCGCGTATTGTATCATCAATTGTACCAACGCCCATTACACAATGATATTTCGAACACGTTTTTGGCGCCCAACGCGGAATCAGAGTCGGTACAACACAATTTTTGGCGCCCAACGTGGAGGGGCCCCGATTAAAATCGAAAACCGGATTGATTCACAACCAATTAAAAAGTAAATTTGAAACAGAAAGAAAACGGAAAAGCAAAAATAAAGGAAGAGGAAATGATAACAACTGAAGTAGAAACAGAGACGATCGGTGAAAAAGAAGAGATAAAAGTGTGGCAATTTTGGCGCCCAACAATTATTTCTTCCTCGAAAAATACGACAATGTATTCTTCAATTGTTCCAAAAAACTTGAAAGAAAAACAAAAGACGATCGAGTTCACAATGAATTTCTTAATCGAAACAAAACGATTTGAGGTTCGATCGTGTTTTTCTTTACGTTAAAAAAGATTAAGTGAAATTAACAATAAACGAACAATTGTGCAGTAATTTTTTTTTTCTACATAATCGAGCAAAAAGAGCAAGAGCGATTATGTCAGGGCCCAGCGGGGGGGGGCAAATATGTCAAAGCGTCTCATTTAAGTTACTAATGACTAACTGAAAATTTTAAAACTCCCGCTTTATAGAAATCATAACAAAAAAAGGCACAAGTACGAAGATTCCAAAAAATAAAACAAACAAAAGACGATGGAATTCACAAAGGAATCTCGTTGTCAAACAAACAATCGAAATTATGACAAGATCACTGAAAGATGATCGCTTTTGAATTCTTTTTCTTCTTTCTTTTTCTACTTCAGAGGGAAACAAATCGCTGATTTCGTGGAAAAACAAGAAGCTTTATTTTTTTATCGAGTGCAAAATTTCGTAAATAATAATAATAATAATCTTTATTTGTACTTTTTGCCATAATAATGGATTGTATAGGGTGTCCCATTTTCGATGGTATTCCATAGGTATCTTCGTTAATAATGGAAATAGAAAGAAACTGAGCACGCAATATTGAGTCAACTTTCTACGTTAATTTGAATGGCCAACTTAAAAATTTGCTGCTCCTTGCCATTTTCGAGGTACATTTGAAAAACGAAGAATTCATCAAATTTTCAAACGCATATTTTTTTTTATTTTTAAAGGTATCGAAAAATGACAAAGGCATATTTTATTCGACTTTTAACGTAGATCATGATTCTTTAATCAAATCGCATCAAAAGTTCATAATAACCGAGATATAACCACAACTAATGTTTCGAATACCATCGAAAATGGGACACCCTGTACATGTCAGGTTTACAAGATAATAATTCATACTAAATATCAAAATCTACATACTTTATGTCGTCGGTTAAATATTCACAAATGGAATAGTAGCATTTGCACTGTAAGAATTTTTTAATTAACATTTTGAACCTTCGACAATTTAGAGTTCTTATTAATTCCGGAAGTTTGTTAAAGAACTTGATGCCCGTGTAAGATGGTACTTGCTCAAACTTCTTAGATTTATGCGTTGGTATCACGAATAAATCCTTAGAACGTGTGTCATATTCATGGTAGCATGAATTTTGATCAAACTGACAATAATTCGTTTTTACATAAATAAGACATTTGTAAATGTAAAGAGCTGGAAACGTAAGCAAATTTTTATTTTTAAAAGTCTCCCTAGGTGCTATGTTGAATATTAAACGTACAATTCGTTTTTGTGTCACAAAAACCCTTTTTATATTGACTGCATTCCCCCACAGTACAACATTATAGGATAGGTAAGAATATGCCATCGCATAATATAAGTCAAGCAACTTTTCTGTGGTCAAGATCTTCTTAAACTGTAAAATTACAAAATAAGCTTTGCTAAGTTTATTACATACTGAATTTATTTGATCCCGCCAAGATAATTGTTCATCTACGATTAGTCCAAGAAATTTGGTTTTCTGTGAGGAGACTACTTCAACGTTATTTAGTTCAAAAGTTTCTCTAATGGGGATTTTCCTGTTGAAGAAGTTCATGATCACAGTCTTGTCTAGATTTAAAATTAATCCGTTCACCGTACACCATTCTGCAAACTTACATAACAGACTGTGAATTTTTTCTTTAAGTTCCTCAGGTGTCCGTCCCGAAACAACCATAGACGTGTCATCTGCAAATAATGTAGCTTCTTCAGGATTGAGATGCTGTATCATATCATTTATGAATAATATAAAGATTAAGGGCCCCAGGACGGACCCCTGAGGAACGCCGTAGTCGACGTCATATTTGGAGGATCTTGCCGTCTCTATTTTTACACATAGTTTTCGGGCACTGAGGTATGATCTAAACCACGATAGAATTGTACCTCTGACAACTACTACATATAATTTCTCACAAATAATTTCAATGTCAAGGCAATCAAAAGCGCGGGTCAGAACGAAGAACAGCGCAGCCACGAGGGAGCCCTCGTCTACTTTACAATATATGTATTCTAAAATGTTGGATGCGGCCCCCTCCGTCGATCTGCCCACACGAAACCCATATTGCGAGTTACTTAAAACTTTACAGGATTCTAAAAACTGTGTTAACCTACTATTTACAATTTTCTCGAACACTTTCGATAAGACACTTAATACAGACACAGGACGATAATTATTTACATCATGGGCGTCGTTTTTTTTAACAAGGTGGGGAATTGACCATCTTCCACAGAGCGGTTTATTATATTGGCCAGCGGTGGCGAAATAATGTCCACGACATATTTTAGAATTTTTGCGGGAATATTATCTACACCAGCACTACATTTCACTTTTAATCCGTTGATCACTTTAGCAATTTCTTCTGCATCAGTAGGTAGAAAAGCGAAGGATTTATTATTAAAAGTTCCTACCGTAGGATTCAATTTATAGTTCGCGCCGAAGCACTTATTCAAACTTTCTGGTACTATATTTGAAAAATGATGGGCAAACAGTTCTGCAACTTCACCATCATCCGATATTACGGAAGTATGATCATGTAATGTTATTTTGTTTTTTGATTTACCCCGGCCTAGTCTTTGATTGATTATTTGCCAGGAAATTTTTTGTTTGTTTTCTGCAGAGTCGATCATATTACAATAATATTGCTTTTTGCTATCATCTATTAACTTTCTGTAAATCTTCTTTTTTTGGCGGTATTGGTTTAACAAATTAACGTCTCCAGTATTAATTGCGAGCCAATAGACATTTTTTAATTGTTGACCAACAGAAATCACCGATGAGTTTATCCACTGGTTACCGTGTATATTTTTTTCAATTTTTTTGGTTAAAGGACAACATTCATCTATTGCCGACAACAGGGTGTTGCTGAAGTCTTCGAATATATCATTAACATTTTGGGACTCGTTACAGTTGAAGGAGCTTGTTTGTAACGTTTGTCTCAAGGTTGTCAAACAGCTATTTGAGAAATTTAGTCGAAATTGGGGTTTGCGTTTATCAATAATTTCTTTAGTTTTCCTCTTCAAAGTGTAATCCAACACAAGGGCCAGATGATCCGCAATATTTGGTTGCACTACAATGGTATTACATCATAGGTGAGATAGTTAGAATAGATGCGCCTCTTCCAGCCTTTCTCTGTTATTCATTTCAGCGCCCTCTAACGAGATGAACTAACACTAATATATTAAAGCGGGAAATTTTGAATAACCTCCCCATAGTATAATTAAAATGTTATTTTTATTTTATAAAAAAAGAAATTTGTTAAGCAGAAAAAGGCACTTAACAAATTTCGTTTTATCGTAAAATAAAATGTAACTTCGAAAAAAAATATTAACACAATTATTTCGTTTTATATTTTTTTATTAACTATAAAAAATATGAACAATCCATAATTCCAAACAGTAAATACACACAAAATAAGTAACAAAATTGTATTAATTAATTAATAAAAGGTATCTTATTGAGTACCTAATCTTGTAAGAGTCCTTCGTGATGGCAGATTGAAAAATTTACATAAGAACCTGTATCCAGGCTCAGAAGTTTTATATTATGTCAAGGACATTAGTTTTTCTTCAAGAGAATATCGCCTTCCCTTGGGCTTCGTTGCCCTCCTCAATAACTGCTGCATAGAAAAATTAACAGCCTCAGTTCGAAGACCACATTTAGAATTGGAGAACATCTTCCTTGCACATTTCAAACGTCTTCTGAAAGATTTATTGCGGATCTTATACACAGAAGCAAAAACTATGTAGTGTTTAGCTTTCTTGTATAAAGCTTTAGCCTTTGGTGTTAATTCAGCCGAACGTGTGACCCCAAGGGAGTGAAGTAACGACTCTGGTAATTCTGGAAACTTGTAACAATTAATAAATGCACTTTCTGTTTGAGAAATATAGCTTAGTTGGATACAGTTTGTGAGCTAAGCAACATCATTTTAATTCTAAGCAATTTTTTGTTAAAAACTTTTGTTTAAAAAGCTTTCACTACATCAATAAAAACTGTAATGTTTCTTGATTGCCATACTTGAATTTTAAAGATAAAAGTAATTTAAGAATGTGTGAATACAATACACTTACCTCTTGTAGGAGTATAGCATAGCTGATCTCTGGAGGTAGGTTGATATTGTCGAACTGCAGTATGTATTTCAACTGAAAAAACAAAACAAATTGGTTAATACAAATGCAGCGATCACTTTAGGATACATAAATGAACTGAATAAAAGTGGACAAAAATATCAATTAAAAATGAAAGTATTCTTCAAAAAACATCAAAAATTCAAATTTTATATTTGTGGTTTCGGCAAAAATAAATGAATTATAGACTAAATTATTTTATTAGAAATATAAGTATTTTGGACCATTATATAAATAAGACACTAACCTTGTTCTGATGAACATTCAATTGCTGAGATTCTAGAACTAGTAGCAATAGCAACTGGATTAATAGGAGGTTTATCAACCACAATTTTTGGCGCCCAACGCGGCTACTGACAATTCTTGGCGCCCAACGTTGGGGGATCGATTAGAATCGAAGATAGGTTCGCTTCGGAATTGCTTTAAAAGAGGGCCGACAAAAAAAGGAGGCAAAACGAAAAGGAAAGTGTTTATTCTGAGAGTATCTTCAGCGACATACTCCAGTGGAAAGAAAGAAAAAAAATTAAACAACTTTAAAAAAACCAAACATTCAAACCAAAACCAAAATTTCGAACATAATAATAAATTAGCAATTTCTAAAATAACCACCAAAACAACGCAGCAATTTTTGGCGCCCGACGCGGCAGCAGATAGTTTTTGGCGCCCAACGTTGGGTGTTCGATTTGAATCGAAGATCAGCTAGGTGATTCTTCAAAACAAGGAACTTATATTACTATACCGAACGACTTTGATAATTGTGGCTATAATATGTATTTAACCATAAACGGTAACGATCGAGCTAACCGAAAGTTAAAAGTTTTCGAGAAAGTTGTAATTGGAAACTGAACCAAAATCTGATACGGCACTGGCGGTTAGACTGAATGAAAAGTCATGCATTCCACAACTGTATATAATAGAGTTTTTTTTTTAAACGAATTGAAGGACGATTTAAAAAAAATAAACGGTTAGTTTAAGTATTCACAAAACTATCTTGCGTTGTGACGAATCCATCATAAAACGTGTGCGTCGCGCCATTTTAAAATGAAGAGCAATTTTCCCGACCAGCTCGTAACTTCACAAAGAGCAAAAGCTTGTAAGTACGTGCGAAGTTTGAACTCGGGTTTAAACCCCCCCGCCCCTGATTACATGGGAAACGCGCAGATGGGACGAGCGACTTTGGATTAGAAAACGCGCGTTTTAATTGCAACAGATGTCGGATGGCCCCGAACGAATTATTTTTCTCGCTGTTCCAGGGCCGATTCGGTGACGTGGAACCCGCACAAGCTCATGGGGGCCCTCTTGCAGTGTTCCACCATTCACTTCAAAGAAAACGTGAGTTTACTCTTCATTCAAAATTGCAGTGTATTGATCCGTCACTTTTGTACCGTAGTGTACCCGGAGCGCATCGGAATTTTCAATTTGCCATTCCGGAGATAGCTCGGCCGCGTTATTAACGCTGATGTGTGCACTTGCGAAATGTTTGAAATATTTTCGTGTTGTTGTACAAGTCCCCCTTCACCAGGCGGGAGGGGGGCAAAGAGCCCCTAACATTTATTTGTATCAATCATTCTAATTGTTTATTGTTGGAGGCAATAAAAAAAGAGTTGCGCGATAATCGTTTGACGTTCGTTGAAATAATTACAGGGTCTTCTGCTGAGCTGTAATTCCATGTCCGCTGATTACCTCTTCATGCAAGATAAGCTCTACGACGTGCAGTACGACACCGGAGACAAGGTGATCCAATGCGGAAGACACAACGACATTTTTAAGCTTTGGTTGCAATGGAGGGCAAAGGTAAGATTTCTTCGTTTGAATTTACCGCCATTATTGATAAGTTGTCAGTACACCCTTGCGTAGCCCGAGTTGGTTTTTGCTTTTCATCAGTAGAGCCTCGTTTATGGCGATTGTTTAAATCGTTGGAGTTCAGGCTTTCACAAGCAAAGCTAGTTTAAACAATCACTAAAAGCAAAGACTAGTTTTAATGGCAATCTACTAGGATGGCAACACTGACCTCTTCAGCGCAGTATAAGAATCACACAATAGCGTCACTCGAGTATAACTGTCAGATTTGCTCTTTTGTTTGATACCTACCCAGCTGTAAATTACATTCAGTGTTGCCAATCGTACAATAATTATCGAATTGTATGATAATTTTAAGGACGCGTACGATAGCTTTTTTTGTACAATATTTTTACAATAATTTTGACGATTTTTTTCAGCAAAATTATATAATAATTTTAGGCCTGATTTTACAATCACAGGTTAACTTTAACTTTCCGTTTATTCCCATAGAAATAATTGTTTACATAAATGTAACTATGGAAGTAAACTGGTAGTTAAAGTTAACTTGTGATAGTAAAACCGGGCCTTAATGATAAACGGAATAGTATTTTTATTCAATGTTTTCAATAATTCATAATTTCATCATTATTATCAACTTTTTTTTAACTACGTTTGTGTTCTGATGTTATATTTCTTTTAGTATATTACCTATACGTCATTTTTTACAATAAGCCGATCCGATCAATCTGAGTTCGGAACACAACATAACCCCCAACTGCAAGTGGCAAATCTATTTCACGACAGTTAAAAGGAGATAGCTATACATATAAAAGTTCTTAAAATTACGATCGATCGATTGGCATTTATTAAAATAGTGATGAACAAACTTCATTTTTTTATTATATGCCGATCGTATAGATCTAAGTCAAGAAATTGAAATGACACGACATGACAAAAGCCGTAAGGCTGTTTCACAAAAGTTAGAAGGAGATAGCCACATAAAAGCTCTTTGACTTATCGACCGATCGATCGGCATAATGGCATATAATAAAAAAATGAACTGCACATAGTGATTATTTTTCAGTAAAGAAAAATGTATTAAATATTGGTATTCTTCATCCAAAAATAACAAAAAATGAAACTATGTAAATGTACAATAATTTGGAAAGTGAAAGTTGATAATGTACAATAATTTTGGTATACCCGTACGATAGTTTGATTAGGCAAGGTTGGCAACACTGATTACATTGCACTTCCATAAAAGTGTCAAATAGAATGGCCGTTTTTTTGACACTGACGTTTAAGTGACGCTACTGGGTAATTACTTATACTGTGTCTTCAGCGTCTTCAGCGTCTTCAGCGTTATTATTATTGCGTAGTTATTTGTTCTTCATTAAAAGCATAACGACGAAAGACCGATCACCGACTGTGAAACAAAAAGTGGTCGCCAATTTTTTGAATGTAAGAAAGCCATTTCGTTTTAATTTTTGCGCCAAAGCAGACTTTTGTGTTCGTACTGATGAGACGCAAGATTTGGCGAAATAAACAAAAGAGCGGCGATTCTTTGGCGGAGTGCGACGCAATCGAGTCGATTTTCGTTTCTTTTTGTCTAATGTAAATGCGCTAGGATTGGCAACATTGGTTTTGATATAAAAAAATTACAAGAAAATAAGCGTTGTCGGGGTTATTATTATTATTATTTACTTATTGTTAAATAAAAGCATAACGAACAAAAGACGATCGATCAACTGTGCAAGAAACAAAAAGCATTTTTTTTTCTTCAGAAAGCCACTAAAAATTTCACTAAAAACAAATACTCCTACTAGTTTTGGTAGGATTGGCAACACTGATCCTGATATAAAAAAAGAACGAAACTATTCTTACAAAATCGTTGATTGAAACTCTTGTAAATCACTGCAAGTCATTTGTTAACAGTGTTGCCAATCCACTCCAAGCCGATTACCCTTTTCAAATTTAAAAAAACCCGCTCTTACCCACATTGAGTAATGAATTTGAAACGAATAAATGAAATGGTACAAGAATTTATTTTATTTAAATACCTGATATTATTGGATTTACATTCCTTACACACATGGACGTTGCACGACAGATATTTCAGGTTAAACTCATCTACAAAGTGGTCGACAATAACTGTTTGAGTTGGCAATACAATTAAGAGCATTTTTTTTCATTCGTGTATTTGCAACAATACAATCGGATATTATGTGTTCTTGGTTTATTTGACGTAACCTGAACAGCGACAAGATTGTAGGTTATGTAAATAAAGATAAGCGTTTTAATTTGCATTTGAAATGTCAAATGGCGCTTGTAAAGTGACGGCTGTCGGTAACAAGCCGTCAACAACCGGAAGTTACTCCAGTTGTACCATTTACAAATGAAATTCAGCAGTGCCAACTCAAACAGTGATTCTTGACAACTTTGTATATGTGGGACTATGGGCGGCAATCGGCAACAGTGCTGCCAACCGACCAAGCGAAGCATTTCGAAAGATAGTCGCGAAAAATTCCGATAGATGTCTCTGAACTTCGGTTGAGCTAATTTAGATCACCTGATTGAAATCATGTTTAAAAAATCACTGATTTTATTCAGGAGATTTTTATTTTTGAAAATCATTTTAAAAAAATTTAAAAAATTCTCAAAATTAAGATACTTGACAGTTATTGTGCAATTTTTGACGCTAAATAAAACAAAAGACGATCGAGAAAGAAAGAAAATTTATAAAATTATTATTATTATTATGTATTATTATAAAATTAAAAAATAAAAATAAAGAAACCTCATTGAATAAAATTGGAAAAAAACAATAAAAATAAGAGAAATATCATTAAATAAAATTCCAAAAAAAAAAATAAAATTAAAAAATTCTCATTAAATAAACAATACTTTCTAAAATTAAGATTTGATATTTGTGCAATTTTTGACGAAAAATAAAACAAAAGACGATCGACAAATTTTAAAAAAAAATTACAAAAATAAAAAAATTTCATAAAATAAAATTACAAAAAAATAAACATTAAAAAATTCTCATTAAAAAAAACAAAACTTTCTAAAATTAAGGTTTGACAATTGTGCATGTTTTGATGAAAAACAAAACAAGAGACGATCGAGAAAAATGTATAAAGTTACGAAAAACAACGAAAAAATAAATATGTAAATGAACAGAACTTTCTAAAATTAAGATTTGAAATTTGTGTAATTTTTTACATAAAATAAAACAAAAGAACATCGACAAACTTACAATTTTCATTAAATAAACAAAACTAATTCGACTTTCTAAAATTAAGATTTGACATTTGTGCAATTTTTTGACGTAAAATAAAGGACGATCTAGAAATAAAGAAAATTGATAAAATCTCAAGAAAATAAAAAAGTTGAGTTCAAAATCGGTAGGTCTACCGAATTATCGGTAGTAGAGTTGGCAGCACTGATCGACAATGCGGATTTGGCTGTTAGTTGGTTACTTTAGTTTTTGTCGGCTTCCGGTTTTAGTGATTTCTTTGTTGCCAATAGTAAAAATTAATCTGCTTGTGTTTCCTCGAAAATACCCATTTTTACCCACGTATTTTTTTTTACCCGCGAGGTTGCTTAAATTACCCGTAATTCGGGTAATTATCCGCACATTGGTAACCCTGCTTGTTAATAATTGTTGATTATCAATTGTCATAAATCATCATTTTTTTTTTCTGTGCAATAAACTTTCTTCTTCATAATCAAAAAAGGCAGATGGCGTAGCGATCAGGAAAGTGCGGGTATTCCATTTCGCAATCTAACAAATTTCTAAATTTTATGCACTCACCTAAGAAGCATGACGTTTAACATAACGCAGAGAAAAAAAAAACAAGAATTACATAATCGGTCGTGTTGGGGGGGGGGGGGGGGGGGCTTTCATTAAACCTAGCAGAAAAATTGTTTTTTCCCCGTCAAGATATTTCTGTATTTTCTCGTAATGTGCGTGTCACATTTCACCCCCCCCCCCCCAATCCGACAAAATCCGATAAATTCACGCTTTTAAAAATTTTACTACGAAAGGAGACGAAATACTACGATTCATTCGCAACGGCTGGCAATTCTCGGAACTAATGTAGGCCGGCCAATCGGCGAAGGTCGTCCGAGCTGTCAGTCGAACCGAGCGCACTTCGAATCCTCCGCCACTTTCGTGCGTGCAGGATTCGGTTGGTAACACTTGCAAAAGTAACCAAATTATTTTGACAGTTTCGCGACGAATTCAAATTCTCTTATTTAAATGGTTTTCGAGTTTGAAATGAATGCGACAAGCATAATTAATAACACGGTGAGTAGCCAATTTCTTTTTGTCGGACGTGCGACGCGGCACGTTTTTTAAACATAACCTCAAAATTTGATTATTTACTTTTTATACCTACCTAAGTATAGGAAACTGCCTCAAAATTTACAACGAATTGCCAGTGCAGTAAGTATTGAATGAATCGAGTGGGAATTTCAAATTATTTAGATTTAAGTTAAAAATGTGATTTTATTTTAACATGATAAATAAACAACTGTTATTAATCTTGTAATATTTGGTTTAGTAATAATTTATTAGTTTGCATCGCATGGCTTAGGGTTGGTCCCCAAGACCCATTGATTAATCAACATATTTTTTTTACAAATTAGACGGATTTAAACGTGTTTGCTTCACTTGGCTATTTGAATTCTATTAGAAAAAGTGTAATTTCGTAACGCTCTTATAAGTATACAGGGATATTCACATAAACCGTTCGTTAAAAGTTTTCAAGGTTGCAGTTCACGTAGATATTTGAAATTTAAGGAGCAAGGGTTTTCCGTAGAGATCTCTTTAAATAAAATAAAATTGTCTTTGTACCACTTCCGGTTGTACTGGAAGTCGCTATCAACTCGCTTATTTTAAATAGAATGCTATATTTTTTATCACGTTTTTGAATTCTACATGCAAAAATATGTTAAGTTGCAATACATTTCCCTATCTCTAAAATGCATCAATTTTGAGATATTTTGAAATTTCTTAAAAATTTGGATTCTGCAATCTGATTTTCAAAAAATTATAACACAGCTATGATTGAAGCAATTTTATTTGTAATAGCTGATATTGTAGTTGAAGCTTTAAGGTTCTTAGAAATTCCATAGGCATAATCTATTAAGCTACAGGGTGTCTAAAACGCACCGCTCCCCTCGAAGATATTCAAACACAGAAAAATACTTTTTTTCAAATGGAACCACCAATATTTTAATACACCATCGTATGTGGAATTAAATGCTGTGTCGAACTATACTAGCATTCCCTATACCTAACTTTAACAGTTTTTCAGTTATAAGATATTTCTGGTTTAATACATAAAAATTTACATTTATTAGGTTAAATGTTTCTAATTTTGTTGATATAGTTATGAAAACAACAAACAATTGCATTTAACGTTTCCTGTTACTACAAATTTTAAGCAAAAGCTAAAAGAAGTTGAAAATCAAAATCAAAATTATTCAAACGCTGATATTTTAAATCTATTTTTTAAATTCACGAAGAATGATCTAAAATTGTTCAGAGCAGAGAATGTGTGTTCAATCAAATGTACCCCTCTTGTCTCCTATGAATAAAACACAGTTTGGAAAGTTTGAACCTAACTTTATACAATTTGGAAAAATAAAATGTACGAAGATCAGTAACAAATAACGAAGATAATTAGACAATGGTTTTAAAATACTTTCACGCTAATCCAGAGAATTGCAAACTAGCAGCTATTTCGTTCTTCAATTTAAAGTAATGAAATTCCTGCTTTTTCGTTTTATAAGATCACAAGCGTCCTAAGAGAAGGATGATTAAAGAACTATTAAAATTTGTGAATTTTCACTTGCCAAATTCTATTTTCTTTGGTTGACTACAAAATTTGTAGTAACAGTAATCGTTGTTATAATTTCCATGCTATCTTAATAAAATTGAAAATATTTGACCTATTAAAATTGTAATTTTCTATGAATTAAATCGAAAATGTTTCATAACTCAAAAACTGTTAAAGTTAGGTGTAGGGAATGCTAGTACAGTTCGACGCAGCATTTGATTCCACATACAATGGTGCATTAAAATATCGGTCATTCCATTTGAAAAAAAGTATTTTTCTGTGTTTGAATATCTTCGAGTGGAGCGGTGCGTTTTAGACACCCTGTAGCTTAATAGATTATGCCGTTGAAATTTTTAAGAACCTTAAAGCTTCAACTACAATATTAGCTATTACAAATAAAATTGCTTCAATAACAGCTGTGTTATAATTTTTTGAAAATCAGATTGCAGAATCCAAATTTTTAAGAAAATTTAAAATATCTCAAAAATGATGCATTTTAGAGATAGGGAAATGTATTGCAATTTAACATATTTTTACATGTAGAATTCAAAAACGTAATAAAAAATATAGCATTCCATTTAAAATAAGCGAGTTGATAGCGACTTCCGGTACAACCGGAAGTGATACAAAGACAATTTTATTTTATTTAAAGAGATCTCTACGGAAAACCCTTGCTCCTTAAATTTCAAATATCTACGTGAACTGCAACCTTGAAAACTTTTAACGAACGGTTTATGTGAATATCCCTGTATATTAGTAGTTTTTTTTTTAATAACGAAATGTAAAAAAAATAGAATTCCCCAGGTGAGGCTCGAACTCACAACCCCGGCATCGCTCACGACTACTGTCTTATAAGTACCGTGCGCTAACCAATTGCGCCACTGGGGACATGCTGTATGACTTCCGCGAATATTGCATTTAAACGTCGACTTTCGCTCGTTTCATTTACATCGAATTATCATCGGTTATTGTAATTCCCGTTCATTACAGTGCAGGAAAACTCACATAAACGCGGTTAATTACCACGAATATGTGCCGTTTTCCGAGAATTAAAGGCGAGAGATAGGCAATCGTACATACTTCAGCGTTTCGTGTCTATCAAATACGCACTTTAACTATAATAATACGAAATTATTAAATATTTGTTGTATTTTGCGCAGTGGATTGGAAGTTTCTTAAAAAGAAAAAAATATAATAAAAATTCGGAGCGGTGAAATATGTATCTACAAGGCACATCCAAAAAGTCACACAACGCTACCCAATTTTATTTTCCACGATTTACTGTTTTTCATTTTATAGTTTACGCAGTTGCAAGAACTTATTTAAAAAGCGAAAACAAATTGCGACGATAATTATATACAAGGCATATTTAGAAAGTACTGGTGGCACACGTGAAGAAATAAAATATTATTATTCAAGGTATACCCAAAAAGTACAGGCCTAAATTCAATACACGACAACAAAAAAAAGGAGCCGCTTGCCACATAATCGCATTTTTATGGGGACATTTGTTGAGTCTCTTTTCTGAATTCACAGAAATTTAACTCGTAACTAAAGCACGGATTTAGGTGCATTTGGAGATTATGAGTCATCACTCCGCAAGACGTAAACTTGCGGTCAAAATAACCGACCCATTCTTTTTTGTATTGTAAATTACCTTTCGATCTGTCAAAGTACTAAATTATTGGAGCTGTCATATGGAGTCAATTAAATTGCTGCTTTGACATTTAGTATAACCTTCAAAACTGCAAGGCTGGTACACGCTATGCAAATGTAATCAAAACGTCATTAAATTTCAACGTGATGGGTCACTTTTTTCGGCCGCAAGTTTACAGTAGCGGACAATAAAATCCGGACAAGAAGTTGACATATCACGCGTACAATTAAGCTAGGTTCGCAGCTATCCGTTTATACGTCTCCGGCAATACGTTGACCAATCATAGCTCGCGTTTATCGATATGGTCACATTCTCTCCGACGACCGGAGAAGTTGGTTCAAGATCAACTTTTGCCGAAGATTTCTTCCGTTGACAGCTTATTGTGACGTAGAGGTTAGGTACGGAATTTTACATTTTAGTGCTTTTAAATTAATTTTAATTGTAATTTTTTATTATTAACATGATATGATATGAGTTAATTCTGAAGTTTTGTCTTTAAAGCGGACGTAGTAATGCACATGTTCAACCTGTCAACTACGAAATGCCGTCAAGCCAACTGTCAAATTTATCCGCATGGCAATGAACGCTTCAAAAATGGAACATCCGTTGAGGGACGAACGCAACCGTATAAACGGATAGCTGCGAATCTAGCTTTACAGAAATTTAGTAAATAAAATCGGACTTTCATTGAGGTTATGTTTCTCATTTCAAAACGTTAAAAATAAGATTTTAAAACTCCTTTTTCAGTCCAAACTTCACTCTTATTTTAGAGCGCAACTTAAGTGAGGTATCTTGTCAAAATATAAAATAAATACGCACTTCCTTTTACCACAAATCTCACCTCAGATCAGATAAACGTCATTTCCGCTAGCACGAACAAGTGAGTTTAAATTGAGATTTCGACCTCCCACCTTGCCGCTCGAGCATTCCCATTGGTTGCTAGATTGAAATATCCGTTCAAATTTACTTGTTCGTGTTAAAGGAAATGACGTTTAAGTGATGTGAGATGAAACTTGTGGCAAAAGGAACACAGCTTAAAGCACGGATTTAGACAATGTTTCCAATGGGCGCATTTGACTTTTTTTTTTATATCAAATTTGGAAACTTTATCATGTGTTTAACTAATATTTCCTAGAAAAAAAAAATTTTTGTTCGTGTTTTAGACCATTAAAAAATTAATAAAAATAACCCATCGGTAAACGCTAGCCGTCCATGTTGTGACGTCATAGCATCCGTCCAGGGGTGCGTTCGTAAACTATACCTTCCAGTGCATTTTGGACCTGTAATCGCATCTTTCTCATTCACTATTTTAACTTATTTTGCATCTCGCTCATCTGGTCAAAAAGTCTTATGTTTACATTACAAGTATTTCCATGACAACCAACGAACTTCTCACACCCTACTTAAAGTGGGATACCCGATAAAGTGAAATAAATAGTAATCATGAATTAAAATAACAATATCTTTACTGGTCTCAAAAGATGGACGAGCTACAACAAAAACTGCCTTTTTTCGTTGTGACAAATGCATCTGCATTTGCATTTGATACGAATACTTTAATTTTATGATTCCACCGTTATCAATATAATTGTGAAAAGTGTTTTGGGTCATTGGACACTTTATTTCTACTACGTATGTATCATTTATGGCATCAGGTGATGCTCCTAAAATCGAACAATCGCCAGAGAGAAAGAGCCCGGCATCAAAAAACTCCATTTTTGTTTTTTCTTTTAAAACTTTCAGCACATTCTTTTCTAAATTCAAACCACGGGTCATTGCAGCTGTTTGGAACATTTTAGCACCTAGGATATTTTCTACAAGAATCCCATTAAATGTTTTGCACTTGACAGCATCGTAAGTTTTGGAAGCAGTAATACGACCATATCTTCAGTTCTTCCCATAATTTGCTCTTGCTTTGAATTCTAGTGCATTTTTCAACTTCTTTTTTCTTATTATTTTTTCATCGAAACTTTGTTTACAAAATTTAATAAATTCTTCTGGGTCCTTGGGTAAATTTGTTTGTTTAAATCTAATCATTAGTGAATGTATAGACAAAATGTGTAGGTCAACTGCTGAATAATGTCGCATTAATGTATTGTTAATCTTAAACTTTTTCGCTCTCTCTAAATATTGATCCAGTACTTGATCACTAGTAGTTGACAACATAACTCTTTTTCCAAAATCTTTTGTTGTTATAAACTTTTTTGAAATTGATGCGCTTGCTAAAATTGACCTTTTCCAGTAACAAACTGTCTCAGTCGGCGAAGGTTCTTCGCTTCGACGATGTAACCACATCAAAAACGCAACAGCGTGTTTACATCCACCCTGGGACGCAGCACAGTCGTGACATTGAACATCCATTTTCATTAATAATACTTGTTACATTATAATTTCTTGACTTTATTTTATGTTCGGGTGTAATTTTAGCTTTCAAATAGCATAGGTTTTGTTTTCTGAATAGCTGAACGTACCCTATGGCGGAATCACCGTATTCTTGCCTGCCAGATCTTTAATAAATATATACATAATGTTTAGAATAAAATATACAATGAACAGGGTACTTGTACCTTTGTAGTTTAACTCCTCTCATTTCTGCGCTAATGTAATCTTTATTTGTGTTAAAATAATCCATTACCATTATAATGTCGACCTGCGGAAGATTACTTGAATCCGCTTTTACATAATTCTCTTCTAAGGAGCACATTGTATTAATTGTGCACTTTTAAGCATAAGCTAAATATGGAATTATGATAATTGCTAATGATAGTAATGATAACACCTTTTAGAAACTAAATAGTTTCCTGAACTGTATGTATCTGTGGCCTGCCGCCCATGCGAAAATTGCTAAACGGATGCTATGACGTCACACGAAGATGGCGCGTAAGCTGTCGCGTTTCAAACGCAATGACTTTTTAAAAATTAAATGTTACTCACACATATTTTTTTATTGAATTTAAACGTATAATTTATGATTACTAGACAATAAAGAATATATTGTTAATAAAAATTAGTGAGAAAAAGATATTCGAAAACGACCCTATTTGGGAGATTTTACACCGAATGGGATATTTTGGGGAACTATTGTTTTAGGGGTAAAATGGGTATTTTGGCGAACAATTAAAAATAAAATAAAAATTAATTAAAATTAAATTTGGTTAACCGGTCCTACCTCTGCTTGTTTCCATCAAACAGAAAACCCATCTCTAACTTCAAATACTAGCAACATCTGTCTGTGAGTTTACTTGCTTGTTTACTTTTTGAATAGAAGTTTATTTTTTTTAATTATCTGGTGGTTAACTCAGAAATAGGTTTTTTTGTATGTATGTTTTATATTTTATTTGTTTGTTTACTTTTTGAATAAAAGTCATGTTCTTACTTTTAACAAAATTTTTTGATTGTATGGGGTAATTCATCGTCAAATAGGGTAATTTCACGAAAGGTTTGGTGTAAAACGCCATTTTCGGATTGGCAACACTGGGTGCATCACTCGACGAGACGCGCAGTAGCGGAAAATGAAATCCAGACAAAAATTTGACATATCACGCGTACAATAACAAAAATTCGGTAAACCAAGACTTTTATTGAGGTTATGTTTCTGTCAAAACGTTAAAGATAGGATATGAAGTGTCAAACTGAAATTTACCAGCAACTTTTCTTTCTAGCCAAACTTCACTCTTACTTTAAAGCGCAGCTTAGACGAGACAATTTGTCAAAATATAAATTAAACAAAAAATAAAGACGAACTGACAACAGTGAAATTGCTAGTGACACTTTTTGAATGTGCTTAACGCTTAACGTCAAAATATTCAGGTCTATTACGGTGGATCTTGGAAATTTTTCAATATTGGGTCTTGGTTATTGAAATATTTCAATAACTAATGATATGTCCAATTACGGTGCTCCTCTTGGAAATCACAAACAACCTTGGATGTTTTCAGATATTGAAATTTACATCGTGTGAAGCAGTGTTGTCAGGTGTCTGCCACAAAAATTCCCTAATAAACTGTCGAATTTTCCCTTTTTGTAACTTAATTTCCCTTTTTATACAGGATGATTTATGACGTTGGGGAAAAACTTCACCGGGTGATTCCTATGAGTAATTCAAATAAAAAACTTCAAATAAACATGTGTCCGATAATGCTTTCTTAAGGAAGCGTAGCCCTTCAAAGTTTATAACATGTAACGTCAATCAATCAAAGCAATAGCGGCAGGCTTATTTCTTATTTCATTTGTTACCTATGAAAACAAAAATTACTACCTTAATTGATGTTTCGATCGAGTGAATGTCCCTCTTTTCTAAAGATATTCCCTGCGTCTCTTTTTGTTTGATTTTTCCCTGCAAAACGGGATTTTCCCTGCAACCTGGCAACACTGGTGTGAAGTTGTTGCGTATCATGCATACCAACCTCCATCAATATTTAGAGAATTTAGTATTATCTGTTGTTATTACTACATATTTGTCATTTTCTGACTGTATTTTTGGTCGCCGATTTGTGTAATTTTATTAATTAGAGTTTTTAATTAAGAAATGTGCACACAAAAAGTTACAACAAAATGGCAAGCAATAAAAAAAGGACGACGAAAACACAATTTAAAATATTATTAGAAAATTTACAAAAGAACCCGATTTTAAGAACTGGGAGAATGGCTGGCCCTAAAGAAGGGCTACAGGATTTAGACTTACTGTGGCAAAATTTAACAGATGCACTCAACTCTTGGGGCGATGGACCTGTTCGCTCCACAACAGAATGGAAAAAAGTAAGAAATATTAAAAATATATGTATATGACGGCTTCAGGGGAAAAACCAACTAAGTCACAAATAATGATATTTGAGTTATGGGCCGTTTGAGGTTAAAATTTATTACAATTTTCTACTAAATTGATGTTAAGAACTCGCAGCTTGATAACATAAGACCATATATTGTCTAAAAATATCAAACCCACAGGGTAGCGAATGTTCACATAATTCAAGATTAGAACAAACATGAGCGTGACTTATGGCCGATTTCTTCACCATATTTAACCTAAGGTTAAATTATCTAATACCTGGAATGTGACGTACAGTTGGCCGTACACATACTATGTGTTACATTCTAACTGACAGATAAATTTAACCTCAAGATAAGGCGATGAAGAAATCGGGCATTAGCCGGTTTTTCCCCTATACCCTTTATATGTAAAAAAATCAGTATTTAATAATAATTATATACATACGAGCCCATCATCAGTGAAGTTCGTACCTCGAATGAGTTTTTAATTTATATATAAAACGAATATGGAAATTTACGAAGGCCAGAATTTTGGAATTGGGTCTATTATGTAAAAAATAAGGCCAGACAAATACATGTTTATCGATAGTTAACAGGTGGAGGGAGTGCATCTTCTATAGTTTTAACTCATTTAGAAGAAAGACTAGAAGACTTCGAGTTTTCCTTCCTCTAATTAATGGAAATTTACTCAGGTGTACAAAATGTTTGTAACAACATTCACAGAATTGCTCACAGAAGCTTGGCACATAGGGAAGACACAATCTTGTCCAACAGCTTTTTGATAGCTTCCTTGTGCATAGAAATGCAAAGCACAAAGAATTATAAGATTCTCAGGCAATGCAATTTCATGGCACTTTCTAGCTTCTCTTGAATAAGATAACGAGCCGTTTCTCTTGAAAATCTATACAATGATCTAAAAACGCCTTCGGGAAGTTCTAAGGGATTAGAAACATCTCTAGTGTCCTTCTCATAACAATAAAGTGTTGTCTAAAATACGTTTCGTGTAAAATTAAAAAAAAAAAAATTTCAAAATATTTATTACCGTTCTTCATTTCTAAGCGCCCTAATTAATAAAACAAAGTCTAAATCCATTTTTACAATGCAGTCCTTGTTACTTACTGTGTGATAAAATTTTGACAATGTGCTTCAGAGTAGTTAAACGACTTCTTAAAATAACCAATATCCAATATTGTTTATTTTAAGATATGCTACCACCGTAATAGGGCAACTTGAATATTTTTAAATAATCTGAAAAATACCAAGGTTGTTTGCAAGATCAGATAACTAATGTTGCACTATAATTGACATTCACTGTTTTGTCTGTTATTTACCAATAATCTGTAATTAACAGAGATCCAAGTTTCACCATAATAAACCTGATTAAAGTAAGGTTTATACATCGTGAAAATGACGTGACGCGACAGATTTTATTGTCCGCCCTACTAAAAAGATGACTCATGACCTAAAAATGCGTCCACTAAATCCATGCTTTACTCACAGCACTTCTTCACTTTTCACTAAACGCCACATCGCTTCCCCCCCCTCTTCTACAATTCATTTACACCGTGTATTCAATTAAATTCCTAATTAAAGTAGGTCATGATTTCAGTGTTTTTTCTCTTAAATGTTTGCAGCACTGACGGCTGTCCTCTGTCAAATTGTGACACTCAGTCTTGTCATTTACAAAATATTAGAGAGAATGTTTATGGCTAAACGCCCCCTCCACCCCTCTTCTTATACAGCTCGTTTACACCTTGCATTCGATTAAACTCCTAATTATAGTAGGCTATGAGTTCAGTGTTCTTTTTCTTCTTAAAAGTTTGCAGCACTGGCTGCCGATCTTCAATTATTTAATTTAATTAAATTAAATAAATGTAAAATTTTGACACTTTATATTATCAAGTTATAAAATGTTAGAATTGCAACACAAAGTGTTTATTATTGAAAATTACTAAACGCCCCCCTCCCCCCTTCTTGTACAGTTGATTTACACCGAGCATTCAGTTAAATTCCTAACTAAAGTAGGCTATGGTTTTTTTTTCTCCTAAAGGTTTGCAGCACTAACGGTTGTCCGATTATTTAAATTAAATAGAATTGCATCATAAAATGTTTAAATTCCTAAATAAGGGTAGGCTATGATTTCATTGTTTTTTTTTTTTTCGTAAAGGTTTGCAGCACTGACGACTCTCCGATTATTGTTTAAAATAAATAAATGTCAAATTGTGACAGTTGTCAATTTATAAAATGTTAGAATTGCATCACAAAATGTTTAAATTCCTAAAGCAGACTACGATTTCAGTCCTTTTTTTTTTCTAAAGGTTTGCAGCATTGACTGCCGTCCTCTATTTAAATTAAATAAATGTCAAATTCTGACAATTGACAGTTTATAAAATATTAGAATTGCAACACTAATGTTTATAATGCTGAAAGTCACTAAGCATCTCCCACCCCCTTCTTCTGCAGTTCATTTACATCGAGCATCCAAATAAATTCCTAATTGAAGTAGGTTATGATTTAACTGTTTTTTTTCTTAGATTTGCAGTAGTGACGACTGTATAATTATTTAAATTAAATAAATGTCAAAGTGTGACAATTGTCAATTTACAAAATGTTAGTATTGCAACACAAAATGTTTATATTAATATTTAAGTCACTAACCCCCCTTCCTCCTTCTTCTTCAGTTCGTTTACACCGTGCATTCAATTAAATTCCTAATTATAGTAGGCTATGCTTTCAGTGTTTTTTTTCCTAAAGTGTTTAAATTAAATAAATGTCGAATTTTGACACTTTGCATTGTCAATTTACAAAATGTTTGCAGCTCTCACAGCTGACCGATTATTTAAATTAAATACATGTCAAATTGTGACACTTTGTATTGTCACTTTATAAACAACAGAAAATGCTTATTATTGAAAGTTGTTTTCGAACTAATGTGACGTTGAAGGTCATCAACAATTAATTGACACCTTCTTGTATTGCACGTCGCCAAGTTTATTTAAAAAAAAATCACAGCTCTATTCAAATTTATTTGAAGGCACGGTATTATTTTTTCATGCGTTAGCTTAAATTTTGCAATTTAAAAATCGGCACTGGGAGGGGGCGAAAGGGGCAGGATTTTTAAATTATTTTTTAACGAACGCGATGACAGCGAATGCTTTGAGGAAGAAGCTCAATATTCCTCTCGCAGAGAGTCACTTCTAAAATAGGAAACCATTTCATAAAGAAGGAATCTGTATTGTGGCAACGGAACTTATTGATCCGCTCGTCGTAGTTAGAGCAGCGCTTCATGAGATGGCGCTCGACTACTACGCGCGAGGTATTGCACCTGTTCCTTGCCTATGAACGCCTGCCTGCGAGTGGCGTTTCAAAAAAGGGTGTTTGCTACTCAATAGCACATGGATCCTTATGGGTCTGTGGGGTATGGCAATCAAGACATACTCAGCACATAATTTTTGTATCTGTGGGGCTGTTTCTTGTCAACGTACAGAGGCGCTCCCGATGATTTAATTCAAAACACAAAACACTTTTTCTTAAGTTTTATATAAATGTATAATTCTTTTACGTTTAACAATAACTATTATTATATTTTATTTAAAAATTGAGAAATAAGTAATTCTTAGGGAGACGACGGTTTTGAGAAACACATGGATCGATTGATGGAGCTTTCGGAGTACATGGTGAGGCGCATCAAGGAACAACCGGACAAGTTCTACCTCATCCTCGAGCCGGAAATGGTGAACGTTAGCTTCTGGTACATCCCGACGCGCTTGAGGAAAGTCCCCCACACGCCAGCCAGGGAAAACGAACTGGGCAAGGTAGGGCAAACAAATTTTGCCCCCCAAAAAAAAAAATACTTTGAACTCTTTTTTCGCCAGATGACCCCGATTTTGAAAGGGCGCATGATGGAAGTCGGCACGTTAATGGTGGGGTACCAGCCGGACGACGCGAGGCCCAACTTCTTCCGGAACATCATCTCGTCAGCCGCGGTCACGGAGATCGACGTCGACTTTTTGCTTAAGGAGATGGATCGCCTGGGGCACGATCTTTAAATAACGCCCACCATTGTTGTTGACGAAGTACACTGTTGATATTCTTTCCTTTCCTCGGATTTCTATGTGTGTACTCAAGCGTAAGCTTCGGTCGCGAAATTCCTCTTCCGCGGTGAAGTGATGGCGTTTCCCTCGATTTTCGAATCATTTACATATCGTTGTTTACATATCAGAGGATTTATTTGCGTTGTTACAACAGTTTTGGAATATTCCTGTTTTTGCTTTCGGATTTTATGAATCGTTGCAAGTGTACCTATAGATTTTATTGAAGCGTGAAAGGTAATAATCAGACTTCGGATATTTCAGGACGTTGCGCCATAAATGAGTACTTTTCATTGGTCCCTCGTATTTCGTAACCATGACAACGCCCCAAAATGTCCCAGGTCTAGTAATAATTACTACAGAACATTTTTAAAAATGTTAAATCCATTTTTAAAAGTAATTTGTCGAAGTTAAACGGGCACGTGTCGCGCTAGAGGGTTTGGGGTTCGTAAATGAAGGTTTCAAAAAAAATTAACGTGTCATCACATTATTTCGTTTGTTTAAATAAGAGTCGTTTGTTTCATTTTCTTGAATTTTAAACTATTTTAGAGCCGGGTCTGGAGGGGGGTTGCTTGTTTGATGCTAATAAATTGATTTATGATGGGGCAACAACTTTTAATTAGCAATTTATAAGTACCTACATGTATTTAAAAAAAAAGAAAAGAAAATGGGGATAAATTATTTTATACAAAAAAAGAAAAAGTTGTATTCGACTTGATTCGGTGGAATCATTTGTTCTATGCTCCTGTCAGTACCTAACCAGGAGATAATTTATTTAAGTAAAATTAGTTGATTCACGAAAAGCAATTATAAAAATTATTTAAAAATAAATTAACATTAAAATACTGGATACTTCACAGATGATTCGTTTTGCCACTTTGGAGCCCAACTTGATGTTGCCAACTTAATAGTGACAACAGGTCAGGACGCGACATCGTACGGTCATTTTTTGACCTAAAGTCTTTTTAATATTTCAATGTGTCAAATTTAATTAGATTAATTCACTAGATGGAATTATAAATTATTTAAAAATAAATTAAAATTAAAGAACTGGATACCTCATAGCTACTCGTATGCCATTTTGGAGCCCAATCGTTGATGTTGCCAACTCAATAGTAGTGACAACGACATCGCGCAGCCGTTTCTTGACCTAAAATCAAAACCTATTTTTTTTTGACATTTCGAATAGTAGTGGTTAACACGTGTGTCAAATTTAATTAGAATAATTCACGAAAAAGTATTATAAACTATTTAAATATAAATTAAAATACTGGATATTTAATAGCTGACTCGTCTGCCATTTTGGATTCCAATCGTTGACGTTGCCAACTTAGTAGCAGTGACAACAGGTGAGGACGACATCGCGCGGCCATTTTTTGACCTAAAATCAAAACCGTTTTTTTTTTTCTATTTAATATTTCAATAGTAGTGATTAATATGAGTGTCAATTTTAGTTGGATTAATTTCTCTTACGTTTAGGATGACATTTTAATTCTTTTTACTTGTAGTAGATGGCAGCACAGTCAACAAAATTCGTACGTAACCAGAATACGAGACGAATTTGTGAGGTTAAGAAATATTCGTTTCGTTAAAATAATACAGACCGTATTTTTTCCCTTTCGGAACAACAAAGAGAATGAAGCATTGGCGTTTTAATAAAAATATCAGATGAAGCTGTGATTTGCTGTTTAAATGAGAGCAGAGTGGACTCCAAGATGGCGGACGAGCTGGGTGTCTTTTTAAACAGTTACAAAGTTGACAGGTTTCAGTGAATAAAAAAAATAATAATAACGAAGACAACTGCATTACTAATTGGTTGCCGGTTGTCAAATGTTTGTATGTAATCGATTAATTTGTTGTTAAATAAGAGAAGATTGTGCTCCAAAATGGCGGATGAGTCAGCTCTCTTACATACAGCGGATATTATTGGTTATAAGTACGAGTCAGACATCCTTGTAGATTTTGAAAAAGATTACAAAAACGTCAGAATTTATGCTATACCCAATTTCCGAGCTCGTTGCCTTTAAACAATCGAACAGCTCAAAGTTGAGAGATTTCAGTGAATCAAGAAAGAAGCAAAACGACGAAGACGTTACTCATTTGTTGCCGATTGTCAAATATTTGTGTTGCGCTGTAATTTGCTGCTTAAATATATCCCATTTCTGAGCTCGGTGCCATTAAGTAATAAAACAAGGGCCAGAAGGGTAAGGGGAAGGAACAGTCAGTAGGTGTGTCGCTGATGAACCCCCACCAAAAATTTTTACGGAGGTTTTTAGACAAATGCATGTGTCTGTCGCCATTGAAGTTTACTACGTGCATTCGATATAACGCTCGGAGCGCTCCTTTGTCTCACACTTACATGCACTGAAACGCATTCGCTCTCCCTCACACTTCTGCTCAGAGCGTGCCTCGAGCGTAATGTCGAACGCACCCATTGACCAACGAGTTAAAAATAACAGGAGAGAGTCATACTAACAAATCGGTTCTCGTCCAAAGTGGTCACTAAATATAACCGCTGCATGTCATAGGCGCACACAGTCGTTTTACAAAATTCAGGTATGTCCACAAAGCCATCAGTTCATCAGTTGACAGATTCTCGTGAATTAAAAAGAAATAAAATAAAATGTCGAGGATGATGACATTACTAATTTGTTGCCGGTTGTCAAATATTTGTGTGCATTTGATTGAGTTGTTGTTAAGCTGTTCGATTGGGCTCCAAAATGGCTTACATACGAGAGCTATGGTTATAGTTACGCGACGTCAGACGCTCTTTTAGATTTTGAAAAATAAATAAATAAATAAATTACAAAGATGGTGAGAGCTCGGCGCTACTAAGCAATAAAACGACTCCAAGTTGACAGACTTGTCAAAATTGGCGCTCAAATGTCAAACTGCTCAAAACAAATCAAAGCTATGCTTTCAGATCCTATTTGAGGAATACAATTAAACTGGACGTTTTTATGTTTCCGTCGAAGCAGCCAATCACCCGTCGACTTTAATTTATTTAATTGTCAAGGTCACTTGACTCAAATTTTTAAAGAACTAAGAAACGACTCGCGACTGTTTCTCGCTGGTCAACTACGACCTTGAATTTCTTATACGATCGCGCTGTATACTTTTTGCTGCTGCCTTTTTAAATTCTATTAAAAAAAATAGAATACACAGTTTGACGTTGGAATGTGCAATTGTTTTTTGTTTTTGTTTGGAAATTCAGGAGGGGCACGATTTTTTCTGATTTAACCGAATTTCCGTCTTTAAAAATAAAAAGAAAATTCAAGCGCGTGCGACATTTTTTTGGGACACGCTGTATTTGTCGCAGAGAACGTTTTCATGGTATAATTCATAACTTCATGGTTGCCAATACTTAAAGAAATTTTTAAAGAAATGAAACACTGTTTATTATTAATGTTATTAATAACTAATAATAATTTTACGAACGCATTTCTTTTACCGTTGAAGACCCGCCTGCTTATACTGCGCATGTCATCATGACGACAATTGTCGCCGACCCTAGAGTTCTCTATGTAGACCAGTGATACCATGGACTTAACTTACAATACATAAATGAAACCATGTACTTAATTGTTTTAGGCCCGATTTTACAATCGTCGAATAAGCATTATTCTTAGAATAACGTGACGTAGATATGGAGGAACACGAAAGGATATTCGGCGAACAATTATTCCACGATTGTAAAACTGGCCCATGGTGCGAATAGGTGAAGAATGTTTTTACAATACAAGAATAATTTTACAAATACATTTCCTTTGGTGTTGAAGACCCGCCTGCTTATACTGCGCATGTCATCATCATAACATTGTCACCAACCATAGAGTTCTCTATCTAGACCAGTGATTCCATGGACTTAACTTACAATACAAAAATGAAACCGTGCAATTCTTTTAGTGTGAATGGGTGAAGCATTTGAAATAAACAACATCGGATAGTCAGATACTACTATAAAGAGTAATGCGATTATTTAAACAAAAAGAAAAATGCATAAAACCAACACTATCAATGAAAACATATCAAGTTAGCCGTAGTGAAACTACATAGAACGAGAAAGCCGAGGGAAATACGAAACCGACGTGCGGAATTTTGTAACCGAAGCGTCCTCAGTGTTTCCATCATTGTAAATTCTGTGTCACATACATTATTGATTAGTCTATATACCTTGAACGCATTCGTTGTAGGTATTGCGTTGCCATTTTTTTTTATTAACAAAAACAATAACCAAATGTAAATATCAAACACACTAGAACGAATGCGCTCAAGGTGATTAACGCTCGCAGCTCTTGAATTAACCCGATTCGTTCGAAAACTCAAAGCAAAAAAAAAATTGTAATCACAATATGAATGTGCTAGTATTTCTAATACTTAAAAAAACTTACAACAAAAATGTGTAGCTAACGCAATAATTGTGTATAGAAGAATATAGGAGCATATTTATTTGTGTATCGTTATGAAGCAGACTTGGTTAGCGAAGCTAATACTACGATACCTACGCTTCTAATTAATACATATACCTATTTAATGTTGCTATTTATTGTAATATATACGAATTTGTTAATTTGTGCGATAGTTTATTCAAGAAGAAAAAGAAAGAGTTCTACGCTGTTGTAACCTGCGATTTGTACGTTACTATGTATACAGGGTGCCTCTAAAACACGTGAACACTGACTCCTGGCCTCTTATACTCAAAACTATACTCAAAAGAACAAATGCGCATTTTAGAGAAACCCTAAATTTGGACATGATGCAACGCCTACTCTATTCTACTCCTTGGGAGGGGAGGGATAACGCCATCTACCAAAATACTGTGGAGTATTAGAGAGTTGTTGTGTGGAGCTTGTTTGAAAATTAATAGATTTTACAAATTTTAATTTAATCTCAGCAACCCTCTAACAAACGGCACTCAAGCCTCTGATAGAGTAGGCGTTGCGATACGTCAAGGTTAAAAAAGAAGTTGTTTGATTTTAGAACTGACAAGGCAGGTGGACTAAAGTCGACACATTTTATAGTTATTGTTAGACCTTGGAGTAGTAAACAAAACTGCCAAGTTGTTGTTAATCGTACGTTGAAATTCGAAGCGAAAGAAAACAGCGCAGTAAATAGAAATCGCATGAATATAAAGGGAAAAGTATGTACATAAAATGGGACGCTGTCAAAGAGCGAAACTCAGGGGCGCGTTCCAAAACGTCACCTTGCGTATCAACTTTACTGGGCGCGTCCCCCTTTTTTTTTTGGACAGCAACACAATAACTTCTTCTGAATTTTATGAAACCTTTTTTCACATTTAAAGTAAAATATTCAGAATTGTCTAGTAATTCGCTAATTATTATTTAAAAAAACGCGACCGATAGGTCCGCGAGTGCAGTTTCTGAACGTATCCCGGGGGTGCGTTCCAAAACGTCCTCTGCGTCACACTTTTTTCTTTTCTTTTCAATTCAAGACTGTTAAAGTTCGATGAGTCAGCACACCTGATATATACAGGGTGACTGTTAATTGACCTGACGAAATGAAAAGGATTTTCGTTGTCACTTACTGCGCCTTTTACGTTTTTAAAGGAGGGCTCTAATCGGCGAAAGCAAAACACTTTACTTCTTAGAAACCAAATTGAGAAAGTACAAATTTGAGAATCTCAATTATTAGTGCCAAGGGAGACGGAAGGAAAACTAAACTAAACTGTATCTGTATTACGAACCTAATGTAAAATAGATCTCACGCTCTGTGTACAAATTTTCGACTGACAAGGGTCTTAACGCGACAAAACACAAATGTCTTCCACTTAGTCAGTAAAAGAAGAAAAAAAAAAAATAGAACTTTTTTGTATCGTTTGCGCGTCGTGACTGTTGTAACAGACAAAAGTAGTCTAATTGTAATTATAATAAATGTATTGTATGTATGTCTTCGGCGCAAATTTAGGAGGCGCGCAATTCAAAAACAAAAACAAAAAACATCGATGTTTTTTCTTTAAATTGCGCGCGTCCGACAGTTGTTTAGTGTTTGTTATGTTTCGTTTAGGGATTAGCTGCTTTTCAGTCGATCATCGAGAGTTACTTCGTTTGTAAAAGCAATTAAATAAAATCAGTGCAACATAAGAACTCGTTTTTTTTTTGCTCTTTTACATAAGTGTCACATTTCATTAGATTATTCGGTCAAAATTGATCACACACCCCCTATTTAAAAGTGGGTTGTGAAAAGTTCGTCCGTTGTCATGGAAGTCATGTAAACGCATTGAAACAAGAAGAGCGAGATGCAAGACAAGTTAAAAATCGTGAGTGAGAAAGATGCACTCGAACGCAACCCCGTTGGGTATCAACATTCAGTGTTGCCAAAATATGGTCCAAATCATAAACCAAGGGATTTGAAGCGTTTTCAACTTAAAATAAAACGTGTGACTGCCAATAAAACCAATATATTAGTAATAAGTTTTAAATTGTTTTTAATAAATTGGTACACCTAGTTGTTTTCTTGATTATTCCGTGGAGAGAAATCATGTTTATGAATTTACGAACGTATTATGTAAATATGTAACACATTTTGCAAACCAGTTTTGTCAATACGAAATTATTCTTTCGCTTGAATATTCATGCCGGGACGCAACAAGATAAACGGCATTCCGTCCTTGAGGTTGTTTGTTCGTCGAGAAGCGAAGCCAGAAAATGAAGTGCTTCGTAGATTATCCGAAATACGCGGATTTTCCCATAGAAAACCTGCCGTATGGGGTGTTTTCAACCGCCGACGACGTAAGTAGTTAGTCTATGATACAATTAATTTATATTACAGTAAACAAGACGGTATCCTTTTATCTGAATGTATAATAAAATACATAAATGAGTTTTAAGCCGTTGTTGCCACATTAGAGGATATTTCTCTTAAAATTGAGATTTCTGTTTGGAAGCCTCAAGCTTCTTTTCGTTATATTTAACAAATGGCAATTTTGACTTCAACAAGAAAGGAAAGACAACGCGCTAGCCAGAGCACAGTATATGTATTCATCAATCAGTAGCAGGGTTGCCACAAGCAGTTAAAATAATGTAATGAAAAGGACAGTCAAATAGGTAGTAATGAAATGTAATGAAAGGCGAGAACTTCAAAATAGTTAATCACAAGTTATTGTATTTGTTTTACTAGTACTCTATGTATGTAAATAGTTCTTAATTTTATGCCAATATTCAAATGGAGTAGGAAATAAGTTTAGTGCTAAATAAACTATAAAAATTTAAAAAAAAATTCTTTAGGTAATTATAAAATTGCCACATTAATATTTAAAATTTATTAAAGAAAAATTTAAATGTAATTTCTTCTGTAACACCTGATTCATTCATTGTACAATTTGATTGCATTTGTGCTGCATTAGGCTTCGGTAGAGATAAAAACCTACAAATATTTATAAAATATAAAATATAGTTTTACAGGATTTTTCGGTTATTTATAGGAATAAAAGAAAACTTTTCGCAATCCAGTGCTACTTTTTCGAGAAAAATTCAATGGTGAAGTTAAAAGTTAGCTACCTCGATTCGTTCGGGAAATATCAACTGAAATATTGTGAAAAATAATTTTTTGTGAAAATTCATTTTCGGCCGATATTTCCCAAATGAATCCAAGTAGCTAACTTTTGTCTTCACTTCTCGAAAAAGTAGTACTGGGTAGGGATGCTCAAAACAGTTAAATGAATCGATTCAATCGAATCGATTCACATGAATCGATTCAATTTAAACACGTAGAATCGATTCGATTCAATACATACACATTACCAATTTCTATTCTTCAAATTAAAACTTATGTCGCAGCACCATATTTTATGATTCCACTGCAGTATTTACAACGAACAGATTTGCTGTTATCAGTAATAAAATGCTTCCACACTTCACTTGTTTTAGAAGGCATTGTTCTTCTCTCACACTCAAATACAACAATACAAGATACCTATATACAGTCGCGGACAGAAAATTTCGGATGTCAGTGTCATTCCACTGACGTAAAAGTTAAGAAATGCCTATATGTGTACGTCAGATAGTGACACTGACATCCGAAATTTTCTGTCCGCCACTGTACCTACTGTGCAAGTGTGCAACGCAAATTTTTACTCGTTAATGGTCAAAGAAATTTCAGTAATTTGAAATGGTCTGTTTTATGCCTTGTACTTTCGCTACCCGCAATTTTATCATTTTGAGTTATTGGCTGCCAGTAACTTATAGATGGCCCGGTGATAAAAAATTGGTTGTATGTCCACACCTGTCTGATTCGCTTCTTGAATCGATTCACACCATATTGAATCGTTTCGATTCTTTCGATGCATCGCTTGCAAAGAATCGATTCAACTATAAATCGATTCGATTCTGAACATCCCTAGTACTGGGTTGCAAAAACGGTTTTCTTTTACTCCTATAAATAACCAAGAAACCCTGTAAAACCATCAAAAATAGTCCACCCGGTACTTACTTATCTATTGCAGAGTCTAAACGCCAAACCACAAAACCGATTGGGCCAAACTGACAAGTAAATAGTAATTTCATGATGATCAATTCGAATGTTTCAAATTTTACCAAAACAAAACTGTGATATAACATGAATAGGCGATTTCTCGCGATATACTTAAATCGCTAAATGTATCATTAATTTAGTAATGAAATTTGCTTGTTTTAAACAATGTAGTAACGACGTAACGACAGCGACTAAATTGTAATGAAATCATTACAATTATAACGATTGTGGCAACCCTGATCAGTAGGGACAGCTAGGGGTTTCTGGCACTACAGTTTCTGAGTGCGCATGTGCGAAAACTGGCGGACTTTCCACAAACGCCCGCGTGTGGCGCACCGGTGAATTCATCAATTGCTTTTAAGCGGGCGTTTTTTAATTCAGCATTTTGTGTGATGGATGCGGAAAGATGAGAAAGAATGAACAGAAAACCATCTTTGTTAGATTATAATGAATTTATGTTGTGTAGAAAGCCTGAAGTTGTGTAAAACAACATCGCATTCTATGATTTGCTTGCAATCATTTCTATCCGTGCCGTTTTTTCAACCAGTGACATCTAGTAGCAATAAAATGAAAGCCCGCCAGTAACGGCCATATTGGCTCTGAAAACGGTAGTATGAACTTCAAAGGTGCCGACACGAGCTGTCCCTACTGATTGATAAATATACTGTGGCCGAAGGCACAAGCGTCGTACCAACAAATCAAAATAAATTACCGAAAAATCTAGAAATTAATTAAATATTAAAGGGCCTAGTATAAAGGCAGGGCCTATTTTAAAAATCAAAACATTACATACGCACAGAGTGAGCAGATTCAACTGAGCGCGCCATGTGCTATGTTGGTATCAAAAAAAATTCCTAGATGGATTTGTGTTCTACAGTTTGCAAGCCTAGGCCTACTTAATCGTTTGTGCCCCTCATTTTGGCTTTGGCTTTTGTGTTTTCAATCATTTCTAACTGCCTTTTCAAAGACTGTAATTTAGTCTAAGGCTACATTTACATTCAATTTCGTGCCAGCACGAATTCGTAACACAAAAGTTTGACGTGTGCTTTCACGTCAAACTTTCGTGTTACGAATTAATGCTAGCACGAAATTGAATATAAATGTAGCTTTAGTAGTACGTGTTTGTTAAGTAAACCGAGCACGCAAACTGTATTCTCTGCCCCTTTGGGGACCTCTCTGATACCAACCCCGCCTAATCGAATCCGCTCACTCCGCTTCGTTTTCGTCGCGTTAGAAAGAGGGCGGTTTACATTCGCTTTCATCTTCTTTTATACGTTTGGCAATTAATACAAGAATCTACCCTGTAACGCCTCTCGAGTTGAACTGTCACATTTGCCATTTGGTTTGATACCTACCGATTTGCAAATTGCATTACATTTCCATAAGGGTATCAAACAGTATGGCGTCCTTTCTGACACTGACGTTTAGGTGACGCTACTTATAGCATTTTCGATTCATCTGCACCGATTGCACTCAGTGTGTATTTACATCTTCCTTTAACCTCATGTAATAAAACGAGATGAAGATATTCTGAGTCCGCATTAGTGCAGTCAATCGACAACGCTATTAGGTCTGTTCGATAGCTCTACACTTTTTACACCAACCGCTCCTGAGAGAGTGAGATGTATATAATTAATGCGAGTAGGAGTGAGAAAAATAGAGAAAAAGGTGTTAAAAGTGTAGAAAGTGCAGAGCTATCGAATAGACCTATTATACTGTGATAGTGTCATCAGGGTCGCCAACTGTTCTGTGCTCGGAAATACCCAATAATTTTCGATTAAACCGCCAATTTCAGGCCTCACCCAGAATAGGAGTAGCCATCGGCGATCAAATACTGAACTTGAGTTCAATTGCCCACCTATTCGATGGCCCCCAGCTAAAAGACAACCAGCACGTCTTCTCCGAGGTAACCGCCCCCCCCCCCAACTCTGCGTGATGCAAACCTTTAAGACTTGACGTTTCAGACGACACTCAACGGCTTCATGAGGCTGGAGCCGAAAGCGTGGGAGGAAGCGAGGAATAAATTGCAGAGTTTATTGTCCGTGGATAATCCAGTGTTGCAAACCCCCGAGTTAAAGTCCAAGTAATTTTTTGTTGACTTTTATTATAGCTGCGTTCGTTTATTTAACTCCGTTCACTCGTATTTTTGTCTCTCTCTTACTTATATTAAACCTTATTCGCTCTCACCATGTGAATAAATGGATTCAGCTTATAAAAGTGTATTGTAGGGTTTTCACCCCGCAGTCGGAGGCGACGATGCATTTGCCGGCGAAAATCGGAGATTACACGGATTTCTACTCGTCGATCCACCACGCGACGAACGTCGGTGTTATGTTCAGGAGCAAGGAGAATGCGCTGATGCCAAATTGGTGAGTTGCGCAGGGAAAACCCCCAACTCGGTTTCAAGATTTCTTCTGATTGCAGGAAATATTTACCAGTTGGTTACCACGGGCGCGCAAGCTCAGTCGTAGTTTCGGGAACGCCAATTAAAAGACCCCATGGCCAGACTGTAGTGGTAGACGGTAATCAATTTGGCCGTTTTTAGAATAGGCAACCCGTCAATCAAATCAGAAACAAGTTCGCGCCTTTAATATGTAATAAAAGCACACGCAAGTAGAATGGGTTGCCTATTTTCAATTTTCAAGGCGCTTAATGCTTTTATAATCCATGATATGGGGGTGGCCTATCCACCAGGATGTAACCAACTAATTTGTTACAGGAACACCCCCGGTGTTCGGCGCGTCCAAACTGATGGATTTCGAGCTTGAAGTGGCGTTCTTTGTCGGGGGCCCACCAACTAAACTGGGGGAACCCGTGGATGTCAACAGGGCTCAGGATCACATTTTCGGTTTTGTTTTGATGAACGATTGGAGCGGTAAGTGAATTATTAAAGGGAGGGGTGATTTACTAATCGCAGAATGCAGCCAGGGACATACAGAAGTGGGAGTATATACCGCTGGGCCCCTTCACCGCCAAGAACTTGGGCACCTCCATTTCCCCCTGGGTCGTTACTACTCTCGCACTGGAACCATTTAAGGTGGATAACTTCCCCCAGGATCCCGCGCCTTTTCCTTATCTGAGTCATTCTGATCGGTTTAATTTCGATATTAATTTGCAGGTGGATATTAGACGTAAGTAATTTTTATTTTACAATCGTCGGATAAGCATTATTCTTAGAATAACATGAAAGGATATTCGACGAACAGTTATTCTGTTCTTATTGCACGATTAAGTTGGCATTAAAAGTCGCCGCCGCCAGTACTACTTTTCATCGCAGAGGTTTCGCTGTCGCCATCAGCACAGGTGGCGCTGCAATCGCTGCTATTACGGCCGCTCTTATTATTCAAAGTAGGGGTTAGTTGATTAGCGACAATTACGAACGCGTGATAAATAAAAAACTAGTGCAACACATTCGGGGAATTTAACAGAAACTAAAATATTCTGTGACGCCTGAATTTTAAAACTTACTTTGAGTAGTTCTGTTGCATCACGCCTGGGGGGCGCAGTGGTCGCGCATTTTCCAATTTCAATTAAAAAAATTGTCTAATTTCAGCTAAAGGCTCTTCTGCTTCGACGACGGTATGCAGATCGAACTACAGGCATTTGTATTGGACCGCAAAGCAACAGCTGGCTCACCACACTGTGACAGGTTGCAACTTGAACCCCGGTGATTTACTGGCCAGTGGAACTATCAGTGGAGACGTAGGTATGAAATGTCTTTTTCTTGCAACTACGTCAAATTTTACGCTCGACAGACTTCCGATTCGTTTGGATCCCTCCTGGAACTATCGTGGAAAGGGACCAAGCCCATCACGCTGAACGATGGGACGCAGCGGAAATTCCTGCAAGACGGCGATACCGTGATCATGAAGGCGGTGTGTGAAGGCGACGAATACAACGTTGGATTTGGGACGTGCGTCGGGACGCTGCTGCCTGCGTGAACGTATTGTAATTATTGTAATTTCTTGCAAAAAAATATATTTTCATGTAACTTGGACTTATCATTATAAGACTCTTAAATTACTGCTAGAAAATTGAATTGAAATCAAAACGAATCCTCGATATAAAGCGTAATGTAAGTAAGTTCCTGGTTCCAAATACTTTTATGATAGAACTCCAGCGTCTAAAATACAATTGACATTTCTAGGATCCTATTTATTAAATTTAGCGAAGTAAGTGTGTTACAAATTACAAACAATAGTTTGTGACCGAATTTTATGTATGTACCCCCACGACATACAGCGGCCATTTTTAATTACCAATTTGGACAAGAAATCAGCTGACTCCTCCCGTCTATTCTTTGCTCGTTGGTCCACATGCGTAAACGTCAGCAAATGTGAGGTTATAAAAGAAAGATCGTTGAATTTAAATTATCTGTGGTAAAAATGTCGGAAAAGACTCCAGTAAAAAGCGCGCAAACACCCGAAGCAACGACCTCCCCCGTTTTACGTGAGAAAACCAGAATTAAAACGACATTAATAAAAAATTACGTGCGTTCGTTGCAGTGCACCAAAGCCCCATCGCAGCGTCGCCCCAACAAAACTTGACAGGACTGCCCCGAGTTGCGAGGGACATAGCAGCCGACGTGTACAATAACGTCCAGAAATGGAACGAGTGTCACGTTCGGGGCGCGAAATTATTACAACAGATAATCAACGTACTGTCTGACAGTGACAACAAGCAGCGTCCCCCCGAATTAGAGAAGTTGATCGGGGACCTGTACATAGTCGTGCAGCAATTGACGATCTCCCTGAAGGCCCTGAGCTTCCTGTCCACGCAAATACAGGCTTTGGCGAAACTGCACAATGCACCTCATCCCTTGTTTATATCCCTGAGCTGCGAGCAGCTGAGCAATCTGGTTTCTGACGTCGCATCCGCTTATAAAAATGAGTTTAAGGTTGTGTAAAGACGACGCACTTTGTTGCTGCGCATCTAACTGCATGTCATGGTTTCAGGTGAAAGAGTACGTTCTTGAAAACGTCGCGTATTCTGCAACTAAGAGCGAAGCCATGTTTCATGCCGCCTGCTGGGCGCATCAGCTGAATATCACCGACGGTGTGAATCTTAAATTGGAGGCGTTGTTGGTGGAGACGGGCCATCGAAAAGTATCTTAATTTATTTATTTATTTCTTTTACAAATTACGTGTATCGTTCCTACTACTGTTTGAGACGTGCAAGTCTCGAGAAGCAGTAACGCAGAACTGTTACGGAGGGTAAATATGAACCTTGAAATGAAAAGAAATAACTTGTGCAGATTTTGAAGAGAAACTTTACTCTGTATTTAAATTGTCACTTAAATTTGATCTTATTATACAGGGGATATTAAATCTTATGTTTATGAAACTGGGCCTAATTTCTGACAGTTTATTAACGACTTGAAGTTAATGAATTTTCTTTAGAAATTTATGAACGCATCCTAGGGTGCAACTGTAGACATAGTATCCGAACGCAACCCCGATTTAATTCGAGGATGTCTCAGCATCAGCAGTGTTGGCAAGTCTGGTGAAATTTCACTAGATCTCGGTGTTTCTGAAATGACTTTCAATTCAACTTGATCATTATATGAAATAATTAAAATGTCACTGTTAATTACCTACTGGTGGATTTCACAAACGTTGCTTAAATTTAATCAAGCGTTAAAAAGTAAACGTTGCTATAACTACATGTGCTGAAGGTATAGGAATGATTACTCTTAATCAATGATTAAATTTAATCGACTTTTATGAAACCCAGCATACATGTATTAAATATCACGGACCATATTTTTTCAATATTCATGGCCTGCTCTAAGCTCTGGTTTATTTTATTTTCTATCGCGTAGTAGAATTATGACGATGCGTAATTTTTATAATTTATTTTAAACTTTAACATTAATAGTAAAATAAACAGTAAACAAGATTTGCTTTTCAAATTTCAATTTAAGTGATTTTTCTTGGTTCCATCCAAAATCTTGATTTGGCAACGATGCATCTGAAGTTGGCTGCGTTCGTGTAACCATAGTGCTCTGAATGTCGCCATTTATATGTCATCAAATGTCAAGAGCACATTATAAAGATGATTAAAGCTAAGGTCACATGCATTGCGGATACGCAAAATTTTTATTGCGGATCGTTTCTGATTGGTTCATTATGTATATTTCAATCAAAATGAACCAATTAGAAACGATCCGCAATAAAAATTTTGCGCATCCGGAATACATGTGAACTTAGCTTTATAAAGGCGTTTTCGAAAATTCGGTCGGAGCAGTCAGGTTCTTGGAAAAGCATTCGTTTATTAAACCTGGTTACTTGTTCTGCATTCGAAAATTAGTACAGGTACGCAACCCAAGTAACTCTAATCATTGAGTAGAGTTACATAGGTTCTATTATGAGGTTATGTTCAGCTGCTTCCTTTTTTGAAGTTTGGGTAATTTGAAATGTGTGTGTCATGTACTAACGAATAATTTTAATTAAAGTGTTTAATTAATATTTGTGAATTATTTTGCACAAAATGACGGGTTTGCCAAATTTGGCCAGATGTGATTATTATGATACTGACTTGACACTTGACATTCGCGTTCAAAGATTCTCCAACCTGACTACTAACCTGCTAGGGTTAATCTTTCCAATACGAGTTATTTTCCGAAAACGCCTCAGGTAATTACCCAGTAGCGTCTCTTAAACGTCAGTGTCAAAAAAAGACGCTATACTATTTGATACCCGTTTGAAAGTGCAATGTAATTTGCAAATCGGTAGGTATCAAACAAAATGGCCAATGTGACAGTTATACTCGCCACTGTGTCAAGAGCATCAGTGTTGCCAACGGACTTTCACAAAAGTCAACAATATTGAGCGTAAATAATCACTAGAAGTAGGAAATAATTCACTAAAGATTTCACTGAAGCGCAAATGCCGAGAAAATGGGCGCGTTTAGCGAACCGCAGCTGCTGAGTTGCTTACTCAGCAATCGTTTGTGATTGGCTATTACCTTAATGTGAACCAATCACAAACGATTGCTGAGTAAGCAACTCAGCAGCTGCGGTTCGCTAAACGCGCCCATTCTAATCATTTTTTTGAACATATTGATGGCGGATTTAACAAACGTTACTTAAATTTAATCATCCGTTAAAAGTAAACGTTGCCATGGTTACATGTGTTGAAGGTATAGGAGTGATTGTTCTTAATCGATGATTAAAGTTAAGTGACGTTTGTGAAATCCAGCGTAAATATTTTAATTTTAATTCTAGTTGATTAGTGTTGCCAACTTTTTTTTTGTTTAAATTTTGTTCATTTGTTTTCCTTGTTTTGGCACCTTTCCTTTCAGTTTTTTTTTTTCTTTATTAATTTATTCATCTAGTCAGTTGTGCCGTAAAATCGATTGTCTTTTGTTTGTATTGTTTTTCAAATTTTATTATTTCGTATTTTTTTTTAAATTCTATTTTTTTCTTGCTTTCTCATCATTCTTCTTATTTTTGTTTTTTAATTTACTAATTTATTACATTGTGCTGTAAAATCGACCGTCTTTTGTTTTTACATATTATTTTTGAAATTGTTTTTATTTAATTAATTTTTATTACGTATTAAATATTATATTTTGTCACAATTCTTTTCAAACATTTTTTCTTTTAATCATTTTACTGAATATATTAAATATTAAACTACTGATTTTACCTAATTGTATATGTGTCCCTTTTACACTTTATGTATTGTGACGTACGTATACTATTGACATATCACATCTAATTTTTAATTAGCAAGTGAATAAACTTTCTTGATTTTGATTTGATTTGATTTAAATTTTGTTGATCAGTGCTGCCAACTTATTTTTTTTTAATTTTGTTGATTTGTTTTTTTTTGTTTTGTCACCTTTCCTTTCAATTTATTTTATTTTTTTTATTTAAAAATCTACTCAGTTGTGCCGTAAAATCAATTGTCTATTGTTTGTATTGTTTTTTAAATGTTATTATTTCGTATTTTCAAAAGTTCTATTATGTACATATGTATTTCATTTTCTTTGCTTTCGCATCGCTTTTTTTTATTAATTTTTTTAAGTTTATTAATTTATTAAATTGTGTAGTAAAATCAGTTCTTTGTTATTTTTTTAAAATTTGTTTATATTTGAATTTTCGTTATTTTATTTTGTCACCATTCTTTAAATTTTAATTCCAATTGGTCAGTGTTGCCAACTTATTTTTAAAATTTTGTTCATTTTGTTTTGTTTGTTTCGTCACCTTTTCTTTCAGTTTTTTTTCCAAATTTATTAAAAATAATCTATTCAATTATGTCATAAAATCGATTGTCTTTTGTTTGTACGGTTTTTTAAAATTTTATTTCCTATTTTTTAAAAATTTTGTTTTTTATTGCTCTCTCGTCGTTCTTTCTATTTATTTATTTTTAAATTTATTAATTTATTACATTGAGTTGTAAATTTTTTTCTTATTATTTTTTATTTGTTTATTTCTGAATTTTTATTATTTTGTCACCATTCTTGTCAAAAAAAAAATTTAAATCATTTTACTGAAAATATTAAATATTTAAATTTGAATTCCGGTTGATTAGTGTTGCCAACTTATTTTGTTCATTTGTTTTCTTTGTTTTGGTTTTTTAAATTTTATTTCGTATTTTTTAAAATTCTATTATGTATTTCATTTCTTTGCTTCCTCATCGTTTTTTTTTATTATTACTTTTTCAATTTATTAACGTATTAAATTGTGTTGTAAAATCGATTGTCTTTTGTTATTACATATATTTTTTTTTAATTTCTTTATTTCTGAATTTTTATTATTTTATTTATAAACCATTTTAATTTTTTTTTTAAATACAAGGTGATGCAGAATAAGTGCACAAAAATTCAATGTAAATTTCGCAAAACGCCCATGCCAGTTAGAAGTCGTCTCAAATGATGATGTAAAACATTACATTTAGAATAGTTATAGCTATGCTGTAAAAATAATATAATAAATAAATAAATAAAAATATGTAGATACATAATTATTTAAAATGTTCTCGAAGCATTAAGTAATAACTGGTAATAGAGTCCATGGAATTTATGAACGCATCCCAACGAACACACTCGCTGCGGTAGCACAGTTTCTGAACGCAACCCTTACGTATTTCGAATTTCGAATAGTTCAAGGTTGTCAATGTCAAACTGATGTTTGTATACCAAGCGTACAGAGTTTTGAAGAAGTTTATCGTTTTATCATGTGAAATATGCATTTAAAACGAATTTAATAAGCAATGCCGAGCACGTATGTATTGTTCGAGTAATTAGTTCCGGGGCCACACGCGATTATGATGGCTTCCGACTCGAAAGCCGAGTACATACAGAAACCCAGCTCGGAGCTTACGCAGAACATAAAGAAGACGCAGATAAACCTGTTCCCCAAGCAGGCCGAGTGCTCTTACGTTTCCTGCTACTGGTGAGTGTGCTCCTTTCATTTACCCTATCTCGCTGCAGAATCTATGCACTTCAATGCAATCAATAATTAAGTACTGCAGCAAGCTTTGTTTTTGTTGTGTTGTTTCGGTTTAATTTAATAAGAATCGCAATTAGTTAGTTAAGAAATGGGGTTTTCTTTGCCACCCCAAAAATAACTTGCGTATTTCAGCGAGGAAAACGTATACAAATTATGCCAGGACGTGCTCTCGAGGCATTCCGGCGAAGTGCAAAAGTGTTTTGTGGTTTTCATTTCGAACTCCAGTCGCACGGTACCCCTCTGGAGGCAGAGAGCCGGTAGAGACGAAGATAGATTAGTAATATGGGTGAGTCTCTTTGAAATATAGTTTTAAACGAATCTGACCGATTACATTCAAGGATTACCACGTCATATTCCTGTATCACCCGGAGCCGGAAAAATGCCTCATATACGACTTAGACTCGGAGCTCCCGTTCCCGACGTACGTTCACAAGTATGTCACGGAAACATTCCGAACGGACCACATTTTAAAACCGGACTACTTCAGGTATCTCTTCCTTTAATCTTCTTCTCATGCTCTAAAGTTGTGTGTATTTTGCAGATATTTCCGTGTGATCCCGGCTTCCGAATTCTTAAGAGAGTTTGCGTCCGACAGGCGACACATGAAGCGACCGGACGGGTCTTGGATCAAACCTCCACCCAATTATCCAGCAATAACAACGCCTTGTGAGTATTACCAACCTTCTTCACTTAGGACTGTGGTTTGAGTGATTTCGTTTAAGCAAACACCCACAATCTCGAAGACTACATACAAATGGATACAACGAAAGGCCCGGGGCAGGTGTTCAACATGACCCAGTTCGTCCAGAAATTCTACAAGCCTGCAACGACATAGCTTTACTTAACGAAGAAGAAATCTAAGTCAATTTATTCATGTGCTCTTATAAATTACAAGTTTGTAGGGAGAGCAATGATACCAACTTGCGCTGAAACTCGTCGGCGTTTTAAAGCACGTAATCCTTTTGAGATCCTAACATTGTTACACTCCGTTTAGATGTTGTTCTTTCCTGTTTCTTACTACGCATACGGATCTGTCTTGTAATCGTCTTTGGCCCCGGGTGTTTGTCGTTGTGCTTTTAAAAGAATTCTTTCACATCTATTTCAATACTCTTGCAATTTTTTCATTAGTAAGTACATGTTCTAAATACATATGTATATGTATTAATGTTATGAGCGATGGTTTAAAAATGATCTTGTGGGGGTTTGTTTTGGATAAAGAAAGAGATGTCGTCTTACGCCCCAGCTACATTCTAAAAAGAAGTAATACCAAAAAAAAATAATGACGTTTTGTAATCGTTAAGACTGCACATTTGCCTTCCATTTTTCTCTTCTTATACACAAATTTTGCGTGCGTTTTTAACATAAGGGGATGATGCAGTGAATTTAGTGCGTCGCCTTATACTTTCGTTTTACTTTTCGTGGTTTCATAGCTGATTTTTTGATTCGATTGGTTTCGAAAAGGCCTAATAAATATAACGTGGATGTTAATCGTGATGTAGCCTGTGGCGTTTCTTTTGTATTTACATTCGTGAAAATAAAAGATATTTTACACGGTGTAATTGTTTTATAAAATTTGGCTTGATAAATAAATTGTCACTTAAAAAAGCAGGAGGTATTTTTTCATTCGTCGATTGAACGCGACGTTACCACGATCCTGCACTGATTGAAAAAAAAAAAATTAAACTTTAAATATACACGAGGTCAGTTGCTGACGTCACAACGCATTTAACATTACAGAGTTGGGGGGAATGAGCAATCCTACAGCGTTAATTATCTTTTCGCTCAGTATGCAACAATTGAACCCCCCCCCCCCCCCCTCAAAACAAAAAGCATAGACAATAGATTACGAATGTGGGCAAGTTATTGATTTTTAAATTAAGGAATGTAATGGAGGAGATGACTTGCAAACCCAAACTAAAATAACGAAATAACAACAAGTAAAACACAATTTGTTTCTCGAATACGTGGAAAGTAATCTAGGTTTCTCTTTAATAATTCAGAAAATAAGGAATGAATTATAAATGTAAGAAAATTTATTGATTTCCACCGAACGCACGGGATAATGTAAACAATCGACTCCTTCATAGGGCCCATTTTAGCTTGAACTGTTTAATAGGTCAAGCAGTGCTTGCAAAATTGATTCCACCACTTAACATTATGTCACTCTATACTCTCTATTATGTCTCTGGAGCTTGGAGGAGGAGGAAATGAACTATGCTATACTAAAGTATGGCTATGACTCCAGACAATTCAACAACTAACCAAAAAGACAGAAGTGATCTAGTCGCTTACTGGAGCGTGCCCCTTTACGATGGGGTGCACACCGTAGAATTCGAACATGGGACGACCACAGGGAAGAGAGTCCTGCGAGTGGATGGCCAAGTAAGTCATTAAAGCAATGCGGCAGACAAACAATAAAAAGCGTAGGAGGTTTTAAGGAGGGATTGGATGTTCAAGTTGGTCGGTGACGAGAGGTTCACATTGGGGGCCCAGAAAGTGCGCTGCGCATTGATAGTGGACCCGGTTCCCAACTTCGCTTTCTCTTACGGCTTGCTTGTGGAAGGAAAGCCGCTGGAAAAATTCACCGAGAAACAAAACCGGAACCTGAGATCATGGGCCGTCCTGTCCAACGCAAAGAGGTACAGGGTCGTTTTCGGTAAGTGCTTCCTCTGAAGTGGCACTCGACTGATCGCTCGCTTTCAGAAAAGCAAAGCCTAGACGTATGGGTGAACGGTGACAGAATAGAGGCCGAGAGCTCGTTCGCTGATAAGGGCACGGAGATGAGGTTCGAGTTGGATGGTGCGGAGGCTGTGATAAAAGCCACGACGACCACCAAGAAGGAGGGGGTCATTCACGACCTTTACGTCAACGGGAATGTCGTTAACGAAGAGTTGAGTTTGTAAATTGAAATTCTATTCAATTTAAAATTGTGTTTGAGCGTGATTTTTAATTTCTTCCGTCCCCCTCCTGTTTTCACTTCCAATATCTCCCGGGGGGAGAGAGGGGGGCTTTAAAACAATTGAATATAACAGCCACTTGTTTTTCTAACATTACTATAACGTGTGAATTCAAATGAAAAGTCACTAACTTCATGAGTGTTAGGAATCTGAAAATATATTCGACTTAAAGCTAAGGGTCATTCTAAATATTAAAAAAAAATAATTGATTTTCCTGTAAACTAATGGGGGTCTGTAAGAGCTAAAATTTTAACTTGACGTCGTTTTTAAAGGAAAATTCAAGGTCGGTTAACATTTTAAACAAACTCGTCAAGAACAACGTTTAATTGTCGCCCTTAAACTTTATAATTTTTTTTAAATAAGAATGAAATGTACAAACTATGCGATGCTGCTCGCGTTCGAGGCAATCCTCGGCCATAGATCCGCACACTCCTTCGCAACCGGGCCCGTAATAGCGGAGCCTTTCATTTCGCCCTTGTTGTTGACGATGACCCCTGCATTATCTTCGAAGTAAATAAACACGCCGTCCTTCCTGCGGAAAGGCTTGCGCTGTCTGATGACGACAGCGGGCATGACCTTCTTGCGAAGCTCGGGCTTACCCTTCTTGACCGTTGCAACGATCATGTCGCCAGAGCCGGCGGCTGGAAGGCGGTTGAGGCGACCGCCGATGCCCTGCACGGCTATGACATACAAGTTCTTGGCTCCTGCAACGCAATCATTAGGTTAAACTTTGCTTTTCGTGGTTACGAAGAAAATTACCTGTGTTATCAGCGCAGTTAATGACTGCGCCGACGGGTAGACCCAACGATATCCGGAACTTGGCCCCCGCGGAACCACCACGTCCTGAAAACACGTAAATATCAAAACATAACCTCACATATGGTCACATCGAAAATCATCGCGAGACGTACAATTATCAACGAAAATCAACTGCGTGCACGGCACGATTCACCCCAATTAAAAAAATCTCATTTTTGGGGGCGATTACTTAAACAAATGACCGCGAATTTAAACCACAACGCAAACATCAAAACATAACCTCACACATGATCACATCGAAAATCATCGCGAAACGCACAAATATCAACGAAAATCAAATGTGTGCACGACACGATTCGCCCTGATTAAAGAAATAGCTCATTTTTAGGGGCGATTGCTCAAAAAATCGCGAATTTAAATCACGACGCGAAACTCACCTCTTTTAGACATTTTGACGTTTCGTTAAAAGGAAGCCGCTTCTTCTTCTTGCTTCGCTTGTTTCTCGCTCGTTACGTCACTGCCGGTGGCCGTCAAAATTCAAATTTCGAACGCGCGTTTTATTTTGAAATTTATTTCGCACAAGAAAAATTCAGGTGATTGAAAATGAGCGCCGTAGACTCGAAGGAGAGCATCCATAGCGGCGCGGGGGAGAAGTTCAGCGACGCGACCGGTAAAAACTTCAACAGGGTGACGTCGTGTAGGCGACTTTTCAATTTGCGTTGTGTTTCAACTTCAAGATCTGCCGCCCGAAGGCACGGAAACCGCCGTCGACGAACTGGAAGAGGATAAATCGATTGAGGATTCGCAAGGTGCGGGGGAATTGATTAAAAGCGAGAAATCCGAAACTGGGGAAGAAAAAACCCAGGAGCAGGTTCAAGCCAGGATCAAAGCGAACGCCGAAGATATAAAGCGAAAGTTTCCATTCATCGTATGGATTATAATCTACCTATAAATATGTAGAATCGACCGATCATTTTTGTTGATTGTAGGAGGACGATGGGAAATGTCATTTGTGCAAGTACTTTTATACGGTAGGAAATGAAAGTTTACTTATACATGGTAAGTGATAGTTAATAAATTATGTACTTTTATTTATATCACTGTCCAAGCTCAAGCGGGTAAAAAGTGGTTACTTCAAAATACGTCACTAGTTTAGGGTTGGTGACATGAAAAGTTGCGACACGTTCCAGACGGTTGGCCACACTGTTTAACAGTAGTTATGTCATACGTCAAACATGGTAAAGTAAACAGATTCGCAGTGTGCCTATTATTATTATATAAAACTGTTTTATTTTATCTAACCACGCTGACATGAGTCTAATTGATAAAATCCAGTTAGAACTAGGGGGTATTTCGATTTAGTCAACTTTGCGTTTGCTCTGATCATAACCTGTCGAATTTCAGCTCAGGAACCTTGGCCGAAAGATGTGAAACTCTTCCAGCCGTACGAAATCGAACAGATCCTGCTTCCGGACAACGCCAACTGCCTGGCGGTCCAGGCGTACCTGAAAATGTGCAACCTCGACTTCCAAATCGAATCTCGGCCCAACGCCGAGTACATGTCTCCGTCTGGGAAAGTGCCTTTTATTAAGTGCGGAGCTTTCGTGGTGTCCGAACTCGAAGGAATCGTGGCGTTCGTCAATCAGAAAGGCATATCACTCACCGAGGATTTGGAACCCGATCAGAAGTCGGACTTGCGCGCTTATATGTCCTTGATTGATCACGTCCTGGGTAACGCTGAGGTAATAAAGTCTTTTTAATTCAGATTGCAATTACCGTACGGTTCTAATTTGTAGACGTATGTGTGCTGGTGTGATGTGGAAACGTACAGGGAAGTCACCAAGCCTAGGAACGGCTTCGTGTACCCGTGGCCTTTAAATTTAATTCAGACCTGGAGCAAGCGGTCGAGGGAGATTAAGAGGTTGAAGACGTTGGGCTGGTACGACAAGACGTTGGAGGAGGTGTTCCAGGAAGTCGAAACTTGCTGTCAAGCTCTCACCGATCGCTTAGAAAATAACACATACTTCTTTGGCGATAAGTAAGTAGCTAATAGTGTTATGAGTTTCATTCTGAATGCATCTACGTACCGGACAATTCTGTTTATATATAGTTTATTTACATTCCTTGCATTTTTTATTACTATAATGGATATGTTCTATTTATATAAAAATACTGTTTCTTCTATTCAAAAATAATACTTTTTAAGAGGTAGGGTCGAGATATTCATCTACTATTAAACTTATTCGACGAATAACTTTAATAGAAAATGGACATCTCGGCCCTAAGTGCGGAGATATCCATCTCTTAATAAACTGGCTAATATATAGTTATTAGACGAATAACTACCATAGAAACAGTTCATAAGAAATCTTATCAACAATTTAGAAAAATCAAGTCATTCATCGAGTAAGTTCAATAGGAGATGGATATCTCAACCCTAAGGAAAATATTTATCTTTGCAGTGCGTTTCAGATCACACAGAAGTGTACGAACCAATTAAATCAGAAATTGACGCAGGATTATTAATCTCTTTTAGATTTACTGAATTGGACGCCCTAACTTACGGACACATTTGCGCGATACTTACGACTTGTCTCCCCGCTGGGCAGAACGGATTGGCCTTCGCTGTAAAAAAATTCGACAAACTCTTGGACCACTGCAAACGTATCGACAGGAAAATTATGGGGAACAAGAGGGACTTTAAAGTACACTATTGGTTCGGAGCTGACGTTGTAATCGATCAGGTTTGACACGGATTCCATAAGTATTTAATAACATTGATGTGTGCCGTGTGTATAGAATGGAAAGGGAGACGAGTTGCAAGAAAATTCTTCCTCCGTCGATGTTGAAGTGTTGGCCGAAGCTAACGAAGCAGGAGAAGAAATTAAAGAGAGTGAAGGCAGCAGTGAGATTTAAAACGTACTTTTTTTCTCTTTGCAGACCGACCGAGTTGGACGCGTTAGTTTTCGGCCACCTCTTCACAATCCTCACCACACCGTTACCCAATTTGGAGCTGGCGAACACTGTGAGAAAATTCCCCACATTGATAAACCTCGTTAAGAAAGTGGAGAAGGATTATTTTAAACGTGAGACCGAACACTAGTTTATTTAAATTTATGTAGTGCTCTTTACTTTAAGTACACGTTTTAATTAAACCACCAGGGAAGTTTTATTGCACTAACTTCTCTCTCAAGAGTACCTTTTTTTTATTAATCATACGTGTTAAAAATATTACAATTTTTTGAAGCACCTTACTTAATTCATTTCGTATAAATTCGGTTAAAGCAATCTTTAAAATTAGGTTTCGGTTAAGAACCAGAACTGCATTTCTTCCTACAAAAGTGCGAGGAGAGGATATTTACAGGCAAAACAAAAATAAAGAAATGCACTGTGATTCAGAACCATGGCGAACAACACACACACACGTGTGCGTTCGTCGATTGGATGCGTGTCGAGTTCGCTAAAAGCGCGAGTCGGGGTTTTTATCAAACTCGAGCGCCTAAATTACATTGTAAAACCCTCCACCGTTTTGTTATACGTATATTATCACGATATGTCAGTGGCATCGCCGTTTCCAACCAAGGTTGAAAGGTATTTAAATTAAAATAAAGAGTAAGCGATGCCCCTACAATTAAAAGATTTTTTTTTGTAAAAAAATTACTGAAATTATTACGGAGACCGTATGACGTTAACTATTATTGAGCAGACACAGTTTTCACAGTCTCTATTCGTTCGTGTACTTGACTAGTGATGCGCGTGTTATGTTATTCACAATCAGTTTATAAATAAATGTAGGTATCCAAAGAGAACTGTGAAGGACGTGTTTCTGTGACAAAAAACTATCAGACAGGGAAAGACCATTGCAGTTATAAAGTTCGTTGTAGTGCAAGACGAGCAGTAAAGTTTAAATAATTACGTTGACGTCACGTTTGTTATACCACAGATAATAGATCTCTCCAGATAGGCCAACGACATAGGAACGAACGCTCCAAAAAAAAAAAAATAGGAGTGACATCTATTGAGTATTTAACAAAGTTCGAAAACTGCTAATTTCGAAGCTCAATTGGCTTATTTACCGCCAGATGTCTCTTTTAATAACAGAGTAAAGTGGGGCTAAGATGAGTTGATGTAACGTACGGTTATAATACGTTGTTAGTCCTCCTTTTAAACTTTGCATTGCACTACTTTACATTTACAGGTTTCGGTTTTCCACTCTGCTCTTGTAGTGGTAGCGCCACCATGTATTTGGTGAGCCAATTTCTAATTTAATCATATATGATATTGGCCATCTGTAAAGCTCTTTTATCTGTGGTTGTACATAAAAAAAAGAATACTGAATGTATGATGCAACAATGGCCGATGTGCGTCGGTGTCTTTTAACTGCTGTGACTGTAGGCAGTGTTCGTGTAGGGTCCGCTGTAGATTGAGCTGCTCGGATTCGACGACGTCTTTTTCGTCCTTCTCCTCGTCAGAAGGCATAAGATGGCGGCGATGACGCACAGCATTAAAATCAGACCGGCGATGCATATGCCAATTGCAAAGCTCCTTTGCGAGATGCATATGCTATCTTCTGGTGTCTACAAGAAAAAAAGAAAAGCAGATGTTTTAATCGCTGTCGCAATGACGACACGTCTGACGTCATCGATGACGTCTAACGCCTTTTTAAGTTGACTCAACTATACCATTTGCATTATTGGCTCTAATTAATAGCGTTTTCGACTGACTGTTCTAAAGTACTCTAATGGCGTTTTCGATTCACGTGCACGGGTTGCACTCAGTATATTTGCATCTTCTTTTAACCTCATGTAATAACACGAGATGAAGATATTCTGAGTGCGCACTAAGGCAGTCAATCGAAAGCGCTATAAGTGTATAAGTTATTACATGAAGTTAAAACAAGAAGGAGAGTGCTCTAGAGCAGTTTTCTAGTCGAAAACTCTATAAGATTTCGTTTGGTGTGCATGTAGTTCAGATTCGTGTAGAAAATGCAAATGTAATTATCGTCTCAGCTTATGGAAGGATAAATTATCAATGCAAATACATTAAATTAGTCTGTGCGTGACTTACCTTCTCGCTGTAGACAGAATCGTCATCGGAATTGACTTTGGCGAGGTCGTTGGCCTCGTTTACGTAGAGGCCACTAAAGACCTCGATGGTCGCCGGGGTCCCTTCGCTCGTATCGGCGCTGTTCGCCTGCCTACGCAACCGGTTGGACCCCCCGCAGTGGGGCGGCTGCAAGCAAACCCATCGAATTAAAATAAAGACAGCACATGAATTACAATGAGAATGAGTACAATCAGGTTTTTATCGTTTCCTCTCAGATACACGATACACCATCGTGTGAATTAATTCGTGTTCGATTTCGCTTCCGCGTATTCAATGGCCATTGTGTGCTGATCCGATCGGATAAAGGAAATTTTCTTGCGGGAGTTAACGGTACATGCCGTTTTGAGTCAGATTCCTAAAAGCGTTGCTTGCTCGGTTTGCGGAGGTTACACGGGTCGGGGAAAAACGCACGATGTTAAGTGCCTGCATCCAAGGTCAAGTGATGTCAGGCACATTCTTGTTATTTTGCCTTTCAACAATCGAGAATGTGGACGGCGCATTTTTGTTCACGTTAAAACGGAAGGCCGTTGAACTTTTCGAGTTTAGTCATTTTTAGTTGTTGTTTCATTCAGGCCCAGTTTAACAATCGTGGAATAAGGACGGAATAACTGTTAATGTTCCTTCATATCTACGTCACGTTATTCTAAGAATAATGCTCGTCCGACGATAGTAAAACCGAGCCTCAGTCTTCAATACATGAATTTCCAATTTAAGAGTTATTAATTGCGAATGCGTTTAATTTAAAGATAAATTCACGTTTGTCATCACGAGTTCTTTAAGAGCTCGGCGTTAGCACAAAATATGTAATTATAAATAGTCCGAATAGTAAATAAATAAATGTTGTTTATAACGAACTTGGCTATTTTAAAATTCCCGCTCGAACGGGTGACTTATTCATAACCTCAAATTTGAAGGGCACGTTCAGAAATTGCTGTCCGTTCGAAGACGGTAGCGCCATCCCAAAAAAGAAGTGGATAAAAAAGTTGGGCAAAGAATTGACGTAAATTACACGACACGCCACTGAAAATTACTAACCAGAACCAATCGTCTGGAAAAATTATAGCTTTCCATTATGTTGGTAACACAGGTAACATTAAAAAATTACCGATAACGTATGAATGTTTTTTCTTTATTTGTATCGTTGCGAGTATACGGCAGACCTAACCTGACAAAAAACTCTGATGTTTTTGTGGGCTCTCGCTCTTCGAGATCAATTTCAATATAAGTAAACATGTATCTGAAACGGAGGCAAAAAATTACCGATCGAGATCACATCGGCCGTGCTTGAAGCATGACAAAAAAAAATTGAAAATCGCTGCACGGCGTCAGTCATGAACGCTCGCCGAAGCGTCGGTGGTCGCTTTGTTTTAAATTTAAAGCTTTTCGCGTCCGGGAAACTCTTGCTCGGTGCTTATTCCGTTAAATAAATGTGCGCGGGTGTGTGTGTTTGTGTATGTCGTGTACGGGGGCACAAGTTAATGGTTGGAAATGGGTTGGAATAGGACAGCATCGCGGCGGAGAAAATGTGACGCCCTCGTCGAAAGGGTAAGTGCTTTCAAGTTATTTAATTGCATGGAAAATGCCGTGTTTTTTCCGTGCTTCCTTGTTTAAAATCGACGTGATGTGAAAATCTTGAAAGTGATGGCAACGTACCCCGCGCCAGCCGGCAACTTACGGAATATTTTGAAACTATTTCTTGCACAACAATGGCGGAGGGGCCGCGGCCGATTCGAAAACAACAGATCAATCATTTTTGTAGAATTTTAGTCATAACGTGCATTTTCAGTTTTAAACTGGCGTAGTAACTAATCATAAGAAAACGGTAATAAATAGATCTTGTACAAATTTATAGTAAAAGCGTCGGGAACACGGCATAGAACTATTTTTTTTTGTCTTTGAAATCAAAACCGAATAAAGGACCGATTGTCTATTAATCTAGCCCTAGATTATTATAATCCTTGCTGTACACGATGGTGAAATAAGGCAAAGTATAAAAATCTACACAGTAGCGACATTCGAGTATAACATCAGCCATTTTGTTTGATACCTACTGATTTGCATGGCTTTTTTTTTTAGTTTTTGTTATGTCGTCACTCAGTGTTGCCAACCTTGTCCAACGGGTAGTCGCCAGCCTATCGGAACGTACAGTGAGCGTCAAAAAATCGGCATCAAATGTGAAAATTTTTGGAACTTTATTCTTGGACGTTTTAAAATAATTTTCACACTCACCGTGCTCGTCTCGCAGCCATCGTCGGCCTTCAGGCACAGCTTAACATTGCACTGGTAGTACACCGACTCGGTGTAGGGGAACTTGTGCGCCTGGAACTTGACGAGGGCCTTCGTTTTGTCCGCCGAGTACTCGAACATCCCCATAATTTCAGAGTCGAGGGGGCAACCGTCGTCGTTGATCAGCTTCTGCTCGCCCCATCCAAGCCCGTCGCGCACCAGACAGTCGGTCACTCGAATCCCGTAAGTCTCCTGCTCGTCCAGGGACACTTGGAGGGACAGGGGATCGCCGATCTTCACGTTTTCCGCCACCTCTCGTTCGCTGGGATCCCCCGAGAATATTTTCATCGTGCAACCTGGCATCGGAGTCATGCCGGTTATCGGATCGGATTTCATATAACTGAAAATTGAACAAGAGTTAACACTCGGTATTTTGTTTTCTAGTTTCCCTAGCTTTTGCTTTTACTTTACATCAAAAACAGTTCGCCTTTTTCTAGTCTTGGGCGGGAATTTTAAACAATTTTTATAATCGATTGAATGCAAGGGTAAGTTAATTTCGTGTGGCGCCAAATTTAAATTATTCTCGGTCATTAAAAGTCATGGCACGCATGAGAACGTGAACTCACTCGAGCTTCGGTCCATCGTTGACCGTAACGGTGTTGTTCCTCGTGTTGTACTTGCACCGAATATGGAAACCTCTGCCTTGATTCGTTACCAACTTTAGATGAGGCTGTACTACTATCGTGTTGAAGTATTCGATGCCGCCGTCATCCTGTAACAACCAAGTAATAAATTACGTTTGCGTTCGGCTAACATCCTTTAAAGATCACACATTAATGGCGGATTTCACCAACGTTACTTAAATTTATTCATCCGTTAAAAGTAAACGTTACCATGGTTACATGTGTTGAAGGTATAGGAATAATAATTCTTAATCGATGATTAAAGTTAAGTGACGTTGGTGAAATCCAGCATTAAAATATGTGAAATATGTGGGTATCTTAAAAAAAAGATAATTGCAGGAAGCAGGAAAGTAATGGCGCTCTTTTGTAATGTGAACCACCCTGTAAATATTCACATAATTTTAAAAGTGTCATCAGTTTTTCATATACAGTGTGCAAACCAATTTGTGTAACGTAATGAGCGAGACAAACGAGGAATTCTTTGTTTCATACATCAACCATGTCACACAAATCGTTTTACACGTTGTATGTAGGTATTTACAAGGAAATCCTGATTATTATACTTTCTCGTGCGACGATTGTTGTAAATGTAAACACAGGAAGTTATCACGTAGAGATAAGCCGGCTCTAAAAAAGTTGTCACGAATGTATAATTAGTTCTAACGTAATATGCAGTAGGTAATTATAGTAAAAGTTATTGCTGTTGATATTTCTGCGGAAATCGATCGAGTCGAGCGTGCTACTTCCAATCGGTTCCAATGTAATTTATTTGCAGAGCTTTTTTTTTAAATGCGTAAGAGCGAGATGAGAAATAAAAATGAAGGAAACTCAATTTGAGATAAACAAGTGGGTGAGCTTGCGGTGGAGTTCTCGAGCTACTCTTCCGTCAAACTTTGTTTCGATTCTGTCAAACATACTTCGAACGGAAAAGATAGAAAGAGAGACACGCTCTTTCTAATTTATTGCGTAAACAATCGTTTAGACTTTGTGTGCAGGCGTAACATCTGCTAAGTGGCATGTACGTGCGTGTGTTTATATTTTTACTCTGTGCGAATTTTTCACCCCAGACAAAAAAAAATGAAGGCGTGAAACGAGCAAGGCGAAACGGGGTTGGTTATCTATAGAAAACGTACGTCGACACCTCGTTATTAATATCCTTTTCACACCCTCGTTATTACGCGACGTAGCTAAAGCGTAATTGCCGTGTCGGATCACACCGTTTTCCCCTTTCATGTTCTGCTTGTCTTTCTTTTTTAATTTAAAGCTTGTAATTATCCTTCAGCCAGGTCAACTACTACATTTTATTCTCTTAGGTATAATAATTGTCAAGACATGAACCGTCCGGAGCTTCTTCCAATTCGGCATGAATTCCATTTTTTAACTGTTCCACGTTTTGCTTGCGCTTGATTCTCTTCTGAGCCAAGCAAAACGCGGTCATTTTCCACGAAAAAGCAATTTGTAACGAGTCCAAGCGAATTCTGACAAATCGATCACAGTCTAAGCGACGAAGTCTGCAACATCCAGAGCTCCGAAGACCTCAGACTGTGACCTCGTTTTTGACTTAACTCGATAACCGATTGCGTTAGACACCTCGTGCGACACATGAATTCAGGCTAGAATTTGCCGGGGAATTCAAAACTTCGATAATATACAGGTTGTTTCTTAAGTATAATACCCGTCAAGAATTAAACCTTCCGGAGCTGCTTCCAATTCGAAATTTTTAACTATTTCGGCGCGAATTGCTTTTTTTAACTGTTCCACGTTTTGCTTGCGCTTGATTCTCTTCTGAGCCAACCAAAACGCGATCATTTTCCACGAAAAAGCAATTTGTAACGAGTCCAAGCGAATTCTGACAAATCGATCACAGTCTAAGCGACGAAATCTGCAACATCCAGAGCACCGAAGGCCTCAGACTGTGACCTCGTTTTTGTCTTAACTCGAGAACCGATCACGTTAGACCCCTCGTGCGACACATGAATTCAGACTAGAATTTGCCGGGGAATTCAAAACTACGATAATATACAGGGTGTTCCTTAGGTATAATACTCGTCAAGACTTAAACCGTCCGGAACTTCTTCCAATTCGAAATTGTTAACTGTTTCGGCGCGAATTGCTTTTTTTAACTGTCTTTTTTTTAACTTCAACTTCTAAGCCTTAAACATAAAAAAATATTGTAACGATTTTAAAGGTTCTATTAATTTTTATTTTAAAACAAAACACAAAATAGTTAAACTAATTTATTTAAAAACAAACGAATTAACACTAACTTAAACAATAATTTATTTATAAACTTATACGTAATTTATTTTAACAGCCGAGCGAAAGTTTATAACGCGACTTTGATTCCGAACTGCCAAATGCGGAATTGAATTCCATTCACCGGCCGCGTGTTTTATAGCCGGGGTTGTTTATCTCGAACATTCGAGTGCGCGACGGAATGTCTAGGGTTGATTCCTCCGCTGACGTGATATCGGAGCGACCGAAGTTTCTGGTCTAAGACGCGTCGGCGATGACGCAAGAGACCGACTGACGCCGGCTGCTGTCGGCAAATCATTACAATATATATCAACTAAAGAAGCTGCTAAGTTTGTGAACGATTACTTTTAAAAAATTTTCTAAATTCTCATATGCTTTGACAGCACATGGCCGCCTTGCATTGGGATGACTTATTATGTAGCGGACTGGCTTCAATTTGTCAATCCTACTGCAATATCAGGTCAACAAGCGATAAAAGATGTCGCTACTTAAATGTCGATTATTTTTAAATAAAATCATTCCCAGTAACAGAAAAGTGAATGCTTTAAGTAAACGTCGGCGTAAATCACTTTCTTCGAAAATATTGATTCTAATCGAAGCATGACATAATACATAACATTACTGCGGATGGAGGACGTTGGTGCCGTTAAGTTTCCTCTGCACGAGCGAAAATAATCCACGTGAAGCAAATTTTGCGAGAGTTTTCTTTTTTCTGTATCTACATGTGACCTTTCGGAAACCCACAGTCCAACAGAACGACCTTCGTGGTACGATCTGATTTACTGAAAGTCTACCGTGTGGGTTCCTCCTGAGAACCCGCACGGACCCGAGTGTAAGAACGATTTTGGCGTAACCGTTGGTGAGTGCGGGTTTCCTTATACATACAGTTCGATATAGCGGCCCCTGTTATTATTTAGTTAAAACGCGTGGGGCACCAACGAACGTGGGCTAACGCGTTTGATGAACTGTTTCTTTGTGATTTGCAAATGTTAATAAAGAGAACGAATCTCAATCAGATCTATTCTCATAAATAAACTATGCCTCGTTGATTTCGTTCTCAGGAAAAACCGGGCGAGCTTCACATGCGATATGTATTCTCAAGAAGTGATTAATAAACGCGGCTTATTTCCTGCGAACCGTTTGATCCGTGTAACTTTTTGCCCGGACTTAAGAAGCTTTGAAAGTTTCTTGTAAATTTGTTTTTTTTTTTAAATAAACTTCAAATAAATTGTCGATGTGGTTTCCGGTTTGAAGAGATTGTCGTTTCAAGTTGAACAAAAAATAACAGTAAATGGCATTAGAACATACAGTACAATGTACAGTATAAACTAAAAATAAGTACATTAATGTGGATTAATGCGATTCCGTTGCAAGAGAAAATCGTTTGATAAGAAATAATTTAAGCAAATGAAATCGTATACCAAATGTTCCTCAGAATTTCAAGCAATTGTAACATATGTGTACGTGTGAGGTGTGCCCCTGTATGTACGTCGGGTCTTAAGTTGTTTTCACCTTTTGCGGCGACAAACGTGTGAGTAGGAGGTCTCTATCTTAAGCACTGACTCACAGATTTGAATGGGTACGTCACAAGTCCGGGTGATGATGACAACTACTACACCGCGTATTTACAGCAAATTTCTAATCTACGGTTGCAAATATGCAACTTAAATCGAAGCTACGGGAAAAGTTAGTATTTAGTAAAAGTGAAACCTTTTCTCTCTCTTTTTAAAACCGAACAACGCCCTCGAGTTGTTTTCGGGACTTTCCAAAACCCAATCTATCATCTATTCACACGCAGTTAATTGCGATCGACGAATTCTTAACGAATAGAAATTTGGCGGTGGTTGGCAAAAATTGAAAGTTTCGGCTGGGAAAAAGAAATACCTGTAATACAAATGTTATTAGGTCAAGAACACCCATTAACAACGTTCAAAAATTCTATAAAATTGGCGCACAGGGTACGCTTAAATAAAAATAAAATGTTTGCTAGTTTTAGCATGAAGCTAATTGTTAATTAAACGCGGCTACACAAATGCAAGTGACCGCGTATTTAAATGTAATAATAATGATATTAAACAGGCAGGTAACAGTGAAAGTCATTTAAGTCGCGAGTGTGAATGAAATATTGCGTCAAGCTAACGTTACGTTTTATGTTCTAAAGAGGACAATGCTGTATGTTAATGATTTTTACTGATTTCGCGATATATTTTTTTTCTTGAAACTGCTACCGAAAGCTTAGTCAGAAGTAAGAAAAAGGAACGTCGATTTGAGGACGATGATTTTTTAATTAAAAAAATCAAGTAAACTTAGCAGTTTAATATACAGGGTGTTTGTAGAATTATAGCTAATAATGGAAATATTATTTCTTTTAAATTGTCGCTGATAAATTGTAGCTTGTGCATTGTCATAATGTAATGCATATGTGGAGATGTAAGTGTTTATATCTCGAGAAATGCTTAGAATAACGACGAAAAGTCAAGGATGTAAAAAATCAATCACAAAAGAATGTGGATAATCGATAATATTCATTAAATCTGGAGCCAAAATGGCGGATTCAAATTTTAAAATGTTAAAGTGACTGATTTAATATAGCCGAATGTCTAGAGGTCTATAGAGGTACCTATGTGGGTATAATCGCCCGCCATTTTGAGTCCACGTCGACGCTATGTTTTGAACGAAAACCGACGTTTCTTGTGTTATCTTTCATAACATCATAAATAAATAAAGAAGAGGTTAACTTTCATAACATCGTAACCTCATCTTTAATTTGTCAGGATTCAAAATGGCGGACGATTTTACTAACTCCTAACATTTTCACTTTTGCGTTAAAAAAATAAATTAAAAGACGTTCAAATTCCAATCGAATTTCCGATCGGTCGATGGTATGGTAGAGAAGAAAACTTTTGATTATTGTTTTTTTTTTTTTGCTTAAAAAAAGGATCGTCATTCAGTTTTTCTTCGTAACCTTTCCGCTTCTGCAAAATGCCAAAATGGCGTTTTTGCAAAAAACGTAAAAAATCCTTCGTCTGCACATACTAGGTGCATTCGACATCACGCTCGGAGCGCTCGGGGTCTTCCTTTGTCTCACTCTTACATACACTGAAGCTCATTCGCTCTCCCTCACACTTCTGCTCAGAGCGTGCCCCGAACGTAATGTCGAACGCACCCACTGTTGGCAAAGGAGAATGCGATTTTTATCATAGTTGTCGAACATGGATAATTATTTTATTTAAGTAGTTATACAAACCGGTCACAAAATCACTAAATTTGACATATGTCTGAATTTATTAAAAAGTCGCCAAATCTAGCGACAAATTGGCAACAGTGTCCAGCTTCGTCGCTGGTTTTTTTTTTAATTTCGTGCAAAATTTTATTTATTTATTTTACTTTATTTATTTATCGGAACAACAGGTTTTATTTAAACTAAATACTTGACGTCACAACTTTAATGTTCGATGAAATAGCTAACTTCACCTCTAACTTCATCGATTGATGGAATGCCTCGTCAGTCTCGTCACAGTATAAGAATCTACACAGTAGCGTCACTCGAGTATAACTGTCACACTTTCCATTTTTTTTGATACTACGGATTTGCAGATTATATTACATTTGCATAAAGGTATCAAACAGTATGACATCTTTCTTGACACTGACGTTTAAGTAAGTGTCGCTACTGCGTAATTATTTATACTGCGGCTTATTTATACTCCTCACAGTAGTGTCACTGGAGTATAACTGTCATGTTTGCCATTTTGTTTGATACCTATCGATTTGCATTTCTTAAAGGGCATCAAACAGTATGACCGCTCTCTCTTGCTATACTTCGATTGTATGTACTTTTAGAACGAACCCTGTATCTACAGTGACCGGCGGAAAGTGGGAAAACTTTTCTATTATTCATTTCTCAGAAAAAAATATTGTTTATGGAAGTTCCTGCACCTTCCCAGGCTTAAAACGCGCATATCAAAATTCGAATAACGTATACCGAGGAAGTCAAAACATTTGAAATCGTAAAGTACCTTATTTATTCTTCAAGCTACGCGGAAATATTATTTGGTAAAGTTGAGAATTGCTATGAAAAGAAAATTTTGACGTCGACGTCGTGCGTGCAGTGTTGCCAATTGGAGGAAAATTTCCCATTTTCTGGGAATTTGCGACAATCGGTGTGACGAATGGAAAAACAAGCCCAAAACGGGGGATACTTCTACATGTCTTTCTATTATACCTAAACCTACGTAAAAAGCGAACAAGACCAAAAAAGAAAATAATTTTTAAAAATGGCTACGAGATGAAACGAATTAGAATAGGCCGTGGCCGTTCCGAAACAATTGATGACACTGACATGTGGTGTATTGTCAGATTTGTAGTTAGACCACAGTGTAAGACTCTACACATTAGCGCCACTCGACTATAACTGTCACTTTTGCCATTTTGTTTGATACCTTTCGATTTGCAAGTTACACTACATTTCCATAAGGCCATCAAACAGTATGGCCGCTTTTTTTGAGATTGACGTTTAAGTGACGCTACTGGATAATCACTTATACTGCGGTATCGTGGTGAGAGTTGCCAACATTGTCAAACGCGGGAAGTCACCGACACCTCAGAATGAAATCGCCCGGCATGTAACGTCCGTTCAACAATTTCCGAGTCTCACGTGATCAAATAACTACGTTCACATCTTTCTTAAGGCTGTTTAAAATTATACAGGACGTCCATGAATGATTGATAAGCATTTGAATTTCCCGCTCAGCGCCTCATTTTTAAATGATGGCACTTAATACTAAAAATTTATTATTGTTATTAATTATGCTAATAACGTTTTCGATTAACTACTCTAGAACGCTCTCAGATTATTCTCATCTTATTTTACCCTCATGTAATAACAAGGGCTGGAGTTATTCTGAGAGTGCTCTAGGGCAATCAATCGTAAACACCTTTAATGTTTTGAATAAAAATTATTATCAAAGCAGCATAAATACGGAAATAGCGATGTGAAAAACAGTAAGCGACTGGTGAACGGTTTATGCGCGACGGAAATGCCAATATTGCAAGAAGAAAATTACTAACGTGATTCAAACAACGCCCCTCGACCATTTATGAACGCTCTGTGCTTTTGTTCGGCTAGAGACTTTGACAACTTTCAAACTTCAAATAGCATTTTGATTTTATTTTGAGTGACTCTTTACAAGACGTTGGTTGTGCTCCCAGGTTTGTAAGTTAGGTTGGGCCACTGATTATCCTTATTATTGCAAGTAACTGTGGTATTTTATTTTAAGTATTACCATTTGTAGACCGGTGCTTAAAAGTATCCGAATGGAAAGCAATAAAATCGTTCGAATTTGGCCCTTAAGGTAAACTTCCACGGTACCAGTGCGATCACGCCGATTATCCGGATACATACTTTTAAGCACCAGTATACAATGCCAGTTTATACTTAAGCTGAAGTTTAAACACATAACAACGATTATTTCAACAATAAAATTGTTGTGGTCAAGTGGTCCTTAGGCCCAGCAGTACAATGCCAGTTTAAATTTAAGCTGAACAACGATTGTTTCAACAATTGTTTGTTAAGGGTTTAAGCTTAATGTTAAGTTAAGCTGGAATTGTACAACTGGCCCTAAGCCCCCCAACCCTCAACAATTGTTGAAATAATCGTCGTAAGGGGTTTAAGCTTCAGCTTAAATTTAAACTGGCATTGTACAACTGGGTCTTAGTGTGAATTTGATTGCCTAATTTGAGTGATGACGTGGGATTCGGTAATGATATAGGTATAGAATTTTATTTGAATTTTATGTCAGCGCATTCGAAGCCCGTCGCGATTCAATCAGCGTGAAACCGTGAAGGTCTTCTTCTTAATGGTAGTGAACCATGAAGCAGCCTCAACCCCGCGGCATCATCGATGATGCCAAGAATAAAACGGAGAAGAGCGACCGGTTTGGCAACTCGCGAGCGTTTTTAAATTCCATCCTCGCAAGTCGAGAAAAACGAAGGGCAACCGCGTCCATGCTTTGCCGAAGAAACCTGGACGTGCGTCAATACAGAACGAGTTTTGATTTCTACAAACACGAGTACACTTTTATTTTTAAATGTTAATCAATCATACAAGAAGATATGTGCATACAATGGGGACAAAACCTTGGCACCATCTTTATTAAGCATGAGTGTGTTTGCGTTAGAAATTACCGAACGTTCTGTATTTGTAGAGTATTTCTTAACGCCGCAAACATCCAGTGCAGTATTTAGTCGAGCTTTAAAAAAACAATTAAATTTTAGCCTGGAACTTTCACTTTTGAGGGCATTGAAAAACATCTGTCTAAAAGTCTTCAGGAAATGCGTAGGAAAGAATATGTTTGGCGTTTTTCAAAAGAGTTGTTTAATATACATATGACATTACATAACTTTAACCGTAGGTCGTTCAGTTAATTAATTCTGGCCTTCCTTCGGACGTGTTCTATTAGAAACGGACACGAATTCCCCCTGCAGCCAAAATGTCAGCGCGGAAAAAAATTAATCGAAAACTGTAACCGTGCATGCAGGCGGACCGTTACCAAAAGTATGTACCTATACTAAAATACCCATTCGCATTCGTTCACTTTTTACATTTACAAATCCAATCAATCTGAAGATTGGGGCAATCTTTCCCGGATAATTCGTCGTTATTTAGATAACGGTAATAAGTTTCGGGTTCGCTTGACGAATTACCTGTCGGTAATTATCATCAAATAATTAAACGTAGGCTAACTGTATCTACCCGACCTTATTAATGCAATACTACTTTTTAAGTTGTTGATTACGTGCGCAATTATCATCTTAAAAATAGAACCGAGCAATTAATGTACAGACGGTTTCAATTAATTACCGTTTCGATGCTCATGGTGTTGCAGGCCCTCAAAGGCAGCGTGTAAGTGACGGGGGCGGGACTCTGCACCCATTCGCCGTAGCAAGGGCTGCTCTTGGTGAGACCCTTCGGGTAGATCATTCCGTTGAACCGGCCGGACCTCGTGTTTATGCTGACCACGATCTCTTCGCTGTTGCAGTCGACCCGCACGTCCGATTCCACTTCCGGTATATCTGAAAGGGCGGATGTCTTACGTCACGCATCGTAAAACTAATAGTGAAAATGCAAAACAATCTTGTTTTACAAACGAATAAAAAGTTGCATTACTTTAAGTAACATAAGTACTTTATACCGTGTGTCCCTGTAACTCAAAAATTACTATTAGATCTAATTTTTTGTTTTGTTTCGAATAATTAATTGCTAATTGAGACGGACACTTTTGTAATTCGAATTTGAAGTGAAGTCCATTAACATTTCGAACAATTACACGTAACTTACTTGTCGTGGATACTGGAATGTTGGCAGCATTAATGGCAGTGTGCGTGCAAATCTGTAAAAGAGTGAAACTGGTTAAGTAACACAGGTGTAATTTGTGCAAGTTACGGCACGAAGATGAAATTATGCACCGCGCGGTTTCTTTGGGCAATTTAACGCCAGCCGACCGTTTACAACCGTCAATTAACAAAACAAGAGATACATTTATTTTTTGTATGGGAGACGTGATCGCTTTCTTGAATGTATGGACATTAAATGAACATAACTTACCTATATCCAGACTGCGGACATTTCGGAGCGTTCATATGGTTACGCAATACGAGGACCAATGAAAATTGCCCATTCGTTGTGCAACAAAATATCCGAAGTCTGCTAATATCTGGCATAGGTATAACTAATGCACGCATTTAGATGCATTTTTAAGTAATAGGTGTCATCACCGCGTTCGTTCGACTAGAAAGACCTGAAACGCACCTAAATCCTTGCTTTACTTATAACTAAATACGATCACATTGATTCTAATGATAGTTGTTTATGTCTGCATAAGTACTGATTGTTCCGATGAAACTTGAAAGAACGCGGAGGCTATATGCATATATTCTAGGTGCAAGGTTACTTTACAATCAGAGATTTAAGTCAAGTACGTTCAAATTTGGCGCCCAACATGGGGCAAACTAAACAAAATATTTGCGCCCAACGCTGCGCAGTGATCTCCGTACCCTTGTTGTTTGGTTGTTAAGTTTCTTTCTTCGGGGACAATTTGGTTGCTTTTTATTGTTCTGTTTTTACGCTTCGAAACTCCCGTCGAAGTTCAATTCACACATCAGAGACCCTCCCGTATATTTGAGGTTATACTTTTCGAGCGGATATGTTGTTTTTGTTTAAAATAACGCGACCTCGCAAGCCTCAATTTATTTGACGGTTTTAAAAGATTATTTAAAAAAAAAACAACGAAGTGTTTGCACTTACGACGACGAAAAAGTCCTTTAACTTAAGGAAACTTATGCCTGGTTGCAACAACTTTTTAAGCAGAGCTTAAATTTAAGTGGTGTTTAGACTATGACATTATTTATAGATTTAACAAAATGTTAGTCACATTCTAATTGATACTTAAGTTGAAATTTAAATGTCAATCAGAATGTATTTGACATTATACTGACCATACCTAAATGTTACATTCTAAACATAACTTAAATTTAAGCTCTGCTTAAAAAGTTGATGCAACCGGGCATTAAAAACCAAAAATAAATGCTACCTAATTCAAACCAATGCGTCGCTGTCTGAAATTACCGCGCCATCTTTTTTTACACATTTTCGAAAGTTTCTCGAAAACGTGATCTTAGAAATTTTTTAAACTCTCTCATACGCAAGAAAACTTCCCCGGATTCCTAACCTATGGGGCCTATATCATGGGAAATGCTTTTTTTCGAGAAATGATTTTTTTTAAATTTGTCGAATTTGCAAGCTTTTCTTCCGGAATTTCTTACGGCACCTTAGGAGGCTTGGATCGAACCGAGCTGCACGTCATCGTATGGCAGAAAATGACGAGGAACGCGACGCCGCCGCGCATTTGAAGATCTGATGACTGGGAGGGCCGCTACAGGGCCGTATTCCCAGAAAAGGGTGGAGCGACTTTCAAAAATTCAAAGTCACATATCTCGAAAATCTTTGATTATTGGATCTGAGTTTATTAGAATTTTTTTCTTGTTTTGGTCTCTACTATCATCTGTCAACGTGGGTAGGGTTTTTTTATTAACACCTAGTATAGTGTATACAGCTAGCAAGTGTTTATTTACTTTACCGACACGTTGGAAGTCAATTTATTGCTGCGTTGATTTCCTTTTGTTTTCTTCTAATTTTTCTTCTATTTTAGTGTTAGTTTTTATCATTTCTTCCGCTTTTCTCGTCATCACGACGGGCATCATTGTTAAATCTTCTCCCTCTTGTCTTGTTTCCCTGGGTTCTCTTGTTTGTGGCACTTCTTCTATTTGTGTGTTGGTTTCGTCTATTTTTTTCTTTTATTTCCTTTTTGCTTTCTTCTATTTTAGCATTAGTCTTTTCTTTTCTTTCATTTTGCTATCATAAAGAGCTTCCATTTTGCCGCCATAAATCTTGTTTTATTTTTGCACATTCTTTCATTTGTGTGTCATTTTTGCACATGTGGGTTAGAAAAGCGCCCTATGTTGGGCACCAAAAATTTGTGTTTTACCCACTTTGGGCGCAAACTTATTGCTATGCATTCCGCCAGCTGAGTGCTTTATTTGTGGTTTTACTTTATTTTTTCTTCTATTAACTTTTCTTTAATTTTTTAAAAATTTTCTTCTATTTTAACGTTAGTCTGTTTCATTACTTCCATTTTTCATCATCACGTCTTCTCCTTCTCGTTGTAAGTGCTTTCGTTTGTGAGACTTCGTCTATTTACGTGTTTGTTTCATTTATCTTCCGGTTCCTTTTTGTTTTCTTCTTTTTTTAGCGTCAGCCCTTTTCATTTCTTTCCATTTTTCCATCATCATGACGAACATCGTTTTTAAATATTCTCCTCCTTATTGTATGTATTTGTAGATGGACATTAGAGAAACATATTAAAACGTACGTGCGTTCAAAAAAAAAATCGTTATCGAGAAGGTTCTGTAAACTTTGCTTTTATTGTATGACGGCACGTCGTAGCTTAGTATGTACACTCATACGCAACTTAAGTGCTCCAATTTAACAGTTCTGTATCACAAGGTTTTAAGGGTGAGGTTCGCGTGCGGGAGGTGCATTTAAGGTGCGTATGAGTGTACGTACCTATGTTGCAACCTTGAATAACTGCGAGCTGTCAACTGTCAAAGGTTTTATTTACACCTTCGAGGTATTTATAATAAAACATCTAATGTTTTATTGCATTTATTATCCATTTTGTAGGAATTCGTAATTAAATGGATAGAAAGGTTAGGTTAGATACGTTTATAATAATCGTATAGGTTACGACATGACTTTGCAAAATTAGCATTTCACATAAGCCTACTTGATAACGCACTTTATTAGTTCTTTTTTGATTACTTCAATAAGTTAAAAATTCTAACGTTTTGCCCATCTTTTATGCAGGTTTTTTACCTTTCCAAAATTTTCGAGTGCAATTCCAGCGCCATCTAGAGCTCGTCTCTCAAAATCTCTTGCACGACAATTACCTATATCTATAAATATTTTATGTCGTCGACGTTTCGCTGTATATTGGCGGCTTTCTCAAAATTAAATGATTGTTTACCAAAGAAATTTCCGGTGAGATGAGTTTCGACGAAACAGAAGAGTTGGCGCTAATTGCCAACCAAGAAAGAGAAAAACGCTCGATCCTGTGTGTGCCAAACAACCTTGAGAATTTCCTAGACCGTAAAAATGACGTAAGCCAGCTACCTGGACTACCTTGGCAAGTCGTTTTGATGAGCTCCGTGCATCGGACGATCTGAGATCATGATGAGGTCCTTTGGTTGCCTTTTTTTTATCGCCGAGCATCATCCTGTTTCGCGTTGGTCAATTACCATTACCTTCGCGGAAATTGCCGCGGCGTTGTTTATTAATAACGCTAATTAAAACAGTGCATCATCATCATCATCACCACCACCACCGATTTCCTATATCTTTGCAGTTCAACTACAATCTGATAATGAGACACACACACCCATTAACTGCCCACGTATAATTATGGTAAAAACTGAGCGGAGCGCAATTGCTCAACGAGCGTTAAATTTAAGAAAATCGGTGCGGTGTTGCAAATGTTGCAAAAGGAGTTGCTCAACTTAACTCCTTCTGAGCTCGTGTAACATACATCATCGTAACACGTTTAATATATTTTTCTAATTTTAAATTGAGCAAATATACTAAAAATATACGGGGGGTGTTTCATTTAAAACGTGCTAGCTGATGATACTCATAGAAAAAAAATCACATTTTTTTTGTGTTAGTTGAAACGTATCGGGGAAAAATGTGATAAGTGATAATTGATAATAAATAAATAAATGAATACGATCATTATGTACGTAGTTAACATTTGCATTTAATTATGGTGGTCTTTATGTAAGATGAGATAATACGCGGGGCGTACGAACTCATATCGAACGGCGCGTAATAACCATGTATGTGTAATAATAATAAACAACCGTGGCGTATTGCAGGCAAGATAAGAAGCACGGATACTTACCAACGTGACGGCGCAAAACGCAGATAGGATCAGGCTGTTCGGACACATTGTGTTTTCTGAAAGAAATAGAAAGTGGTCAATGCGTGCAGCCAAGTGGGTCAGTGCTTTCTGTGAGGTCACAGCTTCAAATTCTTTTTCAATTCAACGAATTGCAATCTGCTTAAATTTAAAAAGAATCACGGTCAATTCTAATTTAAATAAACACAAACTATTGATCTGGTTAGAGTTTCTGTTCTGTTAAGTGGTGATGGTGGTGGTGGCAATGTGCTTGTGAAAACACGAGTTCTTCTTGATTAAACCATTTAATCAATTGACATTTCACGAGTTTATAAAAAAAATAAAAAATCATGTGATTCCCTGGGAACTGTTTAGTATTTATTTCTAAAGATATTTTCTTAAATTACGCCAACGCTAAAATTTCAAAGAAAGAGGCAATAGAAATCACACTCAAGATGAGGAAGTAAAAACCATAACTATTGGAATGTATGTATAGTTGCCGAACCTTATTTACTTTCTACTTACGGCTACGGCATTGGTATAGCGTTTCGTTTTTAGTGCCGGCCACTGTACATTGTAAATTTCATTCTTGTATTTACTATTATCAACAGATATCGTTTCGTATTTTGATTTTATTCAATTGCACTCATGTGAAAGAAGGACGTCTCGAGGTCCCCCATAAGCGGCCCCAAATTATCATAAATGGGTATTTCATTGAATTCCATTTTAAGACTTCGAAAGTTGTGTTTATAATTGCCGGTATGTGATTTGTTTTATTTTAGTTTAATTTAAAAAAAAGTCACTATTTAAACTGCAACAGTTAAATATGTTTTCCTTACCAAGCAAGAGATGGCGATGCTTTAATCGATATAAAATGCTGTTTGTTCTTAATTTTGCGAAGCTGCTTTAATCGATTTAAATGCCTACGTCTTCTTAATTTTGTAAAACTTCAAAAACTAAATTAAACGACAACAGTTAAAACCTGTTTTTCTTATCAGTAGAGAGATTGCGCCGCTTTAATCGATATAAAATGCTATTTGTTCTTAATTTTGTGAAACTTCAAAATTAAATTAAACAACAACAGTTAAAACCTGTTTTTCTTGCTAGCCAAAAGATGGCGCTGATTGAATCGGTTTAAAATGCTATTTTTTAAAAAAATTTCTAAAACATTAGATGTTTATTTTTATCTTTAATCGATATAAGATGCTTCTTGTTTTTAATTTTATAAAAGTCCACAAAATAAAAGGAAAAAGATCTTACTAGCCAAGAGATGGCACTGCTTGAATCAATATAAAATGCTGTCCGTTTTTAATTTTGTAAAAGTTTAGATATTGAAAGATAAAAGGTCAGTATTTAAGCTACAACAGTTAAAAGTTTTCCTTAACAGTCAAGAGATGGCGCCGCTTGAATATTCGAAGCATGGCCAGCTACATCTGATAGCTAACGCTATTATGGCCGTCCCGTTGTACGATTTTCCGTATAAACTTTTGTTCTTTTAAGACCCTGAGCTTTGTTCCTCATTTGGCGCCACCTATTGATAACTTGTATAGGAGATGTGTCAAAACTTCTCGTTTTTAGGTTAATGTAATGTCATAAAATTTCGTTTTGTCAGTTTGTTAGAAAAAAACAGCTACTTATAAATTTGAAAAAGTTTATTTATATAATTAAGGCACAGATTAATATCATAGCAGATATGCATACAAAACTGTTTGTCGGCATCTTTGATGTTGAGTCTGATTTTTTAACTTTCAGCCGTTTTGAAAAGGGTGTGCTACCTTTTGATTTAAAACATTTTGCAGAAGCTCGTGTGGTAAAGTTTCCCGATGACCTATTGTTAATCAACCTGTTCTGGGAATACTTATTAGCCGCTTTCCCGTTACTCACTTTGCGCCCGTAAATTAACACAAAATTGCACATAACAGGACCATAACCTTTCAGAAAACTAAATAACGAAGTGGTTTCTTCTCCTGAATTTGTCCTATCGTTTATAACTACTGAGTGGACGGGTGTCGGGCAAGCTAGACTGGGAACGTGTTGAAGAGGGAAAAATAGGTAACCAGTAGTGGTGAATAATGCAAATAAATTCATCGTTTTCAAAATCTAAACTATCAAGTGAATAATAATGTTTGATAATACAGTGTTTCTTAGAATATTTCAAAATTTGCAAGAAAAATCAAACATATCGAAGCCTGGCGTATTAATAAAACTACATATCAACTAAAATATGATTTTCTAATCTAAGTTATTGCAAGTTTAGTAGTGCGGTCTGATGCACGAGTCATGTATGGTACGCCCTTCCTACTCCCTCTCTCACTGTTATTACTACATAACATGTAAAAAATATTACATTAAAATTTAATAATTAAAGCTGGTTCTTGTCTGATGAAAATTGTATCACAAACTCTTTTAAACGGACACTAAATGGCGTACAAACACTTAACGTTTCGCAGTCGTTCGACTGACGAAGCTGTCGAACGACTGCGAAACGTTAAGTGTTTGTATGCCATTTAGTGTCCGTTTAAAAGAGTTTGTGATACAATATTAAAATTTAATGTCAGGCTGACACACCTTTCTACAAAGGCGACTTGTTAAAAATATCCAAATTGGCAAGTTTTCGTATCTGCTATAATAATAATCTGTAATGAAGGCAAGAAAATTTTATAACTTTAACACTTTTCTGCTGAGAGGTTTGTTTTGCACTGTTGATCGTTTTTTCAGCAAGTCTGTAGTTTCTAAACAAATATTGTCCAGGACTGGTTTTACTATTCTACAATACTATTTTACAATTCTAACCATTTTTGCCTTGTTGGCAAATCGCTTGGAACTTGGAAAAAGGTTTATTTTTATTTCCACAAACAAAGCACTTCTTGCCCATCTTCAGAAAGAAAAATCTTTAATTAAAACAAACAACGGATCTATCGCTTTATTCTAATATGTCAATATTTGGCATACTGAGGGCGCTACTTAGAGTACTCTCCATGGCCAACTTTACAGAAACAGTTTTTTTGCGAAACGGGACGGCCGTAATAGCGTTAGCTATCAGATGTAGCTGGCCATGATTCGAAGTAAAACGCTAATATGGAAGAGATGAACATCTCAAGCGGCCCCAAATTTTCCATAAATTTTATTTAAGACTTCATTCAGCAGTTGTGGTTATAATTGTCAATAACTTATTTTACTTTTCATTTATAAACGAACAATTTATTTTAGTGCTGGCAAAAACCGGAAAAAATTTAAACCGAATAATCGGTTTCTTTAAAAACCTGTTTCGGATATAATCGGCTATCCAAATAATGGTTAAAACCGATTATTCGATTATCCAAGAAACTGATAATATCCAAATATCCGGTTATCCGAATAACTGGATATTCGAATAACCGGTTTTCCGTATAACTGGATACTCGAATAACCGAGTTATCCGGATAACCGGTTTTCGGTTTTCTCCAAAACCGCGAGTATCCAAAACCGGTTAACCGATTATCCAAAAAAATTGATTTAGGTTGCCAGCACTAATTTATTTAAATCCATTTTTTTATTGTGCTATTTTTTAATTTTTCGTCGAGGGGGGGGGCTTTATATTTACTAAAATGTTATTAAAATGTCGTTCTAAGATTTAATTTATTTTATTTTATTATTATTTTTTCAATTTTTAATTTAATTTTAAAAAGAAATAGGTAAGCACTTACTACTGTCAACATATTTATATTAAGGAATGTTTTTTTCAGTTTGACCAATACTTTAAAAATGTACGCAAAGGCCGAAGAAGTAGACGTCCCATCGAGGGGGGGGGGGCAAGTCAATATTTTTTTTAAACTTCATTAGTTGAATGTATAAACTTTTTTTTATCGACAAATGCATTACCTACGATGCGATGTTAAGAGTTTGTAAATCATTACCTTAAGAAAGCTGTCAAGTTGCAGCGAAACGCAGATATTTTTAGCATTTTAAAAGATGTAAGTTATGAGAGAAAAATTATTAGAAACATAGAAGACAATATTTTTTTATTGAATTTAACGTTTTCGTTTTATAATTAATTTCAACTTCTTTTCATTTCGCATTTTTATGAAAGAAAAACGCAGGGATTTAACTTTTTTAGTTTAATCGGATTTAGCCTTGCAATGGCCCATGAAAATTCTAAGCGATAAATTAAATCAATTGATTATAATTACGTCGCCTACTATACATAAAGTTACAAACGAAAGAAACGATAAATAAAAAAAATAATTTTTTGTCACCTTTAGTAAACTACATAAGTCCTTGCACGTTCTTCGCAAGTGACATCACCACACTGCAGAATCGCCAGAAAAAGACGTGTGCGGGATTTGAAGGCAAACAACATGTGATTCTGCAGCGTGGATTTAATTATACAATCGCCCTGTATAATGCGTTCGTTTTTTTTCCTCCCCCCCAACTTACCTACCTGAGTTTTGCGTGCTTTACAAGTCCTGATCGCCAGAGAAAATCGAAAATAAATATCACAGCTGGTATCAACAGATAACGAACAACTAAATTAATCAGTCTTGGTTCTATCGGGCACGCGGCTGTTCCAACTCGACGACACCTATTCACATTTCACTGCGGCGCCGTTCTAAACTCGTTCGACTCGTGGCAGGCGGGGTCGCAAATTTTTCGGTGATTTCGCGTGTGAAGTCGCACAGATCTGTCGCATGTTTCAAGGGTGTCCGCCTCTCATGATAGCTCGCGGATGCGACGCGCGAGTCGAGTCTCCTGTGTGTGGACGGTGCACTTTCCGTTTTCTCACTGCCCGTTGAAATCACCTTCGTGGGTTAGCGCGTTAGAAAGCAAAAGTATCGTGGGCAGCGGCGAAAACACGCCCCGAGTGTACCGGTTCGGAGCGAGTCGAAGGAGTTCAACTTCCACCATGTAAACGGTTCTAGACTTTTTGAAAACAGTTTTAGTAAAATAAGTTCGAATTTGTTTTTTATATTCGACCCCAATGGGTAAAGCAATTCAAAAACTTTGGAAGATTGTCAAACCTTCCGCTGAAAGCCGTATGCAATTTTCAAAATTCGAACAAAATAAAGGCAATTTGTTTGAGAGTCTTTGTAGATGTTATCGCTCGGTGTGAAACTGCAAGTTTCTGATCCTATCAAATGGTGTTTTAAGTGTGAATGATTTTTAAATCGACTGGCTCCGTCTAGTGCATCCGCAATTAAACGAACGCATTTAAAAAGAAGTCGTTCCCTGAAAGTTTTCGTTAGTGTGGCTCCCTCTGTACAATTTTGCCTTGAACTTCCGCAATTGCCATAGTTACCATGTTAAATGTTACTAGGTAACTACATTATTTGAATTCGAATTTCATAAACAAACGTGCACTTGTCGATCTAAGGCATTTATGAAAATTCACCCGGTTGATAACCGGGTTAGAAGTGTGAGAGAGAACATTAAGAGACTTAGTGCATGTAAGAATGAGAAAAATAGAGACGGTCAGTCGGTGTATCCACCGGGTTAATTTTCGTAAATGCCTCTAATAAGCGACAAATCACAATTATGTATACAAACTATTGTTTATAGGTATATCAATTTAATTACTTTGTGTGTAACACTAAAATTATACAAAAGAATCGTTTGATTTATCAAATTGAAACTTATTTCAACAGAAGAAACATAACTTGATTTGCGCACACGTGATTTTGGGAATACACACACAAAGTGAAACAAATTTTTTTTTTAAATAAATTTATTAATTTCACTTTTAGCGATGCTTAACTGTGAAAGATCACAGACAATAATAATACTTTGTATAAATAAAACCACTACACACAATGAAAAGGTAAATGTCACCTAAACAAATCCGGAATAATTTATTCCTGCGCAAGTTTTTTACAATAGCTACAAACTAAATATGGGTGAGTAAATTGTTTCTTTTATAAGAGGTCAATAAAATATTGTTACAATCACAATAAGTAGGCAAACATACAAATTGATTTCATATAAAAATAAAAAAGGTAAAATTGAGTGTATTACAGAGACGCAACAAGCACTTTTCTTTATACATATTATACATACAAAAGTCACTCCAGAAATATGATTATGCTATCACTGGTACCGTCAATTTTATGTGGTGTAGAAACTACACTCGGCTTAGTGATTAGCTTCGGAAGTATCTTTCCGTCTTCGATTAGTCGCTTGCAGTTCGCATTTCCAAACGGTGTCAGTATTATTTTAGGTTCAGATTTTACCTGCGGAGCAGATGTTAACGACGAGGAATTTTGTACGACTATGGGGGCCAAGTTAATCGGTACTGGCGGCTTCGGTACAGTAGTCGGGAGGCCTGTGCCTTTCTGCGTTTGCCTTAATCGATAAGCGTTGAGCAAACCAGGGACTTCTTCCACTAAAAACGTTACAATTTTAATTTCCCATTGGCCCGGTCCTTCCATCTTCCCATTAAAGTTATCTGGTGAATAACTCGATTTTTATTGTTTCCATGGTAGTTATCTGTCAGTTAGTTTATCAAGAGATGGAAAGACCGGCTCATTGAATAAAAGAGTGAATTTGATCGTGCTTTAAAAATTTCATACTTACGTGACGACAAAGAACAATTATTGTGATTCAAGAGTATCGCCTTGAGCAACATATTCTCGTCCTTGAGATGTTGATTTTCGAGTGAAATCCCCCTGTTTTCCGCCTTGAGTTTCGTGATTTCGGCCTCGAGTTCATCCAACCAGATTTTCTTGCGCTGTCGACTCCGCATCTGGGCCATCCTGTTCATGGCCCTGCGTTTTTCCGTTTCGCTCAGGTTCTTATCGTAGAAACTGAGGGTGGTTTTAGCCTGGATGGTCGCACTCTCTAAGCTCTTTAATTTACACTTGGGGCCGATTCGTTTTCGCGGTCGCTTAGGGAGGATTAGTGAGCACTTTTCTGGAACGACGACGTCCTTTTTCTTGTCGAGCTTCGACGGCGCCTCTTGCTTCTTATTTTGCAACGCGACTTTAATTTTTTCTTTCACCTGCGACTTCGTACTTGCTGACACGGAAGTGAGCCCGACATAATTTAATATATCCAGGCTGTTGCCGGAGCTCGCACTGGAAATGTTTGTTTCCGATGCACTGTTGCCTTCTCGGACCTGTGCTTCATCAACACCCACCGTCAAATCTATAACTTCGTTGCTTATTTTGTTCAAGCTCGATTCCCTGGAGTTTAAGTCGTCGTTAATCGTAGGCACGTTGCTAATACTGAACTCTTTGGGCTGCGGCTCGTCGCTTGCCGTTCGCCTGAACTTGTCAATGTTTTCTTCTGTGATGTGCGGGAAAATGTGGGGCGTGTGTAGGGTATCATCGGAAGCTGGCTCGGGCACGTGCGACCCCCCGTTCTTCGTGTGCTCGATCGCCTTCCGGAAGGTCTCCTCAAACGGGTTGACGTTCTGCAAGTCCTGGAAAAGACCGACCTCTTCGCAGTTTCTTATGAACCTCGTCGGCGTGGGCGTTTGATCTGTACGTAAAAGTCAAAAAGAGTGATCCGAGATCTTTTTTTTTTTTTAAAGTCTGCGCTCACCTGCGAAAGCGTTCGCTTTACACGTCAGGCCCAAGTTTAAGACCATGTCGTGCTTCTTCTGGTGAATGTTCAGGTGGTCCTCGTTGGTGAACGTCATTTCACAGCCTTCGCTCGTGCATGCGAATGGTTTGCTGTCGGTTTTACTCATTTTTATAGTCGCCCCCTCCTTGTGTTTGCAAATTATATTCGTGCGGTAATCAACAATGTACATAATATGGCGTGATGTTGCATTTTACTTATTGTAAATCGCTTTGTGTTTGTCCATTTTAAACGGTTGTCGTTTTCGAATTATTTGATCGATAATTCTAACCTCAAAATTTGACATTCACTCTTCAACGTCAGGGTTGCCAAATGTCAGGCGCTCGATGCTACCAGGCGAGAAAAAATGAAATCACCAGATTTGTCACAAAAAAAGTTACAAGTTTTTCAGCAGACAATCTGAATTGTAGAATCAAAAAATGATGATGAATATTTTGTTGTAAAACGACATAAATCGCCAAATTTATTGCTTATAATTTCACTTCTCACTCGACGTTAAATACGTAGAATACAGTGAACAAGAAAAAACAAAAGATCACGGACGAGTATGACGCTTTGAATTTGAAACAAAAGGAAGTGTCAACGAATCAGAAGGAAATCAAAAATGCTTTTTAGCGAGATTACCGCGAATGACCGGTTACAGTCGGTTAGAATTTGGCCGTTTTTGCGAGAGTGGTTTGCAGCGGTAACGGAAGTTCCCTTCTCGAGTTATATTTAAATATTAACCGGTTATAAATTTCATAACCTGGTCATTGATGTGAGTTAGTAGCGGTCTGTGGTAGCGGTTGAACCGATAAACGTCAAATTATCGTCAAACATGGTATTTTGTTTGTGTTGGAAAATGGATGAAAATATGAAATTAATGCTACTTTCAGTAATAAGGGCAACCTTAAGTGATTTGTTTTAAATGTACTTAAAATACATAGAAATGTAACCACGTTCGAAGTCGACACATTTATCGGAAATTTGAAGAAAAAAAGGATTTTTTCAGTCAAGTTCATGAACAGATCGTATGTATGAATGAAACACTTCAATATTAAAATGATTCACTTTTTGGTTGCTTAAAAACCAAACTAACCTGACAGCGAGGTTATTATTATTACTGAAAACACAACCAATGCATTTTAGCGAGACTTTCGGCAACACGTTGGATTTCAGCGGTGGGAGGTCAAAAATTGACGTTAATGAGAAACCAGTCGTAACCAAAATTAATAACACGGTTACGATTGGTTTCTCGCAAAAAAAATCATTAAAGAAACTCGAAGTAGCGACGTAATACGAAAAAGAAGATGAGCGAAAATACGCGGATTGTTCGAAAATCAAGACCAATGAGAAAGCAGACGAAGAATAATAAAAATAATTCGAGAAGAATTGAAACGAACAACGTACACTCATACGCAGCTTAAGTGCTATTACTTGACTTCTTGTGACTTCTGTGAGCCTTATACCACAAGGTTTTGAGGGTAAGGTTTGCACGCAGGAGGTGCATTTATGTTGCGTATGAGTGTACATCAGTAAGTAACTCACCGCTGAGCATATCGGTAAGCGCATCGATGAACTCATTGGTGAGCGCACCGATTAATACATCAGTTGGTACATCGATTAACTCAGGTGAGCACATAGATGAACTCACCGCTGAGCATATCGGTGAACGCATCGATTAACTCACCGGTGAATGCACCAATGAAATCACCGGTGAACACAGCGGTGAGCGCATCGGTGAACTCATCGGTGAATGGATCGATTAACTCATCGGAGAATGCATCAATGAAATCATCGGTGAGCGCATGGATGATCTCATCGGTGAATGCATCGTTGAAATCACCGGTGAACACAACGGTGATCGCTTCGATGAATGCATCGTTGAACTCATCAGTGAATGAATTTGTAATTTTAACGGACTTCTACGCCTAGTGTTGCCAATCCTAATACGCTTAAATTCTATGTCTTTTTAATAACAAATTCCTTTTAGTCTTTTAGCGGAGACTTTGACAATCCTACGATAACGTTTCAATGTTGGTTGATAGTTCCGTCAGAACTGAAAAATTAAATGTTTAATATACTCTACAAAATCAAAAGACAGTTTGATCTTCTCGACACTTGTTTCTAGTAAAATTTTTAGTGTGTTATTAGAGAGTTTTGGCAAGACGTTACGACAAAAATGTCGTACGTTAAAGGCTACTTTGGTTAGCAACCTTGTGGATTTAGCCAACCAGATATCGAGTTTCAACGTTTAAGGCACCCGACTTCCTTCCCGATATACGCCTAAAACATACTCAATAAAGAATCAATATAACAGAATTAATATTCATTGTATTAATTCAGATTTTTCCAATTAACCAATTCGGACGAGAAACTACTGTTAATGTAGCTCTCCTGTTATTCTTAACTCGTTGGTCAACGCTGAATGCAAAACTTCAACGGCGACAGATACATGCGTTTTTTGTGTCCGTAAAAATTTTTGGTGGGGGTTCATCAGCGACACGCCTACTGACTGTTCCTTCCCTTCACCCTTTAGCCCCTCAGAAACTTTGGGATTGCAAGGCGTCAGCCTTAACGTACGTAAAGTTTACGGAACGTCTTGCTAAAACTCCCTATTGTCTGCTTCTGGGGACTTTTTTGTAGACGTGTTCGCAACTCTGACATAAGATGGCGACATCTACTTACAGTTAGTGTACTTCCCCATTGGGCTAAGAATTTTTAAAAATCATTCAATTTTTTGATCCGTCCAATAGAGCGATTATATTATTATTTTTTTTTAATTTTTCGTTATTCTTATCCTTGTTATTCTTCAACCCAAAGACTTCAAAAATGTTTTCTGGTGTTCCTACATAGTTGCGATAGTTTGCCTGATTAGCTCCGAAGAAATATTAGTAATATAATAATTAAAGCTGGTTCTTGTCCGATGAAAATTGTATCACAAACTCTTTTAAACGTTCTGACGAAGCTGTCGAACGACTGCGAAACGTTAAGTGTTTATGCGCCATTTAGTGTCCGTTTAAAAGAGTTTGTGATACAATAGTAATATAATAGTTTATTTAAGTGAAAGCTTATCGAATGAAAAAAATTATCTTGCGATATAGCAATTTCATCTTATCTTACAATCCGTCTCGATGTTATACTTAGGTAGCACTCGTGCAAATTGTGAATCAGTGTCCAGAAAAGGTCAAACATGTATACCGCTGTAATACTTCTGATATTCGCGAGTGCAATTAATATTTGTGGTACCGCCAGAATCTTGGGTGTCATATCAACCCCGTCGTACAGTCATCAGGTCGCATTCAGACCGATTTGGAAGCACCTCTCCGCGAGAGGTCACCATGTGACAGTCGTAACCACAGATCCGATCCATGATCCCAGTTTAACAAACCTAACAGAAATAGATATTCACTTTTCTTATGAGTACCTGCAACAAGAACTCGTACGAGACTTAATCATGGACGAGGAAAGCAACAATGTATTGAAGTACATAAAAGTGTACGTAAGATTTATGCAAATAATACCGGAAATTACGGAGGGGCAGTTAAAATTCCCGGGGGTGAGGAATTTAATCATCGACGAAAGCGTTCACTTCGATTTGGTCATGTTTGAACTGATGAACCCGGCGATGGTGGCTTTTGGACGGAGGTTCGGTTGCCCGGTCATCGGGTTGTTGTCCGTGGATGGATTTATTGTAACCCACGAAACGATGGGGAACCCCACCAATCCCTCGGTGTACCCTGACCTGGCGTTACCGTTTGTACCGGGAAAATTAACGTTCACCGAAAGACTTCAGAGTTTCCTTCATTCAATATCGGCGAGATTGGTTGACGCGCTTTTAATCAGATCATTCCTAGATCCGCTTGTCAAAGCTAACTTTGGCGCAGATTATCCAACCATAAATGAGATGATGACAAAACTTGATATGGTATTTTTGAACACGAATCCGATACTTTCGAGTATAAGGCCGAAAGTACCGGCCGTCATACATTTTGGGGGTGGAATCAATTTAGAGACGCCAAAACCTCTACCAAAAGTAAGTAATCATGAACGAGTATATTCATTTTTTAAAAAAAGAGAAAAACAAAAGCCTATATTATTTTTCATATACCTATACAGATTCGGTAAATGTTTAGCTGGCCATCCAGTTATAGTGCGTGTGACAGGGAACGCACTTGAAAAATATAGAGAGAAATCTGATACACTTTTACCATTGCACCCTTGGTCCTGCGCCCACATTTTTCCGCATTCCAAATTTTCTTTTACTTTCATAATTTCTTCTTCTTAGCTGTTCTACCACGCCTTTAAATCAATTTCCGATTAAAGTAAGCTGTGAATTTTTAATAAAGTTGGCGACGCGCCATCCTCCAGCTTGAATGCACAAACATACCCCGCGCTTCATGTTTTCAAACGCGTTTGAAATGTGTTGGGGGTTATGTTAAGATACACAAATAGTAATTGGACAGCTGTCAGTGCTACAAACCTTTAAGGCAGGCGGCCACTGAACGCGAAAGTAAGTCTTTTGGAAATTAGATCCAACGTAATCTTACGCGAACGTGGCAACTAAAGCTAAGGGAAGCGAAATTAGGATAGCAAAGATATAAAACAATCTTCACTCGGTTGCCTCGTCTGCGTAAGATCTAATTTCAAAAAACTTAGTTTCGCTTGGCTTAGCTTAGTTTCGCGCGCAGTGGCCCGTCGCCTTTAGGAGAAAAAAAACATTGAAATCATAGTACACTTTAATTAGGAGTTTAATTAATAAATTGAATGCCCGGTGCATTAGACTGATTAATTTTTTTTTTGCTTTCAACTGCCTTTTAATTTCTCTTCTCCCTCTAAAATTGCAATGTGAATTACACATTGCCAAATGTGATGAGATAAATAAGCCACGTATTTGTAGGTCCGTATTGATCGAGTAAAAAAAAAGGTATTTAATCAAACAGCTTAAAATAGTCGTATTTTATCTATTATATCTTATCTAAAGCATTTCCGTTTTGTGTGTGTGTGTGCGCACCTAATAATACTCACGGCAGTTGTGGCCAAGTTTTTATTCGACGATTGTGGCTCGGCATAAACAAATCAAAAATGAAAATTGTCGTAGTGTTATTGGTGCTCGTGAGTGTGATTAATATTTCCGGTTGTGCAAAAATATTGGGCGTCATACCAACCACGTCGTACAGTCACCAGGTAGCATTCAGACCCATTTGGAAAAATCTCTCGCTCAGAGGACACCAAGTCACCGTCATAACCACAGATCCAATGAATGACCCAAGTTTAACAAACTTGACGGAAATAGACATTCATTTTTCTTACAAACACGTGGAACGAGAAGACATACAACATATCATCATGGACGAGGAGAGTAACAGCGTGCTTCGATTCATCAAGGCGTTTATAGGCACCATGGATTTCTTAGCCGTCACGACAAAGGACCAATTAAAATGCGCAGACGTGCAAAATTTAATCAAGAACGAAAGTCTTCATTTCGACGTGGTCATGATCGAGTCAATTAACCCGGCGATGTACGCCTTCGGAAGGCGATTTAACTGTCCGGTTATCGCCGTACTATCAGTCGATGGGCTTCTTGTAAACCACGATATGATGGGGAACCCCACCAATCCGTCGGTTTACCCCGATCTACTCTTACCTTTCGAAGCAGGAACCTTAACGTTTAGCGAAAGGCTTCAGAGTTTTATTCATTCAATTTCGACGAGGCTAATGGACAGGTTTTTCATGAGAGCGACACTAGATCCGGTTGTGAAAGAGATCTTCGGTGAAAATTATCCCTCCATAGATGAAATGATTTTGGACATCGATATGTTATTTTTGAATACGAACCCTATACTTACGACCATAAGGCCCGTAGTACCGGCGGTTATTTATTTCGGGGGTGGATCCCATTTAGAAGAGTTGAAACCTTTACCAAAAGTAAGTAAGTTATTATAAATATGTCAACAGTGATACCTCTCATACGAAATGAAGAACTCTCGAAGTTATTTTTACGATCTATATATACATACGTCGTATAGATAAATACTTGATATGAAAGATTAGAAACATTTTTTTTGTATTATATCATTCCTAAGTGTTCAGGCCTTACAGAACTTATCAAGTATTATTTATTACTAATAATTGAAAAGCACCTATCTATCGCTATCTATATTTGTCAGCTGACAATTTGAATGCAAAATGAAGTGGTTTGTTTTTATCGTTTTTTTTTTTTTAAAGTAACTGTGTTGTACCATGTGTGATGGGCAATAGGTAATTGATCGAGTTAGAAAAAAACGTCCTTAATAAAACAGCTTAAAATAGTCGCATTTTATCAATTATATCTTATCTAAAGCATCTTCGTCTTGTATGTATCTGCATCTAATAATACTCACGGCATTTGTGGCCAAGTTTTTATTCGATGATTGGGACTCGGCGTAAACAAATCAAAAATGAAGATCGCTGTAGTACTATTAGTGCTCGCGAGTGTGATTAATATTTCCGGTTGTGCCAATATATTGGGCATCATATCAACCCCATCGTACAGTCACCAAGTTGCATTCAGACCCATTTGGAAAAATCTCTCGCTCAGAGGACACCAAGTGACCGTCGTAACCACAGATCCAATCAATGACCCAAGTTTAACAAATTTGACGGAAATAGACATCCAATTTTCTTACAAGCACGTGCAACGAGAAGAGGTACAAAGTTTAATGATGGATGAGGAGAGTAACAGCGTACTTCGATACATGAAGGTGTTTCTACGATTCAAGGATTTCCTAGTCATCGTAACAAGGGAGCAATTAGAGTGCGCGGGGGTGCAAAATTTAATCAAGAACGAAAGCCTTCACTTCGATGTGGTCATGGTCGAGTCAATGAATCCGGCGATGTTGGCTTTTGGAAAGCGATTTAACTGTCCGGTTATCGCCGTACTGTCAGTCGATGGGCTTCTTGTAAGCCACGAGGTGATGGGGAACCCCACCAATCCCTCGGTGTACCCGGATCTAGTATTACCTTTCGAAGGAGGAACCCTAACGTTTACCGAGAGGCTTCAGAGTTTCATTCATTCAATTTCGGCTAGGTTAATTGACAGGTTTTTCATAAGAGCGACACTAGATCCGATTGTGACAGAGATGTTCGGTGAAGATTATCCTTCCACGGAGGAAATGATGTTGGACATCGACATGTTATTTTTGAATACAAATCCTATACTTACGACTATAAGGCCCATAGTACCGGCGGTTATTTATTTTGGGGGTGGGACTCATTTAGAAGCGTCGAAACCTTTACCAAAAGTAAGTAAGTTATTGTGTATATGTCAACACTGACACGTCTCATATGAAATGGACCGCTTGTCATAGTTATTTTTATAATCTATACTGCCTGTGGCATTTAACCGGGTTTCTTCATTAACGCCGTTCCTATTGAATATATGGAAGAATGTTTTATACAAAAGTATCGTCCTTTCAAACTCTGCATAATTTAAAACTAAATAACAATCTGTTCCAATTTGGCTGTACGATGTGTAACTTCGCTATTTTAAATGCAGTACTCTATGTTAAATAACGAATTTGAGCTTGTTAGGTTATTTTAGGGTAAGTTTGATAAGGGTACCCTTTACCTAAATTCGGTTTTTAAGACATTAGGCTTTGTTTAAGGTTTTCGGAAAATACAGATGTAACTTTTATAATTAATATCTCGTCAACAAAGAAAGTTAGAAAGCAGATATTGTAATACTGTTACAAGTTAAGTGGAAGGTACAGCGTTAATGAAGAAACCCTGTTAAATACTACAGGCTTTTGAATTTCTCGTTATTCTTATCACTTGTTATTGTTTGACTTAAAAACTTCAAAGTGCTGCTACCTACCTGTGCAGATAGGCAGAAGTTTTAACACCGGAGCGGAATATTCCGGTGTTGCCAGCCAGCATCAGTGGGACGGGGGGTTCGAATCCAAATCGCGAAGGCCAATCCAAAATAGGCGCCACTTAATTTTTTTTTGAAAGGGGAAAACGCGTAAAAATTAAGAAAAACACGTTACGTCCAAAGCACGAACAATTTATTTCACACAAAGAGTTTTCTCTAAACTAATATAAAAAAAAAACAAGAATCTTTATATATCCTAATGCCGATGACGACGTCACTTGAATCGTTACATGAGTATACGCAAAATCTCGTGCACAATCGCGGCTACTTTGAAAACACCGTATGCATATTGCTACTGATAATAATAATTAAATAGATCCGACCTGTTACACAGCGTCAAATGTCCGTCGACAGTAGCAGAGGTGGTCGGCAATCACGCACTTCCGTGGATGGCCAGCCTTCCGGTCATCGTAGCAAGGTTACGGCGTAGACGCGATGGCGGAGGGAAGAATACTCAACGGCGTAAAGCAGCGAGTCCACAAATGATCCGGGACCACGAACGACGATTAACGCCAAAATAACTAACGTTAGAAACAACTTCCACTAAAAGCCTATAAACGAAAAAAAGAAAAGCGAACGTAAGGGCCAAATCGAGAGAAGCAACTCGTAAAAACTCACCCAGGGTTATCACCTAGGCTGCCATAAGTCGCAAAGGGATGCGGCTTTCTCGTCCCCCCAAATGGATCAATCAAATTCGGCGAGTAGCCGTTCACATGCACTTTCACCCCCTTCGGTGAAACGGGCACACAACCAAATAGTTAACAAAAGAACGTGTGATCTACGAGACGATCGAAATTTTACTGAAACGGCGGAATACTTCTCGATCGGCGGAAAAGAAAAGAATATCAACGAGAGAGACACATTCAAGTTTACCAATGGCGGAACTGCTTGACAACAGTGAAGACCAATCAACGAAAAGGGCAAAGGTTTCGGACATACGCGACGTGAAGTAGGACTTCTTTAAAATTTGATAAAACTCATCGTGTACACATCGCAATTTCGACCCTAAGCAAGGATGGGATGAATTTCATAGAAGGAAATTGTTCGTTTAATTGAAAGTTCTTTTAACGAAAACATGTTAGAGCGAAATTTTGGGAAAACTACGCAGGCGAGGAATGATGCATTCCTACACCTAACGTAAGACGTAAAACGACGCGTTCCAAAAATAGACCGGAACGTTGAAGTGTGCATATACAGGGTGTGTTTAGCACACAAATGAAAAATGAACTGTAACAGTGTTTTCTGTTGTTCCTACATAAATACTTTTGCGTTAGTTTGCCTGATTTGCCCGGAAGAAATAATAGTGATAATTTATTTTTGGTGAAAGCTTAACGAACCGTTCAAGCTAATGAAAGAAATTATCTTGCGATAGGCATAGCGATTTCATCTTATCATGCAGTCGTCTGCATGATATATGTACTTAGGTAACACTCGTGCCAGTCGTGATTTAGTGCGCAGAAAAGGTGAAACATGTATACCGCCGTAATACTATTGATATTCGCGGGTGCAATTAATGTTTGTGGTACCGCCAGAATCTTGGGTGTAATACCAAGCCCATCGTACAGTCATCAAGTCGCATTCAGACCGATTTGGAGGCACCTTTCCGCGAGAGGTCACCATGTGATAGTCGTAACCACAGATCCGAGCCATGATCCCAGTTTAACAAACTTAACAGAAATAGATATTAGATTTTCTTATGAGTATCTGCAACAAGAACTCGTACAAGACTTAATCATGGCCAGATTCGGTGCGACAGAGAAGAATGTATGTCATTTGCGTACAAAATTATTTTAGTGCCATTTGCGTACACGGGTAGAGTTGATCCGGGCCAGGTAATCGGAGTAATTATTGGTAGTGCCATTTGCGTACCTGTTGCAAAGAAGTAATATACAATTGTTAAATATTTAATGTAAAAGCATTTAAGAATTCACAAAAGATACTTTCAAAAATATGAACACAAAGTGGTAAAGCGAAAAACAGTTTTGCATTTTATGAGACTCGATTTTATTTATAACAAATTATTACAATAAAATTTATACATACGTGTGTACGTATGAATTCTTACGTAGGCACTAATCTAATTTAGCTATGCAAGCCAAGGATTTTAAACGTTTTTTAATATATTTCGTCTCACTATACGATGGAAGTATTTTGGAAATTCTATTGTCCATCTTGACGTAAGCCAATTTCCTTTTTCTTGCCTGTAAATTCAATTCACTTCGCTTGTATTTTCAAAGACTTTACTAGATCCAGTGTTCTCGGATGAAATGTATTTACATTATGGTTTAAATGGTTGTTCCATCCTTCTACTGCGTTATTTGTACGATATAATTTATTGTAACAGTTCCACATGTTTGTAGTTGTAATGGGATTTTGTAGCCACTGGTCCACGAAGTAATCATAAAAATCCTGCAGCTTCTTATTTCTAAGAGAACATTCTTGTATAGAAAGCCAACCTTCGTCTATATCTTCTACCGAAAGATAAACCAACGCAGCACACATCCGAATTTGTAGTCTTATTTCGTCGTCGTTTCTGTACTCCGTAGTTAAGCCCAATTCTTGAATTTTCCTCCAAATACACTGAGTAAAATGAAAATGGCATCCATGTACTACTACTTCAGGAAACACTTGTCTAATAGCTACAATAACTGCTTTCTCAAAATCTATAGTTATAAAAGTTGGGTTCCAGTTATTATTCTTCAACAGCGTAAAAAGTCGTTCATATGTGCTCCCGATTTTATTTTTAGTAAAGCAAATACGCTTGGAATTATGTTTGTTTGTTCTGAATTACTACCTATATCGGCATGTATTGTATATAGTTGACTGAACGACTTACTACAACATTTAAATATGCCATCCATAAAAAATGAATTGGAATTTGAAATAATTTCTCTTCCTGTTGTTGTTTGCGAAACATATGAGTCTATCTTCTTTACGATCGTTGTAGTCAGCAAGGAAAAAGGACGATCCATCCTGCATCAGAAGGATACTTTCTGGAATTTCGATTTCACTAGCAGATTTGGGTTCTGATAAAACACCACGTTCTTGACGCCTATTCTGTGTAAGTGCTCTTCATTGAATACAACAGTGGAACATCTGCAACGAAATCATATCCACGGTCAACCATTTCTTCTTTGTAAATTTTGGAAATCCGTTGATCCGTTTCTCGTGCTCTCTTCTTGTCGTTTTGTTGGTGTTGTATTATTTCCACTTCTGCTAAACTTGGTTTACACTTATGCTCGGATTCTGAGAGAACTGTTGAGTCCCTTGCTTTTAATGTTCCGCGGCACTTCTCAGACTTTCCTTTAATACACAACCACGTAATTAATTATTAGTACAGTGTTGATGGTATCTATAGCCGCCAAAGATGGCAGAAGGATTGGATTTTGTGGTTTCGGTAATTTGAAACGTATCCATTGCAAAATATATAAGCTTGGAAAAACACTGATTTGATCACTAAATTTCAAGAGCCGTACTCCTAGAAATGTCAAATCGAAGTCAGAGTAATTTTGAAATACTACTAATTATTTATAGTAGTTTAAAGCCTGCAAATTGAAAAATATATTTTTCTTTTGAAATCTGATTTACAGATTAACATCCAGTATACTCGTACTGGTAGATGTACGCAAATGGCGCTACCAATAATTACCCCGACTACCTGGCCTAGCATCAACTCTATCCGTGTACGCACATGGCACTAACACTAATATGTACGCAAATGGAACGTACGCAAATAGGACGATACCGACAGGGAATGCACTTGAAAAATAAAGAGAAAAATTTGATACACTTTTCGTCGCTAATTTTTTATTACTTTTACCATTGCACCCTTGGTCCTACGTCCACATATCTCCCATTCTTAATTTTCTATTACTTTCTTAATTTCTTAGCCGTTCTACCGCACCTTTAATCCTTTAAATGAATTCCCGATTAAAGTAAGCTGTGAATTTTTAATAAAGTTGGCGACGTGCCTTCCTCCAACTTGAATGCACATGCGCGTCATATTTTCAACGACGTTTGAAAAGTGTTGGGGTTATGTTAGTATAAGTCAGTGCTACAAACCTTTAGGAGAAAAAAAAAACATTGAAATCAAAGCCTACTTTAATTAGGAATTTAATTAATTGAATGCACGATGCATTGGACTGATTCTTAATTTTTTTCGCTTTCGACTACGTTTTGATTTCTCTTAATTTTTTTTTCAGACTGCTTTCTCGTAAACCTCCCTCTAAAATTATAATGTGGATTACACGTTGCCAAATATGATGAAATAAACAACGCATGTACCAGTAGGCAATTGATCGAGTTACCAAAAAAGTGGTTTCGAATAAAAGAGCTTAAAATAGTATTTTATCAATTATATCTTATCTGAAGCATCTTTGTTTTTTGTGTATGTGCATCTGGTAATACTCACGGCACTTGTGGCCAAGTTTTTATTCGACGATTGTGGCTCGACGTAAACAAATCAAAAATGAAGATCGCTGTAGTAGTATTGGTGCTCGCGAGTGTGATTAATATTTCTGGTAGTGCCAATATATTGGGCATCATACCAACCCCATCGTACAGTCACCAAGTTGCATTCAGACCCATTTGGAAAAATCTCTCGCTCAGAGGACACCAAGTGACCGTCGTAACCACAGATCCAATCAATGACCCAAGTTTAACAAATTTGACGGAAATAGACATCCAATTTTCTTACAAGCACATGCAACGAGAAGATGTGCGAAGTATAATTATGGATGAGGAGAGTAACAGCGTACTTCGATACATCAAAATGTTTCTACGATTCAAGGATTTCCTAGTCGTCGTAACAAGGGACCAATTAGAATGCGCGGGAGTGCAAAATTTAATCAAGAACGAGAGCCATCACTTCGACGTGGTCATGGTCGAGTCAATGACTCCGGCGATGTTCGCTTTTGGAAAGCGATTTAACTGTCCGGTTATCGCTGTACTATCGGTCGATGGGGTTCTTCTTTACCACGAGATGATGGGGAACCCCACCAATCCCTCGGTATATCCCGATCTACTTTTACCTTTCGAAGGAGGAACCCTAACGTTTACCGAGAGGCTTCAAAGTTTCATTCATTCAATTTCGGTGAGGTTAATTGACAGGTTTTTCATAAGAGCAGCACTAGATCCGGTTGTGAAAGAGATGTTCGGTGAAGATTATCCTTCCATAGAGGAAATGATGTTGGACGTCGATATGTTATTTTTGAATACGAATCCTATACTTACGACTATAAGGCCCATAGTACCGGCGGTTATTTATTTTGGGGGTGGAACTCATTTAGAAGCGTCGAAACCTTTACCAAAAGTAAGTAAGTTATTGTGATATGTCAACAGTGATACCTACCTCTCATATGAAATGGAAGACACGGCGACCTCTCACAGTTATCGTTTTAAGCTGTATACTATATACATACGTCATAAGGAAGACGTGTGGGTACTTGATATGAAAGATTGGGAAAATATTTTTTGTATTATATCATTCCCAAGTGTTCAGGTATCTAAAAATGTCTGTGGTACTTGAAAACGTGCAATTTCAGGCCTTGCAAAACTTATCAAATATCTTTCGCCATCTATTTGTCACGCTGACTCCACACTCTTAATTTGAACGCCAAATGAAGTGGTTTATTTATACAATTTTTTAAAAATAACTGTGTTGTACTATGTGTATTTTTTAAATATGTGATAAGGGGTGGAAACATTTTGAATTTGACCATTACGGGTGATGTCGTCGTTTTACCCCTCTTAGAGACGCCGCGCCGGACAGATTATTTAAATACTGCGATCTGTGTTTAAATCTCATCGCAAAGTTTCTAGAGTTTAGTTTCTTGATGATCGATTAATTTTGTGCTGACTTTTATTTATATTCGGTAGGAGAGATGAAATCCTTTCCGATGGTGTTCTTGAAACGAAACAAAATTCTAAATCGAGCGTTAGATAAGAGCCATGCCCTCTCGAGACTCTATAATTCTATTAATCACACTTTATATCAAAATTCAAAACTTGTTTCATGTCGAGACATGTGCCATGTACATGATGTTCAATAACAACACCTGTGTAGTGAGGCGTGAAACTTAGAAAAAAAATTTCGTCTCGTCACATGGACCTATCTTATCTGCCCGTGATCGCGTGGGTATAAAGAAAACTGGGAAACGAAGTGGACGTTAGTTCAAGTTGCTCGAGTTAGTGTCAAAACTATAAGAATGAATCCTTCGTTGTTTTTCTTCATTTGTTTGATCGGTTCTGACATTTCCGGCGCCGCAAGAATCTTGAGCATCGTGCCCACTCCATCGTACAGTCATCAAGTAGCGTTTCGCTCGATTTGGAGGAACCTGTCACTGAGGGGGCATCAAGTCACCCTCGTCACGACAGATCCCATCAACGACCCCAGCTTAACGAACTTGACCGAAATTGACATTAGCTTTTCGTACAAGCATTTCAGAAAGGATTCTGTTCAAACTGCTTTTATGGATGAGGAAAATAACAGCGTCCTCAAGTGGATGAAGATGATAGATGTGTTTGTGGAAGTAGTGAACGAGATGATCGTGGAACAATTGGAAAGTGAAGCTCTGCAGAATCTGATCAAAAATGAAAGTCTTCACTTTGATTTGCTCATGCTCGAGTTCATACATCCAGCGATGTTGGGGTTTGGGAAAAGATTTCGTTGCCCGGTTATAGGGGTTTTATCCCTGGACGCCACCTTTATGATTCACGAGTCCATAGGAAATCCGGTCAATCCTGCTTTGTATCCGGATTGGGGTTTGCCTTTCCAGGGAAAACTGACGTTCTCTGAGAGATTGCAGAGTTTCATATATTATGTCGTCATGAAGTTACTGCACGTTAAGTTTGGAGCATCTGCTAATGCACATTTAAACCATTACTTTGGAGAAGGTTATACTACGTCAGAGTTGATTAAGGATGTTGATATGGTGTTTTTGAATGCAAACCCTATACTTAATTACATAAGGCCCAATGTGCCGGCGGTTATTTATTTTGGAGGTGGATCTCATTTAGAAGCACCAATTCCACTGCCTGCAGTAAGTTTAAAAGCCTCTAGAGTTTCTTTTCCCGTTTCTGGAAGTTTTTTGGTTGTATGTAGTTTGTAGTACAGCAAGCAAGGTTTCAATTTGATGATAATCACCGCTGCCTGGAGGGATACTATTGTTTAATGATGATTACAGGAGCTGCAAGGTTATTTGGATGGGGCCACCCAAGGATTCATTTACTTCAGCTTGGGTTCAAATGTCAAAAGCAAAGACATTCCGGAAAATCTCCGGCGCGTGATCATAGAGACCCTTTCCGAGCTTCCGTACAAGGTCTTGTGGAAATTCGAAGCCGACGAGTTGCCCGGAAAACCGGAGAATGTAAAAATTATTAAATGGGCGCCACAACAAGACGTGTTAAGTATGTCTAGCGATGCTTAGTTAAAATGATACTATTCAGGCCCACTTATGTAAAGACAAATTAACTTTGACTATCAAAGTTAGTTAGTCAAAGTTAACTTGCCTTTATACAAGTGGACCTTAGCAATTTCGTAGCAATTGAAAGGGGTTCGTCATTGAATGTTCATAAGGGTGCGGTTTGCATGCACAAGTATCATTTTAAGTGAGCGTCATAGTACATTGTATGCGAATAGTTTCTATAATACAAAAGCTAAAAATTACAGGACATCCCAATATTAAACTATTCATAACGCAAGGGGGGCTTCAATCCATGGAAGAAGCCATATTCACTCACGTCCCCCTCGTCGTCATGCCGTTCATGGGGGATCAGGACACGAACGCCAAAAAGATCGTCTACAAAGGATACGGTTTATCGGTCGATCGCAGGACGCTTACTAAGGAGTTATTCAAAGAGACAATCTTGGAAGTCATAAACAACGAAAAGTGCGTACCCTAGGTTATAACCAGAGAGCGGCCAGTTTAGGTCATCCGCTCTCTGGTTGTAGTAAAAATCACACGCGCGCTTAATATGCGATTTCTTATCGTAGATACCGTACCAGGATCAAAGAAATTGCGGAGCTGGCGTTAGATCAGCCAATCAGTGGCGTTGACAATGCGGTTTGGTGGACGGAGTACGTCTTGAGACATAAAGGGGCCAAACACTTGAGGAGTCCCGCTATTGATATGCCCTGGTATCAGTATCTCCTTTTGGATGTCATCGCATTCCTTGCTGCGGTTATATTTATCGCCTTGTATATTACATATAAAATTGTAAAATTCACGCTTCAGCTTGTATGGGCGAGTATATTATGGAGACGCAAAGTAAAAACGAATTAATTTAGTCAATTTTTAGATTAGTAGCTAATTTCTAATACATGCTCTATCATAATATGTATAAATGCATTTGTGTATTTACACGTCGGATTTTTTTGCTGTAAGTCATTTAATTACGAGAGAGAAAACTTGTGATAGTTAAGAAAGTGCCGGAGATACAACTGTTAAACATTAAAAACATATTTTTGTTTATGTATTTACTGTGTACTCAATTTAAACTAGATTACAATTGTTAGGTAGGTAATTCTGAAAGTGTACATCATGCTTTCAAAAATCTATGCCTCTCTTCCAGTTTTTATTTAAATCATTTTGTTTCTATAGTTTATAATGTATTCCCTAAATTAAATTTATAACTGTACAGAACTCTGAATTTGATTTGATCATTTGATTGTGTTACTTATTTGTATGTCTACAGCAGCTTCGAAATGTATTAAGGCACTGTGATCATAAAAGTTATGGAAAAATGTATAAAATAAAAACTATATGTTTAAACCAAAGTGTCTCTAAAATGAATAAACTAAAGGGAGTTGTTTAGTTACGTTACTCTTGTTAATGCTAGGTTAGGTCGCGACATCGCGCGGTCGTTTGTTGAACTAAAATTGGATGAGAAATGACTAAGGGGAGGAAGATGCGGCATGGGGGAATGTAATTAGACGGAAATTACCACTTTTCGGTAAGTCCGTTTCCGTAAATCAAAAATAATTCCCGAATTTTGTGTTTGTATCTGAGTATAGAATGAGCTTACGTGCCTATTTAGCAGCTGTGATTAGTAGTATGTACGAACGATACATTGATGGGTAATTACAGACTTCAGTTAACAAATGAACGACATTTAGGTTAGTTTTGGAATTTTTCGATGATCAGTAACACGGCAAGCGTAGCGTAAGTAAGTTCCTTCCGAGTACTTTTGTGATAGAACTCCAGTGTCTGTAATACAATACAATTGACATTTCTGGGATCTTATTTTGTTAAATTTAGTGTAGTAAGTTTATTATAAACAGTGGTGAACTGTGTAGTTTGTGGTCGTCCCAGAATCTTGTAAAACGCTTGTGTGAGTCTATGACACATTTAGTTTCCACTTTGAACTTGTTTAGTTACCACTTTGGACATATTTACTTACCGCTTCGGACAAGAAACTACTGTTAGTGTGACTCTCCTGTTTATTCTTTACTCGTTGGAATAAACAAACGGTAAAACGATAAAATAAATAACAGGCAAAGTGATTACTGATTATGTATACAGTCTTCCTTTCTTTCGCTTTGCGCAGCATTAACCATTCCAGACAATTTGCATTGTTTATTTAGAGCTGGGTCTAAATCTTAGACAGCACAAACATTCATGGCCGTGGTGAGATACGAACTCACGCCGCCGAGCACCACGACTAACAAAGTCGGCTAGGCTGACCGCTAAGCCACTGGCGACCGATGTATACAGTCATTCAATAGTATATTTAGTGACCAGATTGGACAAGAAACTAATGTTGGCATGACTCTCCTGATATTCTTAACTCATTGGGAATGACACATCTCACAGTGTTGCCAATCTAGTGTGAGTTTAATACAATAGTACCTATAATGGTAGAAAATTTTTTGGATTTCATTTAGAAAAAAATAAATTTCTAAATAAATACGCAAACTTACATTATTTTCAAGGGCCCATTACTAATATGTAAATAGCAAAATTCGGTTAGCATAATTTTTTTAAGGAGTGGTAACTTTAATACAGATTAAGGATTTCTGCTATTTCGGTGATTCCGTTGTTTAAAAGTAAAACTTCAAAAGCACGGCTACACCAGCATTGTCACTGCACTACCACTTTCGTAACAGTTTCCGTTACAATTTCTGCCATTGTCAAAAATACATTTTAACACTTTTAAGTAGAATCACAATAGAGGGCAATAAAATCCGTGCACGTCACTTTAATATTTTGACGTTCAATACATGTACAAAATGTCACTAGTAATTCTGACGTTCAATACAAATTTTATTTATTTATTTATTTTGACAGAAATATAACCTTAATAAAAGCCCGATTTGCCAAATTTGTGAAATGTCGAATTCTTGCCCGGATTTTATTGTCCGCTACTGTACTTAAGTAACTTTTTTACTCTAAGACCGATTTTACAATCGTCGGATAAGCATTATTCTTAGAATAACGTGACGTAGGTGTGACGTAGATATGGCGGAACATTAAAGGATATTCGGCGAACAGTTACTCCGTCCTTATTCCACGATTGTACAACTGGGCCTTAACCCTTTACCGACAAACCTGGTTAATTTAGCGCCACTTGTTATACCAAATGATAATCAGATTCTGAAAGATCGGCTTTGTAAGCAGATGCTAAAAGTCTATGTACCATCACCGTCACTAAAAGCGAAACGAAACTAAACGCTAAACTTTCGAAAATCAACCTTAGATACATACATAAACACATAACCAGTGTTGCCAACCTTGCCTAACCAAACTATCGTACGGGTATACCAAAATTATTGTACATTATCAACTTTCACTTTCCAAATTATTGTACATTTACATAGTTTCATTTTTTGTTATTTTTGGATGAAGAATACCAATATTTAATACATTTTTCTTTACTGAAAAATAATCACTATATGTGCAGTTCATTTTTTTATTATATACCATTATGCCGATCGATCGGTCGATAAGTCAAAGAGCTTTTATGTGGCTGTCTCCTTCTAACTTTCGTGAAACAGCCTTACGGCTTTTGTCATGTCATGTCATTTCAATTTCTTGACTTAGATCTATACGATCGGCATATAATAAAAAAATGAAGTTTGTTCATCACTATTTTAATAAATGCCAATCGATCGATCGTAATTTTAAGAACTTTTATATGTATAGCTATCTCCTTTTAATTGTTGTGAAATAGATTTGCCACTTGCAGTTGGGGTTATGTTGTGTTCTGAACTCAGATTGATCGGATCGGCTTATTGTAAAAAATGACGTATAGGTAATATACTAAAAACAAATATAACATCAGAACACAAACGTAGTTAAAAAAAGAAGCTGATAATACTGATGAAATTATGAATTATTGAAAATATAGAATAAAAATACTATTCCGTTTATCATTAAGGCCCGGTTTTACAATCACAAGTCAACTTTAACTACCAGTTTACTTCCATAGTTACAATTATGAAAACAATTATTTTTATGGGAATAAACTGTTAAAGTTAAAGTTAACCTGTGATTGTAAGATCAGGCCTAAAACTATTACATAATTTGCTGAAAAAAATCGTCAAAATTATTGTAAAAATATTGTACAAGAAAAAGCTATCGTACGCGTTCTTAAAATTATCATACAATTCAATAACTTAAAATAACGTGTTCGATGGTGGCGCCATCTATTACTATAATCTACGACAAATCCGAACGACATTATTTTTTTAAGTAAGTTGAAAATGTTTTTAATTTTGATGTTTGTTTTATTATTATTATTATGCAGAGCATATTTGGGAATTAGTATTTTGAGTCAGTTATTATTATGACTACGCTCATTTCTTGTTAAAATATTAAATTCTTTATTTTTAATTTGAATTTTGACGTTCTTGTGTTGATAACCATTCAAATTCGCCGTTAGAGGGCAAGGCAGGAACTTTTAATAGAATTTTTTCTGACGTTTAGTAGAATTATGCCGTCGACAGTTGGCAACCCTTATACGGCAACCAAATAGGGCTAAACAGTTGTCCAGGGGAATCCACTGCATTCAAAACCGACTAGCAACATTTCTAAAGTTGCCTTTACACATAATAAAAAGTGCCCAAAGAGAAAGAAATATTGTTACTAATTTCACCTGTAAGTTCATAAATGTAAAAAATTTAAGGAAAAGGTGAGTTTGATATTTGAGAGAAAAACTCACGCGCGACCAATGGCAAGAAAACTGGGAACTAAAAAAGACAAAACTGCAATTTCTTCATTTTGCGATTCGCTTTCCATAAAAGAAACCTTTTTAAGATCCTAAATAAAACCCCTAGATAAGGCGCACCAACAAGAAAATCCCCTACGTACACTTAGCTTTCAATTAGTAAATGTGAGCAACCCATTATACACCGCCGTAGAATTGGTACACTACGTGCACTGCTGGCTACACGTTTCATTTTGCTTTTGCTTTAAATTATTTAGATTTTATTCACTTTTTTCTGCTCATTATTATTTCCTATTAGTTTTTGTAAAATATTAATTTAATATCTGCATCTAGAAAGTGAAGAAAAATCTTTAAATTATCGCGTCAACAAAGAACAAAGGAAAAAGTAACCGATTCACAGAATTCCCATACGTATCGGTGGGGGGCCTTTCAGTTTTCCTTTTCTTTTCAAAAATATAAAAATAAAGTGATTAAGATATCGAACTGAATTCCAAGCATATTTTCTCATAGGAAAATCGTGTTGTCGCTCGTACACAATGGCAATTAGTAAACGCATACTAGGAATGTTTGAGCACACAAAAGGAAAAACAGACATTATGAACTGCATTGACCTTGTTCTGCCTAATATAGAACAAAAAACACTTGTCGCTGCCTGCATTCGTAAAGCGAGAAAATTCACGTGTTTACAGTCCGCTCCGAGAAGAAAACGACAAGCTTTGCAACCTATCTATCTATTTTCTTCTTACATTCGAAAACAGTCCCACCCGATCCTCTTTGGTTGCGCTTTGTTCCTTATTTTACACTCGTCGAACAAAGAAGGTTAAAGTTTAGAGTTTTCCTCCTTTTGTCTTTCTATAAGTACGTATCTGCGCACCAGCGTCTCTCGCTGTTTTATTTACGTAATTAAGATGCACGTGCTTTACTACGATATTTTACGAGGGAATTTTCTTTGTGTTGTTCGTTGTTGCAAAATAGTAATTTATCGCCCGGCCGGTTATAGATTGAACGCGCACTTTGGGAATTCGAAAGAAGTCTAAATACAGAAAATTTATTGCAACGATTGCAAATCGTTATCGTCGGCGACATTACTTTATTGCGTTCATATCACCGCTGCTGCGTTTAAATTTAATAACAAAAAAGCTCACGTAACAAAGAGCGCGGGACTTTTGTTATTGTGAAATCCGTCTGCTATAGTCGACAACCAGGTGCAGCTACAAAAGTGGATGATTACAGCACATGAATTTTGCCTACTTGCTATTGGTTGAGTTAATATACTAAATTTTTTAGCCAGAATATATAAGTCGTCCAAGTTCTGCATCGGTTTTATGATCTTGCTATAAAAAACAGTTTCAAAGAGACCGGCCTGCGGTCGCCTTTCTGTCGCTTTTTTGGCAAGGCCATAAAATCGCTAGCAAACTGGCACGACTATACCAATATAATTAGTTGGTATTTAAAAAAAAAAACTACACCTGGTCGGTGATTTGATTATTATAGTTTTTAATTTGCATGATCGTAAACAGACACCTTATCGGAATTTTCGGAATTGATTCTTCACAAGATTTCATATAAAAACGTTTTTTTCTCTCGAACAAATAATTTGATTCCTGTTCTATGTATTATTTGCCAATTTTCGGATTCATCGAATGAGATAAGAAAAAATTCGGCTGTTGAATTCGCGATTTTGGAAATACATAATCAATACAGAGAACGTGTTTACTGATATTGTGTAAATAGAAGGAACACATACACGTATCTTAAATACATAAATAGCAGAGGGCCGGTCTTTCCACCTCTTGATAAACTAACTGACGGATAACTACGATGAAAACAATTCGTAAAAATCAAACAACCATTCATAAAAAAACAAGTTATTCGCCGGATAACTTTAACTGGAAGATGGAGAGACCGGCCCTTAAGCTGTGACGACCAAAAAAGAAAATTTAAAGCCCTTCATCAATAAAAATTTAAATCCCTAATCAAAATATGCAATTAGTATTACATATAATTGTTAGGGCCAGTTTACAGAAAATTTAATTGCAATCAAATTTTAATGACGTTGTTAATTTGACAGTTCGCAATGTAATTCTTACGGTGATTAGTTTAATTCGAAATTAAATATTTGATTTGCTTTCTGTAAACCCACCCTTAGTATACGTTGGGGTGGGTGGGACCCTGGAAACATTTGGAAAAAATGGTTGTATAGAACGATTCGAAATATTTTAAACTCATTTGAAAACCGATTGTAAAGTTATTAGGCGTTTCGGTTTGCAATCCGTTTTTGACCATCAAAACAAGTTAATCATTATGAGTGTCAAATAATTTGAAACGCTCTATACCACTGCCATTTTTTAGTTGTTTTTTCTCCTAATCATTTGACGCGTACTTTAGCCTTATAGTCATAGGTAAACTGTTGCCTGATTGGTTCTAAGTAAACAAATACGCAATATCATTCTTTTTTAATTCGAATTTCTATTTGGTTTCGATTATAAACATTACCTATCCGTAAAAAAATGTAAACATTTTAAAAATTACTATTAACACCCTCCCCTGAGGCCTGAATAATCTCCTAGAAAATGTTTTCCTCGTTTTATCCCGTAATGAAAAAGAAATCCTTAAAAGTAGGTAGAAATCCCCCAATCTGGCAACCCTGGCGGCGGCTTTAATTACGCACGTAGCCAGTGTTGCCAACTTAAGAATTTCACCTCTAAATTTTGGGGTAGTTTTTATGAAAGGGGGAAATTTTTAGGAGAGAAAATCGAAATTAAAAATTAATATAACCCTCTTCAATCATTGCGCAGATGGTTGTCTGTTTTACCGGTCTTATTTGACAGCTGACTGTTGGCAGTTGACAGCAGCAGTTAAGACAGTTGACTGATTGTTTGATTGTTGATTCATTATACATATGGTGACATAAATGAGTTCTAAGAAAAATATTCACAAAGTTGTTGGACTTTTTTTTGTAGACTCAGTTGCCACCTTAGGGATTTTCCCACTAAATTTATGGGAAATTTCTATGAGAGAGGAAATTTCCTTTGGGATTATTTTAAAGAGGGAAAAGATCGAGTAACCCTGCGTAGGATACATTTTTTTATAATAAATATACCACGCGATTATTTAAATTTATAATTAGAGTAGGCTATGAATTTTGAATTAGATTGGCAACACCAAGTGTTGACAGCTTAATTTGAGTTTGAATTGTCAAAGTGACGCGCTTCAAAATGTTTAATTAATTGCCGGGGGCGAACGCTTCGAACGTTTGCTTAGGTTGTCACTAAAACTGTTTCACTTCCTTTAAATTAAAACGGTTGAACCCGAAGAGAATCCTATAAACATCAAAATATTTACATAACCTCTAATCTACACAGCAAGGTGCACAATCGTATAAAAAAAATCCCGCCTACTTTAATTATAAATTTATAATAAATGATCGCGTCCGGTATTTATGTATTTGTGACATTTAAACTCGTCTTCAATCAGTGCGCGGTTGGTTGTCTGTTTTACCGGCCTTATGTGACAGTATTTTGACAACTGACGAGCTAACAGTTGACAGTTTAAATGATTTAAATGATTTGTTTCCCTTACAGGGTGATATAAGCGAGTACTGAGAAAATATTTACAAAGCTGCTGGATTTTTTCGTAGATATTCGACTCAGTGTTGCCAACTTAGGGATTCTCCTCCTAAATTTAGGGGTAATTTTAATGAAAGGGGAATTTTCATTTAGGATTATTTTTAGGATACAATTTTTTTGTAATAAAAATATTTATTTCTAACATTTAAATTCCTCTTCAATCACTGCGCAGTTGGTTGTCTGTCTTATCGGCCTTACCTGTATCCTATATCTAGGTAGTATTTGACAGCTGACTGTTGACAATTCTACTGTCAACTGTTACGTATGACGGTTGACTATTATTTCAAATAATTTGTCGCCATTACAGCATGTCATTTTACAAAGTTATATCCATCAGACGTCTCCAAGGTTGCCAGATTTTTAGATGTAGGCGATGTCGATGACGGTATTGCCAACTTAGGGCTTTCCCTCCCAGATTTAGGGGTATTTTTTTATGAAAGTGGTATTTGAGGGGAAAATCTTTTTAAGGTCACTTTTTGACATAATTTTCTTGTAATAATTCCTACTTAATCATTGTATTTCACAATAATTAACGAGCTGATCAGCTAACTTTTGACAGTTGACAGCAGTGTAATGACAATACCCGTTTATAAACTAACTGTAAATAATTAATATAATTACAAAAGTATCAAAATTTTTGCAAGAGTATTTCTTTGTGTTTGTGACTTTTGAGTTTGTTTCCTCAAGTGTTTTTTTTTTTTTTAATTTGGGGGGTTTTCAACTATCTGACGTCTAACATCTAGGGGGAAACGTCACGTCAAAAGAGTTGGAAACACTGCATACACGTGGCAGAAGTCAAATTATTAAACCATTTAACCACAAGGAGAAAAAAAATCTTTGATTGTTCAAATAAATATCACATGATTAAAAAAATCGTCGCATTAAAGTTTGCTTTAAAAAAATGGTAAACGACGCTTACATTCCACGTCTAACAGCTTGAGGTTATGTTATAAACGGGCTGCCAGAAGGACGGCTTAAAAAGAATAGTGAAATTATAAATTACAGAAGATTTAGATGATTTTGTTTTGACCCCCCCCCCGCCCGCCCGCTCACGCCCCCAGTGTAAAAATACTTAAGTAAAAGTGTAGAAAACAATCAGGTACCATCACGACCTTTTCCGATCACCCGGTACTTATATGCTTGCATATATTCAAATCCCTTGCATTCGTCACGCTTACTTTTTAATATGTTTGTAATAGCTGAAATTAATTAATTTTTTTTAACTACGTATTTAAAAGACCTTCCAAAGTGATTGGCTTGTGATTTGCCAAATTGATTCACGCCGCCTTAAATGCAACCGTACGCGTTTGTTTAAATAAAGGAAAGTTGTCTTACAACTTGCAAGCAAATTAATATTGCATACTTATTAAACGTGGAGAAAAAAAATTGAAATTGTAATGCTACCGACATACCGATATGAGTCATACACTCGTATTATCAAGTTGGTAAGAAGTGTTAGGTAGTTTTTTTAACTTCCGGTCTAGCCTCCAGGTCGCGCTGGGCACCGATCTTCGAATAAAAGCGATCCAGCAACCTACGCAACGATGACTCATCTATTCTACGAAACAGAAACAATTCCATGTCAAGCGGCGCTCGCGTCGTCCGCCTCCGCTTGCGATCGGCTCGCGCGCGCTCGGCATTGGGCGAAATTCTATCAAGTCACTGAATATTTTTAGTTATGACATCACAGGTAGTTGTTCTTGGAAAGGGTTTCCCTAAGTGAGTCATTTTTGGGTTACATTTCGTGCTTTTATCGGGTTAGAGCGTGTGTTAACTCGAAAACAAGTGTTTGTTTACGCGTCAGCTGATAATTTTGCTAAATTTTCACCGCCTCCTCTTTAGTTGAAGAACCAGCTGTCTTAATAAATTATTGCAAGGTTACGTACGGCGTTGAATTGAAAGTTTGTGTTTGTCGGATTGTTTTTAATGACGATAGCGCGCGCCCCAAAATGAAGCTCGAATTAAGCGACGGCATGTCTAATAACTCGGACTTTTCCAACGATAGCCAAAATTCGCAGATGTCGACTGCAGACTTTATGACTTCGATGGGCAATGGTGTACTTCTATCACAAACCACGGTAAGTGAACAAGTTTATTAATTGCCAAGGAGGCAAAAGAAATTGCTAAAAGTGATTAACAATTATTAATCAGATATGCACGTGCTTAGAGCGTTATACAGGATGTGAGGTATAACCCTGTCATACCTATCCATTTGAAAGAGATAATTATAGGTCTGTTTGTTATCCTGCACTGATGTACACCAATGCATACTTTTTCGCAAAATACGCTTTAATGCAACCTGAAATGTTTTTGTACTATGTGAGTATGAATGAGTATGATTTTTATTGACACATTATCAAACAATTCAGGCTTCATTAAAGTATATTTCGTAAAAAAAGTGTACACTAGTGTACACCAGTGCAGGATAACAAACAGACCTTATATGATCTAGAAAAATGTCCTCTAGGAGGCCGTTTTTAATTTAAAAAAAGGGAAAATTGACAGTTTTACTATTGCTGTTTCTTTGGGCGTTTAACCTTTGACAGTTGTAGTAATGTCGTAATAATAATTAAAAAAAAAAAACAGACCTCACCAGGGTTGTCAGATTTTTGTAAGCAATGTCTACTGTCGCCATCTTGTTTATGTAATGTCGCCAAAATAATGAAGTTTAAGCGTGAAGTAAGTTATGAAAATTAAGAAAAAAGAAAATTTGAAATTGCAGTTATCACAAATGTACATAACCTAACTTGTCCATTTTGACAGTTCCTGCGGTCGTCAACGTCATACTTTGGGGTGCGTTCGAAAACTATACCTTCGAGTGGAGTGCTCGAAGGTGTAGTTTTCGAACGCACCCCTGTACACTGCAGGCCAAAAGTATGAGGTCGTACACTTTGTATTCCTTATTCTGTACTGTCAGAGTAATGAAAAAAAAAATCCTTGCGCTAGATAGAACATCGCAGGTTAAGCCTAAAACCCAATCCCGAGTAAATCTAATTTCAAGCTTTTTCGCATTCATCAGCGCTAGTTAAAATAGCAGTTCCTGCGGTAGTCATACTCTGGGGTGCGTTCGAAAACTACACCTTCGAGCACTCGAGGGTATAGTTTTCGAACGCACGATACGTGCGTACACTGCAGGCTAAAAGTATGAGATCGTACACTTTATATTGCTTATTTTGCTTATAAAGAGAAACTAAAACAACCAGTAAGAAAACACAGCATTACGTGAACAGAAAATAAAAAATCGAGCCGGCGGAGACTTAATAAAAATTAAAAAAAAAACATCGGAAGGAATAATTTCATAAAAAAAAAGAAAAATTGAAAAACTAAGAATAGGATGAATTACTAAGAATAGAATAAATAAAGGTCAACTATTCTTCGAAGGGGCGCTAAAGGAAAACAAAAGACTAACGACTATTCTCTAAGCCCCGCCCCTTTTCTACAATTGAGTTAAAATATTGAAAAAGTGACTACATTATTCAACGCAGATTATTTTTCTTGACAAGTCACACTATCAGTGAATTTATTGCGAACAATTTCTCTGATCTAATAAATCATACATAAACTGGGAATATTTCGCCCCGCCCCGCCTCTTTTACATAATAGGCTTTAGTGATCGAACTTATTCTTAAAAACTACCGTAACCAACAGAACAAAGGTGACTTTAATTCAACGCCAACTTTTCTGAACGGCCAATCTGAAATCGAGAAGGAAAACTAATTACAAAAAAGAAAAGAGAAACAGAGGTAAGCCCCGCCCGTTTTCTACAATTAAGTTAAATGATTGAAGAGAGTGACGCAAATTGTGCTCATATTTTAAAGAACAAGTATGATTTATAAAAAGCCGTTGGCGGGGGGGGGGGCTATTTCGCATCAATCTGGGTATGGTTACACCCTTTTTTATACTGAAATAAAAAAAAAAGAACGAAGAAATAGCATCGTCGCTTTGATTTTGGTTCGCGATGTAGTTTTGTCTTGATTCTTCCGTCTCTGTCACCTACGGTGTCCAATAATGGTCATAACCAGTCTAGTTTAACCATCATCAGTGCTTTCTCCCTTTCTCTATTCCAGATTTAAACGGAAATCCCATTTTTGACTCGCGTTGTTCTTAATATTTCGCTCCGCCCCGCCCCTTTTGCATAATTGTTTTCAACCAACAGAACAAAGATAAGTTTTCTGAACCGCTAATTTAAAATCGAGAAGGATAGCTAATTACCAAAAGAAAAAGAGAGACTGGGGTAAGCCCCGCCCCTTTTCTACAATTAAGTTAAATGATTGAAGAAAGTGACGCAAATTGCTTACGTGTTAGAGAGCAAGTAAGATTTATAAAAAATCGAGTGGGGGGGTGGCGCTATTACGTCCTTCTCTGTCACGTAAAGGACCTCAAATCAATACATGATCGCATCAATCCTGATACGGCTGCACTCTTTTTTGGATAAAACGGCCGATCTAAAATCGACAAGGAAAGCAAATTGCCAAAAGGAAAAGAGAAACTGAGGTAAGCCCCGCCCCTTTCCTACGATTGAAGAAAGTGACGCAAATTTTAGAGAGCAAGTGCCATTTATAAAAGGCCGAAGGTGGGGGGCGAGGCTATTTCGTCCTTCTCATTTAGTTTCCATCCGACATTTTTTTGCCTTTGCCTTCCATTTTCTTGCCTGTGCCTTCTATTTTTCCAAACAAAAACTGAAAAACTGAAAATAGAAAATACATACTACAATTTTTCTTAATTAAAAAAAAATCGAAAAATATACTAAAAAAACAAATGACGACTGATCCGAAAACAAAAATTGTAAAAAATGTAACGTAAACAATAATTTCTTTGTTAAAATGAACAAAATCAAATCGAAAAACAAAAAATACTACTAATCACAAAATGAATAAAATAAATTGCAAACGAAAACTACAATTTTCGTTAACATAGAAAAGACTACGAAACTACAAACAATTCAAAGATAATTAAAAAATATCGAGAAGAAAAAAACAAATAAACAACCGCTCGAGACAAAAGATACCCGAATATAAAAATTGTAAAAAAAATAAGCGTGGTTAAAAGACTACAAAATTAGGGAAAAAATCTGAAAAAAATGGAAAAATTCGAAAAAACAAATGACAACCGCTCGAAAACAAAAATTGTAAATAAATGAAACGTAACAATAAAACAAAATGCTAAATTCTGGGTAAATGAACTAAAATAATGTAAAACAAAACCAAACCCGCAAAAAAATAAAACAGGACTACCGGTCGCACGTTGAATTAAAACTAAAACAAAAGAAACAAATTCCAAACGAAAAGATTACAAAATTATGAAAAAGAAAATTTAAAAATTTCGAAAAAAAACAAATGACAACCGCCTCGCGCGGTTGCAAAGATACCCAAAAACAAAAATTGTAAAGAAATTATACAGCAACCAATTATGAAACGAATAAAACTAAAATAAAAAAAAAACAAACTCCAAACGAAAACTTTCATTATAGAAAAGAAAATTCTAAAAATATCAAAACAAATGACAATCTCTCTGAGAAAGGAAAATACAGCTGTCAAATAAGTACGCTGCGGCGCGACTATTTTCTGACCTGTAAATTGTGTCGTGAAAAGCAAATAGCAACGAATACTATTGCCCCATGAGCTATCACGCACGAGATGACGGTCAGTGCGGACAAAGCGTGTCATCGCAAACATGCAAAATAGTTGGTTGCAAGTCGGCAGGATTGCAATGGGGCCTCCGAACATATTATGTATAGTTATTTCGGCCCTAATTGGGGCCTCATCAGCAGAACTTGCAACCAACAATTTTGCATGTTTGCAATGACACGCTTTGGTGGCGGGCGAGGCTATTTCGTCCTTCTCTGTCATTTAGTTTCCATCCGACATTTTTTTGCCTTTGCCTTCCATTTTTTTGCCCGTGACTTCTATTTTTTGCTTAGCCTTCCATTTTTTTCCTTTGCCTACCATTGTTCTTTTATTGAATTTTCTTTTGTTTTTATTTTACGGAATTATTTCTTTTTTTCAGTTTTTTTAATTTTCTTATATCCCCACTGGGAAGATCGTCGATCGTTTTTTGTTTTTTGTTTTTTTTTTTTTTTTAATTACTCTTAGGTATATGTCACATTTCCAAGGCGTTCGTTTCGCTTTCTTTTGTTTATTCCTTTCTTACTTTCAACCTGTCATCTTTTTTTTTCTGCATAGATACGTACGTACTGAGAATAGAATTAAATGCATTCTAAGAATAGAACAAATGAATGTCAACTATTCTTCAAAGGGTCGAACTCGAAGAAAAGACTAACAACTATTCTTTTTTTCTTTGTTCTTTTTTTGAATTTTCTTGCGTTTTTATTTCGTGGAATTATTTTTGGAATAATATACAGGTGTCCCGTGACGTAATGTCACCACTTCACCTACGTGATAATCAATTCAAACTAACTAAAAAACTTTAATGAAGTTTTGTTGTAAAGTAAACCGTTCCAAAAATACTGGGTGTTTAATGTTTAATTTTTTATTTCTTAAAATTTTAAAGTTCATCTAATCATTTATCCGTTCACCTAATAATTAATTCAAAGTTAAAAAAAAAACTCTAATAAAGCAAAGAATACAACGTGTTTTATAATTTAGAGAATTCTTAAATTTTATTTCAAAAGGTGTTCAAAATGACCCCCGTTGTTTTCTAAACCTATTCTAGCGCGCTTCAAAAGAGATCTAGTTGCCTACACATAAAGAACGCAAAGGATTCGATTAGCTATAGACTGATTTATTTCGATCTCGGTTCGTGTGTTGAGAAAAACTCATCATTGGCTCTTAAAATAGTCTAGCTTCGAGTTAATTTATTTATACCTCGGTGCGTGTACTGATTAATTTCGACCTCGGTCCGTGTGTGGAGAAAAACTCGTTCATTGGTTCTTAAAAGTTTAGTTTCGAGCTGATGCATTTAGATAATTTAATAATCAATTAAGACAGCTGCCTTTGAACACCTTTTGAGATAAAGTTTAAAAATTCTGAAAATTATAAAACACGTCGTATTTTTGAAAAACAGAATTTTTTTTAGTTTGAATTGATTATTAGGTGAAAGGATAAATGATTGGGGGAACTTGAAAATTTTAAAAAACATAAAATTTAAACATTAAACACCCAGTGTTTTTGAGACGGTTTACTTCAGAATGAATCTTTATTAGAGTTTTTTTTTACTTAGTTTGAATTGATTATTACGTAGGTGAAGTATTGGCCTTTCCTCCCGGGACACGCCGTATAAGCATTTCCTTCTTTGTTTTTTTTTTAAATTTTTTCATATTCCGTTGGAAAATTGTCGATGTTTGTTTCACATTTTCGTCCGAATTATTTTCATTGGGACTTTCTACAGTTTTTTTTCTTTCTTATTTCTTCTGCTTGTAAGGCTCGGAAGATTTGGAAGGATTATTGAAGTAAGCGAAAAAAATGGGCCTGTGTCTACCTTTCATTAAATTATAACTACGTACATGTCTGGTCGCGTCGACCGGCCAGGGGGGAGAGTCCATGTACCATTTTTCGTCCTTATTATGCACCCTTCGGGCTTATCGATTAGGCGAAAGTATGTGAAGGGGAGGCACGTAGACACGGGGGTGGTCAGTCAGTGGAACCGCTGAGTCTGGAACGGTTGGCGCCTCAAATAAAGTACGACGGGAAAGGGAGACAGCCCGTCGTCGTTCGCAGGGGGATGTAGGGAGACACCAGCGCGACATGTGCTACTGTTCGTAAAAATTCGCCCTTTGTTCCATCGGGGGGCGAACAGGGCTAATTTGACTGCGTACTTTCTGTTGTTGTTTTTTTTTTTATTAAAAAAGTAAACTAAACCAATTTTATTTTATGCTTTATAGGTAGTCAGTATTCAAAGTAATGTCTCCCCAATCAACAGTTTAGTTCCGACCGCCGTGATGAGTAGGCGGAGAAGCGTCGTATGTATGAGAGAGGACATTACTTTTCATTCCGACTGTACGTTTTAAGTTCGAGCGCAAAAATCATCACACCTACTACTTACTCATTGGTTTGTATTGTTTGCGCGCTATTTCCAGAGACTTATATAACTTTAGCGACTGAATGTTTGTTATTTCTCATATACACGTGTATATTTTCTTTGGTCCTCGATGTTTAGAGACTATGTGTTTTGGAGTACATAGTATATGCCACGGTTATTTATAAGTTGTGTTTGATTTCTTTCGATTTTATGTGCGAGTTAACGTCGTCGGAAGTAATTTAAGAACAATTTTATATACGGCGCATGCTTAAATTGTTTGCCAAAAAGAAAAAAAGTTTTATTTCCATTTTGAATACGCATTTGAAATTCGCACATTCGCCGCGTGAGCGCGTTCGGTGGGTGCGTTCAATGAAGTCAGCGAAACTCAACGAATCGAAAACAAAGACATTGACAATTGACGTTTACAAATGTCACATTGAGAGATCAGTTGACGTATCTTAAACGAATTTATTCTTATGGTAGGGCAATAATACGTCATAAAAACCATAGGCGTTCGGTTTTTCTGGATGTGCAGAAGTGGAATAAAAACGAAATGTAAACAAATAAAGCTGCAGAAGTTTATTTAGTGAAACCGAGTAAGAGTTGGAAATGTGAGACGTAATGTCTCTTCAGGGATTGGGGGGGGGGGTTACCAAGGGTGTAAACGCAATTTTACTTTCGCTATTGCTCGGGGAACTTGTTTACCGCTGCAATATTGATTTTACGCGTTCAAGGTCACTTCGGAAACTAGATTTAAAGCGAGGGGTGCAAACGAGAAATTTATGTACGTACGCACGTAGTACAATTAAGGGCAAAGCAGCAGAACAGAAAATTAATGCGTCCACCCTCTGCACGATCTCCCGCGCCCCCCTTTTGCAAGTCGCAAGAGTTTCGCTCCTCAAACGAGCGCTCGTTAACTAGAATTAAATTAATTGATTTAACACAACCTTGTGTTTCAATTATGTAAAACTTTTTGTGTTTTGCACTGAATTTTATTGCTCTACACATAGTGTAGGGAGTCTTTCGCGCAGAGCGTAATCGATTTAGTTTAATTAATTCATTTTTCCTTTCTTATGAGTAATTAGCACTTAATCTCGACTTACCTTGAAGGCGCAATTTTTTTCGCCGTTTCACCACATGCGAGTTTTATTGTGTCCGTGCAGTTTTTGTTCCGCTGAATTTGTGCAAGGCAAACCAAAAAAGAGACATTAAATTTGCGTAGTGCTACAAGTAATTATAGATAAGCTCATTGATAACGATTTAGTAAACTTGGGGCAGATTTAGTTAACGGAAAATGGCGAACATTTGAGTCTATAAATAACATTGTAGGTAGAGTTGCAAAATTGTAGCGATAGCGATTTTGGTATCACATCAGTTCCCATTGTGTTGAAACCGTCATTGTCGTTTATCATTTTTAAAATTCCCCAAATTCCTTCTTGCAATTTGCAATAACAATTCAACAAAGAAATTTGTTTGTCTACTCTACACGTGTCTCCGCGCCCACACCTTCTCGGATGAACCTCACCGAGTGAGCGAGGTCAGCGACGTATAGGGGGGGTCAACGGTCAAAAACACATTTGAACCCTCCAATTGACTGACTTACTTTAAATTCTTTCGCCTTGCCTTGTCAAAATTATGAGCGGTGGAAACTATAAAAACCAGAGCGACTTTACGGCCATGTAAGTGGACCTCAAGAGCATGAAACGCTGTAATAAAACTATCTCCACAGACGTTCGTTATTTATCGTTATTTAGGTCACTGCATTACCGCTTAAAAGGCGTAATACGGAAAGGTATGCACTTTAAAAGCGTGTGCCTAATGGGATTAAGAAGATTTTTGGCCTTGTCTTTTTCTCTGTGCGCGGTAATAATACTATTTAATTTACTGCAAATTAAAACGCAAGAAACAATTAATGTTGGCCATTTATACCCTCTAATACAAACTTCACAAATCGTGACACTGAATGCTTTCAACACAATAAAATAATTTAGGTCAGCGCATTACAGTTTAACAGGCGTAATATGAACGGAATGCACTGTATACGTGCGTAGGTATTTAACGAGTTTACAATTTCAAGCTAGTCTGCCTCTTTCTATACTTCGTTTGTAATGTACTTTTTGAACGAACCCTGTATCTACAGTGACCGGCGGAAAATCGGGAAACTTTTTTATTATTCACATCTCAGAAAAAATTATTCTTTACGAAAGTTGCCGCACCTTCCCGGGCTTAAAACGCATGCATCAAAATTTGAATACCCCTTGTCGTATACCGAGGAAGTCAAAACGTTCGAAGTCGACGTAAGAGTAAAGTACCTCTGGTCTTCAAGTTACGCGAAAATATCATCCGGGAAAGTTGTTCGGAATTGTTAAGTTAAGAAGATGTTACAAGATAACTTTTCATTTATCTTTATTTTTATTTTTTGTGAGAACAAACGGCGATCAATGTTACAAAAGAACTTTCGTTTTTCTGTTAACGAAAAAAAAAAGGAAAACAAGAAACGATTGATTTTACAACAGAGCTTTCGATTTTCCCTTGACGAAGTAAGAGATATCGAAGCTTCCCTTCCAGAACTGATCGTCTTTTGTTGTCTTCGTTACATTTCAAAGAGAAATAAAGAGAAAAATTCGTCGAGAAAAAAAACGCGTTAAAAAATAGAAAGAAACATTCGGCATCTGTTAACTGCTTGCGTTTATAAATTATAAAAACAATCGCAATCGAAACTCATAAAATCGATCGCCTTTTGTTTTGTTTTGCTTTTGAGGTAAATCGACTTTCGTTTACTTTTCTTCTGTTAGTTTTCTTTTGTTCTTGTGTTGTCTTCTTTTGTTTGTCCTTGTTTTCCGTTCCGTTTTGCTTGTAATAGTTCTGTTTTGTTTTCTTTCAACGGAAGAAAAAGAAAAAGAGAATTCGTCGAGAAAAAAAAAACGCGTTAAAAATTAAAAACAAACATTCGGCATCTGTTACCTGCTTGCTTTTATAAATTATAAAAACAATCGCAATGGAAACTCCTCATAAAATCGATCATTAGTTTTTTTTTTTTTTTAGAGAAAGAGAGAATAAAGACAAAAGACGGCGGACTATCGTCTTTTGTTGTCCTCTTTTGTCTATCTTTCGTTTTTCGTTTTGCTAGTAGCAGTTCTGTTTTGTTTTTTCCTTCAACGGAGAAAAGAATAATAACAAAAGGCAATCAGCGTTCTCTTTTAAACATTCGTCACGCATCGATCGTCATTTGTTTTTTTTTTTAGACAAAGAAAGAATGAAGCAGAGAGACGGTCGATTATCGTCAGTTTTCTTCCTAAAAAGAAAAAAGAAAAAATGATGCTTAGGTTTCTTCGTCCACTGATTTATTTTATTCTTTAATTTTCTGTCATTTCAAAATTATTTTTTCTTTTATTCTTTTCTTAAAAAAAAACTAATTTCCATATCGACTAATCGCCCGAATTACTTCATATGAAATTTTGAGGCGTTTAGCGTCGGCCAAAGTTATTCAGGGCAGCCAACGATTTAATTGAAAAGTCCCTACGATTTATAGGTATCTATTTAAAAAATAAATTTTTAAAATAGTCGCCAAAAATAAAAAAAAAATAGTGCATTCCAATAAAGACAAAAAGCTCTTTGAGTTTAACAATGGAAATGTGAATCGACTTTCTTTTATTTATTTAATTCTTTTTTTTGAGTGAAATAATTGCGACATTTGCTTTTCGTCTTTCAATTATCATCAACACTCCTGTCAAGAATTTTTATTTTGTAAATTGAATAAAATTTTAATAGACGAGGCAAGTTTCCGTCTTTGATAGCTGGACCTATAACTGTCAACACTTTAGCAATTCGTTAAATTTGCAATAGATGGCGACACTTTCTTGTCTGTAATTTATAGTAATTCATGTAATTGTCAGTGCCCTTGTCGAAATAAAATGTTAAATTTTGAATAGATGGCGGCGCGTTCTTGTTCTTCGTTAGTTTTTGATTGACAATCCTACAACCATCAACACTACTGTTAAAAATTTCAATTTTGTAAATTCAGTAAAATTTTAATAGATGAGACAAATTCCCGTCTATGGATTGACAGCTAAACACTAGTAATTCGTTAAGTTTTCAAGTTTTCTTTTCTGTAATTGACAGTTAATTATATAACTGTCAGTGGCCTTGTTAAAATAATTCGTTAAATTTGAAACAGATGGCGGCGCGTTCTGTTCTTAATTGTTCTTGATTGACAATTCAACGATCAGCACCTCTTAGAATTCTTAATTTTATAAATTCAGTAAAATGTTAATAGATGAAGCAAGTTTCCATCTACTACTTATGATTGTCAACACGTCAGCAATTCGTTAAATTTTCAATAGATGGCGACACTTTCTTGTCTGTAATTGGCAGTTAATCATATATGTAACTCCCAGCGCCCATGTTAAAATAATTCGTTAAATTTTAATTAGAAGAAGATAGATGCCTTCTTGTTGTTGATTGAAATTAATAAATTCTACTGAGGCAAGTTTTCGTCTATAATTGACTGCTAAACCTATGACTGTCAACATTACTGACGTTAGCAATTCTTTAAATGTTTAATAGATGGCGGCACTTTTTTTTCTTTTCTGATGACAGTGAACCTTATCATTGTTACCAAACTTAAGTCAATCATTGTAACTTTTGCGGTCTTGGATGCAGTGGCACACCTTTTTTTATTTTGAGGTGTGAAGCTTTTATTTTATTATACAGGGCGTTATCGAACTTGCTGCCTTTATTCAGTTCTGTTCTTAAAACGGATCAAGTTGGGTATCCGGTATAACCGGAAGTGATATACCTAAATGTGAAAATATTTCAATCTGAAAGATCACTTTCCCTTAGGGCAGTGCACTAATTTTCAGAATTTTTGTGTATTCCTTTCCCCGAAAACTTTTAATAGGCCACCGGGAAAGTTGTTCGGAATTGTTATGAGGTCTCAAATGTGAAATTATGGCGGTCTACGATGAAAAAAAATATTGATTTTGACGTCGACGCTACGCGTGCAGTGTTACCAATTGAAGGAAAATTTCCCGTTTTGTGGGAATTTGCGACAGTCGGAGTGAAGAACGAGAAAACAAGCCCAAAACGGGGGATACTTCTACATTTATTTATATTATTGTTGTTGTTGACTGCCGACAAATATCAACAATGTTCAAGAAATAATTACCAATTGATAAAAGTGACATAGCTTACGGCTTTGGCTTTTTTTTACTCCGCTGCTTTATTTCGGTGAGATTCGCAGAACCGAAGCCGAATTTAACCAAACGGCCGACTGTTTAGTCTTTCGAGCGTCCATAAAGTAAACAAACACGTTCGCCATAGGAAGACGGTTTTTATTTATTTACCCCGCGAAGAGCTCTAGCTTAACAAGTTATAACACTTCAGGGGAACCTGTGTTTACAAGACGTGTAAAAAACATTTCGGCTGCAACTAATTACATCCCAACCTTTGTAAATAAAAATAAATCTTTCCACAATTACCCCCGATTACATTATATACAGGGGGGGATATTAAAAATAAATCGCACGAATTCGTCGATTGGATGTGATTGTTTCCGAAGATGCTATACAACTTCAAACTCTACAAGAACAGAATAGGAGTGAAATTGCTTTTTGAATCTTGAATTGCCCGGGTCTTCTCAAAATCGCGTCGTCTAATTTGAAACACCCCGTAGGAGATACGTTGTAAACAATTGGCGCAAGTACTACATACAATCGATATTTTTAAGTGAGCACAATTCGAAACTTCCGTGTAAATAAGCGTGAAACGTCAGCAACATTGACGTCTTTGAGTAGGTAAGCGGATTTAAAAGTGTTTTGTTTATCGTATCACGTTTACACCTTAACTAACAATAAGGCAACTGATGCCACAATAAATCGTAAAACATATACTACGATCATTTTCTTTTTGGTCTCTGGAAATTAACGCTTGCGAATTTAATAGCATAAAAATAAAACGACTAAACATAATAATATTAGAGAGAGTAGGTGCTCTGAAATAATCGGGCATCGCACAATCAATAATGAGTCATAAGGTCGAAGTGTAAAATCCTCTTCAGATCGTTAACTGCTAACGAATTGGATCACAAAACTGTCAAGGACATGACAAACGTCACGGTAGCACACCGCAGCGAAGATTACACACATGACAAGATGTTTCGTGACGCCTTTCTTATCAAATGATCCCCACAAATTTTACAAAATAATCGCGGGTCTAATTAAGTGTTGTTTGCTGATTGTAAAATGAATCACCGCGCTAAAAATATCGCCCAGTGGATCGGGCCACACACGTAACACGAAAAAATTATCGCCTAATAGTTAAATAGAAAAATCAACGTTTGCGATGTTTTATTTTTATTTTGATCTCGCGGGTTTGGGTTTTTCAGACGCATTTTCCAGAATTGGGGGTTTGAAAAGTCGATAGTTAAGTCCATGATATACTTTTGTCTATATGTAGTAAGTCGATAATTAAGTCCAGCCTTGTATTACCTATAACCAGGGTTGGGAAAACGACCCTGCGGCACACCCCGCGTCTGTTTGTCGTAAATCTTCGCCACCTTCGTGAGCTTGTGTCGTTTTCATTTGTTCCATCTTGCCTTTGCTTGTTGAATTAATATAAGCTGGGTTTCTCAGTCCTAGTTTAACTTTAAACTCCTGTTTATTCTCACGGTAGCAATTATAAAAGCAATAATTGTTCCTATGAAAATAAACATGAGTTTAAAGTTAAACTAGGACCGCTTTGATTAAGCGGAGATTTTATGGAGAAAGAAAATTACACTGTTTTAAACACGATTAATATTTGTTTGAATCCAGCGACGTCTTAATTTTGTGTAACGCCGCTGACTTTTCTTTCAAAAGTTAATTCTATGATACGACGGCTCTATCGAGTGCAATTCTATCGATTTATAGTTCTAAGTAATCTAAGTTCACTTCATAACAATTCGAAAATATGTAAAGGATATAATTTAATTAGGCAAACGAGTTAAAAAAATTGTGTCCTTCTGTCCTTTCATGTTTTTAGTCTGTCTGTTAAGTTTTACAGTTTCTAAAAATGACAGGTGTCTTAAGTTATTTTGTTCTTCAGGTGTTGCCAGCCTTATGATAAAAGTACCACGTGGCAATAGCAAATGATTGAAGCACGTTTAGTAGGTTGGGAACACTGAGTAGTTGACGGCACCCGTCATTATTTTCATTCGCTTGACTACTTGGCTAATTTTTTAGGTTAGAGTTGGCAGTTGAACTAATCGACATTGCAAATGTTTATCAGAATATGTAACAATGAAAACTTTAGATAAAATACGAACAACTTCGATTTACTTCATGCTTGATTGACTTGACAAGATGTGAATTTATTTGAATTTAAAAATGCGAACGTAAACTTCGAAAAGTACTGCCAAAAAGACAAAAATGAGCGCTTAACGTTTTCATTTGTTTCGTTATGCCTTTGCTTGGCGGCTTAAAGCAATGGGCTTTGCCTAATTAAAAATTATGATAAAGAGAAGGGGGCCAAAAATATGCCCCTGCGTTACGACAAGTTTTTGGTACACAATTTGTTTTATTATATTTTGTCATCGGCACGTCAAACATATTGTTTTCGTAACAAGCATTTGTTTTCTTCTCTTTCATTTGTTCTGTTTTGCAAAATGTCGCGGGTCAGAAACCAAAACGAAAACAACACCAAGAAACATCCCGAAGTGATCAAGAGATGGCGGACGTTAGTTTTCTTGAGAAAATGGCGAGAGATAAACAGTTCAACTCGCGCTATCGACTTCTATCCTTTCCACAAATTCTTCTTCTTTTTTTTTCTTGACAGAAGAGAAACAAAAAAATGACGATCAGAAAGAAAAAGAATTTGCGAATAAGTTTAAAAGCATCGACGGAACAGTGAACCAAATCGGGCGATCGGATGAAGTCATAAGAAAAAAAAAGAAAAACAAAAGGCGATCGCTGAAAAGAAATAATTAAATCCAACTAAATAACAAAAGAAATTCGATCCTGCGGAAAACAGCTAGTAAAACAAAACGGAAAAAGAAATCGAGCAATAGGTAATAAAAAAAAAAAAACTTGCGTGAAAATAGAAGCAAACAACAAAACAATCGAGCAACGAAACTGGATGACGGTCGATGAAGATGTTATATTGGAAAAGAGGAGTGAAAAAAAAACAGGTGGCCAATCGAAAAAAGAAAGATATTGTCGGTGATGAAGAACACGCGAGAAAAGAAAACAACTCAGCATCGATAAGAAAATAAAACAGAAAAAGTCGAGAAAATATAATAAAAACAAATGAAAACAAGCAGCAGAAAGGACGCTGTCGAGAAAAGAAAAACAGGTAAAAGTGGCGAAGTGGTAAAAACAAATCATTTTGAAACAGAAGACAAACAATAATAGAAAAGCCGCCGTCGAAGAAGGAGAAGTAAATCTAATGAAAAAGAAAAGAAAGATACAAGACAATCGAGCATCAATTAATAAGTCGACAGTTAAGTCCATGATATACTTTTGTCTATATGTAGTAAGTCGATAATTAAGTCCAGCCTTGTATTACCTATAACCAGGGTTGGGAAAACTACGTGTAACATTACATTTACATCTAAACGTAATTTTTACGTAGTGAAATGTAATTTTTACTCGACATAGTTTACTTGAAACGTCACATTTCTAACCTCAAACTAAAATTGAATGCTCATTTGACGTATTTCAAATAAATATTGCGTTTGATGCTTATATACAACAATTTTATCCACAACGTAGTTTTTAAAGTGGTTAATTAATTAATATTAAAATTAGCTTATTGTTTCTTGTACGTGTCTGCGGGTGTACGTACATACAGAAAGATGGCACTCTGACAGAAAATTGACATATAGGCAGAGTTGCCAATAGTCTAATAATCAACGTGCTCATCTTTTTTAAAGAGAATCTACTACATCTACGGCTTAAAAACTACTAAAATCTACCAAGTTTTAAAAAGAAAATATACATACGAATCACCATGATTATTATGTTTGACGCCCTGAAATGTTGTGTTGTTTAAATGGCAGTCAAAGGCACTGATTTACGTGTGGTATTCCATGGTAAAATGTTGCTGCTAATTAAAAGCATAAAATGATATACCCATACGATATACAGTATGAGTGAAAATAGTTGAAGACGATTTAAATTTCCCGCCTCTTTACGTAGAGTTTTTTCTTATCCTTTGTCTGTGACTCACTGCTTTGGCCTAATACAAAACGAATGATATAACCAATAGGTTTTTCATTAAAGTAATTAATATTACACATTTGAAATATTATTAAATTAATTACTACTTATTACATATTCACATAAATAAACATTGTGTAGCTGCACCTATTATAACGAGTGTTCAACTGAAAATTTTCATCAAGTTCGTTTCGATTTCTTGATGAAAGAAGATACAGCGAGAAAGGGATGACTTCCTAAACCGATTGACGGATGACACAGTTGTAACGCTTTGATTATAACCTAACCTGGCATAACCTAAAGTGACATTTCGCGTTAATCTAATTCAAGACTTACCTCCCTCATAATATGTTAAGAAACATCCAAAGCCTACTTGATGAACTTTTCAATTGGACAACCTGATGCGTATAATAGCTGCGCTTAATTGTGAATCACCCTGTACAATTTTATTATATACAGGGTAATAAATTGCTATTAAAAAAAATTCTATTTTTGTGCTGAATTGTCTTTTATTGCCATGGTGGAGAATGGCAAACACTGAAGGGGAAAGAGCTTTTCTTCCACGGTTCAGATTTGCAAGCGAGCTAATCAAAGACATTCTTTTTAATGAGATTTTTAAGTTGCAAATGTCATTGTTAATTATAAAAAAAGCAAACAAAATATTACAATTGTTTCGTAACGTGACGCTGCATTAGTGACGTTATCGCTTCCTGTTTCCGAATCTCTAATTCCGGAATGTCCGAGAACTAGAAAAAGAACGCGCGCAAAAGTAGTCGGTAGTAGTAGGTTTTCAGGAACTCGCCGGCGTTCTTTCTTTCCACGAACCTTTCGCGTATAATGTGCTCCTTCTACTAATGATTTACGTCATTCTCCTACAACAGTCAATCGAGTGGTTGCGCGGCGAGAAAGAGGCGAACATATCGTCGGCGTTCGCGCGAGAGAGACGGCCGAGGCGTCGTCCTTGCAAGTTATAAACTATATTCGCGATCGTCGAACACCAGTTGTATATTTGATTTCACGCGAGCAACGTCCCAAGCAAAAGTACCGTCTCGAGTGTGTTAAATAATAGTTTAACACCTTTCGTCTTAAGAGGTTACCGACAGCTTACTTATGTCGCAGTTAGTGCCCTATCTCAATTTCGGGTTGGAGGATTCCCAGATTTCTGAAACCGATTTCTTGTACACCACCTACGACGCTGTTGATAATCCAAAAATGGTAAGTGCTAATTTTTTTTTTGCAAAATTACAAGTGGCTTTATAAAATCCATCCAAGAGCGCGCCCGTCTTGTTAACGTTAATTTAAGAACTTCAAATTAACTTATTAATGAACGTAAATTAAAGCAAGTATATTAAACAGGATATGGACAATTAAATTATTGACATTTACAGACCTTAACATTCTTTGCAGTTATTTTAAGCGAGCCGGGCCCCATTGTCTTTCTTGTTTGCTGTTGGGTCTTCACTTTATGTTAATTGAAAAAAAAGAAGAAGTAATTCGTTCATTCATTTCGTTAGGTAGATTATGTAATTCGAATTTAACCGCGGGTTAAATACATCACAGGTTAATTTAGTTATGACATCACTAGGCAGGCGGTACTGGTTATGCTCTCTCTTTCTCTCATGCGTCGTGTGATTTGGCTAAAGCCTGGTCTACACGTATCGTTTTGTCGTCAGTCTTGCACAGTCATGCAAGATTTGTCAAACGAAATACTACGTGTAGATGGTAGTCGGACGAATTGAGGTTTGACAAAATTCGCAAAAAATGATAGGGTTGGAGCTTTGTGTACAAGCAAGACGGCAGACATGAAGACACGCGTCAGTGTAAACGGACGACAGAACGTTACGTGTAGACCAGGCCTTACGCTATTAATGTTATTATTATACTACCGTGATAGACGACGGTGTTTTTTTCGGAATTAAAAGATAAATGATAATTCCGATAATTCGGTTTTATCAAACCCCCGACTGTTTAGTTGACAAACAACTCGGAAATATTTAATTTACTTTGATAAGGAGGACCGTGGAACACACGTGGAATTTTGCAAAGTTAGAGGAAAGAAAGACGACATGAAACGAACAAACAATACAGTATGTCCAAATGATTTTTTGATAAAGGGAGGCCATGGAAATGAAAATGTACGTACGTCCGTCGTAACTTATGGTTAAGATTTTTTTTTCTGTACAAGCACAATTATTGAATATTAAACACCCATTATTTTTTCTACAATTTTCGCAATGAAAACATTTCAGGCAAATTTAACAATAGGTTAAGTCAAACTGACATGTCAATATCAATGTCAATTATTGCTGCAACTTTCCATGAACTGACTACTTAACTAAAAAATTTTTGCGGATAAATTGCAACGTGTATCTAGAAACAGGCGACATCTCAATTTACTGTGCTACATGAACTCAATTATCTATTAATCTGAAACTGTCAGAAATTAATAACGTCAATGTAATCAACGAAATACGTGACCAACTCGGGGGTGCGTTCGAAAACGAACGTCGGCGGAACTTTTTATAATCAACGAAATACAGCCATGCTCATATGTATTAGACACCCTACATGTTTATCAGTTTGAGGTATACTACAAGGAATAAAAGAAATCTGTATCAATAAACATGGTTTCAAAGTCACTTTATTTACAAATATTCAATATTTTGTGACACCCCCCTGTGCTTTAATCAGTGCACCTATTCTTCTCGGCATACTAGATACGAGATTGTGACATTCTTCCTCAGTTATTGAGTTCCACGCTTCAAAAATTTTCCGTTTTAATGTGTCTTTTGAAGCACATTTAAACTTCGACACTTTCACCTTTAGTATATGCCACAAATGTTCAATTGGTGACATATCGGGGCTCTGTGCTGGCCATTCTAACACGCGCACCCCATTTTCGTTGAACCAACGCATCACTTCCCGTGATTTGTGGCAGGGGGCATTATCTTGTTGGAAGTAATAATTAGGGGTCTCCTCATTAAATAATTTTAAAGCGGAGGGCTCTAAAACTTCTTCCAGCATGGTCATGTAACGCTGACCGTTCATACGACCCTCGCACACGTACAACTCTCCCACTCCTGAGGCAGACATACAACCCCAAACCATAATGCTACCCCCGCCATATTTTACGGTAGGTATAACGCAGTCTGGATTGTATGCTTCTCCTTGCCTTCTACGAACGTATTGAGCCCCAGGCTGCCCGAAAAGCTGTAAGACAGAAGAAGAAATTGTTCAATAAATACAATTCTCGGATTTTTAAAAATGCGTTGTGCAAACAGAATTGTTTACGTCTATAAGAAAAGTGTGCACAATTTCTCACGTACCTCTATATTGGATTCGTCTGACCACATAACTTTCGACCAATCATCGACGGTCCAATTTTTGTAATGTTTTGCCCATAAAAAACGTTTCTTTTTGTGTACCTCAGTTAAATGAGGTTTATGTCGCGCTTTACATCCCCGTAAACCAAAACTTACGAGGCGTCGCCTCACTGTTTGAGCAGAAACGGACACTCCGTGACGTTGGAGAAGCTCGCCAGAGAGTTCCTTCGACGATTTTCTTCTATCACGTAAGGATATTCGCTCTAAAAGTCGGTCTTCCCTTGGCGTTGTAATGCGTTTTCGCCCACTTTTTTTTCTGTTAACAAACGATCCTGATTCCTGATGACGTTTAATCGTAGTGCGGACCGCACATCGCGAGCATTTCATTTTTCTTGCAATTGCAGCTAATGACATCTTCTGCGAATGCAATAACACAATTTGAGCACGCTCAACTTGCGTTAATTCACGTTTTTTAGGCATTATTTAACGCACTGTACTATTATTACGATATACAAATTATCATACATCACAAATCGCATATAGAAATTCACAGAGCTTGGAGCGTTCGAAGGATACTGATGTACTAAAATTCCGATATTATTCTTTTCTTACCTGCTCTTGAGAAATACGGATTTATTACCCAATAAAATTTCATAAGGCATCCAAACTGAAATATATACCGCCTTTCTTTTCTTAGAAATTGAATAGTATTGTTAATAATGTTAATTTTCAAGGGGTGTCTAATACATATGAGCAAGGCTGTATGTGACCCCAACTCAGGGATACTGTAGCCGGTGATTGTGATTGTTTATTTAGTTTTCTAACACAAAAATAAATCGGCATTAAACAGTTGAGGTGTGGCGCTCGCCATAAGTTGACAGCTTCTTCAGGATAAACAATAATAATTAAAAAATACAACTGTGAACAACTGAAGCAGTGAAAAAATTAAAAAAAAAGTTCAAAGTAACAATGGACTGCTTAAAGTTAAAAACTAAAGCGGCAGCGATAAAACTTGTAAAGCAAGCAAAGAAGAGATAAAACAAAAACAAGATAAATGACCAGCGTGAGTCAACCAATGACGTTCGATTTGGAGCACGTGCCCGGTCGAAGAGATATCAAACAGACCAGGTGCACACGGAGTGTTATCGAGGTGTGTTGAAAACGGCTTCGCACAATGGCACACTCATCGCTTTTTAAACATACGCACTATCTGCAGAAATTCTTTCTAACCGACGTTATATCTGTGTGCAAACGTCGGAATTTTATCGTAATTAGAGCGAAAGGAATTCAGGAATCAGGTGGACGGATTGCCACACAAACCACAAATTTAGTTGATTCGTTCAAAGTTCATTGCGATCGCAGTCTTCAACAATTTATTCATGACTAATTTAATGCTGTTATATTTTTTTTTAATCGAACCCAAGTCATATTCACAACAATAACTGTGCAGTAAACAGGATAAAGAACCGTGGACAAGAAAGTGAGTCATAAACTGCGAAATGCAATTGTGCAATTAAAAGGAGTTTAAAACCGCAGTTGATGAATAAAGGAAAAGTTAAACTCATTTTAGGATTGGACCGATTGATTTTTTAAGTGTACGTTGGATCTAGATGCAGTAAGTCGATGATAGTCCATGGTATACTATTGTCTCTACACGTTAAGTGTACGTTGATCTAGATGCAATAAGTCGATAGTCCATGGTATACTTTTGTCTACACGTTAAGTGTACGTTGATCCAGATGCAGTAAGTCGATAGTCCATGGTATACTTTTGCCTACACGTAAAGTGTACGTTGATCTAGATGCAGTAAGTCGATATTCCAAGGTATACTTTTGTCTAGATGTAGTAAGTCGATAATTAAGTCCATACTTTGGTCTAGATGTGGAAAGTCGATAGTTAACATGTGCATGAGTAACATCTAAAATGCGATTGCGTCAATGCATGTATCGTATAGTTTGATCAGCGCTTCCCCCATGCCCCCACCTATGTATATTGAATGAAAGACGCTACGTACACTATACCCGTCTCTTCCAATCAATGGCGTACGCGTGCTCTTTGTTGCTCTTCGTGAAATCACTATTGGCTAAGGCTAGAGTCTTCAGACGGTATAAGTGTCCCGTAAGGAACGGGTCGTACTTCAAGGGCGACTTTTTCAGGTCAAAACGAACCAAGTACGATTTCGTCATGACTTAAAAAATAATAATTTCGATTTTTTACGAAAAATCGCTCAATTTTTTCTATTTAATTTTATTTGTGATGCAGACAAGGCCGAACAATGATTTGTTTTTGCGTTAAGGACACATAAAATGTGAAATGATTTGATGACGAAAGTGCTCTGGACGTAATAAATTTCGGACCTTACATACAGGATGTCCCGTAAAATGATTGACCTTATTTCAGGTCAAAATAAGCCTAGGACGACTTCCTTGTGACTTTTAAAAAAATTGTGTTTTTCTTACATTGGCAACTTCGCACCTAACTTCTCCTCCTTCTCTACTAGCGCCATCTATGATTAGCTGAACTTTTTACCGCGAATTTGAGAATAGCGCTACCACTTTGGTTTTGTTAAGTTTTATGAGCGAGTTCTCGTAAAATTATTTCATTTTTTTACGAGAACTCGCTCATATTCTAAACTATTATTGAACTGTATTTTGACGCGGGCGGATAGGGTTGTAATAAAGGCAGGTCATAAATAGAGGGCGCGGTCAATAACCTGACGATAGAGTCCTTTTTATAGAGAGAGAGAGAGTTAAGGTGATATGAAGTGACAGTTTGAAATCAATCAAAAACGAATTGCTCTCTTTATAAATGGATTTAGACCCGATCTTTCCACCTCCTGATAAATTTATTTGACGAATAAATTTACGAATCACCATGGAACCATTCATAAAAATCAAGCTATTTGCCAAATAACGTTATCGGGAACTTTATTAGGAGGTGGAAAGATCGGGCCTAAGTTTCTTTCATTGAGCAGCTGTTGATGTTTCAAACTGTCACTTTACTTTAACTTGACATTAGAATTTTTTATGCATAGAGAAAGCAAACACATAAAGTAACCATTTAAATTATTACGTTGGCAGCTTTGTATTTGTTTGTAACTAACTTCACCTTTCTCTTGACTAACGCCACCTATGGGTAGTTGAATTTGTTACGTTTTTTTTCACCGCGAATTTCAAAATTGCGTCAATCACTTTGCATTTCTATAAGTTTTATTTAATTATTTTAATTTTAATATTAACTTTTTTGACGTTTCCTAACGACGATGATGACGAAATAAACGACGGTGACAGTTTGGAACATTAAAATTTCTTATACATAGAGAAAGCGAACACGTAAAGTAACCATTGGAATTATTACGTTGGCAGCTTTGTATTTGTTCGTAACTAACTTCACTTCTCTCTTGATTGACTACCGCCATCTATGGGTAGTTTAATTTGTTACTTTTCTACTGCGAATTTCAAAATGACATCAATCATTTGCATTTCTATGAGTTTTATGCTGCCTGTTTATATCAAATCAATCTTTTAAACGTTATTTCCTGTCCAGCAGCTGTTTACTTACTTCACCATGTATCTTCCAAACTTTCGCGTCATGAGTTTACTCTCTCTATAAAGGATTCTACCACCTGACATTAGAATCCTTTACAGAAAAAGCAATGACAGGAAGTAATCATTTGGATTATGTAGTACGTTGGCAACTTTGTAACTAACTTTATCTTCTTTCTTTTGACTATCGCCATCTATGGCCGGGTTTAATTTACTACTTTTTACCGCGAATTTCAAAATAACGCAATCACTTTCGTCTTGTTAGTTTTATTTACTTAATTATTTTATTGCCCGAACGTTTCTTGAAAATGATGACGAAAAATGTTTATAGACTATAGCTTCTGCGATTGGTAGTCTCTCTTTGACATTCTTTTGTTTCTAGCAGTATTTTTCTTGGTTATTTATTGACATTTAGTCTCTCGCTTGGTAATTAAACAAATGGAGCAGATCTTTCTCAGGAAGTTTAGCGAAACTGTAGCGTGGAAAAGTTTTAAGGAATTCGCAGTTTCGAGAATGTCCTGATAAAACGAGGAGAGGTGTAATAATCTTGACGAGATTAGTTATCGCGAATCGCACGTATTTTTAGAGCCTGTACCAACAGTTACAATTGCTTTTTTTCCTCCTTATCTAGATGATTGTTATATCACTAAACAAATGCGATGATACATGTTTTGCAAAGCGCTTGTTTGGATTTTATAAGAGCCGCGTTATTCATTTTTGTTGTGCCAGGAATCTATAAATATTTATTCAGATTTCCGCGCGCGGGTTTTCGAACGCGCAACTTCGATAAAGAAGAAGTCTGTTTTGCGTTTCAGGAATGAAAACAATTTTATGAATAGTATTCGAAAGGATTAAGTTCGCATTCGCAAAATAGATAAGCAATAAAAATTCTTTTTGAAAAATGGTAACTTTTTACGAATAGAAGGAGGGCAAGAGCTTCAACTAGAGAAACTAGAAAAACATTATTTTGTTATTCATTTAATTATTTTTATTATTTATTCGTTATCCAAAGATATTAATCAATGTGTAAACATAAACTGTTGCTTTCATAATTTTCTAATTCCTACGTTGGCAACTTCGCAATTAATATCTCTTCTGCTAGACTTCCGCATCGACTAGCGCCATCTATGATTAGCTCAACTTACTATATTTTTAACCGCGAAGTTTAAAATAGCTTAAGCACTTACGTTTTGTAAAGTGTTTTTCTTACATTGGCAACTTCGCAGCTAACTTCTCCTCCTTCTCGACTAGCGCCATCTATGATTAGTTCAACTTACTGTATTTTAAACCGCGAAGTTTAAAATAATTCAAACACTTATGTTTTGTCTAGTATCAATTGCTTTCACAGTTTTTTTTTATTTCTGCATTGGCAACTTCGCAGCTAACTTCTCTTCCTTTTCTACTAGCGTCATCTATGATTAACTGAACTTACTGTACTTTTTACCGCGAATTTGAGAATAGCGCTACCACTTAGGTTTTGTTAAGTTTTATTTGCTTCACAGTTTTCTTTTTTTTTTAATTTCTGCATTGGCAACTTCCCAGCTAACTTCTCCTCCTCCTTTTCGTCTAGCGCCATCTGTGATTGGCTCAACTTAATGTTCTTTGTACCGCGAATTTGAAAATACCGCAACCAGTTATGTTTTGCTAGGTTTGATCTGCTTTTATAGTTTTTTTTTTTTTAACTCCTGCATTGACAACGTCGCAGCTAACTTCTCCTTCCTCTCGCCTAGCGCCATCTATGATTGGATCAACTTACTATATTTTTTACCGCGAAGTTTGAAATGGCTCAACTACTTACGTTTTGTTAAGCTTTATTTGGTTTCACGTTTTTTTTTGTTAATTCCTACATTGGCAGCTTCGCAGCTAACTTCTCCTCCTTCTCAACTAGCGCCACCTATGACGAGCTCAAGATACTATATTTTTTTTACCGCGAATTTTGAAATAGCACAACTACTTACGTTTTTTTTTTCTTTTGACGTTTCCTAGGGTTTACATAGGCATTGCTTGGAGGTGTCAGCATGACGCAACGCGGCAGTTAAAATGACATTGTGAAATTAATTATAAGACTTGCATTGAATATTTTATTTTAAAAAAAATTTGCTCTTATTTTTTTCTCTTAGTTTAAAGCGAAAACTGCAAGTTTTGAAATGCACAGTTTCAACGGCGACAAGAAACGCAAAAATTGCGAAATCAAACTATAATGAAATCAGAGAAAGTCCGAATTAAATTAAATAATTCGAAAGCAAAAAATGTGAACTTTTATTTCTCGTTTTGATACGTTCGAATCATGTACGCGAATTTTTTTTTATAAACGAGAAAGGACGGGGGGAAAATTGTTGATTTATGCGCCGCGGTGAATTTTTAAAAGTTCTGCTTGATTTAATGTTGTTAATTGGACTAAGTGCATGCATATCAGCAAACTAACAAACTTAAAATAGATTTCATCACTTTCCCATTGCATAACATTTATTTACGGCTTGCGCTAAATTTATTATATTGTTTATTTATGGTTGTAGACAACTGTGTTTCTCGTTTGCAACGGTAGTTGCATACCCCGTGCGAAACGCTCACGCTTTAAAAAAAAATTGTTGTTAACATTAGCAGCCAGCGTACGTACGAGCGCGATGATAATTTCGATTAAACGCGCGTGTTTCACAACGAATTTCACTTCACTTCAGCTGATGCTATCTCGATTTTTAATATTTGAATTAATTACAATTAGTTAATTTTGTTGAGTGGAAAGTAAATGAAAGTATTAATTGAATTTCGCAGTTTTCATAAACACATGAATTTTTTAATTAAAATCACCATTAGTTCAAGTAGGGAGCGAATTTTTTAATAAATGAGGATTAGTTTGAATTTACCGCCTTTCAATATTATTATTGAAGGTTTGGCAACACATCACTGCAGTGACGTTTTATATTAATATTAATCATTCAAAAATAAATAAATAAAATAAAAACGAAAGGAACTCGGAAACACAAGACAGGCCAACCACACTCAACTATGGCGCCAAATTCAAATCGTCTCCAATTATTAAAAAGCGCTCCTCCTGTTTATTTCTTCTTCTCCGGGTTATTTTACTTATTTTCAATTTTACTGAATGTCTCCAACTCGACTATCCGAACTGTCTCATCAAAAGATAAATCCGGCATTCATTCATTTATTCACAAAGAAAATTTCAGAGCGATTGTTTGAGGTTATAAAGTTCTCTCTGGCAATGAAAACAACTTACCTCAGCACAATGTATTCAATTTCCATTCAGGGGATTACATTGTTGTCTCTTTACGGCGTGGTTTATTGTTATAATGGCATTCGAGAAGGTTAGCGCGAACACATGCGCCCAATTGATTAGGCTCAATTGTGTTTGTGAAAAGTTATTAAAGCGTTCGTAATAACTTCTGGTTTTAAGAATACAAAGATCTTTTATCCAATTCTAATGCATACCGTATGTTCCTTTTGTAGTTGAAAACACAACGCGCTTTTTATTGGCGGTAAATCTCCCGATTTTTTAAATTGACGGGAATTTATTGTTTCGGCTTCGGTGTCCTATCTGCTTGTGTTTGATCTGTGACGAAAACGCCTTCACTGTCCTATCTGAGTAAAATTAATGTAATACTAATCGAAACGCGTTAAACGACGAAAGTTCACAAGTGGATAAGTATTAGGTTGTTCGGAAAAAATTGTCGTTTTCTTTTTAATTCAGAATGTTGACATTTTTTCCGAACAATCTAATAGAATTATGCGTTTCTATTCTGTCTCGTGTCTGTCTCTTTTTCGAGTTTTAGTGAAAGACGATCGATATGTCATTCAATTGGGAGATTTCCCGAAAGCCATTCTTCTCAATGAATATTGGTAGTTTCAAAAATAAAAATATGCACAACTTTTAAAAAGTATGATCTTTTTTGTCATGGCACGTGTTAGTCTGATTAAAAAGAAACCGTAAGTATTTATGCCACACCCTGTATATTAAACAATTAAATACTTTAGTACTTTTTAAAGTGTTTACTAATTTTTAAAACTTATTAAGACATTCAACGACATTTCTGTTCGGTAAAAAAAATGACCTGCGTTGTTGTAAGATATTCAACAGCGCCATCTGTTAAAACATGCGGAAAGTTAAATTTTTTTTTTCGTTATTGCGGGGGTGGTTTCCCTACGATGCGGAAGATCAGTAAGAAAATGTCACTTGTCGTCGTTAAAGGAGGTATGAAATATTGAACAGCGCCATCTGTTGCAGTCGCAGGAGAAGTATTATTTGTTTTGTGCGTGTCTCTTTTTCAAATTTATGAATCCTACGGAATTATGTGTTCTAAAATCGAATTGTCTTTTTTTTATTTAATATTATCGTTATAATTATTTTTTTTGTTACCTTTCCAGCCATACATTTTTTTTAAGTTTTCATTTATCAATTTATTGATTTGTGCTGTAATCGCTTGTCTTTTGTTTCTATTGTTTTTAAAATTTTATTTCGATTTTTTTTAATTCTATTATTTCTTTGCTAATTCATTGTTATGTATTTATTTTTATTTTTTCGAAGAAAATCATTAATTTATTAAACTGTGTTGTAAAATCGATCGTCTTTTGTTTTATTGTTTCTTTTTTTATTGTTGTTATTTCATTTGTTTATTCGTTTTCTTTGTTTTGTCATCTTTCCTCCCGAACAGTCCTTTTGTTTTATTTTTATTAATCATTTGAATTGTGCTGTAAAATCGATTGTCTTTTGTTTTTATTAATTTTTAAATTTTATTTTGATTTATTTTTAATTCTTTTATTTCTTTGTTAATTCGTTATTCTTTTCCTTAAAAAAAAATTATTAATCTATTAAATTAGGTTGTAAAATCGATCGTCTTTTGTTTTTATTGTTTTTTTTTTCCTCTTGTATTTATATATTATTTTTTTTTCCTCTCTTGTATTTATTTTTTTTTCTCTTTTGTATTTATCGTTTTTTTCTCTCTCTTTTAAATTTTTCTCTCTCTTTTATATTTTTTTTCTTTTATATTTTTTTTCTCTGTATTTATTGTTTTTGCTCTCTCTCTCTCTCTTTTGTCATCTTTTCTAACGAACGACACAAATTTATCAGTCTATTCAATTGGGATGTAAAATCGATTGTCTTTTGTTTTTATTGTTTTTAAAATTTTATTTTTTCGTAATTTTTTTTAAATTTTACTATTTCGTATTTTTTTAAAATTTTTTATGTATTTCATTTTCTTTGCCATGTTAGCGCTTTCTTTTTTTTCCATCAAGAAATTAATCTATTACATTGTGTTGTAAAATCAATCGTCTTTTGTTTTTGTTTTTTTTTATTATTATTTCATTTATTCTTTGTTTTGCCCCCCCCCCCCCTAACAGTTTTTTCTTTTCTTTATTAATCATTTGAATTGTGCTGCAAAATCGACCGTCTTTTGTTTCCGTTCTCTTTAACTTTGGGGTTTTCGACGAATTTTTTACGTTTTTTTCTTTTTTTTTTTTAATTCGTTCCTGAATGTAGTAACAAACATCGAAAGGGGATTTTTTTTGGTCATCTTTTGAGGGATTTTTGATTTCCGTTATTTATTACCCGTTGGTAACACTTGTTAGTACTCGTGATTTCTGTTATTTATTACACGTTGGTAACGCTTGTAAGTACTCGTGATTTGACAGTTCTCGTGACATAACCTTTGCAAATTTGTTGCAATTTCTAAATTTTCAAATTTGTGTTTTTTATGCAAGAAATTGTCTGTTTTTTTATACTTTCGGAATGTAGTTCTTAAGGAGGAGTGTCTTGCATTCAGAATTTAAATTATTGTAGTGCGATGAGTTAAAAAAAAATTGGTGAGAGCTGGCAACATTGATGGATGCATCAACAAACCCAACCGACCGCACAGAAGCAGGGTTGCCAAGTTGGGCGATATATCGCCGTGTGGGGGAGTTTTCATCAAAACTTGAGGATTTTCTTTTCCCATGTACATAAAATTTGATAATATAATAATTTGACTTAATAATTTTAAATTTCCACTTAATTAAACTATATGCGGCTGGCATTTTTCATAAAAACTCTTGGCCGTTGGCAACCCTGTTGAGAACAGCAATTAAATACCTCAGCGCGCAGCGGCGGGCCTTATAAAATGTTGGGGAAATTGAATTTGTAGTTTTGCAATCTTCTGCCGATTTATTTTATTTATTTGATTATACCGGGTGTCCCAGTCTAAGGGTGTCACCTTCATATTTTTTTTATTGGGACCAAATGTTAAGTAAAACATTTGTATAATTTTGTTTAACAATAGGATGTTGCTGTCATAATAACGGTAATTAATAATTAACTTTGGCGCGAATGCATAGCCACAATAGTGAGTGGCATCATCATCAAACGCGACCGACTCGTTCAGAGCTATGCAATTATCTCAGCCTAAAGAAGAAATGTCGTTGCAGTTTCGCAGCGTGTAATAAAACGTCGCTTATTTATGTAAATGATTCGGAATATCCATGACGTCAGCCGACTCGTCGACGTCAACGCACACCTTATTTGGTCCCATCATTATCTCGTTATCTTTCCCCAACTTTCTACTACTAAAAACGTGAGTGACATTTCTCGCGAATTCAACGCGAACGCGAAGCAAAAGTAATACCTACGAAAACTACTAGAAATCGAAATTAGTGCCAAGGCCGTCGCATTTATTCACTTGAGCAAATCGCCCTCTTAATAATGTTTTAGAACAAGCCCATCATGGTTCATTATTCGTTACTTTCATTAGGTAAACCCTGGTTTTTTATGTGGGCCGAATTCTTCGAAAATCGAAGACGTTTATTTATCAATTAATTATTAATACGTACGTGACTTTCCTCACAAGTTCTTTTCATACAAAATTTCTCACTTTCGAAAAGTCTATACATAATATTCAGGGATTTTAATCGCGGTGCTTTGTATGCCGTGCAGATACGTTCGGGCGATATATCTGTCCGTTTCAATGCCACAAATGGAAACGGATGTTGATAACGAATCGTTTATTAAGCGTGGCTATTGTATATGTACATAGTTTTTGAACGACCTCTTACCTTCGGAAATTCAATTTATAAATCGAAAACGTCGCTCGGACTGGTGTAGGTCAAGAATTGATTTGCCCACCCATTACCACCGACCGACGCGACGCGACGGTCGAATGTTAATGAGACAATTCGAGGAACAATTTTGAAACGAGAAATGGCCTGACCCTGATTACCAGGAACCGATTCGTTTTAGTTATTTCGGTTTTTCAAAGTTTTACGAATTAACTACCGTATAATTTTATTTTGCTCACCCTTTATATTCCAAACCATCTTTTTTTACAATCGTGCAATAAGGACGGAATATCTACGTCACGTTATTCTAAGTATAATGCTGAAGATGCATAAAGATGAAACCCTTTTTATTTATGCTTTATTTCGATCACCTTGTATTTAAAAATAAAATCGGTTAAAAAATAAAACGACTGATTATTTTATGGTTGGTTGTTTTAATTACATTTTTTATTCCGTAATGATCGTTGTGAACGACAATCGTTTGATTGTGTCCGTTCGGGAAATCGTTTTTCGTTAATAGCAACAACTTTCGAGTTACAGTTATCGCTTAATTGTTAATTCTTATCCCGCAGTTGATATTTCCTGTTTTTTTTTTCTTGTACGTATACATGCGATGGGGAACAATGGCTTCGAAACCGAGTTCGTTAAAGATACACTTTGTCTTAGTTCCTTTGTTCCATTAAAGGTCATTCATTATCATAAAACAAATGTTTACGTACGGTTTTTAGTCGGGACTTATCTGTGCTTATTTTGGGTGGAGTTCTGTTTGATTTTTTCCAATTTCGAATCGATTTCAAAACAAACGGTTTGCCGACAGTAATTAACAACTGAGTAGGTTTTATTAAATACCGCTAATAAAGTAATCCGCCAGTTATTACTGTGCGAAGTGAATTTCTATCTTTATTACTTTAGTGCCTGGGATAATTAATCCAAGAAACCATTAAAGAGAGTTCTATTACAGATTAAAATGTTTGTTCTTAAGATATTATTAGATTCAGTGCCCCGTATTACCAACATTTTAAGCAGAGTTTAAATTTAAACATAAGGGCCGATATTTCAATTACAAGTTAACTTTAACTATCAGTTTAATCCCATAGTAACAATTATGAATACAATTATTCCTATGGCAACAAACTGAAGGTTAAAGTTAACTTGTGATTGAAATATCGACGTTTAAATTGCAGTTTAAGTGCTAGTCAGTGCTATACTGACCATGTATAAAATTGCATTTAAGATTTCAAAAAAAAGTGCATGGAATTTATAGAATTGCTTAGGAAACAAGTACAAGAAAAGAATTGCATTAGTTTGAACCCAATCCTTCTGGGATTCTAAATTAGAATAACTTGGTAGTACAGTGAAAGCTCTCCTAAGGGACAGCTCTCTTAAGCGGACACCTCTCTTAGCTGGATAGTTTTTAATCTCCCATTTATGTAATTTACATGCATTTTCATCTCTCTTAGGCGGATACCTCTAATGGACGGACAGTTTATTGGTCACGGTCGGTGTCCGCCCAAGAGAGCTTTCACTGTATTTAATTTAACATTAAATAAAATTCTTCGTGAAACGGAATTTGAGCACCTTCTTTCAGACGTTGAAAGAACTATGAAAACAGGAAAACCGCAAGGCGGAGCCTTTTTTTGAATATTTAATTTATAATGAAAACTGTTGCTCGGTTTACTTTTTCCCCAAAACTCGCAAAAAAAATCCCTAATCGCGTGAAACTTCCCCATTTTGGGGGAAAAATATCTCCATCTGGCAACACTGTCTGTATCAGAGCATTCACAGCACAAGGTTACAATGTTGCCAATAGCAATATTTCCAACAGGATTTCGCAAATTTTGGATTCGAATTCGGTTGTTTATTTCTTTCTCTTTTTGTTAGACAAACAAAAGAATTTTGAACATTTGAAAGAATTTTCTAATCGAGTTGTGAGTTTAATCAAAAATTTTCGCAGTTCGACGGTTTCTTTCTCTCTTTGTTAAAAAACCAAAAGTTTAATCGAAAGATTTCGTAGTACAATTGTTCCTTTCTCTTTCTGTTAAAAGAAACAAAAAATTTTTGTGAACACTTTAGAGATAAGTAAGTTTAATCGAAAACTTTCGCAGTTCAATATTGTTTCTTTCTTTCTCTGTTAAAAATAAAAGAATTTTGAAGATTTTAGAGAAATTTTTAAGAAAAAACAAAAGAATTTTGAACATTTTAAAGAATTTTGGAATCGAATTGAGAATTTAATCGAAAACTGTCGTAGCTTAGTTATTTCATTTTGTCAAAAAGCAAAAGAATTTTTAAAATTTTAGAGAATTTCTGAATCGAATTAAAAGCTTAATCGAAAACTTTCGCAGGCAGCATAATGGTTCCTCTCTCTTCCTATTAAAAGAAACATAAGAATTTTGAAAATTTTAGAGAATTTTGGACTCGAATTATAAAGTTTAATCGAAAACTCTGGAGGTCAATTGTTTCTTTCTTTCTCTTTTTCTTCCTCTGTTAAAAAATAAAAGAATTTTCAAGATTTTAGAGAATTTCGGAAAAAAAATAATTTGAAAATTTATTATTATTATTATTATTAATTGTAAGTTTAGTCGAAAACTTTTTCGTAGTACAATTGTTCCTTTCTCTTTCTGATAAAAAAAGCAAAAGAATTTTGAAAATTTCAGATGATTTTGGAATAGAATTCCAAAAAAATAATTTTTAATATTTAAGAGAATTTCAGAGAATTTTCGAAAAAAAAAACAGAAATTTTGAATCATACTTAAGAAAATTTTGGAAAAAACAAGAATTTTGATTATTTTAGAGCATTTTGGAACCGATATATAAGTTTAACTTTCGCAGTTCAATTGTTTCTTTCTGTCTCTTTTCTCTTTCTCTGTTAAAAATAAAAGAACTTTGAAAATTTAGAGAATTTTTCAAGAAAAAAGAAAAGAACATTTTTGAGAATTTTTGAATCGAATTGAGAATTCAATTGAAAATTTTGGTAGCTCAATTGTTTCTTTCTGTTAGAAAACGAAAAGAATTTTGAACATTTTAGAAAATTTTGGATTCGAATTATAAAGTTTAATCGAAAACTTTTGCAGTTCAATTGTGTCTTTCTCACTCTTTTTTCTTTCTCTGTTAAAAAATAAAAACATTTTGAAGATTTTAGAGATTTTAGAGTCTTATTATTCGTTGAATGTGCAACGCCATCTCTTAAATAAGAGTGGAAATTCTAAAACTGAATTTTCAAACTCTCTCCCTTTCGTCTACTTAGCAGCTATTTCGGATTCAAAAATGTTCTATTTCTGTCTGAAATTTACAACACCATCTCTTATTTAAGAACGAATTTTTGCAATTAATTACGTGAAGCGCCATCTCTTGACGGAAAATTGAATTTCACAGCGAATTCTCTTGCTATCGACCAATTTATTCAGAAACTAATTTTGTCTAGAATTTACAGCGCCCCATCCCTTATTCAAGAACGAAAGTACTATCTATGCTGAAGTGTTGCTAATTAATTAATAACTTGAAGCGCCATCTCTTGACCGCGTGAATTGTTTTTTTTACAATAGACCAATAGAGTTTGAACGTAAACTCGTCTAAACGTTCGGCTTGAATAATGACTAAAATGTCAAAATATTCAATTCACTAAAGTGTTGAAGAAAAAACTATGAAACTCGAAAAACCCAGGACGGGGCCTTTTTTATGTCGCATTTAATTTACGATTTAAAAAAAACTGCTCGGTTTATTTTCTTCCTCAACATTCGTGAGAAAATTAATTCGCCGACATTTTCCGCAGTCGTCTGAAATGTCCCCATTTCGGGGGAACAAAATTTCCATCTGGCAACACCGTCGGTATCAAAGCATTCAAAGCGCAACGTTGCCAAAAAGCAAAATTCTGTCAAGAAGCAAAAGAATTTTGAAAATTTTAGAGAATTTTGAAATCGAATTGTAAGTTTAATCGAAAACTTTCGTAGTACAATTTCCTTTCTGTTTGTTAAAAGAAACAAAAGATTTTTTTGAAAATTTACGGAATTTTGGAATCGAATTATAAAGTTTAATCGAAAACTTTCGGAGTTCATTTGTTTCCTTCTTTCTCTTTTCTCTTTTTCTGTTAAGAAATGAAAGAATTTTGAAAAAACAAAACGATAATTTTGATTGAATATTTAAGAGAATTTTAGAGAATTTTGAAAAGAACAAAAGAATTTTGAACATTTAGGAGAATTTTGAATAGAAAAACAAAATAATTTTGAATATTTTGAAGATTCTTGAAATCGAATCGAGAATTCAATCGCAAACTTTCGCGGTTCAATTGTTTCTTTCTTCCTCTTTCTGTTAAAAAATGAAAGAATTTTGAAGATTTTAAAGAATTTTGGAGAAAAAAAAGACGAAATTTGTTTTGAATATTTGAGAGAATTTCAGAGAATTTCGGAAAAGAACAGAGAAACATTTTAAAGAGTTTTGGAATCGAATTGTAAGTTTCTTCGTGATTCGATTGTTTCTTTTTTGCTTTCTCTTCAACTGAAGACACCAGATTTGTCACCACTAAACGCGATCATACGAAATCACTAAATATTCCGCGCGTCTTAACCTACCAAATGTTGTCTGGAATTTTGACAGAAAGCTACCAGATCTAGTGACTGACACTAGTTACTAAATTAGCAACATTGGCCAAAGAGACTTTCACAAAAAGTCCCTAACAACAATTCATTTAAAACAAACGCAGAGCTTTATTGATCAAAATCACTGACTTGGCAACGTTGCAGTTACCAACTTTTTTTTGTAAATCTAAACGAAACTAATTTTTTTCTACTAACTGGATTATTAATATTTTTCAATAATTTTGTATTCACACTTATACAGTAATAACTTAAGAACTTATTTAATTTCTACAAGGACACTCTGCTATAATATACTCCCCTATTCTGTAACTTGAATCGAATCGAAATCAATGAATTTGACAGATCAGATCGTAATGTAGTGGAATTAGTAAGCCGTAATTCTATTCGATTTCTATATTAAAAGGTTTTATAGAATGTTAAATAGCTGATCCCTTCTACTTTCTTTACGGAATACCAGAGACCATATTCAAGAAATACAATAGAAGTTTAATATTTTCATTTCAAAACATTCCGATTTCTGTCATAGATTCCGATTCGATTCAAAAAAAATTACAGAATAGACCTGATAGATAGACAATACCGTGTGTCTGTATGTGTTGTTATCAACCTTTAGCAGTGAAGTTTGTGATTTAATTTTTGTTGTACATAACACTCTGTGTATATTATCTAAAGTAAAGCCTTATCCGTGATGTGATAATAATATAATAGGCAGAGAGAGAGAGATCGGTTTTTAGACGAATTGGTAAACATTCAACAAGTAGTTGCAAGTCATAACAGGCCAGCAGCGCGCGGGATTTACGACGAGATATCCGTACCAGTGTTGCAATGTTGCGCAACATTTCAGCGACACTTCCACGCCGCCGAAGGTGCCCAACGTTGGGTAGGCGTACCTTGCAACGTCGCCGCCCGGAGTTTGTGAAATACACTGGAAGGACGATGACGTCACGGTCATGTGAAATACGCTATCTGAAAACAATTCCAACAATTCCGGTCGATAAGTTAGTGTTCTTTTGACATCTGCGGAGAGAGGTGCTCTTGTGTCATGTGGTGGAAACGTGCGTTTATTATTGTTTGAAAAGACGGAGGCGTTAACGTGATTTTCGTGCCCGTACATCAATCAACGTCGCACGTTTATACTTTACAAGGAAATAACGTAAGAATCTAGAATATAATAAAGTGATTTGCCTAAAATTTCGCCACATTTCATTAAATAATTCGATTAGCACCTCTTCCAAGACAAGGAGTAGGTGTTAAAAAAAAGACGTTGGTTCTGGTAAACAGAACGGTACTTGACCAAACGGAAAAAGAATTATTGTTGTTTCAACATGAAACGGCGCAATTAATTCCAAGCAGGTATTTACTTCTGCGCGTACAAAACAATAAAGCAGCGGCGGAACGGGTGGTCTTCCTTGGCATATTTTCCTCTGGAATATTGGACGAAGTTAAATCCGGATACGTGGAAAGTTTTTCTTTTTGGAGTCGTCTTTGTTTTGGCTCCTCGATCTGCAACCCGTTGAGAAACTGCGCGTCACAAATTAACGGAAAGTTTTTTTTTATGTGCTTTCGAACCGACTTGCGCAAGCTTGTAATTCCCCGAGCAGAGAAATTCAATACTTTCGGATTTTATGGACAGATGAAAATCTTCATCGTACAAGTTGTTAATTTTATGTAATTTAGGGGAATTATACTTCACGCGTTTGAATTGTTTGTAATTGATTTGCCTGGGTGCGTTCGGAAACTATATCTTCGGTGCAATCACATCTCTCTCGCTCACGCTCTTTAACCTACTTTGCATCTCGCTCATCTTGTTTCAAGATGTGTTTACGTTATATCCATGGCAACGAGCGAACTTATGACATCTCACTCTGAGTGCATTCAACATCGCGCTCGGGGTCTTCCTTTGTCTCACTCTTACATACACTGAAACTCATTCGCTCTCCCTCACACTTCCGCTCAGAGCTTGCCCCTAGCGAAATGGCGAACACACCCTCTCAAGTAGGATGCGAAAACACCATTTCTAATAAATTGACGTTTGGTGTTTGTGCAAAATAGTTTTTGTTTTTAATTTGAAGTAGTTTTTTTTTTTTGTTTTAAATTTGGTACTGAGATGTATTTACCAAACACCCTCCTCCACAGCTCTGCAAGCAATCGAAATAGTAATAGTGTCCAGGCAAGCACGGAGAGGGGTGTCTGATGCAGGCAAGGTGATGTTCGCATTTCAGTGTAAAACTTGCATCAAAACAAAAGCTACGATTAATTATATAATTTTTCAAGCGCGTCCTTCCTAATTGGCTTTTGGAGTTTGCCCAAAATATTTTTAGTTAACTGATTGAATTCCCGCCATTTTTGTTTATTCATTCCTGATCATCGTTCTTATCAAATGACTTCTTCAGTGGTTGCCTTCGATCCTCCCGTTTAAGGTAAAGCGTAAGATTCTGGAAGCAAGAAAGTGCCGCCATTTTTTCTCCAAATTTAGGCGGGAAGTTTGCCATTTTTGTTTATTCATTCCTGATTATTGTTGTTATCAAATGTCTTCCCCAGTCGTTGCCTTCAATCCTCCTGTTTAAGGTAAACCGTAAGAAACTCTACAAGCGATAAAGTGCCGCCATTTTTTCTCCAAATTTAGGCGGGAAATTTAAGGAACTCCTGCCATTTTTGTTTATTCATTCCTGATCATCGTTCTTATCAAATGACTTCCCCCCAGTCGTTGCCTTCGATCCTCGCGTTTAAGGTAAAACGTAAAATTCTAGAAGCGAGAAAGTGCCGCCATTTTTCCTCCAAATTTAGGCGGGAAATTTAAAACTCGATCCATTTCAAAAAATAACCCCGTTTTATTTATTTCAAAATTAATGTACCTAATATACCTCGGACAAATATTTTTTTATCTTCTTCTAATTACCCCCCCCCCCACCGCTTCCATCAGTCTAATCATAGAAGTCAGGACGTTCGTACTGAATTCAGTTACTACTGTTCTTTTAGAAGCAGCTCAGTACCTTTGTTATTTCTTAAAAATCGAAATGAAAAAAATAGTGCTTTTTCTGAATATAGTAACTTTTAGTTTTTGGCTTGTTATGTTGGCAGTGTGCTTTGACATTTGAGGGTTTTGTCTTTTGTTTTTGAATAAAGTATTTATTTAATACAAGTTTAGATCGCAACGTTTTGCGACCGATTTTTATTTATTATTCGTTTATTTAATGTACTAAAAGTACGAGTGCGTTCAGAGAGCGTCTTGGGCGTGTAGTCGCGTCTTTCTCACTCACGTTTTTTTTATCATCTAGAGAGTGAGAGCGAATAAGTTATAATACAAGTAAGAGTGAGACAAAAGTGCGAGAGAGTAAATAGAGTGAACGGAGTTGAATAAACGAACGCAGCTTTGCAAGTGAGATGTGAAAAGTGCGTCCGTTGTTATGGAAATAAGGTAAACACAAGACGTTTTAAAACGGATGAGCGAGACGCAAAATATGTTAGAAATCGTGAGTGAGAAAGACGCGATTACACGCCCAAGACGCTCTCGGAGGTAAAGATTCTGAACGCACCCCAGACAATTTTGCAATGGTTTTTTATTTATTGTTGGTAATTTATATTTAAAGTACGTTAACCTCAACATTCAGAGACATTTTTCGTCCAATTTTATACAAGTGGGGACACTGCTCCCCATTCTTCTTTTTTTGTTTGGATTACGCAGTACCAGTCACTGTTGCCAAGTTAGTGATTTTGTCACTAGATCTAGTGAATTTCTGCTGAAATTTTAGGCGAATTTTAGCAAATTCAGACATATCTGAAATCTAGTGATTTTGTGACCGGTTTAGTGACATTTTTGTAAAAGCGTCGTCTTGGTAATTTGCAAAAGCAGAAAGAAAACAAGGAAAAGAAATGAATAAGGATCGCTTCCTGTCCACTGTTGCCAATTTAATGATTTTGTCACTGGATCTGGTGACTTTCTGCTAAAATTTCAGACGAATATTAGTAAATCGAGACATGTCTGAAATTTAGTGATTTTGTGAACGGTTAGTAACTTTCTTGCAAAGACGCCACTTTGGTACTTTGCAAGAGCAGAAAGAAAACAAGGAAAAGAACTGAATAAGGATCGCTTCCTGTCCACTGTTGCCAACTTAATGATTTTGTCACTGGATCTGGTGACTTTCTATTGAAATTTCAGACGAATTTTAGTAAATTCAGACGTGTCTGAGATTTAGGGCCAGTTTTATAATGGGATTTAAAGGAGACTTTAAATTCAAAGTCGCTTTCAGATGTCAAAACAAATTTCATTATAAAACTGGCCCTAAGTGATTTTGTGAACGATTTAGTGACTTTTTTTTTGCAAAAACGCCGCTTTTGTAATTTGAAAAAGAAAGAAAACAACGAAGAAAAAATGATTGAGAATCGCTTCCTATCAATTTTTTTTAACAAAAAAAAAACAATCGAAAATGTACCTTTCTAGCATCGATCGCATTTTGTCTATTGGCAACATTGATACCAGCGGCGTTACAATTTATTTTTTAATATTCTACTTTAAATCACTACCTACTCAATTATGGCTGCGTTTAATCGTCCCGTTAATTAATTAATTTTCTGTGGATTACTTTAATACCGTAAGTGCCGCACTCAATGGCGAAAAAATTATTTAAACAATCCCTGATATCTGCCTTCAATCGTTTCATTTATTATTAATGGATCGTTAAATTAGGCTAATTGAAATCATTTCAGAAGGAACTTGATTTCAAATCAAATTAATTGCGCACCACTTAAAACTGTGCTTTTAATTTTTTCTTTTCGAAATATAAGAAAGAAACCTCCTGTACAGTACAGAGCTTATTCAAATTATATTTTTTTTTATTTTTGTATACACGTCATGGTATTTATAATTGTGATGTTTGAAGAACTTAAAGCCGTGCAGTTTTTACTTGATTAGCTTATCTCTTATTTACTTGACTTCCGGTAGAGGGACGCTTGCGACATTTCTGTTGGTTGACAGAAGACTTTTCCGTAATTTGACGCAACGCGTAAATAAACAGCCGTGCGTGCCAAGTCGGGGGGGAATGCCGCACGTCGTCATTGCCAAGTATGCCAGATAACAGCTGATATCAAGTTCAAAATTTAATTGAATGCGAAATTAAGTTGGCAACATTTATTGTTTTTACTTCTTTGACAGTTCGTGGTTATGTTGAAAGAAGACACAAACGCACATTTCTAATAAAAAATAAAAATTAAAGAAAAAAAAATGGAAAATGGACGTTTCGATGTTAGAGCACTACTCGCAAGTAAATCTAGATAGTGAATGTCTTGCGCTACGTGTGCTTAGTTAAATGAGAGTCTCAACTGACAGTTCGATCACAGTATAAGTAACTACTCAGTAGCGTCACTTAAACGTTAGTGTCAAAAAAAGCCGCCCGCTATACTGTTTGATACCTATACGGAAATATAATGTAATTTGCCAATCGGTAGATATCAAATAAAATGGCAAATGTGACAGTTATACTCGTGTGTCACTCCTCTATAGATTCTTATATCTCGAAAAGGTACTGCCAACTTAAAATTCCTTAAGAATAAATTTCCTAACCTCGTTTAGGCGACGTTTTTTCTTGATCGTGCTGTATGTGTCATTTTTTTTTAAATTTTGCCTGCATTCTATTCTTGCTTTTTGCCAGAGATAAAGGATATTGCTGTTTAATTTTAGATATTAAAAAAAGTGTAATCACTCTGACCTATTTTACGTAAAAAATTCCTACTCATTGGAAAAACCGGTCGTTTGTATTTACGTACGTGCGGTAATATGTCGCAAGGAAATTACTGTTTGCCCACTCGAATGATTACGAATCATTTTTTGACGTTGCAAAAAATATTACTACCCTACCCCCCCTGCAACTATTTTTGTTACCTCCTTTCCGAGGGTGGTAAGACGTATTTTTTATTTATTTTTTGGCATCCAACGTTTTTCGTTGCACAATTCAATTCGAAACAAACCGTTTTGATTTCTGCTTAATAAAACGCAATTCGAAATGAACCTGTACGTTTCGCGACCGATTAATTTACAGACAAACCGGAATTTCGGAATTCTGAGCGTACGCCACAGTTTCCGGTTGCGTTCACATCACGAAACAGTTTTTAAACGAAGCCTGTGGTTTACGACTTCCATTAAAACGAGAGACAAAAGCGGACAAGTTAATGCATGTTACTTTTTTTTATAATAATTTATTACAATGCGTAAAATCATTGAACCCTTTCGTTTTTTTATTATTATAATGTTTTGTACAAAAAAAATAAAATAAAAAATAAAAGTTGATTTGCTTTGTGTTGATTGGATGGGTTCGTTCAGTTTAACCCCCCATTCTGCATTCCGCGGTGCAACTATTTCATTGTTATTAGGAGAGGAATAGTTGGAATATTTGCACATTTATGTAAATTCAAGGTTTCTGCAATTACGTTTCTTTTTACACTGACAATGAGTGATGTACAACGTACTTCAAATCGCTACGTGCTCTCGTGCTTTATTGCGTTGTTACAATTGCTTTCGGCGATTTAAAATACTACCCAAAAAGAATTCTGTCGCAACCACGTGCTTGTTGCGAACTGGGGGGGAGGGAGAGGGGTTCATGCAAATTAATTTATCGACAGATGTGAGATAAGGTGTTTATACCTATAAAGGCACGAAGTCCTTATCTCGCGCTCTTTATCTCTTGCGTTCTATTACCGGCGTATAAACAAGTAATGGCATTTCGTAATTAAAAATTTCAAATTTGTCGTATGTGATCGCTTTAAAAAAAACAGTTTTCTTATCGGTTAAACTCTTTCGTTTAGAAGAAAAAAATATTTGTGTTTGGCTGTTAACGAAAAATGTCGTTGTTTATTGTACACATGTTTATTTTGTTTTAAGAGACACGCGTTTATTATGTTTTAAGAATCACTGAATCATGCACGATCAAATAGAATAGGAAATGAAAGAAATGAGATGCCAAGATTCGGACAATAGTTTATGATGAGACAAAGAGCCTAAGGTCGTTCGAAGAATTTTGAAATGCTGTGACTTGGATGTGAAGGGAAAGCACCAAGCCCGCCAGCAAGCGATAAAAAAAACAAAAGAAAAGTTCAAGGTCATCATAAAAACTTGGAAATCTGAAATATTGAACCTGCAAAAAACAGTCAATAGAAAGAAAGATTGCAGTCAACAGAAGAAAGAAGAGATAAAAAAATCCAAGTTACGTGGGTATTGATTAAAAACTGAGAAAAGAGGGGCCAGAAGTAAATAGATTAAAAAAAAAAACAAAAGAAAAATAGCGACAAATTGGTTATAACATAGAGGGTTCATAAATGATTTGAATTTCCCGCCCCGCAGCCTATTTTTAAAAGTTGCTACTAAAGCTGCATTCGTTTGTTTAGCTCCGTTCACTCTATTTACACTTTTGTCTCACTCTTGCTTGTATTAAAACTTATTCGCTCTCACTCTAATCGTACTCCATCCCCCTGCACTGTTCTATCATCATGGATGGCGTAAGAGGCAAATCAATGAGTAACTGATGAAATAATTTATTAACGAGCAAACGTCGAAGTGATATCCGAAAGAATGCGACGCGAATGTTTCGTGTGCGGCAGAAATACCAACGTTGTAGGATGAAAATTACTAAGATACCTACGCGCTACATTCAAGGGCCTTTCAATCATTTATGAACGTCCTGTACAACGCAATGTGTGAAAATAGCGGCATTGATTTGATTTTAATTGGTAAGAAAAGGAAAAAAAAGTTTCAACTGATTGTTCAGCAAGAAACTTGGACTTGAAAAAGGGAACATAAAAAATGAACGAACAAAAAGCATCTTTTGTCCTTAAAGAAAGAACCTTAAGATGATGATGATAATACGCAGAATACAGAGGTGTGTAACAGCTGAATATTTAAAAGTTAATTGAACCTGTGAAATTCAGCAATCGTTTTAATTTTTGAATGTTTCTGTTAAATTTTCTTATGTTTTCGGCAATACATAGTTACAAATTGCTTTGTCTCATAAGCCACTTCTCTCTTCAGGAAATCAGGGAACGCTAAAAATGATTTGCCCCTCTGACGTAGTGTCCATTTTGAAGTTATTTTGAATTTACCGCCTTATAAAATTGTCGACTATAAGCGAATTTTAGCGACGAATCAGGTTATAGTGGTTATGGAACTAAATACTTTATCGACAAACACGTGACGTCATTGTTATATATTTTGAACGCGGTTTGTGGAACTATTGGATGATGGTTAAGAAGAGTGTTTTAAGTTTTAACAGTTTGAATTTAGAAGATAGGTTATGTTAGATGATATTTTGTTAATATTTTGTAACAATCTCTCTATTATAATATTGTCATTGTCAAATACGATTTCATTTGCTACGATAATAGCCATTTCTACATTCATTTTCACTTAAATATGAAAACAACCTCAATAAATTGATTGATTCACAGTTCACAATAACATGCGATGGAATAGCCCACTTTGGCGAATATCGTTTTTAATGACGTCATAACCAGACAACGGACGGAATGATGGAATTCAATGTCGTTCGCATGAGCGGCACGCCCTGCGCGGTAACTGGTCGTCTTAATATCCCGAGCGTAAAATTTGGTGTTCGCATCACTACAGTTTAAATTCTAAATAAATATAGTAATCCTTTCAAAATAAGAAATTATAATTTACGGATTATAACTTTATGTTTATTATAGCATATTAATCACTTTTTTGAAAGCTTCTGCCCGACGCTCATGGACTTGCTACTTTACGTGCGCGTTGAGTCCTCGAGGCGAAGTGACCGTGAACAGTCATACAAATGTCCGTCCTTTGGTCATAACATAAACCGCGTTAAAAATGTAGGAATAATTGTTCGTCGCTAAAATTCGCTTTATGTTGCCAACATATCCCCGCATTGGCTTTGCAACTGATTGTTTTCATTTATCGCCTCTAGCTATTTTCTTTCCCCTTCTTGTTTCCTATTTCTTTGCATGGGTCATGTAATTTACCCCCGCAAGAAACTGACGCTATGTTGGCAACACTTCCCTGCATTGATTTTGCGTCGAAGTCGGTAGCATCTACTTTATGATAATTATTCTGACACGTTTTTGAAATAAAAACTAAGCAAATAGTAAAAACAAAAATAATAATTATTTTATTGATAATAATACTCAAAATTTGGATAATTACGCAGCGGTTGGCAACACTGATTGGTAATGAATTACACTTTTCGTCAGTATGGCCACACCACACTCAATACGTCAAACACAGTAGAAATTAAAGCGCCAAATTCAAACTAACCTCAAATCACTCTGTATAATTTAATTTAAAGTTGAGTTTTTCAGTGTTGCATTCCTAAAACCCCCCTAAGTATGATTTTGACGTATTTTTTTAGCACAAAAAAAATATTGGCATTAAACATGTTTCAGGAATAAAACTGTTAAGCTGCAATAATTGTTGCGTTGGTAATTTTGTTTTTTCAGTATGGCCATTAAAATACTGTAAATATTAAAGCGCCTAAAAAAATATTGATGTTAAAAACGTTTGGCAACAAAACTGTCAAACTGCGATACGATTATCCATTTACTTGACATCTGCATTATCAAAATGATAGTATTTTGGCAACACTGCGCATCCTGTTTTATTTAACAGTTTAGTTTTGCTTTTATCTACTGACATGTTTATAGACTGAATGTACCTACAAATACAGTCCATTTACTTCACATCCGCAGTGTCAGTGGAAAATATTATGGTTTTGAATGTACAGTAGCGGACAGTAAAATCCGGGCACAATGTAAACCTTGACGTTTAATGCATGTCACTAGTAACTCTGACGTTTAATTCGAAATCTATTTATTTATTTTGACAGAAGTATAACCTCAATAAAAGCATGATTTGCCAAATTTGTCGAAATACGCACGACATGTCAAATTCTTGCCCGAATTTTATTGCGCATGGCGTATAATTGACGTTAGAAAATATTTGTTTGCTGTCAAAATTAACAGCACCTGTCTAAAATGTATTGATTATTATGAATAAATTTAGAAATGTTGATGAATAAAACGGGAAATGTCGCAAGTGTGCAGGGATACCAACATTCTATCATTTTGACAATGCAGACACAGTAGCGTCACTTAAACGTCAGTGTCAAAAAAAGCGGCCATACTGTTTGATGCCCTTATGGAAATGTAATGTAATTTGCAAATCGGAAGGTATCAAACAAAATGGCAAATGTGACAATGACGCTACTGTGTAGATTCTTAAACTGTCAACTAAACGGTTTAATACGTTACTACGGTTTTTTTTTTTTTCAGTATGACCATACCTCCATACGTAAAATCATTAAAAATTAAACAACCTCAAGAACTAAAAATCATCTTTTTTAGCGTTCAATTCTCTTTAAATATAATTTTTTTTTTTTTTTGAAAGAATTATAGGTTCATGTTAAAAATTGTTTGGCAACAGGATGTTATCTTGCTAGAATTGAAAAACATTCCATCTCTGTGTTTTCGCGCGGTTCACTAATAAAAACAGCAAGATAAAAAAATTCAAGCCTGATCCATTTTATTAATACGTAAACAAGAGTATTATGCGACTATACGAAAATAGATCACGTCCAGATAAAATATTTCAGTAGCGTAACGTCTTTCAGAACGTATTGTCGACTGGATTCTCGCCATATACTTAACCGCCCACCGTTTGGAATGCGGAGCATTTCCGATCCGGTGGTGTGATTCATCGGTATGCCTGGTGACCCCCTGTGACCCTTCCGTTCGAACAGAAATTCCTCATCTCGATTGTTTTTTCGTGGTGGTCCTCCGCTATTCCACCTTAAGGTCGTTCGTGTTCAAGAAGAAGAAGAAGAAGAAAACGACGCCGCCGCGAAACTGTGTCACGTTGTACGTATGTTGTATGTACCAATGGCGCACCGTTTTCTTCCTTTTTTTTTTCGACGTAACAATCCGGTTAAATTACCAACCAACGTTTGAAAACGCGAGTCGTTTGATCTCGCGCTCGTTTCCTTTTACGATCCCCACCGTGGCCGAAGGTCGTCGCCAAGGTTGCCGCTGCCTGCCTAGGCATAAAGAAAAAATTCTCTCGCGCACTTCGAATTCGAAACCGATTCTATGATGCATTATGTCATAGTTGTAAATTGTTTAGTCATGACTGGCGCGGCTTTCATTCTTAAAAATTATTTTGCACCTACTTGCTTCAAGTTTATAGTACCGCGTATTAATAGTAGTACCTTGTACCGAACGGTGGATTACTCACTGATAAAATAAATAGCAGGTCATAACTTTGAAATTATAATAGATGATAGTTGGGAATATACCGGGTGAATTTAATAGCCGTACGAATATTTTAGGCAGTGGGAGTGCATTAAAACGAACTTGCCCCACAGAAATATGCATAGTTGTTTTGTTTGAGTGCCCCTGTTTTCCAGTTAACTCTAAACTTCAGTTCGCAGGGGCGAAATTAGACTGTTTTGTCGTCGTCTATTACCAGTTGAATAACTATTAAATTCACCCTGTATATACAAACATTTTTGTTTAAATTAACTAAAAGTTACATTTTACGCCAACTGTTTTGCACACCTAACCATTAATCGCATTTCTAATCTTCTATTTATTTTTTTAATAAACAAGAAAATAATTTTTGTATTTCACTTTTGTTTGTCAATTTGATTCACACATTTTCATATTCAATTTACTTTAGCTTCGTCGCTCTTGTTTATTTTATTCTAGCTTCTTCCCTCTTCCTTATTCATTAGTTTTTAAAGAGGCGAAGTGCTTCTTTAGTAAGTCTCCAGAAAGTTTTTTTTTTAGTTTGCGGGTAGCTGTGAAGTGCGTGTCATAAATCTTTTGTTTTGAAGATGAAGAAGAAACCTTGCTGAAAAAACAGATACAACAAAAAGACGATGAAAATAAATAACGAACGAATTACGAATTTAAAAAAAATTATAAACTAATGAAAATAATAAATAAAAAAATAAAATAAACTAGTGAAAAATAAGAGCGACAAGAAACTGCAAGGCGTCTAGAAAATCCGTAACTAGAAACAAATATTTGTTGAAATACGAAGAATTAGTTGAATTAAAAACAAAAGACAGATGAGCTAGTGAGAATGAGATACACGGAAATTGCATTTTTAAATAGAAAGGGAGCGGGTGTCGCTATCTAGCGATAGGTAAACATATTTCAGTTGATTTTGTGGTGACATCTGTCGTAAAATAATTAGTAATGTTCGCCAAGCATAAAAATCGAGTACTTCTTTACCGGCAACACGTGCAAACTTAGAAGAAAAAGTTGTTTTCGACTACCGTGTTTTTTAACACTTGCAGAAAAGATTTGCTGCATCCGACGAAAAAAAAATGAATTGTTTTTCGGATAAAAAAACAAAAATCAAAAGTTTTCTTCTCTTTTGTTTTTCTACTTTTATGTTTTATTCTATTTATTATACCATTAATCTTCTAAATTGCCATCTCATGACTAATCTCTCTATATGAAGGACTCTGCAGGCAATCAGTGGATGTCGCCATCTAGCGATAGAATGGCAAAGCTGGTATGCAGAAAAAGATATGCAATCGTGAACAGTGTTGCCGATTTAGTGATTTTGATTAAAAATTACATGTTTTTTATCGATGGCGTTTTGTTTCTTTACTTATTTCTACTTATACTATTTGTTCCAGCGTTAAGGCCCAGTTTTACAACCGTGGAATAAGTACGGAATAACTGTTCGCCGAATATCCTTTAGGCCCGATTGTACAATCGTCGGATAAGCATTAGTTCTTAGAATAAAGTGACGTAGGAGTGACGTAGATATGGAGGAACATTAAAGGATATTCGGCGAACAGTTATTCCGTCCTTATTCGACGATTGTAAAACTGCGCCTAAATATTCCTCCATATTTATGCCACACCTACGTCACATTATTCTAAGAATAATGCTTATCCGACGATTGTAAAATCGAGCCTAATTATCTAAACTGCCTATTCATGTCGTTAATCTCTCTGTAAAGGACTCTTAGCGGATGTCGCCATCTAGCGATAGAATGGCAAACCTGGGATGTAGAAGAAAAATGCAATCGTGAACTGACAGTGTCGCCAATTTATGCCCGGTTTCTGGAACATTACATAAAGTTAACGGCCCGATAAAAGTAAACGTTGCTATGGCTACACATATTAGAACTATAGGAATTTTTATTTTAACCTTGTAGTTAACTTTATAAAACGTTTCAGAAACCCGAGCTAAAGTGATTTTGATTGAAAGTGACACATTAAATGAAACAAAAATTTTCTTTTCTATGTTCACGGTGTTTTGTTTCATTATATATTTCTACTTATTTTATTTATTACAATAAAGAACTTTACAGAAAATTAAACAGAAAATCAGGGAATGTCGCCATCTAGCGATAGAATGGTAAAGCCGATGCAGAAGAAACAAACACTGTTTTTGAATGTGATTTTCTCTTGAACCTTGATTATTGTTAGTGAATTGAGATGAGATACGTCGAGAAATTTAGTGATTTCACGTCCGTTTTCGTAACAAACCTGCTGATTTAATTTGAAAGTAAATTACCCAAACTACCCGAGGTAATTAATTAAAATAATTGATAAGTCATAATAGAGTGGTGACATCTGTCATAAAATAATTAGTAACATTAGCTAAGCATAAAAATCGAGTTCTTCTTTACCGACAGTAAGTGCAAACTTCATTTTTGTACATTTTTGAGTAGCATTTTATATACGCTGAAGTTTTTTTTTGTAGTTTTGACATTTTTGACCAATTTTTTTATGCTGAGAGCTGCGTTGCCGTTTATAAACGGTTAAGTCGTTTCCCTCCTCTGCCGATGTTAAATTTTATTATTTAATTAATTTTTTTAGTGTTTATGATTATATTTAAAGATGATACGATTAAAAAAAAATGCTCGTTGAACTTTATGACTAATTAAAGGATACTGATTCATTCTCCATGCATTTTAGTGTACATATTATTTAATAGAGCGCCACGCTGCCGCGTTTGTTTACTTGAATATTAATCGATAAATTACATCATACTTTTAACAAGTAGTTTATTATATTCCTAATTAACTAGTTGCAAAAAAGCGATAGGTGTTTTTTTTTTGTATTTACAAAAATGTACTTATTTAAGATTCGCGTATTTTTATAGCGCGTGTGTCGCCTTCCCTCTTGATTAATGCCACATAGTTTAGCGTCTAAAACGGAAGTTGCGGCAATTAAAATGGCGCCGTCTGTTAAGATGTCACGATCCAACAAAAGAATAAGCAAACCTCAAGTTCGTCTGCTGCTGTACTTCTTCTCTTTAATAAATAAAAGATGTGCGCTGTTTCAACTCGGCCGGAATTTTTACCTTCTACGTTAAATTTATAAAAATATTACAACACTTCTGGGGGGGGGGGGGACAAATTCAACAAAGAAATTGTACAAACGCCATCTTCTTACTTTTCGTTTTCAGTTGCGCAAAACCTGGTTTTTTTTCCAAGCAATTTTCCGTGATCTTGTTATGTCCTTTACGTAGTTGATTTTCAAAACTTATCAAGAGGGTGCTCCTGTTGCACAAGAAAAGAAAAGCGAAATTTTCTTCGAAAAGTCTTGCGGTGTGAATTTGTTCTTGCGTCACCCACGTGTCCACAAGTGTCCCGCGAGGTTTTCCAGAAAACGCAACCAAAACAGAATACTTCTCTGGCAAGCAGCAAATATTATTAGACTACACGAAAACGGCGTCGTGGTGCAACATCTTTCTAGTTTCGTGAAACCGCGATCGCCGCTCAAGGTGAATACTCCTTTGGACCTGCTCCAAAAACGTTATATTGCTCTTCGAGACACTGACAAATAATACACCGGAGCGTAACACTCAACAGTTTTTCCTAGATGAATCCGCCGCTTTCGAAAGAGATTTGTTGGGGTGGTACTTGCCAAATTCCTAGTTTATCCAATTCAGTCCGGATACTAAAAAAAATACACATCGGATTTTATTATTGTAAATATTAGCACGACCATTTGCGTACTTCCCCAATCGCTGGCTGTATAACAAATAACTTGGATATCAACAGTGTTTTGTAAACTGGCAACACTGAATTGACGAATTTGATACATTTGAGGTTAGGTTAGATCAGTGTCGGTGCCAACAAAATTCCCTTTTCGTTATCAAAATTCAGTAATTAATAAAAGTCAGTCTTTATTAAAATTAACAAAAAGTCTGCGATATTAGAAACAAGAGGCAAATGTATCGTAAAATGTAACAAAATTAAACGTGTTTATTTTCATAAGGATTCTCTCAAATTAATAAGAATTCCCTTTTGTCCCCGTGACATCAAAAAATCTCTAAAACGGGAAGCTTTCCTCTCGAGTTGGCAACATTGGGTTAGATTTGCGATTTCGCCGCCACTATCCACCGCATCTTATCAAGGTTCTTACGCAATAATGTTTCCATGTGCTTATAAAAAAGTTTTCCGTAATAAATTATAAAATGCAAAAAAATTAAAGGCACTGGCAGAAATACGTTCATAAAGTTTAACCATTTGCAATACGTCCCGAAATTCAATTGAAAATCCCTCCGTTTATTAAAAACTCGCGCCGGATGGTAAAAATCCCTCCCAACCAGGATCATCCTTACCATCTGGCAACCCGGTGCGCTGAGGTGCGTTCAGAAATTATGCTCTAGGTGCACTTTTGCCTCTCGTTTAAACGACCCTATACGTTAACCTTAGTTGCCCAAAAAGCATAATTTTCTTTTATTTTTAATTTTTTTTTATCAACTCTTGCCATGGAATTTGGACGGCATGTCTAAACTGTAAAACAACGTCAAGGAGTGCAATGACCAACGAGTTAAGAATGTCAGGAGAGAGTCATACTAACATTAGTTTCTCGTCCAATCTGGTCACTAAATATGGCCGTGGTAAGTCATAGGCGCATTTAAACGTTTTACAAGATTCTGGAACGTCCACAAACCACACAGTTCACCATTGTTTATAATACACTTAGATGTCGCTTTTATTTCTCTTTTGCAATCGATCGTCATTTGCTTAATTTTTCGACTTGATTTTGTTTTTAGATTCTCGACAAGGAAATTTCATGGGAGAGACGATTTTTCTACAACTTTCATTTTCAATTTCGTTTGCGTTTTCCGTTGCTTGGAGGAAGTGCGGTTTTTGTCGCGAATTTGTTTTTTTATTTCGCTCTTGCCCTTTCGTGGTCGATCTTCATTTGTTTCCGCTTTTCTTTCTTTTGCACTTTCAAAAGAGAAATTGTTATTTTAAGTTGTTTTTTTTCCAAAGACATTTTCGTTTCTTTGCTGAAAACTATAAATTTCTTAAAGTTCTTTTCTTCCTTCTTTTTTGCAGTCCCTTTTTTTGCAGTTGTTTCTGTTTTTTGACTTCACTGCGTTTTAGATTTTCTTGTTAATGTTCAACGAGGGAACAGACGTCGATTTTTTTTTTAATTTTCGTTTTCAGTGCGTCGTCGCTTACGTTTTCACGAATCTTGTTTCCGTTTTCGGTTTGCTTCTCCGTTCACACGCACTTTAATAACCTTTTCATCTTCGGTTAACTTTATCTGACGTGTTATTCCCATAGTAACAATTGTGATCACAATCGTTACTATGGGAATTAATCGCCAGATAAAGTTAATTGGGGATGAAAAGATCGGGTCTTACAGAAACCTGTAAAATTGCCAGTAGTTTTTGCTACTGGCCGATAAATGGCGCCAGTAAGTTTCCGAAGCTACAGTCACTAAATAAATACAGTACCGCAATCCATGTGCTTAATGTGTAAGCCACGTTTTTGCATTAAATTGGTCAACTTTCCACTTTCGTCAATTTCAGTGGTCAACTTTCCACTTCGTCAATTTCAGTAACCAGTTTCATCAATTTTAGTGACCACTTTCGTCAACTTTATAGTGAGCACTTTCGTCAACTTTATAGTGACCACTTTCGTCAACTTTAGTGACCACTTTCGTCAACTTTCGGGCTCGTTTTTTTTATTCGCTATTAGTAGTAGTAGTAGTAGTTTATTTTTGTAACAGGTTACAATTGTCAATATAATGATAATTTTTTTAGATGTTGTCACGCCTGTGATTCCTTACAAATTCTATTTGAATAGAACGGACCCTTTAGATGGTTTAGGGTACCAAGGCAGACGCGATACATACGCAGAAAATCGTAGCTGGTATGGCCGCTAGCTCAAAGTCGGCGAGGGGTGATTCGTAAATGAAAAAAAAAATTGTTTCTAGCAAAAACTAAATTCTGTTGATAGAAAAATAAAACTTGGGCGCCACACCGTTTTATTTAAACCCCGGGTTTAGAAAGGAAAAACGGTGAAAATCATCGACTTTCTGTGTTAATGCCTCAGTTGATTCATAATTTTTAACGTAATCAATATCACAAAGTTGTACAAAAAAAAACAGTAATAATTTGTAGTAATCTTAAGACTTTATTGCGTCAAAATAAAGTTGTGAAATCAAAATCATATGAAAAATATTACGAGGTCAATCAAAGATTTTTCAAAATTTCTCATTTACCCTCTGGCCCAAAATAGTACTATTTTTTATAGGCGAATGTCGAAGCACTTTAATGAAATTTTAACGTAAAATACTGTGACTGTGCCCGACAACCCTATCAAAAGTTCCAAATCTAACTAAAGTAACTTACACACTAAATCTATTTACATTATAATACAAAAAAAAACCTCCTGATATCGAAGAAATAAATTTTTAACTCACGGACCGCAGGTTTTTCCTGTCCCTCGTGCGAATTTTCCGAGAGGAATTGAAGATGATTGACTTCGACGAATGGCTAGGTCCAAAGTCCAAAACGAAATTGTCGAAATATGTACAGACAAATGACCAGGGATGATCAAGAGATTACACACAAAAAAAAAAACCTCCTAAACTTACGATTATTTAATCGAGGTTTTTCCTAACGAAAGAATTTCTAGCACGTGCTCTGCAATTTTCCACTCTTGGTGCTTAAAAACCAGTCCAGAAATCAGCGATAACAAGCCCAATAAAAATTAACTGGCTTCTTTTAAACTCTTGAGAAAATTTGCAGTAGTCCCACAATTAATCGTGGCTGAATTAATTTTAAAATTTTACAAAATTTTCAAGCGAGTCTTCGCAACGTGTTTTACTCGGCGATCACTTTTGCCGGAAGACAAAAGAATGAATGAATTCCTCTTAATTAACACATGCGCAAAATTAATGCAAATTAAATGATTTGAGATTAACAAAATTAACCAGAGAGGGCGATACGAGCATTGGAAATCAATTAAATTAAAATGAAAACGTGACAATGTACATATGTATGTGTTCACATATTTACATTCATTTGTTATTAAGTATTTTAAAAATGCAAGAATTAATTAAATTAATACAAGTACAAGTACACTACAAACGTGTTAAAATTTTGACAGGTATACAGGTATAAATTAAATTAATACCGAGTGACTTTTAATGATTGAGACTTATTTTATTAGATTGGCAACACTTTTCAATTTTTATGTTGGTGTGCTGGATTTTCAAATTCAAAATATAGATTTAGGTTAGTGCACTAGATTGTCAAACTCAAATAAATTCGTTTATTGTCGAATCAAGAAAACCAAATAAATAAGATATTTAATTATCACAATTTATTACCAAAATGGTTTTGAGCACAGAATAAAATACATTTTTAGTAATGGCTTATTTTCGAAGCGGAGTACAAAATGAAAATAGGCACATTCAACAGACCCGAAAGTTGTGTAACTGTTGAACAAATTTCTGCTGAATGCGACCTCATGAGGTTGATGAGTTGGAGGGTTCGCCATTTTTTGTAGCGTAACTTCTCCGCTACCTGACTGGAACATGTTACGATGAGTGAACTTCATTCAGCAGAAATAAGTGTTCAGTCTCAACTGTTGGATCAGGAACTGTTACTGATATGTTCTGCTGAATCAGCCCAATAGTAATTGAATTTATTCACAGCAGCATGCCTATGACGATTTCATTGAAATATACCCTGAACAACAAATTGAGTTTAGTCTTTTTTCACAACACTGTTTTAGAATAGCCGTCCTCCATTTACAACAAACACGAATCGATTCAAATTCACTTAAAAATCATTGATTGCATTCCATTTAGTTATTCAGTTGGCGACCAGTGATAAGGAAGTGATTGAATTTCCCCTCCCGCACACCGTACTGATCAAGCTGGTTTTCTTAATCAGTTATCAGTTTCATGTGATTTCATACGTATTTTGAGGTTATGTTAATTTTAGTTCCAAAACATCATTCCTTTTATGAGTCTCTCTCTTTCTTGCAAACCGGTAATGTAAAAAAAGGAAAATTCACTGATCGCCCCACTATAATAACACTCGATATTGTACAAAATGTTAATGATACTGCATAACAGAATCCTCATGTTTCCTATACGAATCCACTCGGAAGATCTTGAAAAAACACCTTCATTTCCAATCATACAAATTTTCAATGGTTCGACTACTTCACCCACTCGATTTTCTTCAATAAATTCAGTTTTGTCAGTGGTATAACAATAATCTGCTAAATAATAGTGACCAACAAGATACAACTTTCTTTGCTGATAAAGCCTGGTTTCATCTCTCTGGGTTTATCAATTCACAAAATTTCAGGACTTGGTCGGAACATAACCCTTTAATGTGATTGATGTAAAGGCACTACATCCACTTAAAATTGGTGTTTGGGTGGCAATGTCTTGGAGAATTATTGGACCAATATTCTTCCGGGAAACAACCCCTATAGATATCAGAGACTTATATTGGATACATTTATAAACCAGTTAGACGACACTGAATTAGCAAATGGCTACTTTCAACAAGATTCCGCCACTGCTCACACAGCACGAACCACAATAAATTATTTAGAGGAGTTTTTCCCAGGATGTTTAATCAGTGCTGGTTGGTGGCCTAATTGCTCTAATATTCAATTAAATCCGGACTTCTTACTTCCTTATTTCAATAATTTGGTATTCAGAATACGTATTAAACAATTTGGAAGAATTGCAGCAGGCAACTGCAAATATCGGACAACCTAAAACGTTAATAATGTCTTCAATAACATATCTCAAAGGATTCGGTACTGCTTACGCAAATGGGGCTTGATGATTTGCTCTAATATTCAATTAAATTTGAACTTCTTATTTCCTCATTTCAATAATGTGATGTTCAGAATACGTATTAAACAATTTGGATGAATTGTGCAGCTGGCAATTGAAGAGGCAATTGCAAATATCAGACAACCTAAAACGTTAATAATGTCTTCAATAACTTATCTCAAAGGATTCGGTGCTGCTTACGCAAAGCGGGCTAACATTTCCAGGTCTTGAATAATAATAATAATAATAATAATAATCTGTTAAACAGTTTTCATCATCAATGTAAACATCAACTCTAACCTATAGCTACGCATTCCCGCAAAATTAACGAACTTTCAAGTAATGCCAATTCCTCAGTGTTCCCAACATACTAATTTGCTTCAATCATTAAAAGTCACTCGGTACAAGTACACTACAAACAGTAGTACAAAGTACTTAATCAATTTAAGGGGATATACAGGGATGTGGAGGGGTCGAATGATGTATTAAGTCATCCGTTGCAGCGATTAAACCAAAAGCGTTTTTTACATTTTAAGATGGACTAGTTTATTGCCATGATGCGTTTTTTATGTACGATGTCACAAGTTCTTTAATCAGCAATTTTCCCCAAGTTTTATCTCCTACCGATTTTAGGTGTCTTTTTTAATCATTGAAAGAATAGATGGAAATTGTCATTTTAAAGCTGCAGCCTGACGTCATCAAGGTTCAGTGCTGAAGGTATAAGATGCAGTAAGAAGCACCTCCTTAGTGACCACTTTAGTCAACTTCAGTGACCAGTTTTGTCAAACTCTAGTGACCACTTTCGTGGACTTTAGTAACCATTTTCGTTTACTAAAAAAATACAGTACCGTAAACCATATGCTTAATGTGCAAGATAAAGAAAACGTTTTTGCACGGCAAGCTTAAATGGTCGACATTTCTACTGATTTTCTTTCCGGCAAGTTTAAATTGCTGACTTTTCTAGTTAGTGATTTTCTTTCCGGCAAGTTTAATCAAACTTAACGCCTGTCAAAGGAAAGTTTAAAATGCCCGAGTGTGTCGTTGTTAGGGTTGGATATTTAAATTTCCCACCAACATTTTACACTAAAATGACGGCTGATGGTCGGCGGATTATTTAGTGACGGTATCCGAAACGTTTTAATTTTAATTTCTGCCACATTCGATCATGCAATAGAAAGAGAACGTTGTGCCTCTAAAAATGATTTCTCACGCGAGAAATTTAGTAGACGCTCTGTTTCTCAAAAATGAGCTTCCGCCGGCCCTGTTGGTGAGCATGCGCACGTTACAAATTGCGCAATAAAATTGGCATCGTGCAAGGCGGCCTTAAGCCCCAATTTAAAAGCGAGAAGAGACTTCCGAGAAAGTTGCTGTTTACCGTAGAAAGACCGCACTTCCAAAAAGCGTTTAGCAATTCCTCAAAGTAGACTTCAACTGAAAGCTAGCTGTCCCCGAAAAGAAATGAATGATAAGAAAAGGGGGGGCGTCGTTAAGTATTATTGATATATAACGTAGCTCGAGGGTTGGGCACAACAGATAAATAAAGAAGAATACGTGCAGCGGCAGCAGGAAAACAATAAAAACTGCGATATAAATAAATTATAAGCGCGGTTAGTGCGAACTTTAAGTTACCTCGGTCTAAATAAAGACCTGCGGTGGGCGAGTAACGAAAATTCCCGCCCGGCACTCATTCTGCGACTCGCTGTGCTCGGCCTCGGTTAAAAGCCTGCACGGCGAAGTCGTCCACGAACGAACGAACCCTCGACTACCGATATTCGAATATCAGTAACGTGTTCCGCATAGTATTTTCCCCTTTCTTCCCTTATTATAATCGCGCACCCTTTTCCTTCCCCCCTGTCTTAACGACCTTGGTTGGTGCTTACGGTAAGACCTATCAGCTTGACCAGATGAAAAACGGTATGGCTTTTATGGACCAGATGGAGATCGCTAATTTCTTAGCGCAAGAGTTATTTTATCAACAGGTATCGGTGTGCTTGAATCTTCTTCTTTTAACCATTAACAAGTGCAAGCAAACAATGCAAGGCAAACAGTTTGTATGTATATTATTAACCAAGATACATCACCTCATAAATAAACTAAAATACCTTGATCCTCCCTCCCCCCCCTAATCATCAATCAACGTTTTTCTCTTGAGCTCGCCTCTCTGTAGAGTAACAAAGCGCTAACAAAATAATTGGTATTTGTTTAAGCCTGACGTTGTTTTATTATCATCCTCCATCCTATTATATTTGTATTATAAAGTCATTTCCTAGTTTAAAATGTCTATTTTTAGATCTGATATAATTGGCATCCACATACACACACAAACACGCGCGCATAAGTTCAGGTTTTCATAATTTAACTGCGGCCAAATTATACTTACATATTGAATGTATATTTTGATTAATAATAATATTAAAAACGCGTGTGGCCCTCGAGGTCCCCCCCGACCATCGCCGCACATGCTTCGCGCCTCGAAACGATCAGTGTCGAAATCCCTCCGCAATGTTTAAATTTCGACGACAAATTATTTTTTTCAAGTATAATCAACCTTTATCGAAAATATAGATACGTATTATAAGCCTGTCAGTGTTCGCCATTATCTTATCAAGGGAAAGATAAATTTCCATTTCAGCCGTAGACTTTGCATTGACAGTGTCTCTCTTTTTTTTCGCAGTTTATAACTTTCGAAGGCTTGAACTCCGGGGTCCCCACCAGAACGACGCCGACCCTAACACCGACCACCCTGCGAACCATCGAGCAGACTTTCATAGAGCTGCAGCCCCAGCTGGAGAGCCACGAGAACGAGGCAGGATTCGTTCCGCCTCTCGTGCATTCTATCGGTGAGTCTTCGAGAACATTCTTAATTGTAATACCGTGAGAACAAAAAAAAATCCAAGTCAAAGGACACCCTTCTCTCTTAATTAAGAAACTAACAAAGACGGCAGGTTTTTTTGTTGCTATCGCGGTATAAATTGGGCGGGAGGAGGGGGGTTGTATACAAACTCATCTTCCCTTAAATTAAGTAATCGAGTTTGCCCAAAAAATTAGTTGTCTTTGTTGCAATTTGAATCATAAAGTCAATTTTATTTGAATTTTATTTAGGACGCCCCCCTCGCTTTCTCAAAATTAAACTTGTCATTCTTAAGAAAAGGAAACGTGGTTATTTTAGTTTAAAAAAATCAATACACAGTGAAGCTTGGTTTAAAAAAGAGTAGGTTTTTTTAACTAACACGTTTCGCTTTCAAGATTAAAATTGCCGTATCTCTCAAGATGAAAACAGTCGATTTTTGGGAGGGGAAAAAAATAATTACTTTTGGTTAGGAGAAGATTGCCAATGCACAACGAACGAAACGTAGATTATGAAAGTGCATGTTTAGGAACTTTTGTTGAATTTGTGCTGTTGGCCTGCTTTCTTTGGTTCTTCTTTAGCTTGTACGATTGTGAGCGTTTAACAACAATACAGATTTCTGTAGTAAGTACTACAGCAGTGCGCTAAGAGGGCGGCACATTACAAGAAATCTACACTACGTAGTGAATCAGAATTATTAAAATTTCTAAAGCAATAAAGTGATTGAGTTATTTAATTTATTACGAAACAAAAGAAGCTTGTTAACAGCTTCTAATGCATATTATAAACACGCGCATGTAGTGTTGCCAACGTCTCGAGTCCGAAATTCCCCTTGAAATGGTGGTATTTTATTAGCAAAATAGCCTTTTAGTTTTGATAGAGGAAATAAAACTGTAAAAAAACGTCAGTCTTTATTAAAGTTAACAAAAATACTTTCAATTAAAAAAAATGAAAAATGGAATCCAAGAAACGTTTATTAATAATTGTTCGTTTCTTCCACCTTCGCCTTAAATTAGTCCTTTCAATGTGATAAAAACAAATAACATATAAAGTTGGCAACACTGCCTTACCTTACCAACAGATTTCTATGTTTTGGTGTTAATTTTCCCCGAAAGATGGCGCTATGAATTTCTCGACTATTCTTGATCTTCTTTGAACATTAATTATTGATGTTATCACTTCATTTATTGCCCTTTTATCTTTAAACAGTTTTTCAGAAGCATCCGAATTTCCCCAGATTATATGAAAAAACCTTTCGCCCCCAAAATTCCCCAATACAAGGCGACCAAATTACAGTGAAATTTGGTAATTCGTTGCAAATCGGTTTTGATTGCGACTGGAAATCGTCGAGCATTCTCTTGGAACATCCTCTTGATTTCGGCCCTAATTGGGGCCTCATCAGCAGAAAATTCTCACTTCTCAGGATTAATTAAAATCAACCTTTTCCTTTCTAGTTTTAAGAAAATTGTCAGTGCACAGTGAGTGAAACGCAGGTTAAGAAAAAGGACCTTACTTTAAAATGTAATTAAAAAGAAAATGTTTGTTAGTGATATGCGTTTCGCTCTACATTGGTGGCTTTCTCAAGGTTAAAAAAATAATTTTGGCAAAAAAAAAATTAATATAATTGATAAAAATAATTATTTTAATCTTGAGAAAACGCAGACCAACTTTTATAAAAAGTACTCAAAGACAGAAGATTAAAAGAAATTATCTTTTTTTTTTCTTTTTTTTTCTTTCCCTTTTTTCTTTTTCTTTTTTTTTCTTTTCTTTTTTTTCTTTTCTTTTTTTTTTCTTTCCTTTTTTTTTCTTTTTTTTCTTTTTTTTCTTTTTCTGTCTTCCTTTTTTCTTTTCTTTCTTTTTTTTCTTTTTCTTTTCTTTCTTTTTTTTCTTTTTCTTTTCTTTCTTTTTTTATTTTCTTTCTTTTTTTATTTTCTTTCTTTTTTCTTTTCTTTCTTTCTTTTCTTTCTTTCTTTCTTTTCTTTCTTTTTTCTTCTTTCTTTTCTTTCTTTTCTTTCTTTTTTCTTTTCTTTCTTTTTTTCTTTTCTTTTTTCTTTTCTTTCTTTTTTTCTTTTCTTTCTTTTTTTTTCTTTTTCTTTTCTTTAAGTGACCTATGGCAATTTATGTTAGTAGGACTTCCTCCTGTTTATTCTTTACTCGTAGTTACCACTTTGGACAAGAAACTACTGACATTCGAAATTTTCTGTCCGCAACTGTACATAACAGTTCTTTTCTTTTTCTTCTTCTTATGTAAGGTCCGTGTGACACCAGGCAAAATTTGATAACATTTTTGTTACAAAGTGAGGGAGATGAGCTACCACAGTGAATTCTGATTGGTTGAATTGGCACTTCTCGCTCACTTCGTAACAAATCTTGCACAAGAAATATCATATAGTGTCACACAGGCCTAACGCATGAGTAATAAATATTCACCAAACATAGATTTATTGTAGATCATCGAAAACTAAAGTTAATCTGCTGATTGCTAGATGTCGCCACCGTCCGAACCAACAACTTCATGTACCGAGTGATTTCTTGAATTTTTTATCGACTATTGTCATGAAATCTTAAAAAATTAATTTTAACCAAAAAAAGAAAATTAATGTAACTTTTATAAAAAGGACCCAAAGACAGAAGATTAAAAGAATTTATCTTTTTTTTTTAAGTGACATCTATGGCAATTTGTGGAATTATTGTAAAAACCTGGAATTTTCATTGTATTCAAATTTTTGCTGCAATCTGCACAGTTTTATAGTCCAATAGATCATGAAACGTGGGCTTTTAGGGGAAATCCCCTCATCTAAAAACGTGATTATTTTCCTTTGGAAACTGGAGTTTTTAGGTCATCACTGATACAGTGATATCCATAAATATAATCTTTAAAATCATTCAGTTTCATTTCAAATTGTCCGTTCAGTTCTCTTTTGTTCCTGTCGTTTACTTTTGAGTAATGTGTCTTGTCAATTTGAGTTTCGATTGAATTTTTTGGCCTCTCTGAAGAAGGCCCCCAGTTTTTATGACCGTTTCTTTTTTTAATTTTAGGTAATAATCAATACATACCTGCATCTGAGGCGGACGTATACGCAAAGAACAACCTGTGGCAGCCGTCACTGTCTCAGTCCAGTTCGGATTCGAACACCCGACCCACCCCACCGGTGACCCCAAAGAACGGGATCCTCTGCAATAACCCGCCTTCAACGAGACGAAACATGGGAGGCCGGAAACCGACCAAAGACGTCAACATCAGCCCCGAGGAGGAAGAACGCAGGCGGATTAGGAGAGAGCGAAACAAAGCGGCGGCTGCAAGATGCAGAAAGCGTCGCGTCGATCACACCAACTCACTAATTGAGGTAAGAAATAAATCCTAAGTATGAACATCTTATGATTTTTGTAGCGAACTCTTTGAGGTAAGGTGAAAAATATGTCCGGCTATGGTCTCGGTGACCACAGGTGCTTCAGAGCACATTCTTTTGATTGAACACTTGAAAATGTCGTTGTAACGATGAAACCGCGGTCGTGTTCAATAAAGAATTTCATCAGACATATCTTTCACCTTACCTATAAGAAATAAATTTAAATTTGTTTGATGTGAAATTAATTGTTTTTGCTCTTTGCAGGAAACCGAAGGCTTGGAACAGAAAAAGCAAAGCTTGCAAGCCGAGATGCAAGATCTGCAAATGATGAAGGAAGAGTTGGAATTCCTCTTGGAATCGCACAAGACGTCGAACTGTTGCCGCCTTCACAATCACAACAGGTCATCGAGTCCACCGGACATAAAGCCAATGTACGTTGTACCTCAGTTTAATAATAACAAATCGAGTGAAGAACGTGTTAAAACAGAACTCATCGAAGAATTGCCTTTGGACGATGATGTATTTCCCCCACCGTCCAAGAAACTGATGCTGGGACAGGCATCGCTACCTATCCCCAGACCCAACAGGCCACGCACGTTGGACGTGCATTGTGTTAAAAGTGCCACAGAGTTACCCGGTATTTCTATTTCGACTCCCTCTACAGGTATACAGTTTAATTTCGATTCTCTGATGGTCGGTGGGACCGGACTGACACCGGTGTCGGGTCCCTTGGCCCCCTCGTCCTGCAGCACGCAGCAGCGTATACCTGTGTCCAGTGCTGATATTACCTCGCCTGACTCTTGCGGGCCACCGAAACTAGTTAGTTTATAAAAAATATAAATCGTAGTTCATGAACGCAATCGATTGTTTCAGACAATGTTTACTGATATATTTAAGATTTAATTAAATGAAGTTTTTAAAACGATGCGCTGTTTCTTTTATCGTTTTCTACGTACGTCATTGGCTCGGTCCTAGATCCTCGATGGTAGTTTTAAATTTCTTTCGTTAATTAATTAATCGTGTGCAATCGTGTCTTTTGTCTGAAGTGATTAAATAATGTCGTGAACTACGATGAAACAAACACAACAAAGCCAATGCTTTAGAGAATTAAGTTGGACATGCTCATGAGAAATTTCGAGACGTTTATGATGATGATGATACAACAAATAAATCGTGATTTTTTATACATATATAGGTGGTTCAATATAATAATTACCAACCATGTTTAGTAGATGGAACGATCAACCAAAAATATTTATTATTTTTTTAAACGCCTTAGTGTCATACGCATATTTATTTATAGTATATAGTTATATATACTAAACATGGACCAAAAGTGCTCAAGATGCTATTTTGCTATGCTAAGTGCAGATTTATTTTTTGCTACCATGAAAATGCCTTTTTGTAAAATAGCTAATATTTACTTAATATTCCCTCCATATTTGTTTATAGTAGAATTAAGGATTAATATTCACGATATATTTTTGTATGATAGGAGTGCTCCTATTGTCGAAATAAGCGATTTGTGTTATTATTGATAGGTATATATTAATATATTAGAGACATTTATAAATATAAAAAAATATATAAATATATATATATATATTAAGCAATAAATAGAGGTTACATTATTTGTAATCAATTTTGTCAATTTTATATGGTAGTTCGTCAGATTTTTGTATTTATTTTATGCATTGCTAAATAAAAAAATAAATATCTTTAAATATCGATTTTCTTTTGTTTTATCGTCGCCTTTCCCATTTTTTTTTATTTGTGATTTTCAAAAAAATCGCTTACGTTTAAACTTGAAAGAAAACTCGTATTTCTTTTCAGTAATTTCGAAAAATTGCAATTAATTGACTTGGAACAACCACCGCCATCTCACGATGAACAGCAAAAGTGTGGACAACTTTACAGATCTCTGTAAAATTTAATAATTTACAGAGATCTGTAAAATCACTAACTTGGCCTATTAAATTAAATATACACCGACTTTTTTATTTTCACAAAGGGATTTTCCCATGGTGTTTACAATCTTTGTAGAAAAACGTCTAAATAAAACTTCATGCAATTTTTGGCAAATATCTTTTCAGTCAACTTGAGGAATTGCGATTTTGACTTAAAACATCTAGCGCCATCTTGCGACCAATAGCTAAAGTGTTAGCAATTTAACAGGTTTCTGTAAAATTGCTAACCCGGCGCGTAAATAAAAATGTAGTAGATTATTTTATATTACTCTACTTTTTATAAACACACCAAAGATTTATTATTTTCCCTAAAGGGATTTCTTTCCCCGGGGGAACTTCCATCCCCCTTCAAGCTTTATTAAAGAATGTCAACCTAAAACTTTACGCAAATTTTTGGATTTTGTTAATCGGATGTGAAATGTGTTTGAGGCCCACCCACCTCCCCGGCAGCTTATCGGCCTTATATTGACAAACCTTGTGAAATTTTTCGATGACATGTTTGCAGCGCCATCTTACGGCCGGTAGATACACTGGTGGTTTTCGCCTGCTTTTCATTTTTGTTAGCAAAAGTTACCAATTCATTTTTGGAATTAAAAAAGAATTAATCTACTTTCGCTTTGCAATAATTTTTGTTAATGACCACTTTTTCTTATGTATTTACTAACAGGTAAATTTCTTAGCTTCGAGATTTCAAAATGTGTTTTTTTTTAATCGATGGATTATATGTTTTGTGTCTGACAGAATGACAAATTCTCGGTTGAATTTCTTGGTGGCTCTGAGAAGAACCGTTTGTGTCCATCATCGGAGTGCACACGCGACGAAATCTGGAATGGTCTCACGTTTCTTGGTTCACGACGCAGACGCTGAAAAAGCAAACGACATTTTCGATTCACTGCTCTATCTCCGTCTCCTACTTATTACATGAGGTTAAAACAAGACGAGAATACTCCGAGCGTGTTCTAGAACAGTGAATAGAAAACGTTAAAATAAAAACAGACAGAAAGAGACACAGAATTCCCAATACAGAGAATGTAGAGAATAATGAGTGTAAAAATGAGTTTAATTACTGATATGTTACCTTAACAATATTGGTCAAACATTTTTTTGCAATCAAAACCGACTTGCAACAAATTTCTAAATAAGTAATGTTTCTTTTTCGGTAGTATGAAACTGTCATTGATTCCTAGATGGCGCCAATTTTCACCGCAAAACTACGAGTAAAGAATTAAGAGGAGAGAGTCATGCTAAGAGTACTTTCTTGTCCAAAGTGGTAACAACGAGTAAAGAATTAACAGGAGGAAGTCATGGTAAAAGTAGTTTCTTGTCCAAAGTGGAGTACGAGTAAAGAATTAACGGAAGAGAGTCATACTAACGGTAGTTTCTTGTGCAAAGTGGTAACTACGAATAAAGAAATGAGTAAAAATGATGTAATTTTACCATTTTTAGCAGTGTACCCATTAATTGCTTAACCGTCTATGAGCACCTTTCAGACGAGCATACCCAATAATTGTTTAACCGTCTATGAACTCCTTTCAGACGAACATGCCCAATAACTGTTGGTCCGCCTATGAGCTCCTTTGAATAACATTCCAACAATCACGTCTATGTTGTCACTTTCTCACGAGCACCCCTACAATCATGTCTGGACGTCTATGAGTATACCCACAAGCATGTTTGACTGTCAATGAGCCCCCGTTCTGATGAGTATCTCACATTTTTGACTGTCTATGAGACCCATTCCTGACGAGCATCCCATGAGGATGTTTGACCGTCTATGAAACCCATTTCTGATGAGCATCCCCACGAGCATGCTTGACCGTCTATGAGATCCATTTCTGACGAGAATCTCCACGAGCATGTCAGAAATGAGTCTCATAGACGGTGAAACATGCTCGTGGGGATGCTCATCAGATGATGTAGGTTTCATAGATAGACGGTCGAACGTGTTTGTGGGGATGCTCGTCGGAAATGGGTCTAATAGACAGTCAAACATACTGGCGGGGATGCCCGTCGGAAATGGGTTTCATAGACAGCCAAACATGTGGGGATATTCGTCAGAACAGGGGCTCATAGACAGTCAAACATGCTTGTGGGGATACTCATAGACGTCTAGACATGATTGTAGGGGTGCTCGTGAGAAAAGGGGCGCATAGACGATCAAACGTGAATGTTGGAATGCTCTTCAAAGGAGCCCATAGACGGACCAACAGTTACTGGGTATGCTCGTCTGAGAGGGGTTCATAGACGGTTAAACAATTATTGGATATGCTCGTCTGAAAGGTGTACGACAAACAATGCGTTTACAGTAAGAATTTCAAGAGAAATATATATAAGATCAGACAAAATATTAATTTATTCTTAGTTGGTTAAATAAATATAAATATGTTATGTGCTACTGTTTAGATTTAGAGGATCAAGTGTTATGTCTTTCTATAAGAAAATACACAGGGTGTTACATTTAATAAAATCCTACAACATGCTGCCATTATTTTACGTAACACTCCGTAAGTATCAAAATAATTTTAGGTTACAGTGCTCAATAGGTAGAATGTCCTTGCGAAAAAAAAAAATTCTATCTCGTTCTATATAAATGAGCTCTGGAAGAAAGGGCGCTTAAAAACTCACTCTGTATAATGGAAAAAGCCAAATGATTGATTGAATTCTGAACTTACAAAATATAGGATGTCGCGACCTAAGCCATTGGTTAATAATCAAACGAAGAAACAAGAAAAGAAAAACAAAAGCAAGTATGCTGAGTTAAAATTGAAGAAAAAGAAATTTATGATAAAGAAAAAGATGTTTTAATAAAGAAAGCAAAGGCGGCCGGCAAATAAGAAATTTGTGAAAAAAATTGAATTTCAGAAAAGTTCTAAATTGAAAAAGGAAACAAATGAAAGGCCACACCGATATGTTGGTTGATATCAAATTAATTAGAAAATTCTAATTAACTAATTTTTATTTAAAAAAATGTTATGTTAAAACAGGGCCGAGCAACGGTAGGGGAACAGTTCCACCACCCCTTATACTTCTCCGCAAGTGCTTCGCGCTTATTCCAGTTTAAATTGAAATCGGCACGCCTAGAACCAACGACGCGCAATATAATGTTTCGACGAGTGGCGAATATTTTCGACTGTCGCCGATTACAGTTGTGGCTTGTGGAGGGGATGAACTCACCACGACTCTCGTGCCCGGCATTGTGTTAAAATAAATTACCGGTAATTTAAAATTTAATAACACTGTCACCCGGTATATACTACCAATAACAGTTGCTAACTAAAACACATAAATTCATTTTGAGCTCAGATACAAACGATACGACGACGGATGTCAACAAACGGCAACATTATAGAAAATATAATTGCCTAGCTTCTCTCCTGTTGATTCTTCACTCGTTGTAATGCGGTCTCCTAGGGGGGTATTTCGTATTACATCGATGGCGACACTGACTACCGCTTTTGAAATTCGAAGCGCATGCGCAATCGTCACTACGCTACAGTTTTTCGAAGTTTGCATTTTGCTGCTCGTGTTTTGTACGTACAGTAAAACATAACTACAAGTAAAAACAACATGAGTTCCACAGGTAATTAACATTTTCATTAATATACAACGCACAAGTCATTCAATTTCCATCTCTTCCATTTTATAATCGCTTAACAGTAACAGTTGTAACTATAAGAAGTTCCTTTGAGCTGTTGCTGCTACATTTGCAATTTGCACAGCGATAAATGTAAATAAATAAATATAACAAGCGTGTTTAAGTTTAAAATGGCCCCCAGTAGGTAATAAAAAGCGCAAGTGCGACAGCTCAGAAAGTTCCGCAACCAGCTCCAGTAGTATGGCATTTCAAGGATTGTCGAGCTCAGAAGCTTCGGCCTCCAAGCTCAACGCAACAACTAATAAAGAAGATAGCACTTCTGACTCTGGTACGTAAACTTCAACCACCAGTGTTCGCCGTTCACCAATTCATTAATCCCATTTGTGCGCAGAATCAGAACCGAAGGAGCAGGTGAGAAGACGGCCGAGTCCTTTGACGAAAAGCAAACATTGGAAGTGGTACGTGCCGAAGGATACGTTAAGATTGATGCACCTCGTGTTCTCCAACCCCGACAGCTTAGAAGTGAGTACCGTTTTTTTATCGTAATCATGTGATTGAAGGGCCTCCTGCTTTGCAGGAAATCGCTTTCAATTGGGGGCAACTATTCGAAGAGAACGAAGAATGCGGTGTGATGATCCTCATACAATTTTTCGTCGATGTAACCGGATACACGGAATATACCGTTGAAACGAGTAACGTACGGGAGATAGTCGATTACATGGAGGCGAACATTTCGGATGTTATCGTCGTAAGTTATCAATCAATCTGGAAATTGCTTTGCGTCCATTGGTAATTCTGTGTGTGTCTCTAGAAGCACAGTTATATTTTTAAATTCGATACGAGCTGGTACAAGCAAGCCTGTGCCGTGATATTCGACTTCATCAAAGAGTTACTCAAGCAACACAAATGGATCTATTACGAGCCCAACGTAAGCGCCTGCTTGTTGAACCTTTTCAAAGCGATGTCGCTTGGTAAATTGCGAGCGGTGAAACATGCCGGGGTAGTTTTCGGTAAACCATTGCTTTTACGTTCGTGTTTATCATAACCCCCCGCAGCTCTTAAGTTCGCAGTTAACTGTTCGAGTTGCTTGAAGAACGTGCAGGGGAACTTGAAGAAGGCGCAGGAATCTTATATCAACTCGGTGGAGAACATGGATAAAATCGACCGGCAGATGCGTGACATCGCAGGAAAAAGGGACGTACTCAACGAGCACCTGGCAAGTTTGTTCGCGATCATTTCGAGGAACTAGTAAGTAAATTCCGGGGGGCCTTCAATGAATAACCAGGCGAACGTTTTCAGTGCGTTAAACGACAATTATTTGGTAACCATGCGTGCGATGTGTGCTGCCGATATCTACAGTTTGCTGCGAGCACAGCCCAAGTTATTTTTTGACAAGCTTAAATGTATCCCAATGTTAATCATATTACTCAAAGATCAGGTATGGACTTGCGTTAATTGTAACATACAGGGTTACTGTAAAATTGTAACATACAGGGTGACTGTTAAAGTGTTACATACAAGGCGACTGTTAAATTGTAGCATACAGGGTGACTGTTAAATTGTAGCATACAAGGTGGCTGTTAATTAACCCGATGAAATGAAGCCACGACAAGAAGTAATATCCGAGAGTATGGGAAATTTCTTTGCTCTTATTATTAACTTGCGTTAATTGTAACATACAGGGCGACTGTTAAAGTGTAACATACAGGGTGACTGTTAAAGTGTTACATACAGGGTGACTGTTAAAGTGTTACATGCAAGGCGACTGTTAAATTCTAACATGCAGGGGTATTGTTAAATTCTAACATGCAGGGGTATTGTGAAATTGTAACGTACAGGGTGACTGTTAATTAACCCGACGAAATGAAACCACGACAAGCAGCGATGTCCGAGAGTACAGGAAATTATTTCTGCTTTGGTTTTTGAAAAATGATTAATCAGAAATTAGCCCCAAAACTACGATGCGCTCCTGATTATAATAAAAAGTCGAGGAGCAGTAAATGCCGTCAAAAAAGGCTTTTATAGTTTTATGATATGGCGGCGTGGTTTCGTGAACATGACCTTTGAGTGGAATTTCACAACTTCGTTTTTAGGTTAGGTGAACGCCCGACGTCGTGAAATACGAACTCGAAAATATTCACTTGACATATAATTCATGCAGCAAATTAAGGTAAACAAATAAATCATTCGTAATCTGTTTCGAATGTTAATTATTATAATTTCGTTTTGTGTGAGGAATTATTTTAAAAAATCTGTTAAAACTTTAACAAATTCAAGGCGCGTTTACAACTCCACGTCCTATGCTTCTTGCGCACTGGTTGTATATATCCATTCCATATCTATTTGTTATCGCAGTATGCCGTGAAAGTCGAAGTGTGAACGTGGTGCTCATGTATGTAACTAAATTTTGACAATGAATGTCACGTCAACTTAGATTTTGAGGTTACTCCGAATTAGGTAGTGTTGCGATATTTTCTTCTCGTCACGAGGCGTACTCACGGCCATAAAGTTGAGAATTGACAACACCGCTTAACCAATCTGATTTTAGTTGTCACAATTTAACGTGTGTTAAATTTAATTTCTCTAATTTAACATGATAGCCACGGCCTACTGGGATAATAAATAGGTAAGGAATGCATAAAATATCTCTGGTATACATTGGTCTAGAGTCTAGATGCAGTAAGTCCATGGTATACTTTGGTCTAGATGTAGTAAGTCCATGGTATACTTTGGTCTAGATGTAGTAAGTCCATGGTATACTTTGGTCTAGATGTAGTAAGTCCATGGTATACTTTGGTCTAGATGTAGTAAGTCGATGGTTAGTAACTACGTCATGGTGACATGCGCGGCAACTTCAATATGTTAATCATTAACGAACAATACCGAGTGATTTTTTAAGTTTTTTCATCAATTTTTTCCATGAAATCTGGACGGCATGTCTTAGCTTAAGTGAAAAGTCTTTTAAGCTGTTTTACCAGACAGTAAAGCTAAGACATGCCGTCCAGATTCCAAGGCAAGAGTTGATGTAAAATTGAAAGCAACCGTTTTAAATTTCGCGCTGGTTTTTTTTTTTTTTTCATAGGCAGAGCCCTCAGTGGGGAAGTGTACAAACCATGAAGAGAACGCCTTCTACAGAAATAATCGAGAAAGATTTGCGAAGCCACTAGATTACATGACAAATAAGCGACTATCACGGGTGGAGTTGCCAACCTAAATTTAGGGGTAAATTTTTATGAGTTTTTTTTGGGGGGGGGGGTCTAAATTAAAATTAATTTTGTACCTAGTCATTTTGAAATGGGCGTCTCATACCGTTTTTAATTAAATATTTGACAATTGACGATCTGACCAGCTGGCTATTGACAAGTGACAGGTGTCAATACAAAAAAAAAAAAATATTTAGAAAGTTATATGCATCCGCTTCAGCTAATTAATTCAAACCAATGTAATTTTAAGAGGGTCTTAGCTTTACTGTGAAACAGCATCAAGCAAGGAGTGCAATGACGTACTTTTCACTTAACCTAAGACATGTCGCCGTCCAGATTTCATGGCAAGAGTTGATGAGAAAATTTAAACAATCACTCGGTATTGTTGGTTAGTGATTAACAAAGCATATCTACACATAATAACTTTGACACTATTTATTATAGTAACACTAATAATGATAACTTTACAGATATATTTACTATTGTCTTGTCATCATGACATTATTGCTAACCATCGACTTACCGCATCTAGACCAAAATATACCATGGACTTAATGAATCGCGCGAGCTCTTTTCTCTTCAAATCGTCGCGGCGAGAATAATTAATTTGAATCGCCAATTGTCATTCACCCTGTAATTACGGTGATTTATTTACAGAACAAGAAAGTAAGGGCAAGTGCTGTGAAGACATTCGTAAAGCTATTCGAGACCGACAAGTACAAGGAATACACAAACAGATTCATGAAGGAGATCCTAAATGCCTTACACGACTCCATGCGGGACATCGATTTAAACGTGGCAGCTTCGGCAATCGATGCCATCACAAATATATTAAAAGTGTAAGTAATTCGATTTAATAGCAGCAATACGTTGCCTGATTCGAACTTCACCGTAGCTATCCGTTTGGTATACCGAACGAAACGAGACGCCTTATCTTTTGCACCGTCTACCACAAGACTTATGTGTTGGGAAGAGCAGCTGGGAATTTCCTCGTGACGTTCCTGCGAATGCACTGGGGGGCCAGAGGCGATGAAACCGCAGTGCTTGCGAAGTTCGTCCAGTTTCAACACACTTCAGAGGCGAGCGAGTCGAACAATGAAGAAATCAAAGAATCAAACTTTTACTTACAGAAATTGGACTTGATACCGACCATTGTGGATTCGGTTATCGAAGACATGCCGGAATTACAATCGTATGAATGGATAATAAACATCTTGGCTAACAACAAGCTCGAATTCAAGGACGCGGTCACTCTCTTGGATGTCTTGAGGCACACGGTCTCGCAGATTGTAACCGGAAAGTCTGAGCAAGCACGCAAAGACAGCAAGCGAGGTGGTAACTAAAAATTTAAAAAAATATCATTATAAGTCCATCTTAATCGGCAGGTGCCATAAGTAAAAAGCAGTTGAAAAACATCAGGTACAACCTGATTCCGAACTTGATGGTATTATTCGAAAGGTACAGGGAACGTGAATGCCGGGAGATTCTGGTCGGGATATTGCTTCCGTGCTTCACAACGAAAATAATAACTGCGAGCCTTCGTGATGTACACGTTCTTTACCTACCCCCCTCCCTGCATATAATGTTTCGCCTTTTGCAGAACGCGAAGAAGATATTTAAAACGTTGCGTGCTGACTTTTTCACCTGCAACGACAGAAATACGCTCGACATGATTTCCAGGATATACCAGCAGATGAGCGACGACTTGAACCCCCTCAAGTCCTTGGCCACCGCAGAAGCTGAGTGTTGCATATTGAAAGTCGTGAAGGCTTTCGACCACCTGATGAAGAAGCACCACGTAAGAATTTTATGGCCTACGTTTTATTCCTGAAGCTTAAAGTTAACGAATGAAATACTGCGCCCAAGTTAACCTTCGGTTAAATCCCATAGGGTAGCTCGATGGACTTGCTGGAAGTGACATGTTTACGTCTGGCGATTTTATACCAGCACTTCAATCTATCCGAAAGAGATTTCGTTTGGGGCATGGAGTTTCCGGAGCACATCGAACATGAACTCGACCGCTTTCTGCCTCACCACATCGAGTCCGGGTGTTACATGCTGGTGTGGGGGTTGCGAGAGTTATTGGAAAGTGATGGAAGTGTCTCTGAAATCTGTGGCGACATCGAAAAGATCAACATCTTCAAGATCAAGTGCGTCGAGTACTTGCAGTTCTGCTTTAGCTACTGGGATCAATCGCAGGATACCCAAGCGAAGGTGAGTCCTTGTTTTGTGTTTTCCGGGAATGCAAGGGTAAGCACGTGGGGGAGGGGCGGTTTCAGGTGTTCTGGTGTGTCTGCGATTTGCTGCAGAAGTTCCACAGGGAGCTTAAAGAACTGGTGAAGTTGAATCCCGAGTTGAAAAATTTGTATTTCGATTTGGACTCGGAACAACAGGAATGTCTGCTGGAGTTCTTGAAGAGGCGTGTCTTACTTACGTCAGGTCAGTTCTTTTTAATTACTTTTGTCTTTTTTTTTTAATCCATCTCCGACTTTCTTTCTACGATGTTTATTAACCCATTAAGCACCGGTACACACAATTGAAATGGGATTCCTTAATTGTCAAATGATTACGTCGACACGACAAAAAAAAATATTAAAATCACGTGGTTCAATCGTGATTAAATGGAATGTTCATCAGAGAGCAAGTAAATAAAAAAAAAATAATACCTCATTTCTACAAGATGGAAACCTAATTTGTTTTCTAAATGAGCTATCGAGAAAGGGGCGCTTGTTAGCTCATCCTGTACACGAACACTGATACTTAACGGGTTAAAATAGATATTTATCTTTGTTATATCTCCGCGCTAGATTTTTTTATTTAAACAAATTTACCTTTGCTACAGTTCCCGACCGTTTCGGCTGCGAGTATCTGGCAAAGTTTCTGAATACGGTCTTGCTTGATCAAGACACCATTCCATTCGAGATGATGACGACCGTGTTTGGCTACTATTTTAGCCTCTACGACAAATACCAGGACTTATTCGATGCGACCCTGGAGATTCTGAGGAAATCGCCGACGAAGACCTTGCTGGAAAGCTTCGTCCTGAAAGTGATGCTGGAAGAGTACGAGAAGCTAGAGAACAAGCAGGCTTTTGGGACCGCTGAACATTTCAACTTGGGGGTTTGTCTTTTCTAAAAAAAAAAAAAAAAAACACTCACTTTTGCTTTCACTCTTAGAAACTGGCCGTGAGGTTCTCCCTGTATTTATCGCCTTGCAATCGCTTGTTCGAAGTAGTGTACATGGCCTTAGAATACTTCGTGGTGCACCCGGAAAACCTATCGCTCCTGCGATACCTGCGCTATTTCGTTGATCCTTTAAAGCAGGCCAGCAGGACGAAACTGTTAGAGGGTCAAATTTGTTTCTTTCCCAAATTTGTTTAACGTCTTAATTTTGCAGACTTAAAATAGCACGTGTGGCACTGGTGGAACATAAAAGGGACGAGCACGTAATCTGCTTTATTAAACGTATTGAGGAGAAATACATTCCCAACAGAAACGGTGAGTTACCCTCATAACGGTTATTAAATTATAGTTTGGGGAATTTTTATTTTACAGTTCGGCCTGCGAGCGAATCTAGCGACACTTCTGTGAACATTTCCACAAGTGAATCTAGCAACACTTCTGCGAACATTTCCGCAAGTGAATCGGAAAGTTCAAACTAAAACCACATGGGTTTCGTTCATGAAAATTGAATTTGTACCGAGGAATTCTCCTGTTAAGTTAATTAAGCAATAAAGTTGTTTATTTTGTATATTCCTGGAAGTTCAAAATAAATTTTCATTGACTGTTTTGAGCAGCGTATTTATTTCTACCGATAATCATAAATTAAATGCTTACATAAGTTTTCAAACAAAACATCAACGTGTGGGGAATTAGAATCGAAAGCTGTGAAATAATTCCGTGCGCTTAAAGAACGAGAAAAAAAAATGTACATACATGGTAGATAGATCTATCACGATCTCAACACAAAGTTTACTTTTTTTGTTTCCTTTTCCTTTTCGTCGGCGATACATTTTCTGATTGTCATCCGTTAAACTCCAGGTGCCCCACAATGTCCCTCACGGTCTGCAGGAGCGTTGCATCGTGACTGCTGTTCTCCAACAGCATCGAATGCAGGTTCGTCATGTAATTATCTATCGTTTGAATCGTAGCAACTTCTTTGACACCTAAAATCATGCCAACCAATGTCACCAACCCCCACACAACAAAATAGACATATCTCCCTTGGCTGAATCATTTAAATAATCTTCAACTGCCCTCAGAAAAAAATACGCACCAGGCAATTTAACTCCGGCGAATCCATTCGTCAGCGTTGTCCGTAAATGATCCAAGTGTTGTTGCAACGAATTATTGTTCTTCTTCTGCTGAGCGATCTCGTTCTCCAATTTCTCGATGGCGCTCTTCATATTTTCTATGTGCTTCTGCAAGATCGCGTTCTGCTGTTCGTAATCCGTGTTGGACTTCCTCAACTGCCTCAGCTCGGCGTCCCGAGTCTTATTGTGATCCAGAAATTCCTCGGTGAATATCGGAATGTCGAAGTTTGTGAAATCTATCTCGTTATTATTCTGCGCGTCCCTCATCATCGGCTGATTCTGTTGCACGGGCTTGAAAGGAAAAAAGTCACGTTTGACGGTGAAGGACAAAAAGGAAAAGCGCTCACCCCCTTCGGATCGTCTTTGCTGTCCTTCATTTTCTTCTCATTCTGTTGTTGGGTAAACAATTTGTACGCGTCCGTTTGTTTGTACGCGTTGTATTCACGTGTGTATCTCTCCCTGTCTTGTTCGGCTGCGTCCAAGTACTGTTGCTTTTTATCTGCCGGCAGATTACTCCACTCGCTCGCCAGAATCTTTGTGATTTCGGCAAACGACAGGTTTGGATTGGCCGCTCTCACACTCTCTCGACGGTCGTTTAAAAATCTGACGTATCCTATGGGGTATTACTATTTTTATCAACGACGAATGCAAACAGACTAAACGTGAAGTTTTAAAGAAGGTTCCAAACTCGAAAAGACTGTGTGGGTGAATAGCACACAGACAGAACATTTTTTTATCACCACAAAAATGCTTTTCGGCGAATAACTTGATAATCAACAGAAGATTAAGACACAACTTTTGTAATCTCTATTGGTTATCGAGTTATTCACCAAAAACAGGAAATCCCACCAGAAATTTTGAAGGGGCCGTTCACACCGCCTTTGGGCTGATAAAAAAAAACATGCGCTTACCCACAAAGTTTTGTTTTCTTTTTTTGAGTTTTCAGTTTCAGAACCTTCCCTTGTTAGTAAGTAATTACCACCGTTACCGGTAAGAGGATGTCTGGGAGCAGTGGTGTCCTTGGGCTTCTTGCGTTTCTTCGCCTTGGAATTCCTAGGTTTCTGGGCGGTATTATCCGAACTGTCGGGTGCTTTCTCGTCATTCGAAGCCGCAGCTTTCACGACGTTTTGTTTCGAAGCGTCTTCAGTGCCATTCTGGTTCTCTGCAGAATTTTCCATATTATCAATCAAAAATCGCAAGTAGAAGCATTAATTCTCACAGGAATTCATGTTTTCTTTGGAGGGGGCGGACGAGTTTGCGGCGCACGGTGCACCTGAACCAAGTTTTCAAAAAGGCAAAAATTACGAACTTTTCGGCCTGAAAGAACAACGCCATTCACTTACTTGTTTGGTTCGTATCTCGGCTGCGCTTGAATGCAGGCTGGTTAATAATAAACGGCAAAATATTCTGGAGTTCGCACGATTAATAAAATCGATCACAGTTCAATTAACAACGTTAAATCAAGACGTTATTTATAAAAATACGCTCACGCAGTCGCCATTTTTTCCGCGCCCGTCAAACTTCATTGTCGCCAACTGTATAAGTTACCTAACCAAAAGTCACTAACTATTGTTAATTTTTGTGTTTCTTCAAATAAATTAAATTTATCTAATTTATCACCGTCCAATTATTTATTATTATTATCAGTGGTCTTGATATTTGGTAAAATTACTTATTTAATCAACCTAGTAATATTTTATTCCCAATACAATCATAAAAATTCTTATACCGAGTGTTACTTTCATGTTTTTAATGTTACTACAAAAATATTAAAATGCTATTTGAGCTATAATTGTGTTACTTTTTACTGTAGGTCTTATTTTCCAAGTTCCGTTGTGCGTCATCAACACAATAATAAGTCATGCCAACTATCAGCTCCGAATGCAACCATATTCTTACGTGAAAATAGACCGTCCGTTTGAAAAGTTTGTTGACAATAAATTGCAATATTGACAAACGTCACCGCTGCCATTTGATTTTTTTACATTTGGTCCGTGAGTGTTGGTTTGTGTTCAAAACGTTGTATAAAGCTAGCCGTTCACTTATCCGCATCGGACGCATCGCACGCAGCGAACGGATCATAAAAACTCATACTTGTCATTATTTTAAATTTATCTGCTACACTGTTTCTCGAGAGAGCAACTTCTGTGATCCGTCCGATAAAATCCGATTCGTGCGATGCGTACAAGTGAACGCCTAGCCTTAGTGTATTCCAGAGGCATTTAATAGTTCTTTTCAGAGCTCATTATTGCATGAATTAGTACAACATGCCGCCAGGATTAAATTTGCAATCACAGCGAATGGTTGCTTCTTTAATTATGTACTTTGAAGGAGAACGTGACTTTGGAGGGCCCTTAATTCCGTTAACAGCTGTAAGGGAGGTAATACGAAGCTTCATTAACGCAGTTAGGGACATACGATATTTTGATTACGTTATAGAAAAGACGTGTTTTAAAAAAATCGCAGTTTTTCATACTCATGAGCAACATCGCTAAGGGTTGCATCTCGATGATGAGACACAACAAATCTCGAAACATTTGTCTTGAGTGCCATTCAACCGTATTCAAAAGTATTTTGCAGCATTTAAACCTTTCCAGTCCAATTTATTTTAATTTTATCAAAATTAAAGAAAAACATTTTTTACAAAGTCTATTGTACAGTTTAGTGCCTTAGTAACAAATTGTAATCATTGTTTTCACAATTGTTAACAAGGCATTTAACTGTACAGTAAATTTATCTCGCATTTACTGTAAGCCCTAGTTTGATAACGATTGACATCAGCAGCCTTGGACATGTTTAATTAAAACAAATGATTATTATGAATTATTAAATCGATGAGATGAGAGAGTAAACTAAATATTAAACAACAATAAACAAGTCAAAAATGAAAGCAAACCCTTCAGAGTAAATGAAAAGCTTGGACAAACCAGGAATTGATGCAGGAAATCAAAGTGATTAAAAAAGAAACAAAAAGCGAAGGGTCTGAATAAAATTAGAATTTGAAACGAAGAAATGAGATCGTGCACTACGCAGAGTAGAAGAAGAACAAAAAAACGCTTTCCTCTTTTTTCTTCTCGAAACGAAAATACAGGGTGACTGATATTTGTTTCGCTAAAAAAAGAAAAGCGGTATCCGAGAGTATGGGAAAAAAGTTAAAAAATTTCTGCGTACCTTAGTTTTTGAAAAATAATTAATCAAAAATTATACCCAAAACGACGATATGGCCAAAAAATATTTTACGGCCCAATATTGCGTGTTTTCTTTATTTTGTAAATATCCGGAGTAGTAATCGCAGTAGGAAGTTTTTGCAATACATTACGATAAAAATATCGTTACGTTAAAGACCTTATGGATCTAACCAATCACAAACAGAGTTTTAACGTTTAACGTACGTACATTTTAACGGAACCTATTGCCAAAGACTCCCTAATATCAACGTTCACATTTACGCTAACGTTAAAATCACGTGACCCAATATGCTATTTCATATAACAGACCGGTAATACTTTTACTTATCGCTATATACATATAACTCGGTTATTTGACACATTGGAAGGTGAATCAGATGATGCATTAATCTCGAAACTGCAAGTAACAAGGAGGAGGTAAATTTTGCCTGCTAATGAAATGACTTGAAATTAACATATATTCTTAAAATAAACTAAGTACATACTTGAACTTGGCGTACCTGATAACGTTCATTTCCGTCAGCGGAGTCCGATAAATATTTATCGGTACGTTATTTTCTGAGTATGCGCTTTAACCAAGTACCTATTAAGCTTAACGTTTGCGTTACAGTTACCGTGAGATGTTCGATAACTCCTCTAATAATAGACGTTGCTAGTAGGGAGTCTTTTTCACGTGCCCGTCATTCTTTAACATTAACTTTATTAACCCCGTTGTTAGGAAATTACGTTATTTAAACTTTGAATAGGGTGATTTTGGAGTACGTTACGGTAAATATGTCATTATGTGAAAGGCTAGTTTGCTTAGCAACCTTATGGATTTAGCCAATCAGAAATCGAGTTTTAACGTTTAACGTACGTAAATTTCAATGCATAAACTTGCTATTGACAAAAAAATTCATAATTTATTCGTACGAGTATCGATTGTGACGCATTGCTTTTCATTAGCTGGATTAACAACGTAACGGTATTCACGGTTGAGTTTTACAGCTTATTATAGCCCTCTGCAATATGTGCATAATTTAAAATTTTTGCTTTGTATAATTTCCTATTATCATTATTAATTTCTTATTATTCGTTATTCGGTGTCTAAATTTTACGTCATCGTTGCTGATGACGCACAACGGAACTTAGAAAATAAGACCTTTTTCTGTGTGTGAAATACAGATGGTTCAATGTTGCCAACCTGTGAAATCGAAAAAAAACCTCGGTAGTGACAAAAAACAAAAAATTCAATAAACAATTTTTTTACTGAAGTAATCACTAAACAATAAAACAAAAATCTCATCGCACAACTACACAACTAAACAAAATTTCTTTTATTGGGGAATTCAAAATTTGGTCGCGACCTCTGCAAGTGTTTTATGGAACTGACGTTTTACGTAAATACCATGGCCTTCTAAATGAAAAGCGAGTTCTAACTGGCCTGGGCGTTTCGAAAAATTTACATTGAATATTTGTGTTCGAGAAAACGCCAAAAGTCGACACTTTGGCGCTGGTTACGGGGCTCTGACGGCACTGAGTGAAGTGCACTATTATTAGTGTCAATCAAAGTGAGTTCATGCAAAATTAATTAATATTGTAATTACCGTAATACAACATAATTTATATGGTATAAACTTTATAGATTCATACACAAATCATTTGATCACATCGGAGTGAAGTACGCTTGCGCAATAGAAAAATTTGAAAAAGCTTTCGTGTTATGAATAATTGCAACAAGTTACATAAAAGAGTTTCGACTTTTGATAATGTAAAACGTATTAAAAAGGGCGTTGATAATTACGCACAATGAGAAAAGAAGCTTTATTATACATGTTCTAACTTACCACAGAAATTCTGAGTATATGTAGGTAAGATTTTAATCTAAAACCGTAACAGTTTAATGCTCAATTAAGTTGTCGAAATTAGACATAAATACTCCACCCTATTCCAACGTAAATAATACTCAGTATGCTCAAGTTTTTACAGCAATAACATTAATTGTTCTTACACGAACTCATCCACTATTCACATGTGACAGAACTGTCAACATTTTAAGTTAAGAAAGCGCCCCGTAAGCAGTGCTTGGCGGAGCACGCCTGCACTGCACTTTTGCGCGGGCCAGATAGAACTCGCTTTTCATTTAGAAGGCCATGGTAAATACAATCGCGGACAAATTTTTTTTAGAACTTTTGCTGGGTGATTGTAATATTATGACATTATGAGCTGATACTTACGGATGACAAACAATAGATATTACTGATCGTCATCAGCAAGTTTCAGTTCATATTTACACCCAGCAAAAGTTGTATATAAAAGGTCTGTTTGTTATCCTGCACTGGTGCACACTAGTGTACACTTTTTTTTTCGTAAAAAAAGTGTACACTAGTGCACACCAGTGCAGGATAACAAACAGACCTGGTGCACTGGTGTGCACTAGTGTACACTTTTTTTACGAAATATACTTTAATGCAGCCTAAATTCATTGATAATGTATTAATACGAATTATACTCATTCATACTGACATACCACACAAACATTTCAAGTTGTATTAAAGAGTATTTTGCGAAAAAGTATGCATTGGTGTACACCAGTGCAGGATAACAAGCAGACCTGACGTGAAAAAGTGTCCGCTTTTTTTTTGTCCACGACTGTACGTAAATGTGCTGTGTCATTGTGCATGTGGTGTTCGAAAGAAGTTGTGAAATTAGAAATGCGGGAATTGTTCTGTTGTGCAGACTTCAACAATGTTTGCTTTACGTCAAAAGTCGATCAGCTGTCGGCAATCGCAGCGCCGCCATCGAAAATTTAGTAGCCAAATTTCATTTTTTTGGTTTGCGCTGCGGTCGTCGGCATTTCGCGTAAAACATCGTTGAATTGAAATAAAACGTTTTATTTTATTGCAAATACCTCGAAGATGTAAATAAAACCTTCGACTGTTGACAGTTCAGTTATTCAAGGTTGCAACGTATGTACTAAGCTACGACGTGCCGTCATGAGATAAAAGCAAGTTCAGAGCCCTCCTCGATAAAATAAAAATTAAAGAAAAATTCCACAATTCATAAAATTTTCCCATTTTGGGGAAAAATCGATAACAAATACGTGACGTTTTCCACTAACAGCTGACTGAAAATTTCCCACAATTCAACAGCGTAATTAACGATATGACAAGGCGGGTCCTCAAGTCCTCTATCAAAGGCCATTCTAAAGTAATTTAGCGCACTTGTGACTGGCTGAAAGCTGAAATGGTTTTGCCGGAAGTCAATTAATTTAAGTTCTTTAAAAAAAAATTTTTTTTCAAATACGAGTAACTAGATTTGGAGGAAAACAGTTCAAGCGGGAACTTTATGTAAGCAGTGAAAACACGATTCATTTGTCGTTTTCGAACCGGCTCCTCCGCCATTGCACAAGAAAGTTTGAAAATACTCCGTAAGTTGGCGCTACAGTGAGTACCGGTTACGCCGCGCCGTTTAATTCTAAGGTTTTCACGCCACGTCTTTTTTAAACAAAGAGACACGGAAAAAGACATCAGTTTTCAGCATCTTCGGACAATTTAAGGATGTAAAGGCACCTACCTTTTCGTGGTCCGTTAATTTCTGCCCTCGTACACAGACACGCCTCACACAAACACGTATTTTTAATGGAACACACGTGCGATTGCACCATATATTTAAACGAAACATCTTCCCGACGCGAGTTTTCCGGACGCGAAATTTTTTTAATTTAAAACAAAGCGACCACCGACGCTTCGGCAAGCGTTCATGACTAACTGATGGTGTAACTGATGCTGACGCCGTGCAGCGATTTTCATTTTTTATCGAGCACGGCCAATGTGATTTGTCCTTTTTTAACGCAGATACAAGTACCGTATGATTTTTTAAATTTTAGATCAAGGGAGGAAAACATACAGCTTAAATTAACTCATACGTACGTTTTGGTTAACACCACTGGGAAAATATCGTTCAATTAAGAATGCACTTTGAAGTTTTGTAAATATCATTTTGAATAAACGGTTGTATTTGCTAATTTACGCCATACGTTTTGCTTTCACGGCCTTCCTTGATCTAAAATTTTAAAAATCATACGGTATTTAAATCGACTCAAGAGCGGACCCACCAAAAATTCCGAGTTTCTTGTCGCGTTAGGGCTGCCGTAGACGGAGAACTACGCTCGCAAAGATGAATGTACGTAAATGCAAATAAAGATTTCTCCTTAACTTACCTAGAGAAATCCGATGGCCTTTATTCTTCAAATTGACGTAAACGTACGAAATTCGAATCACAATCCGAATTCAAATCGAGGGCAAACATTTAACAACACGGTCGGTAACTATGGCAATGGTGGAAGTTGAAGATAAAATTGTACAGACGGAGCCACGCTAATGTGATATTTTTAGTAAATTATTTTTATTTAATAGTAAAATTGTTTTTGATTTGCGAGCTCTATTTTTCACAGTGAACGGACAAAACCACGATTATAAATTCGACTCAAAACCAACATGTCAACCTGTTTGGAAATGTTATGACGTCATACTGACGGTTCGCTCGCGCATCAACAGATGGCTTCAGACAAAATTTGTTGCTTTTCGATATCGAAATTCAAGAAAATAAGCGATTAACAGATGGCGCTTTAAATAAGGAAAACAAATCGCTGTCATTAGTGTCACTCAGTATAACCTGTTTACCTATTCTGTTTGATATTTTTTGAAAGTGTTTGTTTTGAAGTTGTATTTATAGGTCTGTTTGTTTGTGTTGCTCGGAGTTACCCTAAAAGTGGTAAAATGTAGTTTTCAGTCAAATTCGTTTCTCTTGGACCGAAAAAACTTCGAATTTGATTGAAAACTACATTTTACCACTTTTAGGGTAACTCTGAGCAATACAAACAAACAGACCCATTGTGTCTCATGATGCCAAAGGTAGAAATATCAATCGTGGATATAATTACATATATTGGAGATCGTAGCAGACCTTTGAAAGAAGGTGAAGCTATTTTTAAGGCCGGGCATGTCATCATGTGCGGATTGAAGAATGGAGAATGTAATCAGATAATTAGCCTCTGCTTACAAACTTCTGCGTTACAATCTGTACCTCATGAGGTGTATATTGATTTGGGCAATGAGGTGATTTCATTATTAATTATCGTCAGGCCCGGCGTGTGGTTTTTTTCTTATGTGTGCGAAAAGTGTTGGCGCCTTTCAAGAAAAAGTTGTGAATTTGTAAATCAATCCATTTTTAATATGAAGCCTATTTGCTACCTGTTCTTGAGACCTTTTAAGCGCTACCCGACGGGCCTGGTTATCGTACTTTAAAAACATATGGTTATGTATGAATCAATTTCTTTATGATATTTAAAATACCTGTTTTTAAATATAAAAGAAAATAAATTATAGAAGTAAAATAATATAGAACAATTTTAGGAAACGAACTGGATATGTCAGTGCAGCTTTAAAGCTGGCAAATCTGAGTTTTGCAAACATGTAGTTGCAACTTTATTATACATTAACAGGTACATATCATTTTTTATGTAATACAACACATTATACGTTTTAAATATTCTGTTTTTTTAGACATGAAGAATTAGAAGTTTTGAGTGCAACAGATCTTATTCAGAACTGGGGTAAAGAAAAAAAAGCGGTGTCTGAAATGTATAGTGAATTAACAACGGATGAATTTTGTCACTTGCCTAAACATGGTAAAATACCTACACCTAGTACTACAAAAGAGGTGGATGCACTAAATTTTGATATCTTAATGTCTTGCAAATCATCTTCGGCATTATCAAAATTTAAAAACAGAACACAAAATGCCAATGATAAGATAACAAGGTGAATTTGCATATAGTTTTTAAATTGTATTTTTAACTTTAGAATGCCATCTTTTACTTTTGTTTGTGTTTGCTGCATACACTCATAAATTTTGTCACCTTTTTAAGTTTCAAAACATGAACCCATTCTTCCTTTAGTCGCTCTGATCAAGGAAAAAAGTGCAAGGATACATCCTTTGAAATGTAGGTGTTACACCCAGGCACAGAACAATAACGTTTGCTCTTGCTTCCGTCCATTATTGTTATTACTAAGTAGAAATCTTTGCATAGGCTTAAGCACACTTTGTTTGATTACACAATATGTACACAAGATTATTCATTCATGTGGAAGCGTCACACACAATATTTCACAATGTACATTCTATTTAATAAGAATATTCGTAAAAGTGTCACACATAAACTTTTTTGTAGGTTAACCAAATGTCATTCCAATGTTTTCCTTATTTCAGGGACCTTCGCAAAAATTTCGCTAGATGTCAGCCACCCCGTGATTTTCTCGAAAAGTTTTCGAGTTGAATTAGAATAGACACTCAGGTGCCGGTAAGATAAAGGAGTGGTCCTTTATTAATCTAGGCGATTCTGGACGACTCCCAAAATTACTGATATCCACATTATTTAGAAATTGAACTCAATACTGTCAGAGTTCGAATTAAAATCAGTTACTCGGCTAAAACTAAACCGAATTAATTCGCTTTTACTTTGCTCTTCAATACATCCGATCGCACAAACTTAAAAATAACTTTTACTATTTTGTATGTGATATAAAATAGAATGAAAATAATTCCAAAGAGGAACGCAATCACATCCAAAAGGAGATACTGATACAGGGGCATATCAACAGCCGGGCTTCTTAAATGTTTGGCCCCCTTGTGTCTTAAGACGTACTCTGTCCACCAAACTGCATTCTCAACACCACTCATCGGTTGATCTAAAGCCAGTTCTGCAATTTCTTTTATCTTCTTGCGATATCTAAAATAAGATACTTAGGCTGGGTTTCTCAGTCCTAGTTTAACTTTAATCTCTGTTTATCTACGACCACTACTGTAAATGACGAATTACGTACAATACATAAACTAAGTAAGCCGATGTTTACAAACGTCGTGCGTAAAGTAAGAAAAACGCACGCTTATAGTTAAATCTACGTAGCCGCATCTCATTAGATTGACAGTCGTCGAAATTGCTGATTACTTTGAAGGTAATTTTTGTGGTCGTAGATAAAGTATAGTACAAAACTCGAGTTGTAAAGCAATTACTCACTTGTGGAATTACTTGCACTCGCCGTTGCGCGGCCCATGCGCTACTTTTCCACCGTGCGTAATTTGCTATTTACAACTCTCGATGTGTAATGTAATATTATTCCCATGATAGCAATTATAAAAATAATTGTTCCTATGGAAAGGAAAATAAACAGGAGTTTAAAGTTAAACTAGGACTGAGAAACCCACCCTTATCTGTCATTGTATGTATTCTATAAGTGTACCTACAGGGTGTTGAATGATTTACTTATTTTTTCGAGACAATGACTTTAGCTCAAGATACGTACTTCTCGTTGCTTATTACTTCCAAGATTGTTTCTTTGAATAACTCTTTAGTAAGCGTCCTGCGATCGACCGACAATCCGTATCCTCGGTTGACTATCTTTTTGGCATTCGTGTCCTGATCTGCCACGAACGGCATGACGACGAGGGGGACGTGAGTGAACATAGCTTCTTCCACGGATTGAAGCCCCCCTTGCGTTATAAATAATTTAATATTGGGATGCCCTACGCGTAAATTATTACACTCGGAAATTAATTGCACACGACATACATACTTAAGACGTCTTGTTGTGGCAACCACTTCATAATCTTTACGTTCTCTGGTTTTCCTGGCAACTCATCGGCTTCGAATTTCCACAAGATTTTGTAGGGAAGCTCGGAGAGGGTTTCTACGATTACCCGTCGGAGTTTCTCCGGGATGTTTTTGCTGTTAATGTTTGAGCCCAAGCTAAAGTAAATGAATCCTTGGGTGGCACCATCCAGATAATCTTGAAGTTCCTGCACGCACCAAAACAATGTTAAAAAGCAATCTCCCTCCCCCCCAACCAATTTTTCAAACTTACTTCAGATAATGGTTTCGGCGGTTGTAAATGAGATCCACCTCCGAAATAAATAAGGGCTGGCACGTGAGGCCTTACGCGATCAAGTACGGGATTTGCGTTCACGAACACCATGTCGATATTCGCCAGTAATTCCGCTCTGGTGTAACCTTCCCCGAAATAATTCCGTACGAGAGCATCAGTCGACGATTGAATTGTAATCAGCGCTAATTTCACGACGATATAATGTAAGAAACTCTGCAACCTTTCGGCGAACGACAGTTTTCCTTCGAAGGGCAGCGCCCAATCCGGATACGCGACGGGATTCACGGGGTTTCCCACGGTCTCGTGAATCAAAACGGTGGCGTCCAGGGATAGAACCCCAATGGTCGGGCATTGAAATCGTTTCCCGAATCCCAGCATAGCCGGTTGGAGCAACTCGACCATGACCAAATCGAAACGAACGCTTTCGTTTTTCAGCAAGTTCTGCAGAGCTGCGTGCTCTAATTGTTCTGCGACCACTTCGTGCAATAGCTCCGACACTACACGGATCGAATTGAGCGACTTAAAAATGCTGCTGGTCTCCTCGTTCATGTAAGCAGCTTGGACGGAATCCTTTCTGAAGTGCTTGTATGTGAAACTGGTGTCGATTTCGGTCAAGTTCGTCAGGCTGGGGTCGTTGATGGGATCTGTGGTGACGAGGGTCACTTGATGCCCCCTCAGTGAGAGGTTCTTCCAAATTGGGCGAAATGCTACTTGATGGCTGTACGATGGAGTCGGCACGATGCTCAGTATTCTTGCGGTGCTGGAAGTGTCGACTCCAAACAAAAAAATTAAAAGAAATATTATCGCAGGATCCATTTTCTTTAAACAGCAAATTTAAACTAATGCGCTTACTTCATTTTGGGCGTTTTATATGCATGCATAAGGGCAGATAAGATTATGGGCCTAAATTATTTTAAATTCATTTTTGTTTACGTTGGTGATTACTTAAGTGCAAGGTCTTCGTTTTAATATTGAAGATAATCGATGATTCAGCGTTGCAGGTGAAGTTACTTAATTTTTATTTATTTATCACCTTTATCCACAATACATTGTACCCTATATATTGTCGAATTTTATTATAGGGCAAAAGTTAGAAGTGCAAAGAAGATTGTCGGTATTTTAATAAAATAAAACCGAGCGAACTACTTCAAGAATTTGTAAGTGCTTTAAAATGAAAAGTGCCAAGTCCGCAAGTCGATTGCTAAGTAAACAATATTTTCCAAAGCTTGAAATTGCACTTCTTTTTCAAGTGCCACACATTTTTTTGAAGATTTGAGCACTTACCATGACGGCGAACAAAAAAAAATGAGATTAGCCTATGCGGTGCAAAGAAAATGCATGCTGTGATGTGATCAAATAAAAAGTCAATAAATTTGACAGTCCATTAATTAATTCAGTTAATCACAGACATTGCACCGCCTACTTTAATTAATCTAATTTTTTTTGCTCACTTTTTAAAAGCAAAGCAAAAATAAAATTGCTATTTTTTTCAGTTTGACCCAACGAGTCAAGAATAACAGGAGAGAGTCATACTAACATAAGCTTCTCGTCCAATGTGGTCATTAAATATGGCCGCGGTAAGTCATAGGCGCGTTTGACAAGATTCTGGAACGACACAAACCACGCACTTCATCATTGTCATAATACGCGTACAACACTGAATTTAACAAAATAGGATCCTAGAAGTGTCAATTGTATTCTAGACACTGGAGTTCTATCATGAAAATACTCGGAAGGAAGTTACTTACACTATATTTACTGCGCCACTGAACATCGAAAAATTCCAAAACTAAATCATTCACTTTTTAACTGAAGTCTATAATAACATATCAACTGATTAACCGACCTGATTTAACTGTATGTTCCAAAATGTGTGAGGCTAGTATGTAAAATTCGCTTTTCAAATTCCAAGGCTAACACTAATTTTGCAGATACAGTAGTACTCAGAGTATGCATAATTTTAAATAATAAAATTCTTTCATTCTATTTAATTAACCTCTACATTTCTACTTATAAAATTTGTTGAATGTGAGCATAAACATTTCAAAGTTCGCGCCCAAACAAACGTAATTCAACTAGATTTCCATAGATTGCGCCACACGATTTCGTTTTGGAATTATTTTAATTTTATATATCGCTGCTTGGAATAAGAATGAGAAAGACAAAAAGAAGATCGACAGTTCCACGGCGAAGAGTCCAAAAGAAAAAACGGACAGAAAACGGTAACAAAAACATTCAAAAATACGAAAAACTCAAAAATTACAAATTTCGCGTCCGAAGAAATTAATTCAACTACACTCTAAAAAATTAAAATGTAAAATTACATTAAAAATAGCAGGCAACTTTTCTACCTGCTATTTTTGCTGTAATTTTACTGTGAAATGTAACTTTAGCGTCCAATGTGTTATTACATATTTATAGTAAGTTAACAATAGTAAATTTCGAATAATATGTAATTTTACACTAGAAAAGTACAGTGAATGTGATATTTTCCTTTGAGAAATTACGATGTTTTATTACATGTTCATGTAAATTCAAAGCAGTAAATTTACAGAAAAGTGTAATATTACTTTAAAAAAATACATCGTACGTGTAATTTTACTATGAGAAATTGCTTTACTTTATTAAATTTAAATTGGAAAATGTATTATTACATATCCCAATTACATCGTAATTGTAAAAATGTATTGAAATAATGTAAAAAGCGGACAGGAGAATAAAATTCTTACAGTTAACGTTTCGCCGTACATTTATGGCTCTTTCAAAACTGAAAGAGCCGTCAACGCACGACGGCACGTCGACTGCAAGAATTCAGTTGTTCTCTTGTCCCGGTTTTGGTATCTTTTACCTTGCTATACCTTGTATGCATAAACATTTATTTGAAAATTTTTAAATAAAGAATTTCTATAAACAAAAAAAATTTACCAATACATGTTTTTGTGCAATGCGGCAACTAGAGATCCTCTCTTCTTTTGAATAACTAGGTATAATATCGGTTACTATTGGAGAAAGTGGCATAGAAATACAATATAAATTAAACGCATTTATTAAGAACAATCTTACAGATATTTAAGAAAAAACAAAAGAAATTTAAATGTGATTTAAAGATAGAAAAAAGGTAAATACATCAAATATTCTACGTAAAATTTTGTAACAATGAACAAAATAACGCTAACGTTTATTTTTTTGTTTAAATAACAGATATCTAAATTTAAATGTGATTTAAAGATAGAAAAAAGGTTGATACATCAGGTATTCCACATAAAACTTTGTAACAATAAACAAAATAACACTGATTTTTTTAAAATAACATACAGGCTGTCCCAGCGAGACCTTTCATTAGAAGGTTGATAATGATAATGTATTTGATCTTCTGTACCAGTGGTGTAGAAAATTATAAATCACAAAAACAAAAAGTAGGTACATTAAAATGTATACATAAAAAATAGTAAATTACAATAACATAATGACAAGTTAAAATTTAGTGTAATGAAAAACAAACATTAAACAACATTGCTCAGAATATTCAGAGTATGGGCTTAACATTAAAAAATTCATCAAGTGAATAAAAACTACATAAATTTACTTAAAATATTGTTTTCATATGTATAATGTTTGAATTTTTGCTATTAAAAGATTTTATTTCACCCGGTAACGTATTATATTATCTTAACGCTAATACATCAGATATTCCACGTAAAACTTTGTAACAATAAATAAAATAACACTAACTTTTTTTTTAAATAACATATAAATTTCAGATTTATCTGTTCCTACAAAACTGTAATGATAAAAAAAATTAGAAATCAATTCCGTATATGCATACACTGTGGAACAAAAGTATAGAAACCTCTAAATATCTCAACAAAATTGTTATAAGTCAGAACTTTCACACTAACTTAAAATTGACGTTTACATAATTCTTAGCAAATACCAACTTTGCTTTTTAAAAAGCATGCGCGTTTTAATGTTACGAACTTACAAATGTTGAAATATTTCTAAAACAGTGAACATTAGGTATAGGATATGTTACACATTTTATGTTAATAATTATTTAAGCAACTTAAATAGAAAAATACTGGGTGTCTCATTTACAGTTACAAAGTTGGCAGCACTGGCGAAAAATCTGAAATATTGACAACACCGCCGACATCATCTTGACATCCGTGCTATCACCTAAATTAACTGTTCCAAATTTTGCTTCAATAGCCCTAGCCGTTGTTGAGATATTTAGAGGTTTCCGTACTTTTGTTCCACAGTCTATTTTCTGTAGGGATGGTAAGGTCTATAACTTCCTAACTCAATTATTAAAAACTTAAATTATGAACTGAAATTATGAATCAAAATATGATTTCCTGTAAATCTTTAAAATGATGTGTAGTCTACGAGTAATCCTGGAGACATAATATGAGCAATCATATTTTACGGAGAACTTCAAAATTATACTCCCTCTGTCCCAATTTAGTTGTCACATTTGGTGTTTTTTCTTAAGATTATTGATAAACTAAACTAAATCCGGGAATTAAAATGTTACAATTAACTACCCATATGATATGTTTAAATCACATCATTGGTGAAATTTGATTGCCGTTTATTAGTAACAAAAAGGCTGGTGTCAAATTGCGAGACACGCACAATTTTTAGAGTGCACCCGTGTAACTTCTGTTCTGTGATCAAGATGTCGAACATAACTAATTCTACAAGAACAGTTATCAAAAAACGAGAAATGACCAAAAACAGGCGACATTGCCTTAATATTACACAATTATTCTTACTTAAATTTTATGTGTTCAAAATACACAAATGTAAAAATGTATAAAAACAATGCATAATTATTGCAAAATAATAGTAAATTCTTTTGTAAAATTTGTTAAAATAAATTACAGTTTCTATTTACGTGCGTTTCTGTGTTTTAAATATTTTTATTTCCAATTTTTACAAATGTGACAACTAAATTGGGACAAAATTAAAATGTGAAATGTGACAACTAAATTGGGACAGAGGAAGTACTTTTTAATAATTGAGTTACTCTTTGCGCATTTTCAGATTAAATAACATTATAATTTTCTCGACATTATAAAAAAATACATGTATAACATTAGTGTTTTGTTAATTTATTAATCAAACTTATAATTTTTAATTTTGAGTTTTTGTTTTTGGTTCCTACATCAGGATGTACCGTATGTCCAAATAAATTTTTGATAAAGGTAGGTCATGGAAGTGTGAATGTATGTCTAATCTACAATACAAAGCAGTTTTTGAAATTAGTGATATATCAAGCTGTAAAATATGGCAAATTAAATTTCAGTTTTACTTAACTACTCAAGAACTAGACAATATTTTAATGGAAATAACGTAATAATTCCATGGCCTGCCTTTATCAAAAATTTATTTGGACATATAGTATTTAATAGATATGCAATTTATTTTGCATATATTCCATAGAAACATATTGATCTAAAACTAATAACAAAGAGTTTCAACGAAGGAATGTTTAAGACGCAAAAGAAAGTAATCACTCAGTATAATCATACAGCATGCATCGTATTTATAGGTAATTAGAATTTATACCACTATAAAATGTTCACCATTGATTGTGTCGTACAGTGATAAAAAAATTGGCATTAATATTACTAATACTTGTTTTTAAAATTATTAATGAAATTAAAATACTTACTACAAGAATAAACACGTAGGTTCGGTATTATGCACAATACGCACCGCCGAAAGCCTGAATGTGTAATGGCGCAATAGCTAACGGCAACCCCCTCAATCCACAACGAATCTTTTACGCGACAGTTGCCGAAAACTATCAAAAGATTCAAATTTACGGAAAATTTATACTAAAATTTTATAAACGAATTGTAAATTTCCGGACAATGTAAAATTACATGCGACAAATTAATATATCTCATATTTTCAGTAAAATTGCCATTGTTTCTCTTGAATTTAACAAGGAATTTCGTAAAATTACATTGCAATGTTTTTACACGTAAACTTCCATGAAAATAAATGTAAATATTAGATTACACCGGCACCGTGGTAAAATTTCTTCACTTTTCTATGATAAATACATTTCCATTTGCTGTAAAAATACCCAAATTTGTATTTTGAGTGTAGATTTGCACAGATGGCGCCACGCAGTTTCGTTTCTTTTGTTGTTTTCCTTTTTACGTATCGCCGTTTGAAATAAGAATAAGATGAAAAACAAGAGAAGATCGACGATTCTGCAGTCGAAAAGCCTTCAGGTAGATGAAAAAAATCGAGAAAGCTGCATAATTTTTAGATATTTCAAATTTCGCGCTCGAAAAACGTAATTTGACTACATTTGCACAGATGGCGCCACACACTTTTGCTTTTCTTGGTGTTTTCTTTTTTTATGTATGGCCATTTGAAATAAGAATAAGAATTCTACGTGACGGCGAAGAGTGAAAAAATCAAGACATAAAAATAATCAGAAAAAAAAAGGGAATTTTCTTTTCATATTAATACTCAGCAAACTATGGCGGGGCTAGGATTATAAGTAGAGTTTAAAAAAAGTACAGACATTTTGTCTGTTTGCTCGACACCTGCGCTACTGCACTGTCAAACTGATAGTAAGTTGGCAACACTGCACACTTGTGAAGTTTTATATTTTACTTAACAGTATTTTTAAATTTATTCATAACAATTTAAGAATACATTCTAGACAGGCGTTGTTAATCTTGAGGTCAAACAAATATTTTGTAACCTCAACCCGCTAACACGTTACTAACTGAATGTAAAATCAGTGTTGCCAACCGATAAATAATAAAATTCTTTCATTCTATTTAATTAACCTCATTAACATTTCTACTTATAAAATTTGTTGAATGTGAGCATAAACATTTAAATTTCCCCTCAATATTTAAAATGGCGGCTGATTGCGGTACTGTAATTATTTGGTGACGGTACGGTTTAGGCCCGATTTTACAATATTCGGATAAACTAAGTATAACGCTATTCTTGGAATGTGACGTACATACGGAGTAAGGCTAAAGGTATTAGGCGAATATCCACCGAATAAAACTGGGCCTTAAATCTGTCAGAAGAATGTTTAAATTACTTACATTTTCCTGTGTATCGGCAGCGTCCTTCTTGAAATCTTCGGATGGATCATGATTTCCACAATTTGGCACTGCACAATACATAACCGTCGCGTAAATATTTTGTAAAGTTTCGCAGCGTTTAACATATTCATATAACCGCGTTTATTTGTCAACTAAAACAAATTATAGCCGCCTCGAATTGCCGCGCACAAAAGAAGCGATGAGAACGCTTTCGGTGGCAAAAGGATGTACTACATAAATGGCTGCGTTCAGTTAACCGCAGCGCTGTAAAATGGTAAGCATCCTGGATGTGACGTCTTTTTTGCAGCATCTTTTAGGGCTGGCAACGGTTAACCGATTTTGTATATTCGCGGTATACAGCATGTCACTCATGCAAATAGAGTTGCATGATAAAAAAAAATTTCATTTAGATTCACATTCAAGTTATGCAACTCTATTTGCATGAGTGACATGCTGTACACCGCGAATATACAAAATCGGTTAACCGTTCCCAGCACTAATTAAAAAACACAATCTTATAATCGGCTGAACATTTTAATTCACTCGTTAAAAAACACAGTGATAATCAAGAACATGTTTGGTTGCAAGTCGATTTTGATAGCAAAATTGGCAGCAAGATGTCGCCACCTAAACTGTTGATTAGAAAGTTGTTTATTTATAATTTCTTATGAAAAGTAACTTTTACTACAACTCCTACAACAATACGACAAAACTGGAAGTTAATTATCACTTGGATACTTGTCAGAAAGTCACCCTATCTTTTTTGACATTAATTTTGAGGTGAAAACTACTATACTTTGAAAATTCGTTGCGCACGTCAAAAAACGTGTACGTCAAGGATCGGCCGCAGGATGTCGCGACCTGAACTGCTAAAATATTTTGCGCGTGTGGTCGGAATAACTGCAAGCAATAAATATTTAGCCATATATTTTTATATAATGTACACAGTACAATACAAGTGCTATCTAACTAATAAATGACGTCAGTTTTGATCTACAAGCCTGACATATATTATGTATATTTAATTCTAACTTAAATTTAGAATTAGTACATAATAGAAAAAGACATATGTTACAAATATTTTTGATATACACAGACATCAGTCATGTTTTAAATTAAGGGAAAATAAAATAGTAATAATAAAAACAAAGTGGGAAATCAGCATGCACCCGAAAGTCAGGCGTTTCGCTTATAAACTTCATACTTAGTTTCTTTTTTCACCGTCATCGTCGTTTCGCTAGTAGTTGCCGCTTGCTTGCAAACAAGGTTTAATATCAATAATTTAGAGACGACCACAATTCACTCGTTGCTTATTAACAAAACAAAAAAAAAGACGATACAGAATGAAAACGGTTACAAGCCGACTTGTGCATGATCTATGTGAATCGAAGGCAAGATTTCATTACACTTAAGTAATTGCATCAGTCAAAGGAAAATCAAAAATGTATCAAAAGAATTAGCTATGTTTCACCTATTCATTTAATTATATTAACTACACTTTTGTTTACATCGTTTTCATTAAACGCACATAGTGACGACTCGACCATATTTTTTCTTTTTTACTTACTTCTTCAACTCGTGCACATTTAATATTTACAGTCGGGGATGGGCGCGGGGGGATTGCATTATTATAATTTAACAGGTTCACTATGTGGCACGTGAATATATTATATATATTTATACGACGCGTATAATATGCACTCATTTCGAGCACAAGTCGCTAAAATGAGTGCGTATTACGTACGTAACCAGCTGCATGATGTATGTAGTATGTACATATGGCACCAGTCTATTTATTTAAAACTGCATATACTTTTATTGTACCTATACAATATACATATGTATACACAACAGGGGGGGGGGGGGGCGCAAACTAACTCGACGTCGACTTGCAGTCGCATCGTGCGTCTTGTTTGCTGTACATTTTATGAAATCATATAACGAAAGCTCTCGTGTCCGGGGGGGAGCAGGGGGGAGGGCTCGATTGCTTGTATTTACATTTTTTTACACTCCCTTGTTTTATTAAAGTCCGAGGTGAAAATGTGTATAACATTTAATGTTTTAATGGATCTAAGTCACTGCTGATGAAGCTATCAATTGACTGATCCGTTAAAAGATTAAAAAGAATTTGTTATACAGTCTTTTCTTTTGGTGGAATTTGCGTGCGATTACTTTTTTTTTAAAAAGAACGTTCTTATTACAAAAAAAGTAACTTTTGCTGTCCACTGTACATCTTATATTGATTGATGTTGATGTGGTTGGTTAGTTCGAAAATGCGAAAAAATCGATTAAAAAGTTCATATAGTTTCTTAAATATTTCAAATTTCGCGCCCGCGAACAAACGTAATTCGGTAGGATTCGCATAGATGCCGGCACATAATTTTTGTTTCGTTTTCTCTTTTACATATTGCCGTTTCAAATAGGAAGAAAAACAAAAGAAGGTCGATGATTCGACTGCGAAGAGTTAGAACGTCAAAACACAAATACGAGCTGGAAAATAAACAAAAGAAGAAACGGCGAGAAGCGTTCGAAAAACGAAGAAATTGATTAAATATTTTTAAACATTTTCAAATTTCGCGCCCAAACAAAGGTAATTCTACTAGATTTGCATAGAGGGCGCCACACAATTTCGATGTCTGTTCTCTCTTCTAATATAACTGTTTGAAACAAGACGAAAAACAATATAGAAGATCGACGATTCTACGCGTAGTTAAAAAAATCAAAAGATAAAAACGAATAGAAAAGAAAACAAAAACAGAAACGGTGAAAAGCGTTCGGAAAACGAAAAAAATCGCCTAAATATTTTTAAACATTTCAAATTTAGCGCCCAAACAAACGGACACAAAAGAAAACAAAAGAAGATATGGTGAAAAGCGTTCAGAAATCGAGAAAAAAACGAATAAATACTTCATACTTTTTAAAATTTGCGCCCGAACAAATGTAATTCGATAATATTCGCATAGATGGCGACACACAATTTGTTTCATTTAACGTTTTTCTTTTCTTTTTCTCATGTCGCCTTTTGAAATAAGAAGAAAAACAAAAGAAGATCGATGATTCGACGGCGAAGAGTTAGAACTCCAAGACGTAAATACGAGCTGAAAAAATAAACAAAAGAAGAAAAGGCGTGGTGTTCGGAAAACGAAAAAAATCGAACAAGTATTTTTAAATATTTCAAATTTCGCGTCCAAAGAATTCAACTGGAATTGGACGAATCTACGGCGAAGATTAAAATTAAAAACAAAAGATAAACATGAGCAGAAAAAAACTAAATAAAAGAAACGGTGACAAGTGTTCAGAAATACGAAAAAAAATCGATTAAAAACTTCACATGTTTTATTAAAACATTTCAAATTTCCCGCCCGAACAAATATAATTTGACAGGATTCGCATAGATGGCGGCACAATATTTTTCTTTAATTTAATGTTTTCTTTTTTACGTGTTTCCATTTGAAACAAGAAAAACGAAAAAAGATCGATGATTCGAGCGCAAAGAGTTACAACATCAAAGTATAAATACGAGCTTGAAAAATAAACAAAAGAGGAGCGTTCGGAAAACGAAAAAACCGATCAAATATTTTTAAACATTTCAAATTTCGCGCCCAAACAAACGTAATTCAACTAGATTTCCATAGGTTGCGCCACACGATTTCGTTTTGTAATTATTTTTACTTTACATATCGCTGCTTGGAATAAGAATGAGAAAGACAAAAAGAAGATCGACAGTTCCACGGCGAAGAGTCCAAAAGAAAAAACGGACAGAAAACGGTAACAAAAACATTCAAAAATACGAAAAACTCAAAAATTACAAATTTCGCGTCCGAAGAAATTAATTCAACTAGATTTGCACAGATGGCGCCACGTAGTTTCGTTTCTTTTGTTGTTTTCCTTTTTACGTATCGCCGTTTGAAATAAGAATAAGATGAAAAACACAAGAGAAGATCGACGATTCTGCAGCCGAAGAAAAAAGAAACGGCGAAAAGTTTTCAGGTAGATGAAAAAAATCGAGAAAACTGCATAATTTTTAGATATTTCAAATTTCGCGCTCGAAAAACGTAATTCGACTACATTTGCACAGATGGCGCCACACACTTTTGCTTCTCTTGGTGTTTTCTTTTTTTATGTGTGGCCATTTGAAATAAGAATAAGAATTCTACGTGACGGCGAAGAATGAAAAAATCAAGACATAAAAATAAACAGAAAAAAAAAGGGAATTTTCTTTTCATATCAATACTCAGCAAACTATGGCGGGGCTAGGATTATAAGTAGAGTTTATAAAGTACAGACATTTTGTCCGTTTGCTCGACACCTGCGCTACTGCACTGTCAAACTGATAGTAAGTTGGCAACACTGCACACTTGTGAAGTTTCCTATTTTACTTAACAGTATTTTTAAATTTATTCATAACAATTTAAGAATACATTCTAGACAGGCGTTGTTAATTTTGAGGTCAAACAAATATTTTGTAACCTCAATTATACCCCATACCATAAATCTAAGCTGGCTTTTATCCGCTAACACGTTAGCTTGTTACTAACTGAATGTAAAATCAGTGTTGCCAACCGATAAAGATGAGCTGGGAAAATAAACAAGAGATGAAACGGCGAAAAGCGTTCTGAAAACGAAAAGTATTTTTAAACATTTTAAATTTCGCGCCCAAACAAATGTAATTCAACTAGATTTCAATAGATGGCGCGCCACTCGATTTCGTCGTCTGTTCTTTCTTTTTGGTTGACTTTACAAAAAACTGTTTTCTTTGAATGTAACCAGTGGCGTAGATAGATATGGGGGGGGGGGCTGAACAAAAAGAATCTAATGAGTACCGACTACTTAACATTTTATTTATGAAATGTAAAACGGCGAACAAAAACCAACGTCATACGAAAAACTTCTTTAGTATGAATTACGCGGAATATAATATTTTAAAACGATTTCGTGGGGGGGGGTCTACGCCACTGAATGTAACTGTCGATTTCGTCCAAAAAAAAAAAGTAATCGCATTCCAATTCCGGATTAAACGGGACTCGTTTCTAAAAAGAGAAAAAAAAAATACTGACATTGTAGACAACACAACGGAACACATTCGAATACACACAATCACCACCGTATTTACAAATGATATAACTTTTTAAAAACTATTTTAAAGCTATGTTCACTAATACAATCACGTAAACATAAATGTTAAGGCAGTTCTTCCCTGTCGCAGTGTGTGAAGAGCCGAACGAAAAACACGACGACGACAACAACAACAAAGAGGACGAAACAAATTAACAACAAAGCCTAAGACGAACCGAGCAGGGAAAAGTGCCGCTTTAAAAGATACTCCTAGAAACTATATAAAAATAAATAAAGAACTCGATACACTCTGCAACAATAAACTTAGTGCCATAAATTCAGAAGCAACACAACAAATGAACAAAATAATAATAATAATAATAATAGTAATAGTAAAAAGCAAGCACTCATAATTGTTCTTCATTAATTATCACCAAGACAAATTAACAAATTAATTACATAATTCATGTTCAACTATCATCGTTGAGGAAAAAAGTACTCTTACACTTAGGAACAATCGATTAAAAACATTGACGTGTTTAAAAAGAAAAAGAAAGAATAAACAGAGAAATGCCGATGAATCAGTCTCTACAAATACTTAAAAAAACGGAGCGTGTTATCACTGCACGGATACAAGAAGAGTCACCAACACTAACGCTTGTCGAAAGGTACAGAAACATTGTGCAAAAAATAAAACGCACTGTATACTTATTTCTAGCTAAATATAAAAACACATGGATCAATCGAAAGTAGGCAACGATTCGTGAGTGACTTTCACTTTTAAAAAATCCAGTCAGATTTTTACACAGCTGCTTTTGTACCTTTTGCGTTTCAACGCAAACGACAAGAGAGATTCTCAAAGAGATTCCGATGGGCCACTTAAAAATAACAGAATAACGGGCACTGAATTTTTTTTTACCAGTTCGTTATGGTATAACAATCCTTCTGTTGTCACGTTATGTGTTTGGGGGGAAGGGGCTTAAAATTATTACAAATTCCTTCTGCGATCATAACTTATTAACTACAGTCACTGACTAAATAAAATATGAGAGATTAAGCACAATTTTTTATGGGGAGGGGGGATAAATGTGGAATTTTGTTACTTTTCATCAATCTTGAAATAGTTTTTGCGTTTATATGCAAGTTTAGAGAAGCACTCACTGTTTTATAATAAAAAGTACAATTTTAATAAAAACATATCAAAATGCACATTTTTTCAAACAGATAACTTCCTTAATTTTTTTTTATTGACGCGTCATAGTCAAGTTTGTACTGTGCGCTACAGGGGGTGCACACTATTTCATTGTATGCGATGGATTCTTTTTGTCTCAGAGACTCGGTGATTCGGTCTTGAATTGAACGCACCAGATATCAATTCCACCATCGATGTTCAACGTGTAAATATCCTAAACAAAAAACAAAACGAAAAAAACCTAAATTTTTTTTAAGTATTTCAAATCTCGCGCTGGAACGAATGTAAATCGACTGGATTTGCGCAGATGACGCCACAGAATAAGCACAATCCTTGGGTGCTTCAAATTTGGCGCTCAAGCGGACGTGATTCTACGGCGAAGATTAAAATTAAAAACAAAAGATAAACGTGAGCAGGATAAAAAAACAAAATGAAAGAAACGGCGGAAACCGTTCAGAAATGCGAAAAAATAGACCAAAAACTTCATATTTTTTTTAAATATTTCAAATTTCGCGCCCGAATTTGATAGAATTTGCACAGATAGCGCCACACAATTTTCATTTCGTTCAATGTCTTCTCTTTTACGTATCGCCATCTGGAATAAGAAGAAAAACAAAAGAAGATCGGCGAAGAGTTAGAACATCAAAAGATAAATACGAGCTGGAAAAAGAAACGAAAGAAGAAACAGAGAAAAGCGTTCAGAAAACATTTCAAATTTCGCGCCCAAACGTAATTCAACTAGATTTCCATAGATGGCACCGCACAATTTCGATGTACGTTCTTTCTTCCAATATAACTGTCTGAAATAAGAAGAAAAACAATAGAAGATCGACGATTCTACGCGTAGAGTTAAACAAATCAAAAAGACAAAAGATAAAAACGGACAGATAAATAAAAGAAGACACGGTGAAAAGCGTTCAGAAATACGAAAAAATCGATCAAAAACTTCATATTTTTTAAATATCGCGCCCAAACAAATGTAATTCAACTAGATTTCCATAGATGGCGCCACACAATTTCCATGTGTGTTCTTTCTTGTAATATAACTGCTTGAAATATGAAAAAAAAAAAAAAAACAAAAGAAGATCGACGATTCTACGGCGTACAGCTAAGAAAATCAAACAATAGAAACGTACAAAAAAAAACGAAAGAAGAAACGATGAAGTGTTCAGAAATACGAAAAAAAAATTCATGTATTTTTTAGGAATTTCAAATTTCGCGCCCCGAATGTAATTTGACAGGATTAGCATAGATTGCGCCACACAATCTCGTATTCTAATTTATTTTATTTTACGTATCGCTGCTTGGAACAAGAATAAGAAGGAAAACAAAAGAAGATCGACGATTCTACGCCGAAGAGTTAAAAAACCAAAAAATAAAAACGGACGGAAAAAAACAAAACGAAAGAAGAAACGGTGAAAAGCGTTCAGAAATACGAAAAAAAAAACTTCCTGTTTTTTTTAGGTATTTCAAATTTCGCGCCCAGAACAAATGTAATTCGACCAGATTTGCACAGATGTCGCCACAAAATTTTACTTCCTTTGGTGTTTTCTTATTACATATCGCAGTTTGAAATAAGAATACGATGAAAAACAAAAGAAGATCGATAATTCTTCGACGAAGAGTGGAAAAATCAAAAGATCAAAATAAACAGAAGAAAAAGAGACGGTGAAAAGTGTTCAGAAGTAATCGAGAAAACTTCATAGCTTTTTAGATACATATTTCAAATTTCGCGCCCGAAAAAATGTAATTCGACTAGATTTGCACAGATGGCACCACACAATTCCGTTCCTTTTGTTGTTTACTCTTCATATAGCTGTTTGAAATATGAATAAGAAGAAAAAGATCGATGATTCTACGGCGAAGAGTTTAAAAAATCAAGAGATAAAATCGAACAGAAAGAAAAAATAACATTAATGCAGAAATAAGATGAATGTGAACTGTATGTATAGATGAAGCCAAAAATAAAATTGGCGTTTTGTCTTGAAATTGTGAAATTGCTCAAATCGAAGAGAATTACTTAAAAGTGAAGAATGCAGCAGATGTTATAAATAAAGAAAGACAAGAATTAGAGAAACAAAAACGTCCAAGATGAAATCACTAAGAACAAAACCGAGATTCTTTGGATGAAATATTAAATCAACAGGAAGATTATTTATTTAGCTTTTTCGAAGAATGATGTGGCATCTCTAAAGAATCGCATCACAGACAACGATGTGATGATGATTTTGTTGATTCATGAGGTAAAAATAAAATTAAACTGGAAGCGAAAGTCGCTGAAATGCGCTGAGTGTGATAAGATCATTTGTAGTAAAAAAAGCAGAAGTTGATTATCTGGAATGTCTATTGAAACTCATGGATTCAAATGATTGCTCCGTGAATATTGTAGAAAATTTAGACAAAATAAAAACCTTAAAGTTGAAATAATTGGAAAATTAAAACACATTAAAATTAAAATAAAAAAAAATAGTTTATTGAAATGCACACCAAAATAAAAGATCAATTCACTGCAGAATTCTATTTACAAAATTGCAAATTTGATGATGTTTCGGCTCACATTCGCAACAGAACAGAATTTTGTGATGCAAGAAACTGAGAAATTAAAAGAGTGCACCAGAAATTTAATGGAAAAATATGCAAAATAATGAAACAACATCACAAATCAGAAAATAAACAAAATAACAAAGCATAAAACTTGAGGAAAGGAAGTAAAAAAAAAAAGATGCTTGCAGACCCTTGCAGTAGAAATAAAAGCATTTTTATGCTACCAATCGATTAGAAGCTAATTAAGAACGATTTTTACAGTTGAGGCAAAGCTTAAATGTTGCAGATAAATCACACGTTGTTAAAAATTTTTGATTAGGCACCCGACACCTTTCAATTATTTGGCCCCCTGTTAAACAAATCTTTGTACGATTAATCAATTAAATTTTACTTAAATCGTACTTTAGCAATCGATTTAAAACGAAGAGCAAAATTTAAAAACGTTAATTTTTAAATTGGTGCTTTCATTATTTAATAAATATAACCGTAAACTGCAACTTTGTGCGGTGCAAACACGTCAACGATAACCACTAATAAAACAGCCTACAACTTTCTCATATGCTTTTAGTCAGCGACCGTCAGTCAAGTAACACAAGTTTCACAACGAAAAAGTTGCGCACGCAAGAAGAAACGATACATAAATAAATTATATTAAAGGCATTACCTGGAACGTACACAACGAACGTCACAATCCATCATTTTTTCTCTTAAAAAAAAAAAAGCAAGACACCACTGGCACTATTGTAAATGACCGTCAGGAGGGGCGTTAAAACAAAGCGTAACCGGTTGACACATCAACATTTGGAAGCCTGTATCTTTAAATCTAATCGGTGTAATGAGTCCGCATTAGTTACACACGTCAAGCGATGTTGGGGGGACAGCACTCACTGCACTTTTTTTTTCTCTTGTTGCAAAAGGTCCACTAAACATTTACACGAACGACTTCTTTTATACACCCTAAAACTTTGAACACTTTTGACGAATCCTTTTTCATTTTTTGTTTTTTCTTTTTTTTGATCTCTATTGGTAATTTAACAATCAGGTAGGTATTGGTGCATTTTTCTTTTAGTTAACCATAAGCGTGTGTGATTCCATGGGAGCCGCAGAATCATAAAGAGTGTCCGTGTCTTGAGTCGGCTCGCCTTGCAACTGGCACTGGTTCGTTAAAGTACCGGCCCCACAATCACAGAAGAACCTAAAACAAAAAACCAGACGCTTAGATACTTTTAGGCCCCCCGAGATGCTTTTACCTATCGTGCCTAATGAATTCTACATCGTGTCCCGCGTGGCAGGTCTTGATGCAGTTAACACAGATTGCGTTGCGATCGGTGGTATTGCACGTCTGACATCGGTAGAAGTCGTGCATGGGGAATGACGTATAACTAGAAATCTTATATAAACACTGTCCGTTAGCGACCGCCTTCTCCACGGCATCCTGATTGTTAAATATCTTGTTCCCTCGAACGATCGGCTGCACGCCACTAGCTAAACACAGTCCACCGAAACGGTTGTTGAATATTTGGTTGAATTCTAAAGTCGCAGTCGCATTGTTGGTGATCTCGACTCCTGCGGCCAGGCCATCGAAGATCCGGTTCCTTCTCAAAATGGGGTGGCTCTGCGTCGAAATGAGGACGCCGGCCTGAGCATTCCTGAAAATATCGTTCTCCTCGAGGATGCCCTTTCCCCCGTTGAAAATGCAAATCCCCCCGTCGCGCCCATCGAAGATTTTATTCCGCTTTAAAGTCGGATTTGAGTCGGTCTTAATCCAGACGCCCGCCATCGCGTTGTCGAATATCTCGTTCTGCTCCAGCAGGCCTAGCCCCCCGTTGTAAACTAAAACCCCACCGTTCTGACCCCCCCAAATTTTATTCCCCCTAATAACAGGATTGCTACCAGTTCGAATTTGCACTCCGGAATACAAATGGTTAAAAATATCATTGTCTTCGAGCTTTCCGTGGCCGTTATCGTAGAAGTACACACCGACTTGTTTACCGGAGTGGATTCGGTTTCTTCTTAAGACCGGGGTGCTGCCGGTCGTGATCCAAACTCCGGCCAGCGTGTTGGCGTACACTTCGTTCTCCTCGATCAACCCCTGCCCCTTCTCGTGGACGTAGATCCCTCCGTGCTGTCCGTGATGTATTTTATTGTGTCTCACAATCGGATCACTGTTCGTCCTTATCTGAATCCCTGCCAGTGCGTTGCCGTAGATGTTGTTGTGCTCGATGAGGCCCCTTCCTTCACCGAATATGTAAACACCGCCCTGATGCCCGTTGTAGATTTCATTTCGCCTTATGGTCGGGTTGCTGTTCGACGTGATCCACACGCCGGCGAAGTTATTCGAGTGTATTTTATTGTCTATGAACTGTCCGAGGCCGTTCTCGTGCACGTAAATCCCGCCAGTCTGTCCGTGGTGAATTTCACAATGCACTACCGTTGGATTCGCACCGGCTTTCACTTCGAAGCCCGCTATTCGGTTGTTGTGAATGTCGTTCGCCTCGAAGTAACCCTAAACAAATAAATGCCATAAAGCTAAATTAATTCGAAGGATCAGTAGGGACAGCTCGTGTCGATGCTACTACCATTTTCAGATCCAATATGGCCGTTTGTTTTGGCGGGCCTTCATTTTATTGCTACTAGATGTCACTAGTTGAAAAAGGGACATGCATAAAAATGCTTGCAAGTAAATCGAAGAATGCGACGTTGTTTTACACAACATAAAACGTAAATCCATTATAATCTAACAAAGATGGTTTCCTGTTCAATCGTCTTTATCACTTCCCATCCATAACACAAAACGCTGAATTAAAAAACGCCCATTTAAAAGCGCAATTGATGAATTCACCGGTGCGCCCCACACGGCCGTTTGTGGAAGATCCGCCAGTTTTCAGACATGAGCTGTCCATACCGATTGATGTGTATACTGTGTTTATACATATATTCTCGAAACTGCAGTCGAGTTATTACATGCGGTTTAAATAAGAGGAGGGTGCTCTAGAGCAGTGAATCGATTAACTTACCATGCCATTGTCGAACGTAAATATACCCACGTCTCTGCCGTGGTGTATGTGATTACGTCTCATGATCGGATTGGCGAAGTTCTTAACCCAAATGCCGGCCAAGGCGTTCCGGCTGATCTCGTTGTCCTCGTACGTTCCTTGAGCGTAGTCCGTTACGTACAATCCGACGTTCTCACAATCTGATATGTCGCAATGTCGAATGACGGGGTTCGCGCCTACCCCGTTGACACACACGGCGGCTCCAACTACAACAAGAAGGGAATTTCCTTTTCATATTAATACTCGGCAAGCCACTGCAGGTCTAGAAAAACAAAAGAAGAACAACGATTCTACGGCGGAGACTTGCAAGGGTGAAAAGATAAAAGCGAACTGAAAAGAAAATCAAATCTCGCGCCCCAAACAAATGTAATTTGACAGGATTAGCATAGATGGCGCCACACAATTTCGTTACTTGGAATAAGAATAAGAAAAACAAAAGAAGATCGACGGTTCTACGACGAAGAGTTCAAAAGATAAAAACGGACAGAGAAAAAATGAAACGGTGAAAAACATTTAAAAATGCGAAAAACTCAAAAATTTTAAATTTCTCGCATGAAAAAATTAATTCGACTAGATTTGCACAGATGGCGCCACACGATTTCGTTTCTTTTGGTGTTTTCCTTTCTACATTTCACCGTTTCAAATAAGAACGAGATGAAAAACAAAAGAAGATCGACGGTTCTGCGGCTGAAGAGAAAAGAAACGGTGAAAAACGTTCGGGAAGACGAAAAAATCGAGAAAACTTCATGATTCTTGGATATTTCAAATTTCGCGCCCGAAAAAAATGTAATTCGACTACATTTGCACAGATGGCGCCACACAATTTTGCTTCTTTTGGTGTTTTCTTTTTTTACGTGTGGCCATTTGAAATGAGAAGAAGAAAAACAAAAAAGATCGACGATTCTACGGCGAAGAGTGAAAAAATTAAGAGATAAAAACAAGCAGAAGAAAAAGGGAATTTTCTGTTCATATTAATACGCAGAGTTTAAAAAAAGTAAAGGTATTTTATCCGTTTGCTTGACGTCTGCACTAATGGACTGTCAAACTGACAGTATGTTGGCAACACTGCACACTTGTGAAGTATCCTATTTTATTTAATGGTATTTTTTAATTTATTCATTATAATTTAATACATTTTAGACAGGCGTCGTTTTGAGATATGTAAAATGGTCCCAGTGCCATTTTGTTAATCTTACAGAGGGCTGCGTTCACAATCATTGCTCTGAGAGTTCTTGGAAGCTTAATCGCGTCTTTCTCACTCACGATTTGTAACATATTTTGCGTCTCGCTCATCCGTTTCAAAACTTTTTTTTGTTTACGTTATTGCCATGACAACGGACGCACTTTTCGCATCCCACTTTTAAGTAGGATGCTTAGAGTGCGCCCGTTGTCACAAACACAAGTCTTTTTAAACGGATGAGTGACTGAAAATATATTAAAAATCGTGAGTGAGAAAGATACGAATAATGGAAATAAATAACGAGGTTTTTTTGGGCCTGTTTGAAAGAGCTTACACTCTGTATAGAGAGCAGCACAATCGCTAAACTATTGGCTGCGTTCACCAGAAATAAGCTGCTTGCGTTTAGCTGTTTCAGCGTTTACTTTATAAGCGGAATCTGGTGGACGATTAATAGATTAAAATTGATCCCGCCATTTAAATGTACGCTTCTAAAAATGGCGTCCGCTTGATAAACAGTTGAAAGTTAGCACCCTATTCACCCAACAAAACAGCCGCTTAGAAGCGCCCCGTTCTGCTGAACGCAACCCATGTTACTGCAAGTTTCTCATGGCACTAAAAGTGCAGTAACCTCCATTTAAGGGAAAATGGCATTTAAGATATAAACACGGATTCAAATTATTATTGCTACTGGCTAACTTCATGTTACATAAACATGATATAATATCAAATTACTAGCAGTGCCATTAATTTATTTCTAAATTATCCATTTCAATTTAACATAATAAACAAAAACTTACAGCTGATGGTTGACAATTGTCATTCATTGTCCTTTATAAGCATGTAATGCATAATCTAATGTTAAGTTAGCAACTCAATGCATTTCTTTTTACCACGTGGTTGTCTCTTTTTAGGATTGAAATAATATTTCAAGCGGATTGAGGTAGATGATCAAAAACAGTTCAGATTCACGAATCCGCTTGAAATCTCAATCGGATTCAACGTGCGAGATAAACGTAGTCAGTAATAAATATAATAGTTTTTCTTTAACATGATTTGGTATTTTTACTTCTACAGTCGAAAGCAAAAAATAGTAGGAGTACACGAATCCAGTTTCCTGTAATTGTTATTTCTCATTTCTTCGTTTATTGGCATTTTTTTATCTCCGCTAGATGCCGTTGTATATGACCACTTCAGCAGTTCAGCACTACTCCGCCATTTTTGTGTTAAAAAGGTAGGGATAGTTCTTTGCGATTTTTACACTGCGGTACACGCCTCGGTAATAGCCTCCATAGTCCTCTATTTAAACCACTTTACCCAAAATCAGACCGATTTGATTTCAAACTGAACTGACTTTAAAGTGAACAGAGAGACTCTTAAAAGGAACGATGTTTCGGAACTAAAGTTAACATAACCTCAAAATACGTATGACATCACATTAAACTGATAACTGATTTCAAATAGGTTGTAAATGGAGGACGGCTACAAAAGGAACTTTAAATGATTTTTAAAAAAGGTAAAAGTTTTGAGCCTTTCAAAATTAAAAGGTTTTAATGTCATCTGTGAAGTCCTATTTAAACAATACCATTTTGAGAAGGAACGATTACAGGAAACTGTATTTGTCTACTATTATTTTTGCTTTCCACTGTGAATCAAGCTGCAATATTAAAGAATGATCAACACTAATTTAAAACGGATTAAAAACCTCTTCATTTTACTTTTAATAATAGTAAAATAAATTGAAATGAACAATGTATTTGATGCAGGCAGGCACTTAAAAAGCCATTTTAGACAGTAATGCCAACTCACCAATTTTCAGAGAGAAAAAATCGTATTTTGTCGTTAAAAATCGCAACATCCCGATTTGATGTTTAATAATAATAATTAGAAATGAATTAGTTTATGGACCATTTTAAGTTTGAAATTCGCGCTGAAATATTTCCTTCTCCATTTTGGTTGTATTTTCTGAAATTGAGTACACTGTCCTAAAAACGGGACGGTTGACAACCCTAGTTCTAAAGGCTGTTTTACATTATAACATTTTTTGGTACAAAGTGAGAGAGATAAGCTACCACAGTGAATTCTGATTGGTTGAATTGGTACTTCTCACTCACTTTGTATCAAATTTTAGATTACAAATGTCATAGTGTAAAACGGCCATAAGCCATATTCTTGTGGAGATAACACACGCATCTATCAGCCTTGTATGTATGGTTGGTTGCCTATTACTTAGGACTTTTGCTAGGCGCTGGTTAACAGGTAAAAAAACAGATGGCAGTTTATAAATAAATAAACTCTGTTCACAAATTAAAAGACCACTGGCGATGTTGCCTTATGAAAAGTACAACCGGCAACAATGTCCTAGTTAGAAATTTGGTAACATTTTGGTATTTAAAATATTTTTCTGCTTTCGAGGCATTGAAATGGCTTGTTAAAATGAATATAAATGTAAACAGTATAATAATAATAAAATTGATTTGACAAATTACTTTCACATGAAACTTCAAATACCTTGCCAACCTTGCTATTTTGATAATGTTTTATGCCAACATAATGCAGCAGGTGGTGAACAACGTATAAAAAAGTGCCACCTATTTTTTAACCTCTGCAGCAATATTTTGTGATGAGACATTAATTTATAAAAATTATAAAATAGTAAAACACTTACCAACCGAAGTACTTCTTATAATACAATGATCGACAGTCGGACTGCAGTTTTCTCCCACTTCCAAGCAGAAGTGTTTGTGATGAGGCACCGTAGAGGTGACATCTGGGGAAAACTTCAGAGTTAAATGCCCGGCATAGGCCTGCTTGGCCCCCTCAACGAACATAATCGTAGACTCCGATTCCCTCTCTAATATAACAGATTCTGCAACGTTACCAGGTGCGGCACCTACAACACAAAGCAAATAAATCATCTCATGAATTTTTGTTATATTGTTAACAAATGCAGGATGAAATAGTTCACTTTACCTATTAGAGCAACGTCTGAATCAATAACGAGAAACTCCCCCCGATATGTGCCAGCGTGTACGAAAACCAAAGGCCCCTGACTGCAACTCTCAGTCGTATGGGTGCTAGAGACAGTAGTGGAGCCTGTAGCATTGTTAATACCACTGCGTTCATCCGCCTCATCCAATGCACTCTGCAATGGCATTAATTAAAAAAAAATATTAGATTTCTCTCAAGCAAAAAAAACAAGTAAATTCCTGACCTGTATGGTGTTACAATATTTTAGATTTCGACCTTTAAACATTATCTCTTTGTACCCGGGTCTAACGTGTATGCCCCTGTAAAGCTGGCGGAACGATTCTTTCCACGGGTTTGCCAAGTCCGACTCCTCGGGGCTCACAAACTCGAAGCGACAGGGTGCTGGGTTGAACAGGGGTAGGTCGTATTCGTATACACTTTGATAAAGGCGCTTCCTGCGGGATGACACGGTTTAATTTTTATTTAGAGCCCACGTACGTCGGGGTGTGAGCTCCGCTTACCAAATTTCTGTGTCGTTGGCTATGGCCTGAAACCGTTTGCAGACCTGGCTGACTCGGCACAAGTCTAATTCAAGGAGATAGCTAAATATAGTGAGCAAGACTTCATCTGGAAGTTCATACTGTAAGTAGTGAGCAGCAGTTGCAGTACAACCTACAATAAACAAAACCATTTACAGGAGCAATTCAAATTTGAAGAGAAACAAAAAAACTTACTTTCATAAGAAGCAGAACATGTTCGTCTTGGACGTTTCCTTGCAGGTAGCATAGCAGAGGTGTAGCCCTGTGCTGGTGCTGTTGGTGTGGCAGGAGACGTAGGAGATCCTGCTGTTGCTGCGCTGGTGCTGGGGCCCGGTCCTCCTTCGTGATGTGACGGCGACTTCCTTCTCAAGTCGTAAGGTGAGTGATGTGCTGGAACGGTTCCGCCTGATCCGGTCGCTGTGCCTGCAGAACCAGAAGCACTCGCCAAAGGAGCTGGAATGTTTTGATTAGGGATAGGGCAAGAAGGCTCACATGGTTCTGCTGTTAAAACAAACATGTTGAATTAGCTCGCCTGTTTCAACTGTTCTTCTTTTAAATTTAATTCTCTATTTTAAACGATAAAGTAAGAACGAACTCGTTTCCAAGAGTGCACAAAACATAAACGGTATTAATTCTTTGGCTGCGAAATTTATTTTTAGAAATTTTAAGTTGGCTATATCATCACTATTCCATTCATCATCCAGAATTTCGCACAAAATAAAATTTTTATGAAAATTGTCGACTATCTTTCTGAAGTTGCATCTCAGCAGATCGTTCAGCCGAATAGGTAATGCTAACATACAGCATCTCAACATGTTGAGTGTCGCAAGTCAGCTGCTGACACCGGCTGAACGTGCCCAATGTAAGTTGGCAGTATCGTCAGCGTTCGATTTGTCATGCTTGATGTTTTGAGGTTAAGTTTCCTTCTCGATCAACTGTTTTATTGGCAACTTTGTCATCCTAAGAGCCGATCTCACCACCTCTTGATAAACTAATTGACGGATAACTACCATGAAAACCATTCATAAAAATCAATCAACCATTCATAAAAATGAAGTTATTCGCCAGATAACTTTAACGGAAAGATGGAAAGACCGGCTCTAATGGCCATTTGCACCAACCACTTTAAGCTGTGCTTGAATTTAAGTTGTGTTTATAATGTGATATTTCAGGTTACACGAAATTGAACAAGTCAGATTCTAAGTGACACTTAAATTTAAGATGAGCTTATTTTGTTCGGTGCAAACCAGGGTAACACTTATATTTAAAAATTAAAGATTTACAATATACTGTATGATCCACAAAAAGTCATCTAGAAGGCTAGGAAACTTATTTTTACAAAATTTAAGTTGGCAGTATCGACACTGTTCGATTTGTCATGCTTAATGTTTTGAGGTTAAGTTTTTTTAATTAACTGTTTTATTGTCAACATTGTCATCCTAATACTTACATTTAAAAATATTTACAGACTTACATCGTACAGTATGATCCACAAAAGCCGTCTAGAAGGCTAGGAAATTTTTTTTTATAAAATTTAAGTTGGCAGTATCGTCACTGTTCGATTTGTCATGCTTGATGTTTTAAGATTGTTTTTTTTTTAATTAACTCTTATAGGCATTTAAAAATATTTACAGCACAAACTTACAATGTACTGTATGATCCACAAAAATCATCTAGAAGGCTAGGAAATTCATTTTTACAAAATTTAAGTTGGCACTATCGTCACCGTTCGGTTTATCGTGCTTGACGTTTTGAGGTTAAGTTTTCTTTTTAATTAACTTTTCTATTGCCAACATTGTCATTGTAACATTTACAATTAAAAAAAATTTAAAGACTTACAATGTGCTCTGTGATCCAGGTTGTGAACTTTGTTTTCAGAAAATTTAAATTGCCCGTATCATCGCTGTTCAATATACGTCGTGCTTGATACTTTGAGGTTATGTTTCCTTTTTAATTGACAACCAAACGTAAAAACTATTTGAAATGTCAAATCTAATAAACATCTGATACTTAACAAAATTACGAACTTATTGAAAAAAAAAATTACGTATCCGGATTTTATTGTACGCTGCTGTACAGTTGATTGTACTGTTACTGTTAGTTGATTGCAAAAGATTGGAATATGTATGTACAGTAGCGAACAATAAAATCCGGGCACGTCACTTGTACAATGTGAACTTCAGATTAATATTTATGATGTTTATGCATGTCACTAGTAATTCTGACGTTTAATACAAATTTTGACAGAAATATAACCTCAATAATTTACCAAATTTGTCTAAATACGAACGACATGTTAAATTCTTGCCTGGATTTTATTGTCCCTACATCAAAAAAGTACGAAATTTTACTATTTCTGACTATACACTATACACAATGTAAATCTGTCTCTTTCTAGTTCCGAACTCTTATTTTTCAAACGGTAAATAAAAAATATCAATTTAAAATATTCAAAATTCTATTTTCTTTTAGTCAAATTAAACCGTTTGGCTATAGCCCTATTGCTAATTTCGAAAGAATTAAAACACTGTTACTCTGACTTAATCCTGTCACGCTGACATCAAAAGTGACACCGACGCGAACGAACTAAACAAAAGCATTCAATTTTTTTGACATCAACCGTAAGTTCGAAACTTATTTTTACAGAATTTAAGTTGGCAGTATCATCGCCAAGTCAAGCTTGACACTATGAGGTTAGGTTTTCTTCTGTAAACAGTCGTTTTATTAACAACACTGTCACTCTAACGTTTACACCTAAAAATATTTTAAAAAGACTACTACAACGTACTACTTACTATTGATCCGGAAAAGTCGCCTAGAAATTTATTTTTGCGAAAATTGGCGAAATCAATACGTTACGCTTGATATTTTGAGGTTATGTTTTCTTTTTATGTAGCAATTTGTTAGCACCCTAGCATTTATGACTAAAAGTATTTAAAAAAAAACTTACAATGTACAATGGCGCGCACGAAAAACGGGCCATGCGTTAAGCTACATTTACATTCAATTTCGTGCCAGCATTAATTCGTAACACGAAAGTTTGACGTTGACATTGGCCAATGTAAATGGTATCATAAGAAAGCACACGTCAAATTTTCGTGTTACGAATTCGTGCTGGCACGAAATTGAATGTAAATGTAGCCTTAAGCTGAAGTGCTCAAAATCTTGCTATGTGGATTACAGAAAACTGTAATAATAGTTGAAATGTCATTGTTGTGATCGATGAAAACGCCGATGTAATCAAATATTAATACAAAGCAAATTGTAACTGCGTTATGTTTATAAATTTAGGTTGAAGTTCTTGGATTCACCACAAGATTTTTTCCTAAATAATTTACTGAAGTGATTATGACATTATAACCTAAGTTGGAACTGTCATTTAAAGCTGGATACAGTACCGTTCGTCTAAGAAAAAAAAGTGTCCCGATTTTCATGCTCACCACTGTACAGACCCGCGCACCTTAAATGCACCTTCCGCACTCAAACTTCACTCTTAAAACCTTGTGATACAAGAGTCACAGAACTGTCAAATTGTAGCATTTAAGCTGCGCACGACTATACTATATGATCCAGAACTTACTTTACGTAAAATTCGAAAGAGTCAAAATATACAGGGTGTTTCATAGGTCGAAGCCTAGGTCATGAAATTTATTTTAAAAAAAATTAAAAAAGTATAAGTTGGCAGTATCATCGCTGTCAAACTTGATGCTTTGAGGTTATGTTTCTTTTTTTTTCGTTTTTTTTAGTGACGACCTAAACTGCAGGCCGTTTCAATAAAAATTCTCACCTGTACTTGTACAGGTATGAGCTCCAATGATGGCGGTTAGGTTTGATTGACAATTTCTTCTTCTTTCTCGACTTAGATTTAATTGGCATTAACCGAACGTTATTACTAGCATTCCTCTCGAGAGCTTCAAGCTCTGCACGGCATGCACATTGAACTGTTCTGTGCTGCTCAGAACTATTCTGAAAGGAACGCCAAAAAGGCAAATCACATCAACATAACCTCACAAAGGCGTCGAGCACAACTTCGTTGGATGGGGCACGCTAGTGAATGGAACAAGGATTTGAACTGTTCAGAATCATTCCAGTTTGTGAAAGGAATTCTGCTATTTTGTTAATTTTGTTTTTTTTTTTTTTATTACCAATAGAGTTGGCCATGCAAAACAAAACAAATATTGATCGATTACTGTCAATTTGACAGTTGCCAAAGTGTAAAGAAGAAGGTATTTCCAAAATGGATCCGATTTACACTTCACGACCTTGCATGTGAAACAAATGCATGCTTTGACGACCAACTGTCAAACTAGTCGCGCCTTCACAAACTATCGGGTGTTCAATCGAGTTGAATTGAATTTTTCGTAATATTGCGAAGCAGGGTCTCGACTTAGACGGCTTTCGTTTCAAAAAGACAGAACATGTTCCACTGCAAAAGCCCTGAAAACAGCTGATTTGTAATAACCTCGCTGAAAGGCAACCTTAATTCAAAAAATGAAGTCGCACGATCAAACCGAACGCGTCAGGCAATCGTTCGGAAGTCATCCCTTTTTCGCTCTATCTTCTCCCAACAAAAATCAAAGCCAACTTGAACTGAACAAGCGTTACTTCATTTTTCACTGTCAGAAAACTTTATGATCATACTGTATTATGGGAAAATTGTCTCGGTCGATTTGGGAGGGGGGGGGTAAGTGTTTGGAAGCAAACTGTCTTACGATTAAATTCATCTAGGAGAGATAATAGAAATGAAAAAATTAGTGAGAAACTAAAGTTACCAACAAAAAAAAAACTCAAATCTAGGATGCCTAGTACTGTCAAAACTGACCCAATTTATTTGATCACACGCTATTTAAAAATGTTACTTTGACAGGTCGAGAAGAGTTTCTGAACCACTCTTGCGACATTGATTAACAAAACGAACCGAAGTTGTTTAAGATAATAAATAAAGAAACTCCTCGTTGACGTTTTTAGACAGTATTGAATCAAGTCGACTGATTATAATTAGAATGAAATTAATTTCTGTGTGGTTCACGTATGTTATCTGGGCTGCCAATATGTGCGTGAGATACTTATTTGGATTGATACTGGCGGTACGTGTTTATCTGGTTATGTGGGCTGCCCTGTTATTTTCGTTAAGTATGTGATGACATTTGACAATAAACTAACTAGGCAGATCCCTTTAAAGACACGAAATCTGGGAATACGTGTCGCGGGGGGCGATCGAATACCTGCTAGGCTGAAACGAAACGATCGTAACTGTCCCGTGTGCGTCACCGAAAACCGCAGGATACCTTTGCAATCGGGTTCAGGTCGAGTCCAACCAATATCCAGTTTAGTATGTCCACTTACCAGACGTTGTCCTGGAAGGTGTGGGGATTCGATTGGCACCTTTCCTTCGGGATCTCCTCACGTACGACCTAGAGGCCGTAAAGGAAGCGCTCGGCATCTTTACAGCACTCACAAAGCCTCAAAAACTCAGTCCTAAACAAAGGAGACACTACCACTAACACTGGCGGCCATTTTCACGGTTCTCAGCAGACGGATGAAATCTCCCGGGCCAATAACAGTACTTCGTTCTTAGTCACGTGACCGTTAAAATGTCAGAATGGAGCACGAATTTAACGTAATACCCGACTGCCTCGTCTCTATCGGGACATGTTTCGTTCTGTCCATAGTTTTCGTAGCTAGTTTATACGTGTGGAACTCCCAGCACGACAGGTAAAAATGTTTAATACCGAAAATTAAGGAGGTTCGCACACAAATCGAAACAAAACAAAATAGCAGAGCTCCGACGGTGTCCGACTCCCTTTCCCCGCTCCCCGACTCGCTCCGCGCACTGTTCACCATGAAAGTTTTAACCGTGGGAAAATTCGACCAAATTTTTATTTAATTTGAAAAGCGCCAGCTCGGTTTTGATCTTGCCGAGTTTTCGAGCCGGGCGCCCCGAAAAAGTTTCTGACTGCGCCCGCCGTCGTCGCCGTGTACGCGAGGAACGCGTACCTACCTATTGATTTAAAAATAAAACTGCAAGACTTATTCTTATTTCAGAAACCACTCGTCCACAATAAAGAGGCGATTCCTTAGCGTTTTCATTATGATGCTCGTCTCCCCCGTTTTCCTGTATCTGGCCCTCAACGAAAAGACCTTGCAAAAGGTAGGTAAATCAAAATACGACTTAAATACGGTACCTAAAAGTATTTTTCAGAAAACAATCTGGCAGATTTTAGGCATCAGAAAGGAAGGGCTCTTGCAGGCGTTCGTCCTGCCGCTGTTTCTGACGATGATTTTGTTTTTGGGGCCCATCTACATGCAGCTTCTTAACGGCCTCGTCAATGTGTACACGGGTAAAATCGGGGGCGAATTAAAAGTAAAAATTATGGCGCTTTACACATTTTAGAACCCGCGTATTGGATAAATAATATGAAAAATTTGATTTGGTTGAGGAACCACGTGGTGGCGCCACTGTCGGAAGAATTCACTTTCAGGTCGTGCATGTTGCCAATTCTGTTGCAGTGTTTCAGTCCGCTAACGGCCGTGTTCATTTGCCCCCTCTTTTTCGGAGCCGGTGAGTTTATTTATTTACTATGATGACCACAAGCCAGACAAATTTTGGAAAGAAAAAACACATTTTTATTTATGAGTGTTTGTTGGTGGCGGTTACAAGCGCTGCCAACCCACCAAGCGTATATTTCGGATGATAGTTGTGAGAAGCGTCGGAAGATGTCTCTGAATTCGGTTGTGCACAAAGTTAATGATTAAAAACAATAAAAAAGGTAGAAATATAATAAAAACAAGACAAGGACGATTAGGTGTCCTCTAAATATTTATGTATTTGTATATACATAATGTACAGTTGCGGACAGAAAATTTCGGATGTCACTGTCATTCCACTGAAGTGAAAGTTGAACAATTCCTTTACGTATACGTTAGATTGAGTGACAGTGACATACGAAATTTTCTGTCCGCAACTGTACAAGGTTGGGCAAAAGTATAGAGTATTTTTTTAAATTAATAAATATTAATTTTATGAAAAAAATATATGGGGGTTTTGTTTGTAGATTTTTTTATCAACCTTTCGGACTTACAATTTTCACTTACTTACCCAAAACAAAAGCGCAGCGACAATTTAAATTTTTTGTAGTTGTAAGTTAGATTTAGGCTGCGTTTAGTTCATGGGCGACGTTGTCGATTTTGTTTAGTCCGTAGTTATTTTACGTTGTCTGACTAATCAGCTGAGTGGTCACGGTGGTCGTGATTTGAGATGCGAACATTAGGCAACCACGGTGGGTATGAGTTCCGTTTAGAAAACAGTCCGCCCGAGCTCGTTAAACTTTGACGGTTCGTCTATTAACTAAACGCAGCCTTAGCAAACGAAATTTTTTTTTTATTGAAATCGTCGACCAATTTTTTTTTGTTCTTGCATTTGTTAAACAGTCGATCGTCCAGAGTTGCCAACTGCGGCTATTTCTAGCTAAAGTGGCAAGAACAGACCTAAAATGTGAACAGTATAATATACAAAGTGGTCAAGAATCGCTGTTGGAGTTGGCAGTGCTGAATTTTGTATTTAAATGGTACCCCTGGAGTAAGTTCCGGTTGTTAAAAGCTTGACACTGACAGCTGTCACTTCACAAGCGTCAGATGACATTTCAAATTCAAATGAAAACGCTAATTTTTATTCACATAACCTACAGTCTTGTCAGTGTTCAGGTTACGTCAAATAAACCAACAAAACCATATATCCGGTTGCAGTGTTGCAAATAGCTGAATAAAAAAATGCCCTTAATTGTATTGCCAACTCAAACAGTTATTCTTGACCACTTTGTACAACAATCAGTAGGGACAGTTCGTGTCGGCGCCTTTGATGTTCATACTCAATATTGCCAACTTAGGGAAAATTTCAATCAAAAGGGAAAAATTGCAAAAAGTCGATAAAATTAGGAAATTTTTGGATAGTATCAACGAGTTAAGAATAAACAGGAGGGAGTCATATTAATTAAATATGGCCGCTGTGTCATAGGCGCGCACGACAACGGATGTCAACAAACCGCTATATTACAGAAACTGACCTACCGTAAAGTGGTAACTTCCTTCGAATGTAATAATTACATTTTCCCACTGCCGTAGCTTCCCTCTTTAATTCTAAACGAGGTAACGCAATTTTAACGTTATTTTACGTTCATTACGAACTGATGAAAGAAGAAAATTTGTAATACAATAAATTATGACTGATTTATTGAAAACACTTATGGCCGTTATTGGCAGACCTTCATTTTATGCTACCAGATGTCACTGGTTGAAAAAGTGACGCAGATAAAAGTCGTATTCTTTTGAAAACGTAACTTATCGTATCTGAACCTTAACTTAACTGATCCAATCACGAATTACGTTGCTTTCAAAATAATTAAAAATGAAAATAACATAAACGTAACCTCTCTAACGTTATATAAGTATAATTTAAATTGAAGATTGTTTTCAATTTTCAGGACACTTTCATCACATGATAGAGAAAATCAGGAGCGGAATCGACGCGAAAAGCGCGTTCCTCATCTCATGTAAGAAAGACGACGCGAGCGGGATGCGTTCAGTACTTAACCGTTGCGCTTTCAGGCTTCCACTTCACCTACACGACGATCTTCGGCACGTACTCGGCTTACATTTTTTTAAGAACCGGCCACCTGGCGTCGACTTTCATAGCGCACGCCTTCTGCAACCACATGGGCTTCCCCGATATCCAAGAGCTCGCCGGTTACAAGGGAAAGCAACGGATGCTGGTGATTTCCCTGTTCGTGACGGGCTTCGTTTCGTGGTGCTACCTTTTAAATCCCTTGACTGAACCCACGTGGTATTACAACGACGTGGATTTATAGCAATGATTGCTGACGTCCTGAAATTAGTTCCTGTAACTGTCTACATGCTTTAAGTCCATTGACTTTAGGTTTTTGCATTTTTGAGATATGCATTTTTCACAAGCCTACCTCTGGAATTAATTAATTTATAGCATTTAAGATTTAATAATTTTGGAAGTTCGATGTAAGTGGACAGTTACAAAATTCATCTTTTAAGGGTTTTCGTCAAAAAGAATGGTTGTGAAGCATTTTTTTTTCTTCTTCATCACCATCATCACTTCATTTTATAATAAATTTTCCTCTTAATTTTTTGTGCCACACTTGCATGTGCATTATTATTAGTACATATTAAAAAAAATTAATGTTATTATTCAACGTACGAACTGTAACTGTGTATGTGATTTTAGAGTTAGCAATTTCATTGTCAATTGTGGATGCAAAGTGTCAAGTACTTTGTTTGGTGTTAAGAAAGTTATTTTTCTTAGTAGTCAGTAGAGGTCCCGTTTGGAACATCGAAGCCGTAATTACTAACTCTAAACTTGGTCGAAATTTAAGAAACTTTGTAATCTAGTCTTACCCGATGTCAAAGTCTGTTTAACTATTGATTGTTTAACGTTCATAAATGAAAATCGATTTATCTTGTTACGTACATGTCAGGATTGTGTCACTTTACGAAGGAGACTTCTTGCTCAACGACGACTTTTAAATACAGTATATTTTAAGCACCCCCTTGTTTCCATTTACCCAAGACCAAACGATTCCTGGGGGCTTTCGGTGAGAAGAAAACAAAATGCTTTCAACTCGATCTGCGCTTTTATTCTCACACCGAAGTAAAACAACTTTTTTTTTATAAAAACAGGAACTTCGTTTCTTTTTACAACAACAAAATTAAACAAAAGCAAACGAGGGGGGTCACCTTAAAATAAATACATCTCACGATCACCTACACTCATCTGGAGTTAAAAAAATAAACCCGAAGGGAAATGTACCACACACATCTTAATCAATTAATTAAATATTAATAATAATAATGAAATGGGGGCACCCTATTATATTCATACTTGTAGTAAACGAGCACCAATTCACGACGGCTTACAAAACACAAATACGGAGAGAGCTTTTCACAGACCTTATTTTTCCGGCAGGCAACTAATAACACGGTTTTATTAATTAATTAGAATTGGAAGATCGCTCGTTATCTTGCAGCTGATTCAGAAAGGCGACGTTGGTGGACTTGATTCGAGCTGCAGCTGCCGCTAGAGAGGGCGAAGGAGACATGCAGGGGGTCGAGCACAAACTGTTGCTTAAATCGCACTGGTCTAACAGCCGCAGGAGTTCCTCGGGGGTAGGCCCCCCATTGGTTTTTTCAGCTGCAACAACAAAACATAACCGACGATTACTTTGTAATTGGCTGTACTTGGCTGTCGAGTAAATATATAATATACAATACAATACAACTAACCCCCCTTGAATACTTTCATGCAAATTTTTACCCGCATCGGTCTTGTACGTCAAATCCAGCGCCGTCGTCAGGTCCCACATTTGAATCGAGCCGTTCGAGTGCCCCGTGAAGATGAACCTGCGAGGCCTGGATCCCATGCGGCTCGATCCCTCGCATTCGTGAACGCAGAAGGCACTGACGGTGCTTCCATCGACCGCTTTAATCACGCAGACTCTAGAACGGTAGTAAAATAGAGGCTATGTCGATAAAGCGAGGGGGACATACCGTTTTCCATTGCTTGCCAACCTAACAAACAACTGATCCGTGTCGGGCACAACTTTCTGTATGAAAACCTGCTCGTCGTCTTGTTCCCCGAAGGGCCCGCAGTCATTCGCAGCCGCATGGCTTATGCAAGGCTCGACCGCCTCTAAAGAGACGATCTTGAAAGAGGCCTCGGGGGTTGAACCCGGCTGGGTGGAGATCATGCCTCGGAATCGAGTGACGCGCCAGCTGCGCACGTGATTGTACTCACAACAGACGGACACCAGGTACTTCTCCGAAAGGGTCACCTAAAAACGAACCGGTTAGCACCTTCGATTGTGCATCGCATCACTTACCTTCGTCACAGGGCTTTGGTGGACGGTGAAAGTTTGGAAGAGCTGCGGTCCGTGCCCCACGGTTTCGGGGTGTTGCACAATCACCCGCACCGAGCCCGACTTAGTCCCGTAGGCTATCTCAATCCAGTTGCCGCAGAGATCTGCCGACGTTAATTAATCAGTTAATTACGTTTCAAGCCAAGGCCCAGGATACGATTAAGCGCAAGAGTGAAAAAAAAGTTGGCAATATGAAGGACGAAGAGCACACTGTAAGTAATTACCCAGTAACGTCAGTGTCAAAAAAAGACGCCATGCTGTTTGATACCTACATGGAAATCAGTGGTTGTCAAACAAAATGGCAAATGTGACAGATATACTCGAGTGACGCTCCTGTGTAGATTCTTATACTGTGACGACAGGTCCTTTATATTTTTTTTGAGTATTACTAACTATAGTACGGTTGGTAATGTGGTGTCCTTGTGTTGGCATACCAGCAAAAACCAATCAAAATCAAATGCTCTGTGCACAAAACATCTCACCACAAACAAAAAAACTAAACGTAACGAGTATAATAAGGATGTCTCGAGTCTCCAGTATGTACAGAACTAAATGTAATTAATCAAAGAGTGTAAGCGTCAAACTGTGCCATACCTTCCCGGCCCCTCTCCGACGCTGGCATGAAACACAAGGCTTTTGATTTTATGGAGAATACGAAGCGAACTAGGAACAAATAAATCTAAGTGCTTCCGCCAAAAATATCTTTCGTTTTCTTTTCTTGTTTAATTGGAACCTTTTGCTGTTGGATTTTACTACAGCAGGACCTTAACTCGGACTACTTCGCCCGTTTCTGTTTCTGATTCATTTATAATCCATTCCTTATCTATTTATTATCGTAGTATGCCGTGAGAATCTATAGACTCTCACATATACATTAGACTCTCACGTCTAGTGAGAATGTGGTACTCTTCTATGTGACCAAATTTGACAGCGAATGTCATCGTCATGTTGATTTAGATTTTAAGGTTACTACGAATTAGGCAATGTTACAATATTTTCTTTTCGTCACGAGGTGTACTCACGGGCAAATTTACATACATAAAATTGAGAATTGACAACATCGCTTAACCACTCATATACGTCAAGTTTTGACGTATATTATACGGATATCAAATTAAATTTGTCTAATTTAACATGATAGCCAACATAGCAGCTTAAAATCACGACCTACCGCGACAGCAAATAGATAAGGAATAGATAATAACTAACATCACAAATAAAACAGCTTTACAGATGGCCAATGTCATAATTCAGTACACACACACACACACACACTGTTCGTAGTGCAGTTCTGACTAGTTTGCAACCGTTTGAAATATGCACCAATGAGTGTTTTGCATTTGACGCAACTGACAAATTGATGATTACTTCGATAGGCGACTCGTTCTGACGGTTCCAAACTAGTTACAAACTGCACTACGAACAGACCTACATATAAGGTGTGTTTGTTATCCTGCATTGGTGTACACTACTGCACACTTTTTTTTCGAAATATGCTTTAATGAAGCCTAAATTCTTTGATAATGTGTCAATACGAGTCATACACATGTATAATGACATACCATACAAACATTTCAGGTTGCATTAAAGCGTATTTTGCGAAAAAGTATGCCTCGGTGTACACCAGTTCAGGATAACAAACTGACCTATAATATACGATATGTGACCAGTGTTGCCAACCGCTTGGAGTGAAATATCGCTACAATGAGAAACAAAAGCCGCCGATTTCGCTGTCAAAACTTAAAAAAAAAATCACCAAATTGTCGCTGCAAATAAATTCAATGAAATTGAAAATCGGCAACCCATTCTACTTACGTAGGGATTGTCTTTTCTAAGACCATCGGGGATCACGATTTAAAACGGGCACCCTACGAGTATGCTCTGTAAATTCTCTCAAAGTGTTTATTAAAATGACCCTTGTGTATGTTTTTAAAACTATTTATTGCAAGAGATTAGGAAAGTAAACGTCATAGAAGGCGGAGCTGAGTCTCGCATCAATTGTACAATCATTTGGAAAGTGAAAATTGATATTCTACAATAATTTATACCCGTACACTAGTTTGGTTAGGCAAGGTTGGCAACACTGGTGCAGTCGTAATAATATACATACACCTAGGTAGAGAAGTCTAGTGTTATAACCCGAGGGTATGATGGTATGATTACATGCCGAGGCCCTTAGGGCCGAGTGATGTAAAGGACCGAGGGTTATAAGACTTCTCTACCGTGGTGTATATACTACTTTTTCCACTACTAGATAATTTTAATTTGAACAAATATTTATTTCAAATTACGAAAGGTTTACAGTTTTCTGTATTACCGATATGACAGTTGATTTAAATTTTTTAATTTGTCACAAACATTACCACTTACAGATATAATTAATTTAATGTTTAATTGTGCAAAATTTCCATCTCGTTTGAAGGAGGCAAAAATTATCCCTATTTTTAAAGGTGGCTCTAAACTCGATATCCAGAACTACAGGCCAATTTCGCTTTTATCATCATTCTCCAAAATTTTTGAAAAAATAATATATATTAGATTATTTGATTTTTTTAGCAAACATAATGTTATAAATAAATGTCAGTATGGCTTCTTGCCTGGAAAATCCTGCGAGCAAGCAATATTTTGTTCCATAACATGTATTTTGGAAAACATTGACAAAGGTAACAAAGTAGCGGGAATTTACTTTGACTTATCGAAAGCATTCGATACTATTAATCATCAAATTTTAATCGATAAACTATACAGTTATGGAATAAGAGGCAATGCATTATTACTTATTAAGTCATACATAACATCTAGAACACAACGAGTATGCGTTAGTAGTGTAATTGACGGTCATACTAGAAGTATGTACTCATCGGAAAATAAAGTTGTTCAAGGCGTACCACAGGGTTCAATACTGGGGCCTTTACTTTTCTTGGTTTATGTCAATGACTTATACCTTCACTTAAATGCGCAGTCGATATACCAATCTGCCGATGACACATCGTGTATTGTTACAAAAAATAATTTCCGTGATCTTTCATCTGCAGCTACCAGAACAATTAATGAAATGGCAGCCTGGTGCGACATAAATTCCTTGGTTTTAAACCGGATGAAAACTAAAATGGTTCTATTCACCAACAAACCCAAACTTGAATCCCTATATGTAAATTTTTGTGGTAAGTCACTCTGCCAACAAAATCTTATAAAATTTCTGGGTGTAAATATTGATAATATTTTTAAATTTGATGACCAAATCAACAATCTTTGTAACCAGTTAAATAAAGCATTTTATATGATATATAATTTAAGAGATGTTGTTAACATCGAGACTCTATTAACAATTTATTATTCCCATGTGCAATCTCATATCTTGTACAGTATTCTGTTCTGGTCTGCAAGTCCTTCGGCAAACAGGGTATTTGTCTGTCAAAAAAGAATAATAAGATGTTTAATGCATGTACCAGCTAAAACGCCATGTAAATATTACTTTCAGAATCTTAAAATACTAACTGTTCCAAGCCTTTATATTTATCGGCTTCTATTATTTCAAAGAAATAATAAATCTATATTCACTAAAAACTCTGATATATCACATAGTATGACAACTCGACATTGCAACAATCTAGCTATCCCGCAGCATAATTCGACACTTTTCGAACGTGGCCCTTATTATCGAGCAATACTAGCATATAATGCACAGCCCCATTACCTGAAAAATATAAATAATAATGTACTATATAAGAAAGAATTAAAGGATTACTTAATACATAACTGTTTTTACAGCTTTAATGAATTTCTAACTAAAGAACAGCGGTGAGGCATATAAATGCGGTTGCGACTCACCACCTTTTATTACTTGTTCATTCTTGTCGCTTTTTATGTTTTAAATGTGTTTTTTTTTGTTGTTGTATTGACTATATATCTATTATGTAAAATTTGTATACTATACATTTACTTGTTGACTCTGTCGTTCTTTCAACTGAGAGAAAATAATGACAATAAACCATTATTATTATTATTATTATTATTATTATTATTATTATTACGTCGATCTTTTTGCCAAATCGTCAATTAAATAAAGTAAGTAAAAATCAAAAGATTTGTACCTGAAAGCGTACGTAACATTGATTATTATTTACCGGTAAATAATAAAATTATTTACCTCAGGTCGAGAAATTGTTTTTCACAGCAACCTAACACATGTCAAAATGACAGGCTATAGTACTAGTAGTGGAAAAATAAAATTATTCATGATTATTTTTACCACTTTACCAATTGTAAGTTATGCTTTTGTTGTTCAATAAAAACGTTAAATTGACAAAGAAAATTATTTTTCAAAGCATGCTTAATTTTTAAAGACGCTCGTTTATGAAAATGGTAAACTTACGGTAGGTATTTTACCTAATAGCTTTATTCTATGATGTACGTCAAAATAATGTTATGGTTAGCAATTATTTATTTCTTAAAAAGCAACAGTTCAATATTTGCTTCCTTTTTCAAAGCTTGCTACAAATAACAGCATTCATTCCATTAATTAACAGAATAAAATAAACAATCATTGATAACAAGAAAACTAAAAGATATAGGTATAGGGAATGCTAATACCAATCGATGTAGAATTTGATTCTGTATCTCATGATATAAAAATATACAGGCTGTTCCATTTACGAAAATTGAGTTTTGGGCAGTTAAACATAATGACTTTCGACACCATATTGTGACCAGCCTATGGATCTTTCAGGGATAATTAGGATATGATTTGAAAGTCTGAACATTATACTTTTAAACGACATGTCATAATAATAATTTTTTAAATAAATTTATAAAGATATCTCAAAATCGGTTACATTTAGGTATAGGGAAGCCTTAACATTTTTTTATTTAAAATAATGTGTAGAGTCAGAATTTGTAATAAAATGTATAGCATTCCATTTAAAATAAGAAATAATAAATTAAAAAACTTGAAACCTCGGTCAGATTTTCCTTTATTGGCTTTAACGTTTTCGGGCCCGGCCGAGTCCGTCATCAGAAGCTAATGGATGAGTGAGTGTAGAGTGAGAGCGCGAGAACATGAGATAAAATAAGAAAGTTAACGGCGACTTCCGGTATAACTGGAAGTGATATAAAAGTGAAAATATTAGTGAAAATATTTTAATATGAAAGATCGCTTTCCCTTAGGGCAGTGTACTAATTTTCAGAATTTTTGTATATTCCCATCCCCGAAAACTTTTAATAGGCCACTCTATTTGGGAGACCCTGTATTTGTTTTTTATTTATAATAAAAATCTTCATAATACAGGTGTATACCATGAGGGCAATAAAAACCCAACCCATTTCACTTGATTATCGGCCGATTTTTAATTATGTAATTTTAAAGAGACTCGTAAGAAGTCGCTACTTTTGGTTCATTTCGCGGCAGCCGTCGCTACAGGCTTAAAAACGTCGCTATTATAGCGATAAATCACTAGAGTTGGCAACACTGTGTTTGATGCCACAATCACGCCACAATATAAGAAACGATAGAGTAGCGTCACTCGCGTATAACTGTCACATTTGCCATTTTGTTTGATACCTACTAATTTGCAAATTACATTACATTTCCATAAGGGTATCAAATAATATGGCGGTTTTTTGACATACGGTTAAGTGTCGCTACTGGGTAATTACTTATACTGTGGTGATGCTCTCAATTAGGAATTAAACTCGATTAGTTAGGAATTGGCTCACCAAAAACGTGGTGGCGCTATCGTTACTATACAGTTCTATATGAGGAGCTTATTTTCAAAACGCAACATGTCCAAAAATTGCAATTTTGAGATATAGATGTCGTTATATAGTGTATAACCATTGGTATAACCTCCTCTACAAGTTGATTATTGAACCTTTTAGACAAACCACAATAAGTCCTATTACATAAAGCGACTAATATTTCTTACATTTTCAAATTTTTTTCAAAATGCATCTTGTCAAAAACTTTTTTCTCATTTTTGTTTAAAGTATCCATTACACATTTACCAAACTATATACATAATGTTCATAAATCAATACCTATTGAAGGAAACATAATTGCTTGAAAATCTCAAGCCATTATTGAAAAATATGTTTTTCCCATTCATCTCGCATAACAATTTTTGGACATGTTGCACTTTGAAAATAAGCTCCTTATATACAGTTTGTATATTCGCATCCTGGCCCCACTATACGAATTTTTCTCTTACTTAAGCGGCATCTGGCCGTAAAAGAGCCAACTGAGCTTCGGAATTAGCAAAAGGTTTGTGACAAATGTTCAGTTTTCGAATTTTGTTAAACACTCAATAGATGTCACTACTGTTTTTTTTTTTTTTTTTTTTAGGAAAAGAATAGTTCAATAAGTTTTGCGAAGATAGTGGAGCTTACAACAAAAATACTGTTAGAAGAGAATTTGTATAAAAAAAACATTATGTATAATACTGAGAAGAGCCCAAGACATTCAATTTTCGTAGGACAATTATAAATTTGTGACCTTAAAGGGCGAATTCAAAATAGAGTCTTGTGATTGGCTGTTACTACGGCAACAATATTTAACAGCCCTTTAAATTTAACGTCTCCGATACAGAATGTTAAAAATTTGTTAGAGGTCCAATGAAAAACGTAAAAGACAGAAACCATGAAAAAGACTACAACAAATGACATGAAAATTGATAACATAAAGAAATCTGAGCTAAGACTAAAATGTAGGTGATAAATAAAAATAAAACAACGTGTCTGAAAACAACAAAATAAAATTAGATCGAACTGTAACCGGTCTTACTTAGAAATATTAAATTGGAAACACCGACATGGGCCAAAAATGTAAAGTTGAGATTAGGTAGGTACAAAAACAGCCCGGAATGAAGACATTAGATTGGGCACTTCATAGAAAACCTACAAGAAAAATTGAAGCTATCATCACATTAAGAAGTTGAACAAGTCCTAAGTCTAAAAATGAAAATTCCTTTTTCCTATCCATTTCTTCATTGTAATCCTTCCTAGCCTAGACTTAAGGTGATGGTCATTTTCAAACCTTTTCTATTAAGATTAACTACAACTAATCAAAAACATTAACAGACCCGATTAAAAACACCAGCAAAATAGAAAACACACCAAGAAGAGTAAAAAGTATGAAAGAAGTGTCACCAGACCGGTTTGGCATACAATGGGCAATGGGAAACCTGCAAGAAAAAGACCGCTAATTCCACCTGAAAATCGATTGGATTATTAAGACTAGGAACTGTGAAACGAAAATTCCTCGAAATATAAACTAGTCATCATTTGATAACAATGCAAAATGGAAGACACAATAAGATGAGTAAGAAGGGTGCGGAATTAAAAGTTGCAACAGAACGATTTGGCAAGGTAATGGAAAAGCTGGAAGGCAATGGAAGAGAAACCCAAAAAATAGTAAGGCCATTTCATCATCTTAAGAAGTTCGACAGTGATAAGTGATACGGCACAAACCTAAAATGAAATATAACAGAGAAGGATACTTTTGTGAAAACTTCTTGTCATTAATAAAACTTGTAAATCCAACATATAGGGAAGTTCATTTAGAAAATGTTCTTAAAGTTCCCTATTATTAGTATGACAATTTATTTTATTCCCCATATGTGTAATGAACTTCCACTTGAAATATAGTAAAACAGGTGAATGGAAGATTGTTACTGCAATAGCTTTGGGAATTTTCAAAATGTACATCTTCTCTTAAAATTGTAATAGTTTACTTTTAGGATTTCCTTAGTTCTACGGTCGGCTCTTGTCCTTAAAGTTTGAGAATTTACGTTCGGATTGGTTTTAAAAATAGTAAAGCAAATGTCATTGGCCATCTGAAAAGATCTATTATTATCTGTGCTTACATTGGGAGCCGTTTTCAAAATTATTAAGATATTTTTGACCTTGATAAACAGTAAAGAACTAAACTCTGTAAAAAGGAAATAACTCAAACTCGAACACCTACATGCAACAACAGTACCAAACCTAGCACGTTACTTTTCTGTTCGTACTTACTCGTCTTGGGCGTGAGGTAGACGGAAATGGCAGTGACCGGGTCGTTGTTGGGGTCCTTGTACAGTTCCGTCACCAAAAGGTCGTTGTCTTTCATCCGCAAGGGAAACTTTTGCATGTCTATAAACGACACACGAGCGTAAATTACCGCTACACAATTCAAGTGACTCACCTATGTAATAAATGCATCCGTTATTGCAGCCCAGGAGCAGGAACGAGCCCGCCGTATCGAAGGATGCGATGGGCATCACGTCTTGGGTCTGCCAATGCTGAGTCATGGCGTGCCACACCCCCAATTTCCCCGAGGGTGAGAGCGCCACCAGCTGACTCCCAATGAAAAATAAATACTCGACTCTCACGTGCAGATTAAAAGTGCCTGCAATATATTCCAGCTTTTAGAAGTCGCCCCCCTTCCCCCACAAATAAATGGACTCACCGACGTTACTTTTAGTTCCATCTTCTGAGATCCCCCACAACCTCACTTGATTCCCGTACGAAATAGCTACCATCTTCGAAGCCTCCCCGGCTCCCCCGGACCCCATCTTGGCGTTTATCGCAATCCGTTCGATGCTGTTCTCGATGTGGGGGCTCGTAAACACTTGCTGCCAACCGCTGGAGTCTTTAAGCCTGAAAACCCCCGGCTGTCACTACTTTCTTTTCCGAAATAACATCTTACCTGTAGCAGACAACGAAGTGGGCGTATGCCACGACGATCCAGTTATGATGGGCCTTGATGATTTGTACTCGGAGGGGGTCGGCCCAACCTGAAGCTGATAAAGGCGTGCGATGTAAAGAGCAAGTTAAAAGCGGGGGGGTTTCTTACTGGCGTTGCCGAAAACTAGGCCGATGTCGTTACGAAATAATTTATTCAAGTCGGCCGATGAGTTCCTAGCATGCCTCAGATCTAGTGACGCGGCTCTCGAATGACTGGGGCCAGCCGGCCCCCTAGCCGACAAGCCTCTAAGGTCTTGGGAGCTACGACTACAACTCGCTGACAGGCCTACTCTCAATTCTAACGATGAGTTTCTTGAATGACCTAAAATCAGATTGTGCGCAAAAGTTTTTAGCCCCCTCGATATTGGGGGGGTTAAAACTTTTCAATCTGATGATGGGTAAAGTCTAATGACTTGTTTCAATAATAAATCAATCACCTCTGTTTTGGACGTACGTTCCGTTAACAATTTGCGACGTATGGGGCACATGTTGGTGTTGTCCATTGCCAGCGGAAACCGAGTTATCACAGTTAGCAGTTCCCGAGCCGTTTGCCACATCGTTACTCGCCGCGCTATTTACAGAAGCATTGATATGGTTTAGAAGCGACGAAACCAGCTGATCGGGCAATCGGATACTCGTTCCGGGTCTGATCGTGTGTACACCCGTCGGCTCTGTTTGTTGCACGTTGTTGCAGACGCAAGGATCTTGCAAAGGAATACCTACTTCAACACACAAACAAGCAAGAAAGACTTGGCCAAGTCCTAAGTAAACGATACGTACTCGGTGGGGGTAAATAGCCGTAAAAGAGGACGTCGCCGCAAGTCGATTGAGTCATCTCCTCGCATAGCACGAGCCTCCTCACCAAGGGGGCGATTCCGTAGTAGTCGGCTTCGTGCCGCAAGGTCTTCAGATCTATGTTCTTCAAGTTGATTTCTCGCGTGCGCAAGTAATTCAGAATCACAGAGAATATCTCGGGGTCCCTGTCGATGAAAATAGCACCTTTTTCGTCGCGCAGGCTCGATATCCTTCCGTTCAGCAAAGACGTGAAGAAAGTGTCCGGAATCCACGTTAGCGTCTGCCGCGACGTGGAGAACCTGTCCGTTAGCAAAAAACTAAAGTTCGAGTTTCCAGAAGAGAAGCGTCTTGCTCATTACCTTTTCCCCCCAACGTTTAAATGAAGGATATCACCTGTGTAATTCTGATGAAAGGCCATTGTGTGCTGTATTTACATTACAAAAGAATCGCCAGAAAAACGTCAACAAAAATTGACAGTTAACGCAACGGTTTGTTCTCGGTCGGTAAAACAGACCGCGATGTTACAGGAATCTGTAATCTGCGGGCTTAAATTCCAAAATCTATCAAATTTTGATGATTTTTAAGAAAAGTAATGCGTAATTTGTAATTTTCTGAGCGTATTTATGTTATTTTACTGACGCACAACGTAGTGTAGTTGGCCAAAACTAGGCGGGGGCAAATAACGGTTAGTAATCTATATTATTAACAGATGCCGCCTTTAATAAACAATTTAAATTTGCGTATATACCGTGAGGTCGAAAAGTGACGAACTAGTTCATACCTACTTGATTTTTTTTGTAAAAATCGCCCCTTTTCGTGTTAGATTTACTTAAAATATGTTTTGTGTTACCTATACGGGGCCCCAGAAAAGTTGAGCTGAAACCTACTTGGACTTTTTATGTATTTCTTTGTCATTTCATTTATTGTATTCTGGGTGAGTTCGCGTTTACGCTCAGATCGATCGGAGTGTTTCTTTTTCTCACTCTTACATGCAGTGAAACGCAGTCGCTCTCCCTCACACTTTTGATCAGACCGCTCGGCGAGCGTCAACGCGAACTCATCCTCCATGCCAAAAGAAATTAGTTGTTTTCGAATTACTAACGTTTAAAACTTGACGGAGAATTCGAGGAATAAATGCATACTTAAAAGGAGAAACAAAATCACTAATGTCGTAATTACCAGATTTCGGACATTTCGGAGCGTTGCCATGGCTACGCAATGTATGGGCACTTTTCATTGGCCCTCGTATTGCGTAACCACGGCAACGCTCCGAAATCTGATTATTACGTTTGACATTGGCCGCGTTCAGGTAACCTGTGGGCTGCAGTGCTTTAATTAAGCGTAAATCTGAACGTAGCGTATGTGACGTCATTATTGTTTTGTAATAAACGAAGAACGACAATCAGAATGAGGTTCGTTGTAACAATGAAGACGGACAACAAGAAAATAATGTTTAATTGTGGTGCGTTCACAACGCATGGCCAGCTTCGACGCCAAATTAAAAAAAAAACACTCGTCATTTTGACGACTAACAGTGCAATTGTTTTCTTTTTTAATTAGAAATTTAACCGAATCTCTAAAAATAAAAAAGTTAGCAATGGCGAACGGTTCAAACGGTTCACGACATACGTATACCTATTGTTTAAAAAAAAATGTAAAAAATTGCTCGACTTGTGCTCGATTTTCGCTCGTGGAACCGTTTTTTGTTGGACTTCGAAGAAGAGGGGGGAGGGTGGCTCATTTCCATTAAAAGGAATAAGGAATAGACGCGAAGCTTAAAGCATCTAGCCAATCCAGAGGTGTTCCTTCGTGTAAAAGGGGAACGACTATTTTTAGGTTAATAGAAAATACCATTCACATTTTGATGTGAGAAGTGAGGTTAGAAAAACGTAACGTCAAAACTTTGACGTGTCAACTGCTTGAACGGTCAAACTTTGAATGAATTATAATTGCATCAGTTTTTGCGAGTTCCCGTTAATAATTGCTTAAAAAAGGAACGGCGTTCTGAAAAAGAAATGGATGCCAAGTGTCAGTTCTCGCAAGTTAAATGTCAACTGCTTAAACTGTCAAACTTTGAATGAATTATAATTGTATCAGTTTTTGCGAGTTCCAGTTAATAATTGCTTAAAAAAGGAGCGGCGTTCTGAAAAAGAAATGGACGCCAAGTGTCAGTTCTCGCAAGTTAAATGTCAACTGCTTAAACTGTCAAACTCGGAAGAAATTATAATTGCATCAGCTTTTGTGAGTTCCAGTTAGTAGCTGCTTAAAACGAACGGCATTCTGAGAACGAGAATTGATGCCAAGTGTCAGTTTCCACCAGTTAAATGTCGAAACTTTGACATGTCAACTATTGAAACTGTCAAACTTGAAATGAATTATAATTATATCACTTTTTGCGAGTTCAGAAGTGCCAATTCAACCTATCAGAATTCACTGTAGTATGTCTCAACAAAAATTGTTACCAAATTTAACAAATGTAAAACTGCCTTTAGTATTGGGTTTTCTTATTATTATTAGGTGCTTTCCGTTTACCACAAATCTCACCTCAGATCAGATAAACGTCATTTCCGCTAGCGTGAACAAGTGAGTTTGAATTGAGATTTCGACCTCCCGCCTTGCCGCTCGAGCATTCCCATTGGTTGCTAGATTGAAATATCCGTTCAAACTTATTTGTTCGTGTTAACGGAAATGACGTATAAATTATCTGAGGTAAGATTTGTGGCAAAAGGAACGCAGCTATTATTATTATTATGAGTTGGTACTTGCCAACTAGTTTAGGGCCGTATCCTCACGAGGGTTGCGTTCAGAAACTATAACTGCGAGTGTGCGTTCGCATTTTTCTCGCTTACTTCAGTTTCTGAATACATCCTAACTACACGCTACTTTTATCAGTCTGGCCACACTCAATACGTGAAATACACTAGAGACTGCGGCGCGAAATTCAAACTATCCTCAGTTAATTAATTCATTTACAAAATTAGAATTAGAATTTTTACCTACTCTTGTACCTGGAGTATCATCAACTATGTTTCAAGTTTGTAACAAACCACACGCAATTAGAAATAAATATTTGTGGCGAAGACAATCAATTAAAACTATGTTTTCCAACGGTAAGTAGAAATAAGATGTCAATATAGCATCTAAGTACATGATGGAACGCGAAAGAGGATTTTGCGGCGCTTTATTTTTTACAAAAAGCTCGAGAATAGAATGTAGGGTATTTGAACGAGGTCCTTTAATAACCACAAAGAACTATTCGGAATAGAACCGTAAGTTTTTCCCCGCAATTAATAGCTTAAATTACACGTACTGAAGCGAATATCCCCGACAAATTGGACGGATTACTTTTCTTTGAGGATTTCCCGAATGCGACGACGACGACAAAATATCGAAACGGTTAAAAATATTTTCGCGTCCGAAGTTTAGCGTTTCTTTCAAACTCGCTTCGGGGGGGAGGGGGGGACTATTATTTCGTATACATTTCGACGATTTTAAAAACTGGGCGCAGTAATTATAATTCGCTTTGTAATGAAAACACGTATTTCGAACGTCATTGTTATATATTCATTAAGCTTTTCGCTGCCTGCCTACTTCTTTCTCGGCCGGCCTTTTCATTCGCAATTTCCGTTTTCGGCTCTTATCAAACGGTTAATAACAAGAAAAGAATAATCAGGCTTTTTATTGCATTCAATGGGGGATAATGGATACCTATATATTTTTTTTTAATTCGAAAAAGTCGATTTTTGTGCTGTACCTACAATGCTTCTATTGCACAATTTACATAAAGTATTTTGTATGAAACACAGAAGAGAGGACCCCCCCCCCCAAACGATCCTTTCATTATCAATTATTCGTGTCACGTAATAATCCGATCCTCTCGAAAACCAATTAGCACCGGCCATAAAATATGTTTGCTTAACGCTGCGTCCCCTTTCATTTATCATTATCAGAATTTCTCTTACGCGTGCCTTTACTATTATATATTGACGGCCACACTAACAACCCATATGTTACATAGATTCGCGTAAAAAACATCAATACTTCGTCATTTGCAAATATTTGTTACTTGTACATATATAGATTTAATTTGATGGCGTTCCTATTAAGTAGTCGTTCTCTTATAAACAAAAATCCTCGAGAAATCATTTCCGTAATGGCCCGTATTCTCTTCGTATGATCCACTTCGTAACGTGTTCATTTCACTCTCTCTTACGCATTCAATTGACGTAAAGCTATCTCATTTCTTGTTTATTTTAATCGCGACTTTAGTTAAACGCGACTTTCATCGCAAGATGAGAATACGGGCCGTTAGGTTATCGCAAAACAAAACTAGTCACGTCAATTTATTTTTGCAAAAATATATACCGGGTGACTCTTAATGATTGAAAAGAATTTGAATTTGCCGCCACAGTATCAAGTGCGTTCAATCAGAGTTCATCAGAGTTGATGACAACAACCATTTTAGGATTTAACCGAAATGAAATTCTGAAATTGCTTGGCGTTTTTCTAACCTCCCTCCTGAGATCTGTCTGACATCCATTATTTGACTTATTTGACAGATCCAATGAAGATTAATATAAGTACGAGTTTGACACAATCGCGATTGTGTTGCGCGGCAAACAGGAAACTTCGTAAAACAATTGCCAAGTCTCAACGTCCCAACGCAGCGGCAAAATTTGACATTTAACTGACGGACACTTGACATCAATTTTTTTTTCAGAACGCCGTTCGTTTTAAGCAACTACTAACTGGAACTCCCAAAAACTGATGCAATTATAATTCATTCCGAGTTTGACAGTTTAAGCAGTTGACATTTAACTTGCGAGAACTTGGCATCAATTTTTTTCTTTCGGAACGCCGTTCCTTTTTTAAGCAATTAATAACCGGAACGCGCAGCAAAAACTGATGTAATTCTAATTTTGTAAATTGGATAATTTGAATTTCGCGCCGAAGAGTCTAGTGTATCTCACGTATTGAGTGTGGCCAGACTGATGATGATGAAAATAGCATATAGTTAGGATGCATTCAGAAACTGCACGCTCGCAGTTATAGTTTCTGAACGCAACCCTCGCGTGGGTACGGCCCTAAACTAGCTGGCAGGTTCCAAGCTCATAACACCACGTGGTCGAAAATAAAATGATTCAGAATAGGCCGTGATTCGTCTCTGAAATGGCTTTCAACAATGAACTGTAACAGATTTCAGTTAGAAAATGTTATAGTGTAAAACGGCAATTAGAAATAGAATATAGTTAGAATCCATTCAGAAACTGAGGTAAGCACACTCGCAGTTATAGTTTCTGAACGCAATCCTCGTGTGGGTACGGCCATATTTAACCTAGCCGGCAGGTTCCAACTTGTAATACCACGCGATCGAATATAAAATGATTCATAATAGGCCGTGATTCGTCTTTTAACAACGAACTTGTATGTTTTCTGCTCCAACTCGAACATCTTGAAACAATTATAGTCCCAGTCAAACTGTTAAAAAAATAGAATATATTTAGGATGCATTCAGAAACCAAAATAAGCACGCTCGCAGTTAGGTATAGTTTCTGAACGCAACCCTTGTATGGGTACGGTCCTAAACCAGTTGGCAGGTTCCAACTCATAATACCGCGCGATCGAAAACAAAATGATTCAGAATAGAATTAAATGATTTTAATAAAAAGTTGTAATTTGTGAGTGAAAGGAAAAATTAATTCAAACAAATAGATGCTGAAGAATTGAATAGACAAGGAAAAACTAACTGAAACGAACATTAACGAAATGTACAATTGGACGTTCTTCGTTCGAGTCTTCTTTAGTTCCTTATAAATAGTTCAATCTTTGGCGAAAACAAATTTTAAGTGGCGCCATCAATACAAATAACTTTTAATCAATTAATCATTCCTATTAAATGTGCTTTTAATTAAAAAAAAAAAAAAATGTGAATACTGGGACTAGTGGGACTATCAGTGGCTCCATCTGTATTTCAAAAGTTGAAAATGAATGATGTTTCTCGAGGAGTTTGTTTCATTTCTGCGCCAGTTGAAAAGTCAATTTAAGGTTTGACGAATAATTCTGAATTAAGTAATGGAATTTTGAAAGAGGAAAAAACATTTGGTAAATAATTGTGAAAACAACTTGGCGCAAGAAAATTTTAAGTGGCGCCATCTATGCAAATAACATTTAATCAATTAATTATTCCACTTATATGTTTTTAATTAAAAAAATTATAGGAATAGTGGAACTAAGACTTGCGACGAAATATTCTTAGTGGCTCCATCTGTATTTCAAAAGGTGAAAATGAATGACGTTTTACGGGGAATTTGCGAAATGTTGGGGGGCAAGTTGGAAATTCAATTTGAGTGGCGTCGTTTTTGTAAAATAATTTTAAATTAAATAATGCGATTAAATAAATTAGAAAAAAATTGGAAAATAATTGTGGAAATAAAATAACGGTCTTTGGCGCAAGCAAATTTTAAGTGGCGCCATCTATTCAAATAACTTTTAATCAATTAAATGCTTTTTAATTAAAAAAAATATATAGTAATTAGCACTTACGAAATTTTAATCAATTATATATTCCGATTAAGGCCCGGCTTTACAATCGTCGGATAAGCATTATTCTTAGAATAATGTGACGTAGATGTGGAGGAACATTGAGGGATATCCGGCGAACAGTTATTCCGTCCCTATACCACGATTGTAAAACTGAAACTTATTTCCACGTCCGGTCCTCTTTCGTCGAATTATCTACAGTTCGTTCTTAAATTGAAGATGTTTCTTTTCAACTCAAAATAAGAATTTTACAAAGACGAAATGAAACCGCCTATTCTTTTTCGTTTTAACTTTTAATTACATTTAAAAATAACGCCTTTATTGAGTCTGTTAAATTTGGAATCTAAAAGTGAAGTCTATGTAATAGCTATAGTCGAGAAAGATGTGAAGGAAGTAATTTTCTTTAACATTCTCATTTGTACCCAACCCAGTTCTGTAGGTAGTCATTATACAGTATTAGTAGTATTTCTTTAATAAGTACACATTCAATCTGGAATAGTCAACATAAAATACAATAACAAGTACCTAGACAAACTTATCTCTTTTTTTAAAGCCTCATTAGCCTTGTGACCTTAGGTCTGTCGGCGGTGGTTCTTTTTTTTTTCTTTCTTTTTTTAAGAAATCGTTCGAAGACGTCCGTCTGAAAGGGCTGCAAAGACGAAAAGAGAAGAGTGCGTGTGGGGTAACGGAACGAAATCGCTAAATACGTCCTACTCGTTAAAACATCGTCATATAAACAGAGCAAGCGCCAATTTTAAACCACTTCTGCGCTACCTGTTGAACTGCACAAATTAGCACGACGGTGACGACCGTACCCTGTTGCTGCCTCATTCATTTTAATTTATTGTCATCGACGTCGTTAATTTCAGCCCGCATTTAAATCTACCACCCAAGTCTTAAAGTGTTAAATTCAGTGCCTGCATCTAGAGAAAAAAGGGCCAGACCGTACTTAGATCGAAAAGGTAAGCAAAATTAAAAATAATGAACTTTCATGATTAGTAAATTAATATAGTTTATTGGGGGTGTGTTAAATTTAGCGACAATTTAAACGTACCTTTCGAAGCTTTTGAACTGGTCCGGTATAATAATTTAATTGTTTAAAAAAAAAGGTCTAAGTTACGGAACGTTTCGAATTATTTGAACCTTTTAAAATACTCAACGTGCTTTGACGATCATAGAACCTCAATAATTTTAACGGTTTCATGGAAGCAAGATAAATTTCCTGTACAGTTTAAACAATAGTCACCGATTAAACTGCACAGTAAATTTAACTTGCTTTCATGTAACTGGGCCTAAGAGCTTTAAAAAATTGTGACTGTTGGCTTCGTTTTAAAGATTAATTGGCTTCATAAAATATTAAAATATTTTTACAATTTAAATTTTTATATTAATTAAATTTTTTGAAAGAAAAAACGAAACGAAACATAAAAGACCATTTGATTGAAGGAAAAAGTAAAAATATGCCGGGGGTCAATTCCTTAGCTTTTCTTTCCTTTCTCTTTAGAAAAGAATTTAATAAAATAGGCTGTCTTTACGAAGCTGAAATTTTTATAATTTAATTTCGACTAAAAAACTTATTTTTGAAAATGAACACGACGAAAACAAAAGGCGGTTGTTTAAATGTTTAATACGTTTGCCTTTTTAATTAATTTAATTTTTAGAAAAACCTGAAAATTCATTTGATTAATAAAAAAGTACACGTTAATAAAGTAGAGCGCACGCACAACAAAAGAAACGAAACAAACGACGGTGAAAGTGTCGATCGTCTATTGTTTTTGTAATTTATTCATGTTGCTAATTAATTTTCTTCAAGGTGATTTTTTTCCGTGACCACATAGGACGAGTAACTTATGTTAGTTTGACCCTCTCCTGTTATTCTTAACTCGTTGGGTCAAACTGAAAAAAATGGCATTATTTTGTTACGCTTTTATATCAAAAAGTCAAACAATGGATTTTAAATGATTATTTAAAAGTATCCACAATCTAGACGTCGACGTCCAGGAAAAAAAAGCATTACTTTTGCTGTGCTTTTGTGTGACGGTAAATTAAAAATATTCTTACGGCGTTTTCGATTGATCGCACTAGTGCACACTCAGAGTTATTGAATGAAAAGGGAAAAGGGAAAACTGCCGTCGAACGCAACATCATTTGAAGAGCCTAAAAAAGAGCACTTTTTGCAATCATTGCCAACCATGGTGTCCGTTTAAAAAAAAACCGGCGTTCATGTGGTAACTCAAAAATAGGGCTTCAGTGGGACTGTTAATTAAGAACATAATTCCCTACAACATTATCTTTACACCTTTTAACTAAAATCAAAAATAACTGAGCTGCACGCGTTTAACGAAATTATAGAAAAATTTCAAAATATCTAGCCAGCCGTGCACTTAAAAGAAAAACAATGGCTGCTCCTAAACTACAAATCTTTCTTCATTTAACCGCTCTTTTAGCTAAACATCGAAAAAAACTCACCCTGTATAAACATATACAGGATGTCCCGTGGCTTAATGTCATTGTCCCACTCGCGTGACAGGCGATTCGATCTAAGAAAGAAACTGTAACGAAGTTTCGGTCTAAAGCAATCCGTTTCTTCAAAAATACGGAGAGATTAATTTTTCACAATTTTTAAACTATAGAAACCTGAAAATTATTTTTTTTTAACTGACGTTAAAAGGTCGCCTGGAATTTATCTTTATCTGTTCAAAAATTTCGACAAACAAATCAAAGCGCCCCTAAAAATATTACATATTCTACTTTGACATTTTTCATTTAAATTTTTCTCGATTTTAGAAAATGTCGGCAATTCATTTATTTATTTATTTAAATAAATAAAATTACTGCGACGAAAACTTTTTTTTAATTAATTTTATAAAACTTTATTGCCTATTAGGGATCGCGCTTAGAATTTCAATGCGATTTTTAACAATTATTAAAATTACGTTCTTGAATAAATTAATTTCAAATCGCCCGCGGATATGGACGAAACAAGTCAAATAATAAACGTCGAAAATTAAATAAGAAATAAAAGTGATACGTTGCTAAAGGGCAGCCACACCTTCATCAAAGCGAACTAGAATAACGGGGGCCATTTTGAACGTCTTTTGAGATGAAGTGGAGTCACGGGACAGCCTGTTTATTATTACAGTGTGCCAATTTTATTTTAAAACGTGACGCCTTAAAAATTGAGAATAGGCAACCCGTTCTACTTCCATGCTTTTAGTACGTTACGAGAACGCGAAGTTATTTCCCAATCGATTGATGGGTTGCCTATACTAAAGTCTTCAGGGGGGCTACGTTTAAAATGGGCGGCAGCCTGTATATAATCGAGATCGAGACATGCGAATTTATTGTTGTCCTTCAAAGAAAAAAAAAACGATTTAATTTAAATTGATTTTGAATTGTCAGAAAAATTTTCAAGATCTGACTGGAACCGATTTTTAACAATTATTAAAATTAGCTTCTTGAATAAATTAATTTCAAATCGCCCGCGGAGATGGACGAAACATGTCGAAAATTCGCTAAAAATAATAAACGTCCAAAATTAAATAAAAAATAAAAATGACACGCTGCTAAAGGGCAGCCACACCTCCTTTAAAGCGAACTAGAATAACGGGGGCCATTTTCGACGTCTTTCGGTCCTTCGAGCCGGATATCAAGTGTGAAATTAATCGTCCCGTCGGCATAGGGTTGTGCAACATTCGAGGTGAAGTGGAGTCACGGGACAGCCTGTATATTACAGGGTGCTAATTTTATATCGTGACGCCTTAAAAATTGAGAATAGGCAACCCGTTCTACTTCCATGCTTTTAGTACGTTACGAGAACGCGAAGTTATTTCCCAATCGATTGATGGGTTGCCTATACTAAAGTCTTCAGGGGGGCCACGTTTAAAATGGGCGGCAGCCTGTATATAATCGAGATCGAGACATGCGAATTTATTGTTGTCCTTCAAAGAAAAAAAAAAAACCATTTAATTTAAATTGATTTCGAATCTTGAAAATTCAAGATCTGACTGGAACCGATTTTTAACAATTATTAAAATTACCTTCTTGAATAAATTAATTTCAAATCGCCCGCGGAGATGGACGAAACATGTCGAAAATTCGCTAAAAATAATAAACGTCCAAAGTTAAATAAAAAATAAAAATGACACGCTGCTAAAGGGCAGCCCCACCTCCTTTAAAGCGAACTAGAATAACGGGGGCCACTTTCGGTCCTTCGAGCCGGATATCAAGTGTAAAATTAATCGTCGCGTCAGCATAGGGTTGTGCAACATTCGAGGTAAAGTGGAGTCACGGGACAGCCTGTATATTACAAGGTGCTAATTTTTATATCGTGACGCCTTAAAAATCGAGACTCGGCAACCCATTCTACTTCCGTGCTTTCATTACGTTACCTACGAAAACGCGAAGTTATTTCCGGTTTGATTGATGGGTTGCCTATACTGATGTCTTCAAGGGGGGCACGTTTAAAATGGGCGGCATCCTTTATACATATAATCAAGACACACGAATTGTTATACTTCAAAAAATTAAAAAAAAAAACGATTTAATTCAAATTGATTTTTATTTGTCAGATAAATTATCTGATTAACCTGATTGGAACTGACAGTGAGGCGTAAGTCGGACCCTTGAGGTTCTTCACGGCTGCAAAGGAGCTTTTATTAATAACTTTGTTTTGAGTAAAGCTTAAAAAATCTAGAAATTTAAAAATATGTTGCAAGTCGATTTGATTGCTCTGGACAGCTGATTCGGCCTTATTTTAGGTCTCATCAGCAGAGCTATAGCTCAAATGTTTAGGTCAAAAAAGGCCGCGAGATGTCGCGACCTGACCTATTCTTACAAAATTTAAATTCTAACTAATCTCATGTTCAGGGCAAATAAAATTTTATTTTTGTCGATGGACCCTTTCAAGACGAACTACAAAAATCCTAGTAAGTACCTCCTTTTAAAACCCCCTAGAAATATCAATAATACGAAAATGTTGCCCCCTTTTAAATGCGTCTTTCTTTCAGTTATGAGTAAAGCACGGATTTTTAGGTCGGGCGTACGCCTTCTGGACTGATGACCTAAAAATACACTTAAATCCGTGCTTTAGTTATGAGAAATTAGAAAAAAATGTTAAAAATTTTAACATATTAGCTGTCTGAACAAAATTCGATGTCATTTTCGAAAAACCAATTGTCCTTGAATTAATGAGTTATGTAATTTAAATTGATTTTGATTCAAGTCAGCAGAGGATTAACTTAAGACAGTTTTAAAGAGTTCTATAATTCAAATACAACTAAGCATTTATTATTCAAGAAATAGGTAATGTTTGTAATATTTTTTTCAATTCTTGCGTTACTTTGAGCGCAATGACCGATCGCTCTTTTGAAAATCTTTTGTTCGAGTTGTTTCATGGACTATTAATTCTAATAATAAATTAATTAATTGAGATGGGCACCACTTCGGGTTTGATTATTCTGCGATACTCTCTCTCTGTCTGTAGGCCGAATGCGTATTTATTAAAATTTAATTTGAGTTCGTCTGGTGCGATGTAGATTAACAAGCGAGATTATGTAGTACGCAAAATTAAACTGTAGATAAATAATTCACACGCAAGCGTTTTATCTGCGCCGAGTTACGAGGGGGCAAAATGCCAAATTAATAAAATCACATAAGCGTCTTAAAATGAGTTTCCTGGCGGGTCGAAAGTAACCAAACAATATCTTACATACGTTTTTAAATAATAGGAGCAGTAAATAATGCAACGGAAAAGTGAAGTTTGCGCTTATTTAGGTTCACGTTTTTAACGATTGAGAATATTTTGAATTTACCGCCACACAAAAACATTTCCGATTCCTGTAGTCTTTTTTGACATTGACGTCTGGATTAGGACTATTTTTAAATAACCATTTAAAATCCATTGTTTGAATTTTTGATATAAAAGAGAAGCGAAAATAATTTTTTTCAGTTTGACCCAACGAGTGAAGAATAATAGGAGAGGGTCATACTAACATAAGTTTCTCGTCCAATGTGGTCACTAAACTAAAATCATAGGCGAACACAAGCGTTTTACAAGATTCAGGACACTTTTCATTTATTAACTTTTAGTCATTTGTTTTAGTATTTCTTATCAGAAATCATCTTTCTCATTTTTCATCACTTTTTGAAATCGCTTCTTATGAAAGGATCGAAAACCAACAGGACTTGTTGCAAAAGAATAATTCCGCATTACAGGGTGTTTCTGAAGTCATTTATTGAAATTGCAAATAAGACGCAAGGAATGAAGCAAATATTAAATAGTAATTATCATAAGAACCGTTTACATGCGATCGCTTTTCTTTAAACGAAATCACGTGTATCACTGCGCTTTTGAAGTGTGACAATTACGGGGGCCGGGGGGTTAATTCGAGCAAATTTAATTTTTTTGCGAACGAAAATGTCAAAGTAAAAATTTTTTACGTTAACCCCGCGATGACACACATCGATTCAGGCTAGAATTCGAAATATACAGGGTGATCAATTTAAAAGTGCGTAACTTTGGTTCTTATCTCGCGATAAACGCGATGTTCGAGTGTTTCTTTGCCGATGGTATTATAACCTGTGAGAAAATGTTTAGTATTTGTATGTACAACATTTTTGTGACACCAAGTATAATAGATCAAAGTAGTAACCCCTTAATAACTCGTAAACCGCTCGCGTTAGACCCACCGTGCGACGTATCATTTCACGCTAGAATTCGTCGTAGAATCCAAAAACGCAATAATATACTGGGCGTTTCGCTATAAAAAAAAAACGTATCTTTGCTTGTTAACGTAACTTCAGTATAAATGCGATTGTTTTCGTCTAATAGATGCACAAAACTTCTAACGCTTACGCTTACTGCGCCACTGGACATCGAAAAATTCCAAAACTAACCTAAAAGTCATTCATTTTTTAAGTGAAGTCTCTAAGCAAACACATAAGCTCGTCCAGCACTCAGATACAAACACAAAATCCGGCAATTATTTTTGATTTACGGATGTCAACAAACCACCACGTTAGAAGAAAGTGGCCTACCGCAAAGTGGTAACTTCCGTCAAATGTAATTTGCATTCTCCCATGCCCGGATCTTCCCCCCTTGGTTTGGCAGCGCTCGGTACGTGAAATCAGTATTGCTAACTCATCAAGTTTCAAACTTCGTATTTTTTTTAGAGAGAAAAATCGCATTTCGTCGTTAAAAATGGTATCATCCCGATTTGACGTTTAATAATAATATCGTGCGTTCAAAAACTCCCACGTTTGGAGTTGGTGTTGGTTCGGAAAACGTATATCGTTGCTGTAGTTATAACCAACTGATCTCACATAATTTATTTGACGTTTTAATACAAGTAACGACGTACCGCGTCTCAAGTCATGGCCAGCTCTAAACGTGGGAGTTTTTGAACGCACGATACTAATAAATGAGAATGTTTGTGGACTGCTTTTAAGTTTGAAATTCGCGCTCAAATTTTCCGTCCGTTTTTGATTTTTTTTTGCGATCGTCCTCAAACATTCCTGCGACTTTTTGAAATTTTCTTTCAGAGCATTTCATTAATTAACTCCCCCCGCCCCCCTACTAGTCTTGACTATTTTCAAGTCTATGAATTATTGCACCCGTTGTTATTTGGGAGAAAGTCTCACAGTAGTTGCAAGGTAATCATTTTTTTTCGCTTTTGTTTATATTTTCTGAACTAACTGTTAAATAGTCATATTCATACGAATACGATTATTACAGTACGGTTGGCAACATTGTGTGAAACACGGCGGCGCCAAATTCAAACGATTCTCAACTATCAAAAATCATTGTGCAAATAATTAACAGAGAAGACGTAGGCACATCGCGTTGCGTATTCTATTTTATATAAGTTTAGAATTCGAATTTAAAAGCACTGACGTTCTCGCGTGTTAAAATCAAGGACGCGAGAGAGAGACTAGGGGGGCGTTCGAAACTTAAAGTCACTCACAAAGAGAGTCCGAAATTTAGAAAGTTAGTTGCGATGAAGTTATTAAGCGCCGGCGCCGCGAATATTCCAGATTGTCCCTATTTCATTCATCTTATTGTTTTGACGTGTATTCTGTCAAATAACAAACAATAAGCAGTAACTTTCAAGTTTGGTTTCTTTGTCGGTTACGTTTAGCCAACGAGTTTTGTTTCTTTTTCTGTGTCGAGTTTCTGAATCAATTTTCTTTCTGATGTTTTCTGTCCTACATTTCTTAACTTAAGTGTTTCGAAAACAATAAATTTAAAAATAATCGTTCACAGAGCTTGACTGTTCGCTAATAAATTGTGTGCTCTCGCGTTTTAAAATAAATTGTATAAATTTTGGGCTCACGTCTGCTTCTAATTCGTCGAGAATTGCCGTGGCGCTACTAGATGGAGCTGTGTTACAAACAGGTCGCTCTGCTTTATTGGTGGCCTATCCGCTAGGATATCGCATCACAAAATTAATTAATTCATTATTAATTTAATTAAGATTAATAATAACTGATTTAAATTAGTTGAATTAGTACCTGTACCTTTCTTGATGTTAACCACAACAACCAGTAACCAAGAAAATAGTTTAATATTGTGTACCCTATCGATATGTGCATACACTATTCATTAATTAAAAGTACTACCTATAAATATCCTGCTTTATCGCGAACGTTTCGAGAACTATGTTAACCATTACTTGCTACATTATACATGTACATGAAATCAAGGCAGGTATTAGCAGGTCAACACCAATATAATCATCTCAGATCGCTCGACGGCCTCAAGAGTGACAGCTTAAAGTACGTAAATTCTTTCGCCCAAGATTAGATAATCTGCTTATTGTTGAACTTGAATCGTTGATGGGCTTTATTAAACGCGGAGATTTTTGATGTTTACTCGGACACAGATTAATTCGTCCTTGTTTACATGACTAGATACATCTGTAAACTAAACTAACAAATAATTTACTGCAGTTCCTTCTTTGAATTCTTATTCTGCATTCTTATGAATGTGCGCATTGGTACCTAATCCAATCGATCATTGTTGTACATCTCAAGCATCGCCCAAGTCAATCTGCAACGTCTGAGAATTAATTACGTTTCAATTAATTAATTAATTAAGTTGTGACAGCGCTTCGAGTGTGCAACCTAATTATTTATTGTTTTTGCCAAACGAACGTTAACCTACTTAATCATTCCAGGGGAAGCAAAGTTCGAGTGATCGTGATTCCAAATGATTTTAATCAATTTTTACATAAGTTGGGCATACCGAAAAAAAAATAGAATTATCTACCCTGCAGACTTTTTAAATTTTTTCAAAATAATGATCAGTGTTACAAACTCAAACTTGGGGGATTTCCCCCTAAATTTAGGGGATTTTAAGCGTCGAAGGGGAAACGTAATGGAAGATTTTTTTAATTAATGAAAGCAATGACGAAAGTAACACAACAATATTTTCTAATTTGGTCCTTACTGACCGCTTTATGAACTGCCTCATTAAAGCATTCGAAATTTTATTTTGTTAAGTTGGCGACAACATGTGCAGGGCTGTGTTCGAGAACAACACCCTCGGGTGCAATTTGGACGTGTACCGTATCTTTCTCACGCATGACTTTTAGCATATTTTACATCTCGCTCATCCCTTTCAAGACGTCTCGTGTTTACACTGACGCACTTTTCACAACCTACTTTTAAGTAGAGCGTGAAAAGTGCGATCGTAGTCATGGAAATCATGTAAACACAAGACGTCTTAAAATATATGAGTGAGATGCAAAATCAGTTAAAAATCGTGAGTGAGAAAGATGTGATACACGCCTAACGTGTTCTCGAACACAGCCCACCTACTTTCGTTGACAATTCAAATAACCTCCAAATTGACGTTTGCTTAAAATAACCTATAATTTGTTGACATCTCAAATTATAAACAGTGTTGCCAATTCACTCTAAGCCGATTACCCTTTTCAAGTTAAAAAAAAAACCGCTCTTACCCACATGGAGTAATGAAATTACTCACATATTTACTCGCACTCTCAAAACAGAAAATAAATAGTACAAAATTTATTTTATTACTAATAATAATAATAACTTACGTTACACACTTGGACGTAGCATGACAGATTTTTTAGGTTAAAATCACCTGTGTTTAGAACTATAGGCGGCAGTCGGCAACAGTACTGCTAACCGACCAAGCGGCAAACGTCCAGTTGTGAAAAATGTCGGTAGATGTCTCTGAATTTCGGTAGATTTTACAGTCACTAAATAAATACAGTACCGCAATCCATATGCTTAATGTGTAAGATAAAGAAACCACGTTTTGCAACAAAATGGCCGACTTTGCACTTTCGTCAACTTCAGTGACCACTTTCGTCAATTCAGTGACCACTTTGGTTGACTTCAGTGACCACATTGGTCAACTCCAGTGACCACATTGGTCATCTCCAGTGACCACTTTGATCAACTCCAGTGACCACTTTGGTCAACTTGTACTGTTATTATTTAGTGACGGTAGTAGATTTATTAAAATGGTTTAAAATCAGGGTTGAGCTAATTTAAATTACTTGATTAAAATAATGTTTAAAATCACTGATTTTATTCAAGCGATTTTTATTTTTGAAAATCATGATTTAAAGAAAAAAATTAAAATGTTCTCATGAAATATACAAAACTCGAGTCCAAATTATTTTAAGACGTTTGACAGTTATTGTGCAATTTTTGACGGAAAATAAAACAAAAGACGATCGATAAATAAATAAAGAAAATTTATCAATTTAACAGCGATTTTACTTTTTTCTTTCTGTACGTCTATACTCATTTGCATAATTGTTTCTTAATAGTTACCTATTTAGTTAGTATTCATTGTTACATAAGTTAAGTTAAGGTTAAGTGGAAGAACAGTTCAGCGCTGCTGCTACTGAACTTCGCCTTTTGGGCATTGTTACCAGATTTTAATTACATTTTGTTGTTGTTAAATTGGGCCAATAAAGACAATTATTATTATTATTATTATTATTATTATTATTATTATAACATAAAGCTAAAACATAAAAATAACAACAAATAACAAAAATTTAAAAAATCTCATTAAATAAAATTAAGATTTGACAATTGTGTAGAGTTGGCAGCACTGATCGGCAACGTGGATTTGGCGGTTAGTTAGTTACTTTGGTTTTTGCCGGCACTCGGCTTTAGTGATTTCTTTGTTGCCAATAGTAAAGCTGCAACATCACTAACAAGACGTCAGTCAAAAACTTAATATGTTTCTTTTTCTTGAAGATACCCATTTTTACCCACTCTTTTCTTTTACCCCCAAAGTTGCTTAAATTACCCGTAATTTGCGTGTGACTACACGTGTGACGTGCGTGTGACTGTTCGAAATTATTTTAAGCGCCAACCAGTGTCGCCCATCGCCACAAAACAAAACAGAAATTTTCTACAGCCCAGATTTCTAAGCCCTCTGGTCGTCGACGGAATTAAATCCCCTAAAATATATAAATACAAATGGAATTTAAGATTACACCCCCTGACCTTGTTAAGTTAATTTCTGATGCGCATTCGTTCAACATTATTATAATAAATTAATTTCACGTTGTAGAATATTTAATTTGATGAATTGATGAATTAAGTACGCAGTAATCTTGACGCGCAGGGGCGAGTCTGGGCCGACAACAACCGAATATTGTTATCGTTACTTTTGTTATTTGTTTGGAATTGTTAAATTACAGGTTATTTCTTAAGTGCTCCAAACTTAAGTGCTGTACAGCAGCGGACAAAAAAAATCCGGGCAAGAATTTGACGTTTAGATAAATTTGGTAAATGAGTTTCTGTCAAAACGTGAAGGAGATTTAAAACGTCAAACTTTAAAAAAGAGGAAGGCGTTGTTAAATCCTCAAATACAATATGACGAATTTATCATTTTGGAAAATTATTCGTTAACGAAAACATTGTAGTATCGAGTGAAGAGTGAAGACAAGTCGGGATTTATAACTGACGCAAATTTTTGGTTAATTACGCAGATAATGTAACTTATTGTGATTGACGTCAGTAAATAGAACGCCCCATTCTTTTTCAAGTAACTTAATTGGCAGATAATCTCCGCGGATTAATTACACATGTCTACGCCAAATTAATTATGTATCAAGCGGCATCACTCATCCACCGATGATTATTATTATGATGTTATAATGATACATAAAAGCCTGACCACTACAACATACAGCTGAATTAAAAAAAGACGGGAAATTATTTTTTTCCAGTTGTAAATTTGGTTCTATTTGTCAGTTAATTGTCAATAATACATATCTTTCAAAAAAATTAACCTATTTACCTATATGTCACCATCAAATAATTCTAACCTATTTCTAATAAATCCACTTTCGCACTATGAAAATATTGAAAAAAAGTGTCGATTTATTTTGACATTTTCCGATTTTTTTGGTTTCAGCTGTACCCAATGATTGTTGATAAATATTAACTTACATTGGTTACTTATATTTATATTTTTTATCTCGCAGTATAAATTATCATGGGATTTTAATTAAATAAAATAAAGTTAAAGTAAATGCAGTAAAGAGCAATCACTGCGTGGAGTAAGTAAACGAACGCAGCTTCTAAAACCAGACGTGAGCGCGCGAAATTTAAATATAAACAGATTAATACTAAATGTTTGTTGTTCGTTTATTCTATTGGCGTATTCTACTCTAAGCCAGTAGAATAAACGAACTTAGAAAAATAAGGAAGTATTTAATTTCAAACATTTAATCAATACCTAATTAATGGATACGTCACAATAAGAATAATACTAGTTTGTTTGCATCCTCTATTGGCCGCGTTCATCAGAACAATCGCTCAAGCAGCATTCATCTGCGATTGGTAGATTTTTTGAATATTTTTGAAATAAGCCAATCACAGACGAATGCTGCGTGAGCGCTTGGTTCTGGCGAACGCGCCTATTGACTACTCGAACCATTTAACAACCCCCGATTAGATTGAGCCTAGTTTTACGATATTAATTATGCGCAGAATGACGTGAGTTTGTAAGGAGTTAATTACAGAGAACGTTCATATCGCATTCATCATATCATTAACTAATTAGACGAGGGACAAGCGTGTGTGTGATAGACATGAAAACATGTCGATGCTTAAATACTTTCGCACTGCGCCCTGCACAATATTAGTACAAAGTATTAAATTGAAAACAAAATAATAAATTGAAACGAACACCAAGTTGTCTTTTACTGTACGCAAGCGTATACATACAAAAAATCGAGTTAATCAAATCGCTTGGGTGATTCATCATGGAACACTGATTGTGCCCAAATCCCTAATGTTTCTGTAACTTATCGCTTAATCTGAAAAATCAGCGATTGTCGAACGTGGAAGTCGAAGCCGCTAAATGCAACTCGGTGTTTCGCTCGTTCCAAAAAATTGATAAACCGTCAGTCAGTTAATAAATAAAATTAGATATCTCCGTGTTCGATCTATGTAGCTCATTATTACGCGTGACATTACCTATTAGCCTTCGTTCACAGAAGTAAAAGATTGCATATCAGGATTCGGTGAAGCAATTAATATTGTTTTCTTTTAGAAAAAGAATTTAAGCTTGTGACTGTAATGTTTTTTAAGTGCTACACGCGAAGCGGTCGAGAATAATTGCCCTTAAGTCAACGTTCACTGAAACCGACTATTGTTCAACTCAAATGCGAATTTTTTTAGCGTAGGTGGGTCCTTCTACTTAAAGATTTCACCCTCGCTCGCCGCAGGAGTTGAAAGTTAATAGTTAACACGAAGTGGGCTTCAAATTTGGGATTTGGGAGGTTCACAGTGATTCGGCGGCTTTTTATCTCTGTGAAAGGCGCCCGTTTATCAGTCAGTTTTTTATGCCCCGGATTAGCCGGGTGCGTGTCCAAATTACTATTGTCATTACTGATCGCGCGCGTTCTGTTTATTGTTCGCGAGATTATGCCAACTATATTAATATTTTATTTTTTTCGTTTTGCGACGCAAAAAAACACGAGCGTGTTCCTGTAATTTTTTAAGCCTTCTACAAACAGCCCGCGAAATTCATAAACAACTTAAAGAAAGCTTAGAGTAGAGAAAAAAAAACAACAACAAACATTCGGAGAAAATGCACGAGATTATAATTTATATTATAATATAATTATAATATAATAAAAAAAAGTATTTATCTAAAATTACATTTTACAATCTTGGCAGAAATGACCATATACGATTTGAGCAAAAAAGTGTTTTTTTTTTCACTTTACGGCCTGGACAAAAAAAGAAAGCATTTTACAGTCTAGGAAGAAAAATTCCATTTTACAGCCTTGGCAAAAAATATACCATTTTGCAGCCTAATACTCCCAACAAATATCTAGAAGTATGAAATACTGTCTTGATTACAAAGCTGCCTGTAAAATGGGGCTTTTGCAGTCCAGCAGAGAAAGTACCCGACATTTTACACCTCGGGCAGAAAAGTTCAATTTTACAGTCTTGGCAGAAAAAAACATTTATAATCTGAGCAGTGTTTTTCTTTGCATTTTACAGCCTGTACTAAAAAGGAAAACACTTTACAATTGAAATTGATAGTAAAACAGTAAAAACAAAACAAAAACAGAACAATAAAAAATGATGGAAACAAAATAGAAATGCAGTGTAAATAATGAAAACTAAAACAAAACGGGAAAATTTCAAATCGAAACAAAACTAAATAAAAAATATAAAAGACAAAAGAGAACGATGCCAACAATAAAAACAAAAGAAACTGTAAAAACAAAAGAAGACGTTGAAAACTGTAAAAACAAAAGAAAACGTTGGATACTGTAAAAACAAAAAAAAACGTTAGGAACTATAAAAACAAAAGAAAACGTTGGAAATCGTAAAAACAAAAAACAACGTAGAAAACAATAAAACAAAAGAGAATTTAAAAATGACGTAAAAACAAAAAACAGACGAAAAACAAAACAGTGCAAAAAAAGTGGAAAACTACGAAAACCAAAATAAGTAATCAAAACGAAAGAAAACAATAAAAACAGCAAAATTTTAAATTAAAACAAAACTAAAGAAAACTATAAAAACGAAAGAGAACGATGGCAACAATAAAAACAAAAGAAAACGGAGTGGAAGATAAAGAAATGAAGACTAGACTTTACAGGTTTTCAAGGCTAGAGACAGTTAAAAAAAAGGGAAAAGAATAAACAATGAAATATGATAGAGAGGGGAAGTGAGAGAACAGTAACGGAAAAGATGAGCGAAACAAAGTTGAACGGCCAAAAACATCGGACCTTCGGGACATTTGGTCCTTCGAGTCGGATATGAGTCGGCAGCAAATAAAAAATTAGAAAGGTGACAGACGAGAAATGAAAGAAAGCGAGACAAATTAAAAACGAATTACATGAGAAGGAACAATGAAACAACAAAAGAAATTGAATTTAGACAACAATGAAAGACGGCAAAATTATTTATGGCAAGCTGAAAAATTTTTAAGTAAAATATTAGGTTGTTCGGAAAAAAATATCGTTTTCTCTTTAATTCAGAATGCTTATATACAGAAGTATATAAATTTTGATTGAACTGTATCATCATCATTTGCATCAGTGACCTTTTGCCATCTTCCTGCTAGCAGTTGTATTCCACGATGATATCACTTTTCTGGAATCAAAAAATTCCAAACATAATACGACATTTTTTTCGGAAAAACCTAATAAAAAGTGCAATATTAGAGGAAGATAAAGAAAGCAAGAAAAAGATGGTTTCCAGAGCGAGTGGTCCTTCGAGCCGGATATGAGTCGGCGAATTCGAAAGCGTGAAAATAAAATTAAAATTAAAACGACACTGGTGATCTGGAGAAATGAAAGAAAATGAGAAGTGAAAACGTCAATGAATGAAATGAGAAAGAACAGTGAAACAACAATAATAAAAGAGAAATTTACATACATACATATTTTAGTGAATTTGGATAACAATGAAAAATACGAAAAAAAATAATCATAGCAAGTAGAGAAATTTTGAAGGAAAACAAAATAAAAGAGTGCAGCATTTTGGCAAGTGCTGGAAGAGACAAATGAAGAAATAGAAGGTGGCTTCCAAGGCGAGAAATAGTCCTTCGAGTCGGATTAGTCGGTAACAAATAAAAAAAAATCAAAAATGTAATGATGAAAGACGAGAACTGAAAGAAAGGGAGGCAAATGAGAAACGAATTAAATGAGAAGGATCTATGAAACGACAAGAAATGAATTTGGACAAGAATGAAAGACTGATTTTTTTTTAAGTAAAACAAAATAGAACAGTGGAAGATAAAGAAATTGAGACTAAAAGGGGGTTTTCAAAGTTAGAGATAGTTAAAAAAAAGGAAAAAGAGTACACAATGAAATATGATAGAGGGAAAGTGAGAATAGTAACGGAAAAGATGAGTGAAACGAAGTTGAACGTTTGGACATTTGGTCCTTCGAGTCGGATATACGTCGGTAACAAATAAAAAAAATTAAAAAAATAATGGAGATTTAAGTAGCGACATCTTTCGATCGCTTGTTGACCTGATATTGCAGTAGGATTGACAAATTGAAGCCAGTTCGCCACATAATAAGTCATCCCAATGCAAGGCGGCCATGTGCTGTCAAATGACAACAACAACAACAGGTCAACAAGCGATCGAAAGATGTCGCTACTACAAATAGCCCGCGAAATTCATAAACAACTTAAAGAATGCTTAGAGTAGAGAAAAAAAAACAACAACAAACATTCGGAGAAAATGCACGAGATTATAATTTAAAACGAAAAAAAAAAAAAAACAATTTGGTATTTCCTAAAAAAGTAATTCTTTAAAACCCAAGATTTACTTCTGCGTACATACACCTTTACTGGTGGTCGTTAGTAGATATTGGTTATTGGGTGTTCCAACTAAAACGTTCAAAGCACTATTTTATGAAATAAAAAAGAAGATAATGTTGGGGAGTCTTACACATCCAAAAAAATAAGACAGCCCTTTTACAATTTACAACAGAAGCTTTATCAACGAATTGCACAGTACTAGGAAGGCTGATTACATCAAACACATCACGGCATTTAATTCTTACGATTAAGATTTAGATTAATGCATACTTGCAGCCTTCCAAGCTGCCAATAAAGATTAAATTAGTTTAGTCATCCTGAAATGCATATATTATAATATTATGTACAGTCCCTGACCATTGACTTTGTCAACCGACAGCATTTTTTAATCGATTTCAAACTACTTGATCCTGTGCTTCCATTATTTATTTAAGTACGTACGCAATAAACGCAATTATGTAACATTACGCAATTGTAAAGTGATTTCTGAAAAGCATGATGCACATTAGATTATCATCGGTGCAAATCTCTATAAATGTAAATCACTTCACATCAACGAGATGTCACGCGAAGTAATTTGTCGTAACTCAAGATAACAGGGTATCAATAACTTGTACAACAACAAGAGGTACATTAAGTGAATCAGAGCTTAAAACTGTGTACCCGATGATGTCGAATCATCGTACCGGTGGTTGACTCAAACTGAGATCGTAGAAATTTAATGAGAACGCACCGCTTCCCGCCTGTCGTCTTGCCTATGTTCTCACTTTGCGACAACGACCGGTATGTCTCGTTCCCGTTCTGTATCATCTGCCTGAATTGCGTCGTGTTATTCATTGAATTGTTTAAATTAATTAAATTTAAAAAAGAATGAATCGGGCTTTTATAACTAGTTAGTACGCAAAATGAATATTTCCCGGGGGGGCTTAGTTTATCACCATAATATTTTGTTTCATTATCACTGTTTATATCAATCACGCACATGTCCTCTATCTATTAGTTTTATCATAGTATTAACATAGTATTAGTGCATAATCCTTGCCGCTGCCTGACTTTCGTTTGGATGGATGGGCGCCGAATATTTGTAGTTATTTAAAAATTTGCCATTGGTCGAATTTAAAAAATAAAAATTTATGAATCTCTCATAATCTTGAGAGAATGAGAATTAATTCATAAAGCGGCGACGACAATAACTTCTTACTTAACGCGGACGTGCGTTAAGAATTCGGAACTATGCCGAAGTTTCGGCCGGTGTTTTAAAACGCCCCTTTGTCATTTTAATTTCACCCATTACTTCTACATAGATTAGCATTTCGGGTTTACGAAGAGAATTCCGTGTTTATTCCGCTAATGTAATCCTTCGTCCCCCCGCACATATTTCCTCCTTTTATTACTAAATTCAATCCATGCACGATTGTTCAATCAGTAACAGTAAATACAGGGGTTCCACAAGGGTCTGTATTGGGCCCAATTCTTTTTATAATGTATATCAACGACATAATTCACACCTCTAACATATTAATACTAATCTGACTATCTATGCAGATGACATATCATTAATTACCAACAACAGTTGCACGCTACTTCAAACAGTATCAAATTGGTGTACGACCGATGATTTGCTATTGGATTTAAATAAAACACATAGTATTACGTTTCATAATAGACAAAAACCAATTAATATCACAAATTTAAATGTAAATGGTCAAACCTTATCTAAGAAATCACCTTAGATAAAAATGTTAGCTGGAAAATACACTGTGAAAATTTGTGCTCGAAACTAAATTCAGTTTTTTATCTTTTCAAATGTCGTGATTTCTTATTTACATCATACATCGTTTTTCATTTCTCTATTAAAATTACACTAACTCGTTCTCTAGGTTCTTTAGGCATTTTATATCTTACTTGAGCATTTTTTACAGAAAGTAACCAAATAACTGCATTGTGTGTGATGACATTAATGATAAATAGAACTATGTTGATACAAATTCCGGAAGTACAGATCACTTTATTTTTATATAAATTAGGCCTACTTAGGTGTTAAGGTCAGTGTCCACTTGTGATAAAATACTCTCAGACAGAGCTCGTCTCCAAGAGTGCTCTCAAGTCTTTGTCCATTGGTGATTGAGTCTCAAGACTGAATCTCGAGAGTATTTTGTCACAAGGGGACACTTACCTTTAGATAAAGGATACAAAGTGCCATAGTGAACAACAAGATATATTCATTTAAAGCTAACTGGCATTTTTTTATTACTGTAAAGAATTTAAATCACAAATGTAACTGATCATCTAGAACACTTAGAACAGGAAACCTAATTTTTATTAAGATTTTAAGTAAATACCTACTTTTAAATTGAAAAAGTATTTAGGTCGTCTTCAATTACTTCATTGCTTTTGAGTTCCTAAATTTTTGAAGTCGTTTGGTACAAGCCTTCAAAGAAAAATGGTTACTATTAAAGAAATAATAAAGTTATTAAATAATTATAAAATATTGCGTTCACAATTAATGCTACGGTTCAAGATTTAAACCTGGTACTAGAATCCCGTGTTCAAATCTAAAACTGATTAATTTAAAAGAACCTGCAAAATTACTTTCAAAGGAAAATTAATTGATAAATTCCAAATAGTTGATATGTAATTTGAATAAATATGTATACCTACATCAAAAGTTTAAAATTGTTTCAAATATACAATTAAAGCAAAAATGAAATAAAATTAATAATAAAAAGAAAGTACGACTGTACTAATGTCAAATATACTGAAACCAAAATATTTAATTTATTATAAATACAATGCATAGAAAATGAAATAAAAAAAAATATTTCTTATTCTTAAAGTCTTTCTGATAGCTATAAAAAAAGTACTAAAGGAACAAACAATTAAACTTTAATAAAATTTTGTTTCTATGCTTTAGCAATGCTATTCATTTATTAATTATTAATAACTGATTGTAACATTGTGTTTTAGCAAAATATTATTGTAAAGGCAACATTTTATAAAGAAGAACAGTTCTCACAACGGCCCAACTAACCAACCTTTACTATGCACATGTGCAAAGCAGGTTAAATTACGCCATCTGTCTGTGGGGGGGAAGTAGTTCTTCTAAGAATGTTTTAATTTGCCAAAAAAAGGTACTTAGATGTATATTCGGTATTAACAAAACTGAATCTTGCAGAAATGTTTTTAAAAATTCTAATATTTTAACGCTTACATGTCTTTTCATTTACAACTTGTGCAGTCACATCCATCAAAATAAAGCCAAATACATTTTAAATACACAATATTTTAAATAACACAATCCATCACCATAATACACGAATAAGTTCAAGCTTTCATGCACCCTCCTACAGATTAAATGTAAGTAAGCTTAGCACTAATGTTCTGGGTTTGAAATTGTATAATATCAAATATGTTACCCGTCAGTATTAAGGATCTCAATTCAATCCAGTTATTCAAGAAACATTTAAAAAAATTTCTGATAGAACGTTCTGTTTCCTCTTAAGGTAATTATAGTTATATATGTTTATGTAATACTACCTATTTTGAACTTGTATGTATGCATATGCATGTTAAACAGGTGTATTCTAATACTAATTCTAATGACTTGTAATATCTGACAACCACCTCAGATGGTGTACTTGTAGCTATCTCACTACTGTACTGACGATGCCATTTTACATTTTGTAAGTGTACCATGGGCTTAATAAACTTATTATTATTATTATTATCTTCGACTCACGTTGTTTTTTTTTGACGTGCGTTAGACGAACAAAACCCTACACTTTCTCTACTTCCTCCATTCAATTTAATAAGGCCCGATTTTACAATCGTCGGATAAGCACTATTATTGGTATAACCTGTGGTATAACGTGACGTAGGTGTGACGTAGATATGGAGGAACATTAAAGAATATTTGGCGCACAGTTATTCTGTTCTTATTCCACGATTGTAAAATTGGGCCTAAGTGTGCTAGAGAAAGAGGCATTCAACGTGGAGTTTAGGAAGACAAAAGTCTTTTACAAAGGGCTTCCTAGATTAATAAACGAACTTTGTTATAGATGGCTCTTCACTTTCGCAATAGACTTACATTTTATAATAATAGATGTCGCTATTATAATTTATTTTTTATTTATATATATAATTAGACGTACAGTACATCGTACACAGTGGTCTAATATACAAACTTAAACATTAAATAAACAACTAATACGTTTTATAACAATAATAATACTTAAAATTTGCATTTTCATTCAAAATTACGTCGTAACTTTTATTTTCTTTGCACAATATTCAATTAATTTTTTCAAATTTGTTCCACTTAAATTATTCCAATCTTGAATTGTTTTCGGAAAAAAAAAGAAAATTTATGAATGTTAGTTTTCGAAAATGGAATTTTATAGATGAATTTATGATTTTTTCTAGTGCTCGAATCATTTATTTGTAATTTAGTTAGAAAATTGTGCATCGAATCAACTTTGAAATGAATATAACAAAATAATTTTAATCTTGCTTCTTGTCGTCTAGAAGATAAAGTTTCCCAATTTAATTCCCTTAGTATGCGTGAAACAGATGAAGTTGTTCTATGGTCATTCATAACATACCGAGCTGCTTTATGCTGCAACATTTCTAGATCTTCAATTAAATATTGTTGGTGCGGATCCCAAAACTTCGTGTGCGTACTCAACTTTGGGACGGATATATGTCATATAAGCTTTTTTAAGTACAGGTTTTCCAGAGTCTTTAAGATTTCTTCTAATGTAATATAGTGATTTATAAGCTTTTTTTAAGATATTCTGAATATGACTACTCCAATTTAAATCATTTCTAAAGGTCACTCCTAGATATTTACACGTATCATTATATGTTAGTAATTCATTTCCTAATTTGTATGGATGGGTCTGAAATAATTTTGTAATACCAAAAGATACTGCAACACATTTCTTTGTATTAATTTCCATTTTATTTTCGTCACACCACATATGAATTTTGTCTAAATCTTCCTGGAGTAAAATCCAATCTTCTGTATTTTTTCTTTTATTATAAATAACGCAGTCATTGGCAAATAATTTCGTTTCGCAACTTAAATTTTGTGAAGTATCATTTATAAATATAATGAATAATATTGGTCCGATCACACTACCTTGAGGTACTCCAGAAGTGACAGTCAGCTCTCAAGAATAGATATTATCTATTCAAACTCTCTGTTTCCTGTCCTTAAGATATTCGTTTATCCATTTTACAGCTCGCATATCACACCCCAAATTTTGTAATTTTCTTATAATAATATCATGAGGAACTTTATCAAAGGCTTTTGTAAAATCGATGAAAATTGCGTCTACCTGTCCCTTCATCAACTATTTCTGCCAATTCAGTATGAAAATTTATCAGTTGAGTAACACAGGAAAAATATTTTCTAAAACCATGTTGATTTCTTTTAATAATATTATGTTTATCACAAAAATATTGAAGATAGTTCGTCAGAAGTTTTTCTAAAATTTTGCATACTATACACGTTAAATTAATTGGACGATAATTATTGCAATCAGATTTAACACCAGATCTATAAACAGACAGAACTATTGATATCTTCCAATCATTGGGCAAAATATGGTTATTAATGCAAATTTGAAACAAATGAGTTAAATATTTGGATACATAGTATCCTCCTATTTGTAAAACTTCAGCCGTTATATTATCAATACCCGGAGATTTATGTGATTTAAGCTCCTTAATGACATCTGCATGTCGGAAACTTCTAACCTTTGATTTTCATTAAAATTTAGAACGGTATCAATTTTTTCATTAAAAACACTGATAAAGTACCTGTTAAATTCCTCCACTGTAACGGTTAAGTTTTCCAAAATACGTCCATTTTTTTAATCAAAATTTGAGAAGTTGTAGATTTATTTAAACGTTTTATATAACGATATAAATGTTTCCCTTGACCTGTCCAAAAAATCTCCAAAAATGTTCATTTTTCCAAAAAATTTTCAACTCCGAAAAGTGCCCGCTTACCGAAATCTCCAATCTAATTTGCCTCAACCCGAAATATTTTCAAAAAGTGCCCATTTTTTCAAAAATTCTCCATTATCCTTATCCATTAAGTGTATTAAATAATTTTCGTTTGCATGTCGCTTAGCTTCATTAAATTCAGATAATAATTGTTTATAATAGTATTTATAAATTTTTCTGAAACGATAAGCTCGACGCACTTTTTTCTTTAAACGCTTCACATGATTTGTATAATAAACGGGATCTGTTGTAGATTTAATTTCCCTGCAGGGAATATATTTTAAAACCAAATTCTGAATTAATCTCACAAAAGATTTCCATAATTGATTGATATCTCCGGTGGAACTTACCCACATTGGAAAATTTCTCTCCAGTTCATTAATAAATGATACAGTGTCCGCTTTATGATAATGGTGAACTCTTATTATTTTGTTGTTAATCATAGGTAATTGAAGATCCAAGTCAATAATGACTACATGGTGATCGCTTATTCCATCCTCAACATCCCAACTTATCACCATATCGTACTTCTTCCAAAATGGTCACTAAAGTTGACGAAAGTGGTCACTGGAGTTGACCAATGTGGTCACTGAATTGACGAAAGTAGTCACTAAAGTTGACGATAGTGCTTACTGAAACTGATGAAAGTGAAAAGTCGGCTTTTTAGTGCAAAAACGTGGTCTCTTTATTTTTTTGGATTGATTCGGCCTTTACTTGATGAAAATTCATTATCACACTTAATGAAAAGACTAAAATAGCGAATTTTCACAATTTTTATTAGTTTAAAACATGACAATTGTTTCGACACACAGTCAGGGCTATTCTGTAGCATTGATATGCACATCAATATTGATATGCATGTCAATATTGATATGGTCTTCAATAATTGAAGAGAACTTGATACGATTTCATAACAATTCAAGTCGATTGCCGACCGCCTTTTTTCTAACCCTTGCGCATGTATCTACCGCCGAGCGCTGCGTTTCTTGGCAGATGGTTTCAAAATGCATTTATATTTGAAAACAAGTTCAAATTATTACTATTACGTAAAAATAATTACCTCAGTGACAGCCGTTCCAATACTAGACAGCAGTTGTACGTCTTCAATAATTGATATGGCTCTTCAATAAATTGATATGCTCAGTAAGTGAGTTGTTGCTTACAGAATACCGAAAAAGAAGAAAATGTACAAAACAATCAACAAGTTATCTAAACTACATATTTACAAATGTTCAATTGCGAAATAAATTTAATAACGGTGAATTATTCAATTCTGTTTGGTCATTTATTAAATAATTAGAGTTTTCAAGTTTATTAAACCAAAGTTTATTAAAAAATTGTGGCAGTAGGTATAAATTATCCTCCAGTAAGTAAATCAACGCAGATTCAATACACATCTGACGAAGACACCGTGTGTCGAAACAATTGTCATGTTTTAAACTAATAAAAATTGTGAAAATTCGCTCATTTAGTGTTTTCATTAAATGGTCTCTTTATTTTACACATTAAGCATGTAGATTGCGGCACTGTATTTATTTAGTGACCGTAAAAGAAAATGGTCACTAAAGTTGACGAAAGTGGTAACTGGAGTTGATGAAAGTGGTCACTGAAATTGATGAAAGTGGCAAGTCGGCCATTTTAGTGCAAAAACGTGCAGAAAGAGCAAAGGCATGATGTAACAGTTTGAAAGGTTAACAGCCGAATAAATAGCCGACCAGTCTTTCGGTTTATTTGATTTGGCCAACCGTCTACTCCACCAATAAGTATAAAAAGAAACAGACGATTTGAACAAATTAATCGACGAAGTTTTTTGCTGAATTTTTTGGTCGCCACTTTATTACATAAGAAGAAGCTCACAGACGGTCAAACATGTTTGTTCGAGTGCTTGTCAGATAGGAGCTCATAGACGCTTGCACATGAATGCGTGACAGAAAGGAACTCACACAAATGTGTTAGAAAGTGATTTTGCAATTAATTTAAGAAAACCGGTTTGATCAATAAGTGACTGTCGGAAACAACTGATTGGATCTTTATTTAACTTTCACGTGTGAAAAACGTGTGCCCGTGGCGCCATCTAGACACGAATACGACAATTAATAAAACTGAAATAAGAATCGTGAGTTCCAAGAGACTTCGCAATAAATTAAAAGAAAAAAAAAACGGTTTGATTAACGTGTGACTGTCGGAAGCAACTGATTGGATTTTTATTCAACTTTCACGTGTGAAAAACGTGAGCCCGTGGCGCCATCTATATGCTTCCCAGACAGTATTTTTTTTTTAAATTTATTAATCTACTGAACTGCGATCGTCTTTTGTTTTTATTATTGTTTAAATTTAATTTAATTCGTACGTTTTGCATTCTCGTCGTTCTTTTCAATAATTATTATTAATCTATTAAGTTTTTTGTTTGAGTTTTCTTTAAATTTACGTATTTTTTTTAACGAATTCGTTTACGCTTTTCAAGAATGTATTCCTCAATCTAGCAACGGATTGAGGAAGTATGTCGAAAAGGGATTTTTTGACAACTTTTTGAGTTCCGTTTTTTTGCGCGTTGGCAACATTGGATGTGATTATTAAAAGCCAGCGCGTAACTTGCTACCGGTTGAAGAGATTTATGTTTATTTGCTCGTCCAACGATACTTGATATGTTTACGATGCTCGTCTTGTTTACGAATTTACCAATACAATGCGATCAATAATCATCGTGCATAGGTATTTTATTTGATAGGTATAGTGTGATCAATAATGAGTGTCCGTGCCACTTCCCAATAATTAATAATGGAGGGCGGCATTAGATCAGATTTATTTTGAATTACGAAATATGTTTTTAATGTAAAATAACTTTGCACAGCATCAAACCAAATAAACAAATATAAAAAATATCGCCAGCGAATGTCAACGAACAGAAAGTGAATTAGAACAAACAAAATTCAATACATTTCCCCAGAATTCTCCAGAGTTCTAACTTCAGGTTATACAGTTGACGTAACTCGCACCTAAATATTGATATGATCGTTCTTGGAAACTAGTTATTTCCAGACATTCTTTATTGATCACGTTGTACATATCTGTACTTATAACGCGCCACCTTTTAATAATGGTGCAGTGCATTAAATCAGATTTATTTTAAATTACCAAATATGTTTTATAATGTAAAACAGCTGATTGGTTTAAAATACCTTTGTACAGCAACGAAATATCGCTCGTAAAGCAAATTAAAGTAAACAAAATCCCCAGAATTCTTCAAGTTCCTAACTTCAGGTTATACCAGCGACATCCAGTGACGTAACTCGGACCTAAATAATGATATAATACTCCTTGAAAAGTAGTTTTTTTCAGACAGTTTTTATTTGATTTATTTGAGCGACTTACCGAAATCTCTTTCCACTTCTCTGTTTGTAATAGGCAAGCGGCGAATAAAAAATGGGCGCGTAAAATTCGAATGAGAATCAAAAGTCAAATGCATGGCCTGTTAAATTATAGCGTTTTCGATTCACGTGCACCGGTTGCACTCAGTGTATTATTTGCATCTTCTTTTAACCTCATGTAATAACACGAGATGAAGATACTCTGAATGCGCACTAAGGCGTTCAATCAAAAACGCTATTAATAAAGCCCGGCCTAAACAAACGAAAGTTCAAGGAGATTCCGCTTTGAGCGCTTTTTTTAACCTAAATTTTTGAGAGTTCCGTCAACATTTGTGGTAAGCTTGGAAATAATTTAAAAAATTTATTTTTATTGTCCAAAGTGGTAACTAGGTCTGTAATTTCTTGTCAAAAGTGGTAACTAAATATGTAGTTAGAGCAAAAATGAATGAATTAGTTGGGAACACTGATTTTAGTGGTAAAAGTCTTCAATACAAATTAATTATTGGAACGCCACTGACTTCTTAATTGAAGAATTCTCCAGAAATTATTTAATAATCTTCACCGTTTTTATCTACTAGTAAAGAATAAACAGGAGGGAGTCATACTAACAGTGTTTGTTGTCCAAAGTGGTAACTAATTATGTAGTTTCTTGTCCAACGTGGTAACTTGATCTGTAGTTTTTGTCCAAAGTGGTAACTAAATATGTAGTTAGAGCTAAAAAGAATGAAATATTGGTAGCATTAATTTTAGTGATAAAAGCCTCGAATAAAACCGAAGACCAAGAACAAAAGGAAAAACAAAAAATTGTTGCGAACATTAACAAAGCTTCTCTGTTTCTACGGTCTCGTAAAAAAACAAAAGACGATAATTAATTTTGCCGGGCAGTCAGAAACGTAATCAGCTTTCTCTTAGCAAATTTAAATTAAAAAAAAATCGAAGAACTGTCAAGCAAAAGGAAAAATAAAAGACTATGATTATTGGGCGAACGAAATTGAAATGACTAAAAATGTTTAAAGTGACAAAAATCACAGGCTTATCTGTTTCCACGGTCCACTATTTCAATAAAAAATGAAGTAAATAAAAAAAACGAAAAACTGAGAACCGCAAGGAAAAACAAAAGATTTAAAATAATCGAAATTAAAAAAAAAAAACATTTGTGGTAACCTTGGAAATAATTTATTTTTTATTGTCCAAAGTGGTAACTAAATCTGTAATTTCTTGTCCAAAGTGGTAACTAAGTATGTAATTAGAGCAAAAATGAATGAATTAGTTGGGAACACTGATTTTAGTGGTAAAAGTCTTCAATACAAGTTAATTATTGGAACGCCACTGACATCTTAATTGAAGAATTCTCCAGAAATTATTTAATAATCTTCACCGTTTTTATCTACCAGTAAAGAATAAACAGAAGGGAGTCATACTAACAGTGTTTGTTGTCCAAAGTGGTAACTAATTATGTAGTTTCTTGTCCAACGTGGTAACTTGATCTGTCGTTTTTGTCCAAAGTGGTAACTAAATATGTAGTTAGAGCCATATTTTGTAGGTTAAGAACGGTTTTGATTGACGTCATTGATGACGTGCGTGCATTCTCTCACGGACTGAACATTACACATCACAAAGTTCACGACGGGAATAGAAAATTTCTTTTTCTTTTTTCTTTGCTGCACATCGCGTTTATCAAAGACAAGACAGACGCATCCCTCGTCATCAAAGACCGCAGCCCCCCGCTCCTCCCTCCCCAACCCCCCGCAATTCCAAGCGAATTATTTGCGTTTTCAAATTACAAGTTACATTTACTTTAACGGAAAGCAATTAGGTGCGTTTAAGAGGCGGGCGCGGACCATAAACCTCGGGACACATCTTATTTATATAATTAACTTCGAAAAGTAATTTCCGAAGTAAATATGCACAGAAAAGGGGGCGGTTAAAAACGTCGCGCAATAAACAAGTTAAACAAACACAAGTGGAAGTTTTGATGGGGCGCGTTTGATGTACCCCCCCCCCCCCCCCGAATTCAATAAAATCATGCACGGCGGAAAAATGATGGTTTATAATCGAGGAGGAGGCGCGGGCGGCGATCTGGAAAGGTCGCTGGAAATTTGCCCCGAAGTAAAATAAATATCTTTGGATAATTTACAGGGCGTCTTCAACTCTATTTTCATCTTGCTTTAACCTCGTGTAATGAGAGGGGACGGGGATACTCTCAGAGTATTCCGGGGTAGTCAGTTAACGTGGACTTCAAAAAAAAAAAAAAATTGTAACCAACCATATTGCAATGACTTTCTGTTTGTTCATACATTATCTCCGTTTTAGATCCAATTATAGTTTCATGTTTTAGATCCAAATATAGTTGTAATACACGGCCACTTATGATAACGAACGTTCTGGCGTTCTAATCACAATCAGTCATAATCATAAAATGTATTTTTATCGATTTTTTTTTTGAAATTTAACCTTGCTCTTGAATTATGTATTGGCACACCAATTGACTTCATTTCTTTTCAAGACCTCGGGTTCCCCTAAGCCCCTTATTTTTTCCAGAAACTGACGATTTTATCCGAACGATTGAAGTAAAAAAATTTAAATGAAAAACAAAGGAGAGACTCGCGGGTTACTTTATCGGTTTATTTGGAGATTGTTGACATGACGAGTCTATTGCGGGCACTTTGTTACATTCGCCGGCCAATTAATTACGAACGTTTATCGCAGTATCTTCCCCATTGTTACACTTCAGTTTCGATGGCATCTGCCTCATATTTATGATAATTAATAGGTATATGACAAACCCCGCTTGATTCCACCATATGTCCGTGGCGTTCCGTCACCGTCACCAATAAAACTCAGAAACACCGCGGTTCTTTGAGTTCGAGTGTTCCCCGGAACTCCCCCCCCCACACGGGGATGTCGGTCTTTGAAATTTACACGGCGACATCGTGTATCTAATCGAGTTCGAGATCGTTCGTAAGAGTTTGTAATCGCAGATCTGACGCCGCCGGAATTCATGTATATGCGATTTCTTTATCTTTTTTGTACTTTACTCGTTTAATTAAGGAGGTCGTATTTTTGAACTGCCCCCCCCCCCCCCCGCAAAATGCCCCCATCTTTTGCAATCCTCAAATTGCAAAAATTTGTTAAAGGCGAAAGACATTTTAAAGCTAAATCTTTTCTAACATGTAATCATATCATAATATCATAGGGAAATAAAGTTTCGTTATGTGGCGGTCGGTGACAATTGGTGATCCCAAACGAATGTCAATTTGGAGGTTATGTTTATAATTTCAGTTGCCAACGCAAACGGGTGACGTCAAACAAATGTCAGTTTGCAGGTTATTTTTGTAATTTGTCGAGCTAATAAAATAAATAAAAATAGAAAAAAGTAACTAAGTACGTGCATAAATCGGGGCGTTCTTATTTATTTTTATTCTCAGCATTAATCAGCAAAAAATCGCGCGTCTGTAGTTTCTTGTCCAAAGTGGTAACTTGATTTGTAGTTTCTTGTCTAAAGTGGTAACCAAATATATAGTCAGAGCCAAAATGAATGAAATAGTTGGGAGCACTAATTTTAGTGGTAAAAGCCTTGAATAAAACCGAAGACCAAGAACAAAAGGAAAAACAAAAGATTGTTGCGAACAATAACAAAGCTTCTCTGTTTCTACGGTCTCATAAAAAAACAAAAGACGATAATTAATTTTGCCGGGCAGTCAGAAACGTAATCAGCTTTCTCTTAGCAAATTTAAATTAAAAAAAAAATCGAAGAACTGTCAAGCAAAAGGAAAATAAAAGACTATGATTATTTGGCGAACGAAATTGCAATGTATCACAAAATCTTTTAACCGGACACTAAATAGTGCACAAACACTTAACGTTTCGCTATCGTTCGACAGCTTCGTCAGAAGTGAAAAATATAAAGAAGTTGTCAAAATTGAAATGATTAAAATGTGACAAAAATCACAGGCTTATCTGTTTCCACGGTCAACTATTTCAATAAAAAATGAAGTAAATAAAAAAAAAAAACGAAAAACAGAACCGCAAGGAAAAACAAAAGATTTAGAATAATCGAAATAAAAAAAAACATTTGTGATAAACTTGGAAATAATTAAAAAAAATTATTTTTATTGTCCAAAGTGGTAACTAGATCTGTAGTTTCTTGTCCAAAGTGGTAACTAAGTATGTAATTAGAGCAAAAATGAATGAATTAGTTGGGAACATTGATTTTAGTGGTAAAAGTCTTCAATACAAATTAATTATTGGAACGCCACTGACATCAAAATTGAAGAATTCTCCAGAAATTATTTAATAATCTTCACCGTTTTTATCTACTGGTAAAGAATAAACAGGAGGGAGTCATACTAACAGTGTTTGTTGTCCAAAGTGGTAACTAATAATGTAGTTTCTTGTCCAAAGTGGTAACTTAATCTGTAGTTTTTGTCCAAAGTGGTAACTAAATATGTAGTTAGAACTACAAAGAATGAAATGGTAGCATTAATTTTAGTAGTAAAAGCCTCGAATAAAACCGTAAAATGTAAATAAAAAAAATACGAAAAACTTAATCTGTAGTTTTTGTCCAAAGTGGTAACTAAATATGTAGTTAGAACTACAAAGAATGAAATGGTAGCATTAATTTTAGTAGTAAAAGCCTCGAATAAAACCGTAAAATGTAAATAAAAAAATACGAAAAACTTAATCTGTAGTTAATCTGTAAACTAAATATGTAGTTAGAACTACAAAGAATGAAATGGTAACATTAATTTTAGTAGTAAAAACCTCGAATAAAACCGTAAAAAGTAAATAAAAAAATACGAAAAACTGAGAACCGCAAGGAAAAACATTTAAATAATCGAAATTAAAAAAAAAATAACATTTGTGGTAAGCTTGGAAATAATTTAAAAAAATTATTTTTATTGTCCAAAGTGGTAACTAGATCTGTAGTTTCTTGTCCAAAGTGGTAACTAAATATGTAGTTAGAGCTAAAAGGAATGAAATAGTTGGTAGCACTAATTTTAGTGGTAAAAGCCTTGAATAAAACCGAAGACCAAGAACAAAAGGAAAAACAAAAGATTGTTGCGAACAATAACAAAGCTTCTCTGTTTCTATGGTCTCGTAAAAAAACAAAAGACGATAATTAATTTTGCCGGGCAGTCAGAGACGTAATCAGCTTTCTCTTAACAAATTTAAATTAAAAAAAAAAAATCGAAGAACTGTCAAGCAAAAGGAAAAATAAAAGACTATGATTATTGGGCGAACGAAATTGAAATGACTAAAATTTTTTAAAGTGACAAAAATCACAGGCTTATATCTGTTTCCACGGTCCACTATTTCAATAAAAAATGAAGTAAATAAAAAAAAAGCGAAACACTGAAAACCGCAAGGAAAAACAAAAGATTTAAAATAATCGAAATTAAGAAAAAAAATAACATTTGTGGTAAGCTTGGAAATAATTTAAAAACTTTATTTTTATTGTCCAAAGTGGTAACTAGATCTGTAGTTACTTGTCCAAAGTGGTAACTAATAATGTAGTTTCTTGTCCAAAGTGGTAACTTGATCTGTAGTTTTTGTCCAAAGTGGTAACTAAATATGTAGTTAGAGCTAAAAAGAATGAAATAGTTGGTAGCATTAATTTTAGTGGTAAAAGCCTCGAATAAAACCGAAGACCAAGAACAAAACGAAAAACAAAAGATTGTTGCGAACAATAACAAAGCTTCTCTGTTTCTACGGTCTCATAAAAAAACAAAAGGCGATAATTAATTTTGCCGGGCAGTCAGAAACGTAATCAGCTTTCTCTTAAAAAATTTAAATTTAAAAAAAAATCGAAAAACTGTCAAGCAAAAGGAAAAATAAAAGACTATGATTATTGGGCGAACGAGATTGAAATGACTAAAAATTTTTAAAGTAACAAAAATCACAGGTTTATCTGTTTCCACGGTCCACTATTTCAATAAAAAATGAAGTAAATAAAAAAAAACTAAAAACTGAGAACCGCAAGGAAAAACAAAAGATTTAAAATAATCGAAATTTAAAAAAAGATAACATTTGTGGTAAGCTTGGAAATAATTAAAAAAAAATATTTTTATTGTCCAAAGTGGTAACTACATCTGTAGTTTCTTGTCCAAAGTGGTAACTAAATATGTAGTTAGGGCCAAAAAGAATGAAGTAGTTGGGAGCACTGATTTTAGTGGTAAAAACCGAATCTGAAAAATTTGAATTTTCGGATTTTGAACAATTCTGGGGTTATTTGCGATTTTGGGCGTTTTCTGCTCAGTTCTAGTGCGACATCTAACTTCTAACATCTGGCAACCCTGATGTGTCTCATGTGCTTTTGGACATCAACTGGCGAACCGCACACTGCTTGTTTATTGATGAATATTTTAATCACGGACACTCCTGCATATCTATACAACAAAATACGTTATAGAACCGATGTATATAATGTTAACATCAGGAATAAAAATGTGATAAGTCCACCTCTGCATAAAACTACCCTTTTTGAACGATCCTTCTCATACAACATTGCTACTGTATACATATACAGTATGTGTCCGGATTGAGTTTACAAGGCGTTTGTACATTTCAAACTTTTTTCTTCTTTTCATTTTGCTTCCATTGATTGTTTAATGTCTTTGCGCGAAAACTCTGATAGGTATAAATTATATAAATCGGGGCAGTCTTATTTATTTTTATTTTTATTCTCGGTACCTACTAACCAGCAAAGAAAAAATCGCGCGCGGGTTTCGTCCGAACTATATGAAGGCATTCGCAGATTTATTTTTATTTCGCGATGCGACAGGCATTAATTATCCAATTACTTGCATCCGCATTTGACGCCGCGGTTAATTCTCCTTTTCGCTGCCGGGAAAAGCAATCTCAAACGGCCATAAACGCGTGCCATTAAACACATTAAGACTAATTTTGATTTATGAAAGCGCGGTATAAATAACGTACGCCGAGACGACTTCAAGATTAATTCGCTCTAAAAAACGTCCATAAATTACTTTCCCGAGGTTTATGGCAGACTTGAAGGGATAATTACTAATTATTAAGTTCGAGATTGGCACCGCCAACTCAGGTAACTATAAATAAGAAATAACACCGGACGACTGTGAACGATCTAGATTTATTATTTATTAGATTGGCATCACTGGATTTTCAATCCAGTTACCACGGGCTCACTTGCTTATGGATGCACCAAATGTGTATGTATGGTTGCCTATTGTTTGCATTTCTCTTGTTCCAGGAGCAATAACATGCGGACGTGCAACATGATAGCGTTAGGCATATTATTGCTGGCGGTTTGCGTAGCCCAAGACATTCGTATACAAGCGAGGCCCGCGAGGCCCGAAAAATTCGAAAACCAGGAGCAGGTCACGCACTACATAATGGAACTAAAAAAATTTCTAGACGGATCCACGCCCAGGTGAGTTTAAACGCCGAACAAAACCAAAAAAAAAAAAAATACTGTGCGTCGTTAATTTTTCAGATACGGAAAGAGGTTTTCACTGCCGCTCTACGGAAATCAAAAGGCGGAGAAGACGCGCGGGGGCCTCCAGAAGTATTACCAACTGTATAAATACTACGACAACCTAATGTGAATGTAGTAGGCGCGCCTCGTTTCTCCCACACTCGATTTTTGCTCATTTGATGAAATTCGTTGAAGTTTTGAGCACGTATTTTTTAATGAATCAGTATTATTATACCTAGTCGTTAACTTTAAGTCAGAGATATAGTTGCAGGTGTTCGTTTTAAAAATCGGCGTTAGATCGTTAGGCGATCATGTAACGTGTACCGCTTACTACTAATAAAAGGGTGTTTAAATTTTGCATCGATTTATTTCCTAATAAATTGTTATGTACGTGTCTCTTTGGGTCGATTAATTTTGAAACACCCCGTACATTCAACGAGTAATTTCCTATTTCCCGAAGCTTCGATCGTTTTGTTTTAATTCTTGTAGAATTCAAAGCTGTTAATTATCTGTTAGCTTAGTTCACAACCAAATCAATTTTAGTTCGGATCAAAACCACGTTTCTTTAGTTCGGATCAAAACCTATCTAATCGAGTTCGAGATCGTTTGTAAGAGTTTGTAATCGCAGATCTGACGCCGCTGGAATTCATGTATACGCGATCTCTTTTTTTTTGTACTTTACTCGTTTAATTAAGGTCGTATTTTTGACCCCCCCCCCCGCCAAACTTTTGCAAGTTTTGTTCCTCAAATTGCAAAAATTTATTAAAGGCGAAAGACATTTTAAAGCTAAATCTTTTCTAACATGTAATCATATCATAATATCGTAGGGAAATAAAGTTTCGTTATGTGGCGGTCGGTGACAATTGGTAATCCCAAACGAATGTCAATTTGGAGGTTATGTTTGTAATTTCAGTTGCCAACGCAAACGGGTAACGTCAAACAAATGTCAGTTTGCAGGTTATTTTTGTAATTGGTCAAGCTAGTAAAATAAATAAAAATAGAAGAAAGTAACTAAATACGTGCATAAATCGGGGCGTTCTTATTTATTTTTATTCTCATCATTAATCAGCAAAAAATCGCGCGTCTGTAGTTTCTTGTCCAAAGTGGTAACTTGATTTGTAGTTTCTTGTCTAAAGTGGTAAGTAAATATATAGTTAGGGCCAAAATGAATGAAATAGTTGGGAGCACTAATTTTAGTGGTAAAAGCCTTGAATAGAACCGAAGACCAAGAACAAAAGGAAAAACAAAAGATTGTTGCGAACAATAACAAAGCTTTTCTGTTTCTACGGTCTCATAAAAAAACAAAAGACGATAATTAATTTTGCCGGGCAGTCAGAAACGTAATCAGCTTTCTCTTAGCAAATTTAAATAAAAAAAAAATCGAAGAACTGTCAAGCAAAAGGAAAAATAAAAGACTATGATTATTGGGCGAACGAAATTGAAATGACTAAAAATGTTTAAAGTGACAAAAATCACAGGCTTATCTGTTTCCACAGTCCACTATTTCAATAAAAAATGAAGAAAAAAAAAAAAAAACGAAAAACTGCAAGGAAAAACAAAAGATTTAAAATAATCGAAATTTTAAAAAAGATAACATTTGTGGTAAGCTTGAAAATAATTTAAAAACTTTATTTTTATTGTCCAAAGTGGTAACTAGATCTGTAATTTCTTGTCCAAAGTGGTAACTAAATATGTAGTTAGAGCAAAAATGTATGAATTAGTTGGGAACACTGATTTTAGTGGTAAAAGTCTTCAATACAAGTTAATTATTGGAACGCCACTGACATCTTAATTGAAGAATTCTCCAGAAATTATTTAATAATCTTCACCGTTTTTATCTACTAGTAAAGAATAAACAAGAGGGAGTCATACTAACAGTGTTTGTTGTCCAAAGTGGTAACCAGTTATGTAGTTCCTTGTCCAACGTGGTAACTTGATCTGTAGTTTTTGTCCAAAGTGGTGAAGACCAAGAACAAGAGGAAAAACAAAAGATTGTTGATTATTTCGCGAGCAATAACAAAGCTTCTCTGTTTCTACGGTCTCATAAAAAAACAAAAGACGATGATTAATTTTGCCGGGCAGTCAGAAACGTAATCGACTTTCTCTTAGAAAATTTAAATTAAAAAAAAATCGAAGAACTGTCATGCAAAAGGAAAAATAAAAGACTATGATTATTTGGCGAACGAAATTGAAATTTATGTTAATTATCTGTTATCTTAGTTCACAACCAAATCAATTTTAGTTCGGATCAAAACCAAGTTTCTTTAGTTCGGATCAAAACCAAATTAACATCGGATCATTTGAAACGAGAACGCTGAATTAACAAAGTTATGAATGCCCCAAGTAAAAGGAATATTAAACGAGAGAAAAAAAAACGCACACAGAGAAAAAGTGATAAGTGGGCGCTTGTGTGCGTATTGAAACTCGTTGAAAAAACGCAATTTTCTTTAAACTTTAAATGTTTACTACTTCAGCGGTTTATTTGGAGTGTTGGAAGAATTATATTGTTAATAAAAAGAAATCTCGTCCTGAGATGTTGTTCAGATTAGACTTTTGGCAGACGAGATGAAATTATTCCATCGACATAGTTGGCTTTATCACGATCTGAATTTGTTTTGCAGACTTGTCACACGACATGGTTTGATTGATGGGTTTCCAGACGCCATCCGAATGCAAAAAGTGCGATTAGTTCGTAATTTTCTGCGGGGCGCGGAAAAGTACACATCTTATAGACAAATCTTACAAACAAACGTTCCGCAAATTGTGTAACTATCACAAAATAAAAAGATTTCACATATCGTGAGGCCGAAAAGAGTGGTGCAAATACAATCTTTTATATTAAACGCCTAACATCTGGAGAAATCGCTTGGAAGCTTCATTTTAAAAATGCTTGGATTATACAGGGCGTCTCAAGAAAAAAATCTGTCCTGAGAACAACTTTATTTTATATACGGCCAACCCTGATTTTCGTACACTTGCGAATTTTTTGCGAATATAACGAGAGTTGTCGTTATTTCGATGACGAGACAGAGTATCACCATCACCCCCCCAATGAATGCGGTTTTACTGATCAAACACATGTTCTCCGTGTTTAGGAAGATGCAGAAACGGTGTTACCGATCGAGTACGCACGTTTTTCGCAGAGTATATGCGACAATTCATTCAAAAACTACCTCTTATGAGAACTTTCTGTTTGAAATTCAAGAGATATCGTCGCTTGTTACGACAACATCCTTTCGGGAGCGAGGACACAAAAATATTTCACCAACAGTATCATCATTACAACCTTGAATACTTCTTGTCATATACCGAGGAGGTCAAAGTATAGGGTAAAGTCGATATTTCGATGATGAGCCAGACTATCACCATCACACCCCCAATGAATGCGGTCTTGATGCTGAAATACACATCCCCTGTGCTTAAAAAGGTGTTACCGATCGAGCACCCACGTTTTTCGCTGAGCATATGCGACAATTGTTCCAAAAACTACCTCCTGTGAGAGCTACTTTGTCTAAACTCAAGAGAAATCGTTTTTTTATATACTGCACCGTACGCCTAAATTTAAGCATGACAGTCTGAAGGAAATATGATGTTTTTAGATGTGCGAAATCTATTGTTTTTGACTTATCGACAGCTTGCTTAGGTAATAAATCAAATATTGTTTGTTTTTTAATCAGATAATTAAAACATTTGAAATGCACGTTTAGGTTTCATCCAAACAGCGAAGTAAAATAAATTAGGCCTTTATTAGCATGCTCTAATATGTGTATGTTTGTATTTACAAATTATAGTAATGTAATAATAATGACAGTATAAATTATAAGTTAAATCAGTATAACAATCATCTTCAAGCTTCTTTTTAAGCGCTTGCGCAATCGACATTTCGAGGCCAGTCACAATTAATTTCTTCTTGGTTCCATAGTAAACCGGCGGGACAATCCCTTTCTATGGGGACGCCCCAGTCGCACTGGTAGAAGCGGGAACAATCGGGGTGCGGGAAGTAAACGCCCTCTGTACTACTGTTTTCGCTCGGACAAATTGGCAAATCTGGTTCCTCAGGCTGTTCTGTTACTTCAGATTGCTCTGTCACTTCAGGTTGCTCTGTCACTTCAGGTTGCTCTGTCTCTTCAGGTAGTTCTGGTTGTTCTGTTACTTCAGGTTGCTCTGGCTGTTCTGGCACTTCAGGTTGCTGTGGCTCTTCGGGTTGTTGTGGCTCTTCAGGTTGTTGTGGCTCTTCAGGTTGCTGTGGCTCTTCAGGTTGTTGTGGCTCTTCAGGTTGCTGTGGCTCTTCAGGTTGCTGTGGCTCTTCAGGTTGCTGTGGCTCTTCAGGTTGTTGTGGCACATCTGGTTGCTCTGGCTCTTCGGGTTGCTGTGGCTCTTCAGGTTGCTGTGGCTCTTCAGGTTGTTGTGGGACATCAGGTTGCTGTGGCTCTTCGGGTTGCTGTGGCTCTTCAGGTTGCTGTGGCTCTTCAGGTTGCTGTGGCTCTTCAGGTTGCTGTGGCTCATCAGGTTGCTGTGGCTCTTCGGGTTGCTGTGGCTCTTCAGGTTGTTGTGGGACATCAGGTTGCTGTGGCTCTTCGGGTTGCTGTGGCTCTTCGGGTTGCTGTGGCTCTTCGGGTTGCTGTGGCTCTTCAGGTTGCTGTGGCTCTTCGGGTTGCTGTGGCTCTTCAGGTTGTTGTGGCTCTTCAGGTTGCTGTGGCTCTTCAGGTTGTTGTGGCACATCAGGTTGCTGTGGCTCTTCGGGTTGCTGTGGCTCTTCGGGTTGTTGTGGGACATCAGGTTGCTGTGGCTCTTCGGGTTGCTGTGGCTCTTCAGGTTGTTGTGGCTCTTCAGGTTGCTGTGGCTCTTCAGGTTGCTGTGGCACTTCAGGTTGCTGTGGCTCTTCAGGTTGCTGTGGTTCTTCAGGTTGTTGTGGCACATCTGGCTGCTGTGGCTCTTCGGGTTGCTGTGGCTCTTCAGGTTGTTGTGGCACATCTGGTTGCTGTGGCTCTTCAGGTTGTTGTGGCACATCTGGCTGCTGTGGCTCTTCGGGTTGCTGTGGCTCTTCAGGTTGTTGTGGCACATCTGGTTGCTGTGGCTCTTCAGGTTGTTGTGGCACATCAGGTTGCTGTGGCTCTTCGGGTTGCTGTGGCTCTTCAGGTTGTTGTGGCTCTTCGGGTTGCTGTGGCTCTTCAGGTTGTTGTGGCTCTTCAGGTTGCTGTGGCACTTCAGGTTGCTGTGGGTCTTCAGGTTGTTGTGGCTCTTCAGGTTGCTGTGGCTTTTCGGGTTGCTGTGGCTCTTCAGGTTGTTGTGGCTCTTCGGGTTGCTGTGGCTCTTCAGGTTGTTGTGGCTCTTCAGGTTGCTGTGGCACTTCAGGTTGCTGTGGGTCTTCAGGTTTTTCTGGCACTTCAGGTTCATCTGGCACTTCGGGTTGTTCTGGCTGTTCAGGTTGCTCTGGCACTTCTGGCTGTTGCGATTCTCTGTCACAGTTGGCAATATCCGGTGTAACACAGAATCCTAGGCTTCCGTCGAAGTGTAGCCCCTCCGAGCAAGTGTGCACTTGTCCATTGCTGCATTGTACAAACTGATTGCAGTTTTCTGGATTCGGAACAAAGGAAGATCCGTTGCCGCAATCTAAGGCTCCTTAAATGAAATGTCGTTTTTAGTTTGGCAGAAAACATAGGTACGCTGGCATAGTACCTACTAAGTAACTCGTGTCTAAATAAAAACCTGGTCAAGTAGCTTGTGATTGAGAATTTATCCATTGCATTTACAGTACGGAATTACTAAGTGTAGCCTACTTGACCAGGTTTTTATTTAGACACGAGTTACATAAAATCATATTCCGTAATTTAAAAAAAATTAACTGAAGAAACTGTAGGTACAAGATTATCCTTCTTGAAAACGCTAATATTTTTAGACTGGAAATATTTGGTTTTTTTTTCTCTTTAAACAAATAAAAGAAAGTACTCACTTGGATATGCTGCTGCAAACTGCAATAGAATTGCAGCGCAGAGGAATAGGACACCTAAAAACGAAACGTTTAGTATTTCTCCCCGAATATCAGAGAATCAATGACGAACCTTTCATATTTTTTTCCACTCGATGATGCTCTTGCTTCTCTAAAAACGTACACTGATAAACTGCATACACCTAATTCATCAGTAATTTATATATCACTGTGCGAATGATTAATTATCTCGGTGTTGACAGTACAATGGTACTATCACAGGCAGATCTAATCCGAGATGGATTAAAAAGTTCAGTTACGTTCGATAAGAACGTGCAAATTTGTAATTCGCAAGAAGACATCGTGTATTTGTAAAGTGCATCCATCAATTCGGAGAAGAATTCTTCTTTTATGTATCACATAACGCAATCCTTTAAAGGAAGTTACAAAGAAACTCGGAAAGAGTTGGAAACAAATCAAAATAAACCAGACTTTTATTCGCATGCTCTAATAAATGTATTTACCAACTAATAATTATAAATTATATAAGTTAAACAGTATAACAATCATCCACGAAAAGTGGAAAATATAAAAACGATACTCTTGTCATCTTTGTACACGGAAATGTTCAGGAGTTAGCTAGCGCTTTAACCGTTTACACAATCAACATTTTCTGCCCAATCACAACCGGTGATCGATGGATTCCAGAGCAAACCGCCGGGGCATTCCCTAACTTCGGCGACTCCCCAATTGCACTGGTAGAAGAGCGAGCAATCGGTCGAGTGTGGAAAGTAAACACCATGCTCGTTACCGTTTTCTTCCGGGCACTGAGGTGGCTCCTCAGGTTCATCTGGCTGTTCAGGTTGCTCTGTTACTTCAGGTTCTTCTGGCTGTTCGGGTTGTTCCGGCACTTCAGGTTCTTCGGGTTGTTCTGGGACTTCAGGTTCTTCTGGTTTTTCTGGGACCTCAGGTTCTTCGGGTTGTTCTGGGACTTCAGGTTCTTCTGGTTTTTCTGGAACTTCAGGTTCTTCTGGCTGTTCCGGAACTTCAGGTTCTTCCGGTTTTTCTGGCACTTCAGGTTCTTCTGGTTTTTCTGGAACTTCAGGTTCTTCTGGCTGTTCCGGAACTTCAGGTTCTTCCGGTTTTTCTGGCACTTCAGGTTCTTCTGGTTTTTCTGGAACTTCAGGTTCTTCTGGCTGTTCCGGAACTTCAGGTTCTTCCGGTTTTTCTGGCACTTCAGGTTCTTCTGGTTTTTCTGGGACCTCAGGTTCTTCGGGTTGTTCTGGGACTTCAGGTTCTTCTGGTTTTTCTGGCACTTCAGGTTCTTCTGGTTTTTCTGGAACTTCAGGTTCTTCTGGCTGTTCCGGAACTTCAGGTTCTTCCGGTTTTTCTGGCACTTCAGGTTCTTCTGGTTTTTCTGGAACTTCAGGTTCTTCTGGCTGTTCCGGAACTTCAGGTTCTTCCGGTTTTTCTGGCACTTCAGGTTCTTCTGGTTTTTCTGGAACTTCAGGTTCTTCTGGCTGTTCCGGAACTTCAGGTTCTTCCGGTTTTTCTGGCACTTCAGGTTCTTCTGGCTGTTCTGGGACTTCAGGTTCCTCTGGTTTTTCTGGGACCTCAGGTTCTTCGGGTTGTTCTGGGACTTCAGGTTCTTCTGGCTTTTCTGGGACTTCAGGTTCTTCAGGTTTTTCTGGCACTTCAGGTTCTTCTGGTTTTTCTGGCACTTCAGGTTCTTCTGGCTGTTCTGGGACTTCAGGTTCCTCTGGTTTTTCTGGGACCTCAGGTTCTTCGGGTTGTTCTGGGACTTCAGGTTCTTCTGGCTTTTCTGGGACTTCAGGTTCTTCAGGTTTTTCTGTCACTTCAGGTTCTTCTGGTTTTTCTGGCACTTCAGGTTCTTCTGGCTGTTCCGGAACTTCAGGTTCTTCTGGTTTCTCTGGCACTTCAGGTTCTTCTGGTTTCTCTGGGACTTCAGGTTCCTCTGGTTTTTCTGGGACTTCAGGCTCCTCTGGTTTTTCTGGGACTTCAGGTTCCTCTGGTTTTTCTGGGACTTCAGGCTCCTCCGGTTTTTCAGGGACTTCAGGTTCCTCTGGTTTTTCTGGGACTTCAGGCTCCTCTGGTTTTTCTGGGACTTCAGGTTCCTCTGGCTTTTCTGGCACTTCAGGTTCTTCTGGTTTTTCTGGAACTTCAGGTTCTTCTGGCTTCTCTGGCACTTCAGGTTCCTCTGGTTTTTCTGGGACTTCAGGCTCCTCTGGTTTTTCTGGGACTTCAGGTTCTTCTGGCTTTTCTGGGACTTCAGGCTCCTCTGGCTTTTCTGGGACTTCAGGTTCCTCTGGTTTTTCTGGAACTTCAGGTTCCTCTGGTTTTTCTGGGACCTCAGGTTCTTCTGGTTTTTCTGGAACCTCAGGTTCTTCTGGCTTTTCTGGGACTTCAGGCTCCTCTGGCTTTTCTGGGACTTCAGGTTCCTCTGGTTTTTCTGGAACTTCAGGTTCCTCTGGTTTTTCTGGAACTTCAGGTTCTTCTGGTTTTTCTGGAACTTCAGGTTCTTCTGGTTTTTCTGGAACTTCGGGCTCCTCTGGTTTTTCAGGGACTTCAGGTTCTTCTGGTTTTTCTGGAACCTCAGGTTCTTCTGGCTTTTCTGGGACTTCAGGTTCTTCTGGTTTTTCTGGAACCTCAGGTTCTTCTGGCTTTTCTGGGACTTCAGGCTCCTCTGGCTTTTCTGGGACTTCAGGTTCTTCTGGTTTTTCTGGGACTTCAGGTTCTTCTGGCTTTTCTGGAACTTCAGGTTCTTCTGGCTTTTCTGGAATTTCAGGCTCCTCTGGCTTTTCTGGGACTTCAGGTTCCTCTGGTTTTTCTGGGACTTCAGGTTCTTCTGGTTTTTCTGGAACCTCAGGTTCTTCTGGTTTTTCTGGGACTTCAGGCTCCTCTGGTTTCTCTGGTACTTCAGGCTCCTCTGGTTTCTCTGGTACTTCAGGTTCCTCTGGTTTTTCTGGAACCTCAGGTTCTTCTGGTTTTTCTGGGACTTCAGGTTCTTCTGGTTTTTCTGGAACCTCAGGTTCTTCTGGTTTTTCTGGCACTTCAGGTTCTTCTGGTTTTTCTGGAACCTCAGGTTCTTCTGGCTTTTCTGGGACTTCAGGTTCTTCTGGTTTTTCTGGAACCTCAGGTTCTTCTGGTTTTTCTGGGACTTCAGGCTCCTCTGGTTTCTCTGGTACTTCAGGCTCCTCTGGTTTCTCTGGTACTTCAGGTTCCTCTGGTTTTTCTGGAACCTCAGGTTCTTCTGGTTTTTCTGGGACTTCAGGTTCTTCTGGTTTTTCTGGAACTTCAGGTTCTTCTGGTTTTTCTGGAACTTCGGGCTCCTCTGGTTTTTCAGGGACTTCAGGTTCTTCTGGTTTTTCTGGAACCTCAGGTTCTTCTGGCTTTTCTGGGACTTCAGGTTCTTCTGGTTTTTCTGGAACCTCAGGTTCTTCTGGTTTTTCTGGGACTTCAGGCTCCTCTGGTTTCTCTGGTACTTCAGGCTCCTCTGGTTTCTCTGGTACTTCAGGTTCCTCTGGTTTTTCTGGAACCTCAGGTTCTTCTGGTTTTTCTGGGACTTCAGGTTCTTCTGGTTTTTCTGGAACCTCAGGTTCTTCTGGTTTTTCTGGCACTTCAGGTTCTTCTGGTTTTTCTGGAACCTCAGGTTCTTCTGGCTTTTCTGGGACTTCAGGTTCTTCTGGTTTTTCTGGAACCTCAGGTTCTTCTGGCTTTTCTGGGACTTCAGGCTCCTCTGGCTTTTCTGGGACTTCAGGTTCCTCTGGTTTTTCTGGAACTTCAGGTTCCTCTGGTTTTTCTGGGACCTCAGGTTCTTCTGGTTTTTCTGGAACCTCAGGTTCTTCTGGCTTTTCTGGGACTTCAGGCTCCTCTGGCTTTTCTGGGACTTCAGGTTCCTCTGGTTTTTCTGGGACTTCAGGTTCTTCTGGTTTTTCTGGAACTTCAGGTTCTTCGGGCTGTTCAGGTTTTTCTGGAACTTCAGGTTCTTCAGGTTGTTCCGGCAGTTCAGGTTCAGAGTTTATAACACAATCCGATTGTCCGGGTAGCACGCAAAAGCCAAGTGCCGAATTGAAATATGTTCCGGGCACGCAGCTGTGCTCGAACTTTTCCCCGTTGTTGCATTCTATGAATTTCGAACAGCTCGACGCGTGCGGGTGGAAGGTCTGTTCGTATCCATTGCACCGAAATCCTTCATTTCCTTCGGGCGTCTTCTCGGACTCCTCCGGAACTTGCGCCTCCCTGTCACACCTGGCAATGTCGGGAGTCACGCAGAATCCCAGCCCTTCGTCGAAGTGAAGCCCGTCCGAGCAAGTGTGCACCTGGCCGTTGTTGCATTGGACGAACTGATTGCAGTTCTTGGGATTCGGAGCGAACGAGGCCCCGTTGTCGCAAGTTAACGACGCTCCTTTAAGAAAGAAGAGAAAAAAAAATCACATTTCATATTATGCATAATCACGCACAATATTAGGTATTAAATATTTGGAATAGTTAGATAATCTGATTTTATGACGAGTGAAAAGTTTTTGAGATAAGAGTGACTGAAATAGAAGATTACCGAACGCAGTGCTCGTCGAAATCGATAAAGATTTATTTATGTATTGTGGGGGAGCTTTGATTTAATTGAATGCGGGAGGCCTTTTCAATAATAATTTAGTGTTGGTTAGATATTTATATATTATAATAATAAGTTTTAAAAAGAATTAATGATTCAAGATAATTTGAATTTACCGTCGGTTGGTAACGTTGGCTATTCTTTTCTTCAGTTTGGCCACATTCAATACGTAAAATTCACTAAGAACAACGGCGCCAAATTCAAGTTGTCTTCAGTCATCAAACTCACTTTGTGTTTACTTGTTACTATTACAGATTTTTTTTGATAAATAAAGGTGAATACTTACTTGGATACGCTGCTGGTGCTGCAAGCTGCAATAAACTTGCAGCGCAGAGAAGTAAGACACCTACAAAGTAAATGATTAGTACACTCCTCAAAACCAGAAAACCAGTCACAAACCTATCATAATTTTTTTTAATCACTCTACAGTTGCTGTTGTTTCTTCAAAAGCGAACACTGAGAAACTACCGTCCCTTAATTAGTCGGTGGTTTATATATCGTCGTTGAAATGATCAATTATTTTTCTTGACAGTACAATAGCAACTATCGTACGCAGATCTAATTCGTGATGGATTAACAAGTATCAATTATTACATTCGGATAAGTACGCAAATTTGAAATTGGCAAAAAGGAAAAAATAATTGCACGCCACAAGTGCGTACTTCACTTGAAGATACATGCGATTCAAAATCGACGAAGTCATCGGAGGAAACCCAGCCGATTTTCTTGTTTCAAATTGTGGCCGAATTTCTTTGAGATTAAAGCGGAATGAAGACAATAATTAGCGGAAAAATTAAGCTTCATCGTGACGCGATGTTATTTTACTTCTCGAGAGTCTGCGTTGACAGGAATTGATCGAAGAGTTTCGCAGAAAAATTGACGTAATCACATTCTTAATAAAAACATTGCACTTTTGATATGTAATAGGTAATTAGTGTCGAAATGATTTACTGTAGTGGAGAAAAATATTTTCGTTGGACTTTAATTTGGTTGGAACCAGAAGAAAGTCATTCATGCAAAACGTTTAATTTCTGTTGGAGCGAAAAAGTGACCACTTACTTATGCATATGCAGAGTGATTTTAATGATTGAGAATACTTTGAGTGTGCCGCCGCAGATTTTAGTGCTATTTCACTTTTGAGTGTGGCTAGACTGAAAACAAAAGTAGAGGCAACTATGTTTTCTATTCAGTTTTTCTGATTTCTACTTTTACTATTTGCTTCGCTATCAAATTAATCGTAGAACTCATTCCAAACGCCAACGAGGAGTGTTTTAGACAAACGTTACAAAATATCGCTAATTGACAACTGGACACACTAGGTTGCCAACTTAACAATACGGCGGTAAATTCAAACAATCTTCCTTTGTTAACGGTTACTGTACTTGTGCGAGAATTTCATTGCTTTCTGTTTGCCGTTTCTGTTTTCATTTCCTTTGACAAGTTGGCAAGAACAGAGCGAGTAAGAGAGTTCAAACTGTTGAAGAATCTTTTCCGTGTCGCATTAAACCGAGCGTACCTTTGACGTGTGCATACCTACTCGAGTTTTACAAATCAATCAAGCAATTTATTTCGTTAATTACATGTATTAATTTATAATCAAATAAAGAGAGATAATCAGCTCGATTACTTCTGAAAACATTGACGTTATTAAAACAACAAATTGACGGGCGTAAACAAAACAAAAATTGCGAACAAACATCGGAAAGTCTCCGAAATTAAGTTTCGTAGAAACTGGAGAAATCACCGGAGTAAATAATAACAAAAACAAAACATTGATAGTGTTAGGGTTGGACTTTATACCAACAAGAAGAAGAAGAAGCAGATACGACGATGATGAAATCCATGTTGGATATAATCCTTTCACGATCTTTTGATGTCCTAGTGGGCCATGCTTTTTTTTGTTAAGTTACCTGCATGTATTTTGATTGAAGTCAAAATCTGATGTTGAAAAAAATTATGACAGTGTCACATCAGCTGTACCGATTGTGTTGCCAATACGAACCTGGACTGAGGTAGGCATGATTCAAGTAAAAAGTAACTTTAAACAAAAACATACAATATGCCAAAAATTACATGATGACGTCATTGCCGACACTTCTTCTTCTTCTTCTTTACACGCAAGAACTAAAGGCGTGACTAGCAAAAAATTGCATCTACGATCACCTTTCGGTAGGATGATGTCATTGCCGACACTTCTTCTTCTTCTTCTTTAGAAGAAAGAACTCAAGGCGTGACTAGCAAAAAATTCCATCTACGATCACCTTTTTTTACTATTCGTTAACGATCTTCCACAGCATCTCTCCGAGTATGATTTAACAGTATATGCAGATGATACTTCGGTTCTTATTTCAGAAAAACCTCTTGAGAATGCAGTTAACTCCTTAATGAATAAACTAACCTCTTGGTTTTCCTCTAATAATCTCTATTTAAACATCTCCAAAACATGTTATCTCCAGTTTCACACTAGACAAAACCGCTTCTTACCACCTTTCATTATAAATGTAAATAATATGCCTGTGACTCATGCTGAAGATACAAGTTTTCTTGGAATAAATTTAGAAGAGACCCTACATTGGAATGTCCACTGCTCAAAATTACAATCTCTTTTGAATGTAATCTGCTTTCAGATGAGGTTCCTAAGAAAGGTTCTCTCGAGGCAGCAACTGTCAATAATATACTATGCTCAGTTTTACTCTAAAATATCTTATGGGATTATTCTCTGGGGTGCTTCTCCAGCTGCAAACCGTATATTGCTAACACAAAAAAGGATAGTGAGGCTAATTGCTGGTGTCCCTTTTCTGGAATCCTGTCGCAACCTATTTAAAGAACTGAAAATTCTAACGCTTACTTGTGTTTATATACTAGAAATTTGCTCGTTTATCTATCGAAACAAATCAAATTTTATAAAAAATAATTCAATACACGACCACAACACCAGACATAATCAAAATTTTCATTTACCTTTACCACGTACAGACACCTCTAAGAGTTCTATGACCTTCACTGGCTTAAAAATTTTCAATCAAATACCTCAGAATATTAAAAGTCAAAAGCCATTTAGTAGATTTAAGACGTCTCTCAAAACTTTTCTAATCAATCATCCATTTTATAACTTACAAGAATTTTTTGAATTTTTAATCTATTGATTGTGTCCTTCGTTGTTAGTTTGTGTAAGCAACCGGATGCGGACAATTATTTCTTGTATGTAGTAATCTTGTTTTTTTGTTATGTGTTAATGTCTAAATATTTATGTACCTGACGATGATATGTATGTGTCTTATGTAAACTCGATTTGATTATCCTATACATTTATATTATGTCTCTTGGAAAATAAATAAACTAAACTAAACCTTTCGGTAGGATGACGTCATAGTCGATACTTTTCCTTCTTCTTCTTCAGATGTAAGAACTAAAGATGGAATTTTTTGCTAGTGACAAAAAATTCCATCAACGATCACCTCTGGTAGATTGGCATCATTGTTGACATTCCTTCAACATTCAATATAAAAATTAAAGGGGGGTTGACCTTGAACGACACACACCCCGCTTAGGAGCCGGTTTTATTCGAGGCTTTTACCACTAAAATTAATGCTACCAACTACTTCAATCTTTTTGGCTTGATATATATTGGCTGACTACATATTTAGTTACCACTTTGGACAAGAAACTACAGATTTAGTTACCACTTTGGGCAATAAAAATAATTTTTTTAAATTATTTCCAAGCTTACCACAAATGTTATCTTTTTTTAAATTTCGATTATTTTAAATCTTTTGTTTTTCCTTGCGGTTCTCAGTTTTTTGTTTTTTTTTTATTTACTTAATTTTTTATTGAAATAGTGGACCGTGGAAACAGATAAGCCTGTGATTTTTGTCACTTTAAAAATTTTTAAATCATTTCAATTTCGTTCGCCTAATATTATTTTTCCTTTTGCTTGACAGTTCTTCGATATTTTTTTTTAATTTAAATTTTCTAAAAGTTGATTGAGTTTCTGACTGCCCGGCAAAATTAATCATCGTCTTTTGTTTTTTTATGAGACCGTAGAAACAGAGAACCTTTGTTATTATTCGCAACAATCTTTTGTTTTTCCTTTTGTTCTTGGTCTTCGGTTTTATTCGAGGCTTTTACCACTAAAATTAATGCTACCAACTATTTCATTCTTCTTAGCTCTAACTACATATTTAGTTACCGCTTTGGACAAAATCTACAGATTAAGTTACCACTTTGGACAATAAACTACATTATTAGTTACCACTTTGGACAACAAACACTGTTATTATAACTCCCTCCTGTTTATTCTTTACCAGTAGATAAAAACGGTGAAGCTTATTAAATAATTTCTGGAGAATTCTTAAAATGTCAGTGGCGTTCCAATAATTAATTTGTATTGAAGACTTTTACCACTAAAATCAGTGTTCCCAACTAATTCATTCATTTTTGCTCTAATTACATATTTAGTTACCACTTTGGGCAAGAAATTACAGATTTAGTTACCACTTTGGACAATAAAAATAATTTTTTTAAATTATTTCCAAGCTTACCACAAATGTTTTTTTTAATTTCGATTATTTTAAATCTTTGTTTTTTCTTGCGGTTCTCAGTTTTTCGTTTTTTTTTTTATTTACTTCATTTTTTATTGAAATAGTTGACCGTGGAAACAGATAAGCCTGTGATTTTTGTCACTTTAAAAATTTTAATCATTTCAATTTTGACAACTTCTTTATATTTTTCACTTCTGACGAAGCTGTCGAACGATAGCGAAACGTTGAGTGTTTGTGCACTATTTAGTGTCCGGTTAAAAGATTTTGTGACATTTCAATTTCGTTCGCCAAATAATCATAGTCTTTTATTTTTCCTTTTGCTTGACAGTTCTTCGATTTTTTTTTTAATTTAAATTTTCTAAGAGAAAGTCTGACTACCCGGCAAAATTAATCATCGTCTTTTGTTTTTTTATGAGACCGTAGAAACAGAGAAGCTTTGTTATTGCTCGCGAAATAATCAACAATCTTTTGTTTTTCCTCTTGTTCTTGGTCTTCGGTTCTATTCAAGGCTTTTACCACTAAAATTAGTGCTCCCAACTATTTCGTTCATTTTGGCTGTAACTATATATTTACTTACCACTTTAGACAAGAAACTACAAGTCAAGTTACCACTTTGGACAAGAAACTACAGATTCAGTTACCACTTTGGACAAGAAACTAGAGACTCAGTTACCACTTTGGACAAGACACTACAGACTCACTTACCATTTTGGACAAGAAACTACATAATTAGTTACCACTTTGGACAACAAACACTGTTAGTACGACCCCCTCCTATTTATTCCTTACCAGAGGATAAGAACGGTGAAGAATATTAAACAATTTTTGGAGAATTCTTCCATTAAGAAGCCGGTGGCGTTCTTTTCAAATTGCCCCGAAAATTCAAAAATTCGCAATGATTGTCAAAAAGAAAAAAGCAATTGTAAATCTCGAAAAGGTATGTATCTGTGTTCGGTTAAGTTGGTTATTTATCGAGATTTGTCAAAGTAGCCCAAAGTTGTCGCCCATCGCAAATTAAGAATATGAGTAGCCCAATTTGCGATAAATCGCGTCATCTGGCAACCCTGCTGGTGATTGTCGACACATCTGCTGAAGAACTCGGGACCCCTCCGTTAAATGATAAAATAAAATCCGGGCAAGAATTTGACATATCGCGCATATTAATAACAAAAGTTGGTAAATCGGGCTGTTGTTGAGAAGGTTATTTTCTGTCAGAACCTAAAAAAGAAAATTGAAATGTCAATCCAGTGTTGCGAACCCGAGAGAAGTTTCTTCTATTTGAGATTTCTTGATGTCGAGTGGGACAATTATTTACGTTTTGCTAAAAACGATTTTTTATATTCATTGTGAACATATGTTTCGCCGATGGATTCGTCTTCTGTTTTTAATAGGTACAGTGCTGAAAGATTTTCTGGCAATTTTAATAAACCCAATTTTTCATTTGCAGTTTTGTTTCCCCTATTAAATTTTACGAAAGGAAATTCTGTTGGTCAAAAAAGCTCGCAGGGAGTTTCGGTTTCAAGAAGTTGGCAACACTGTGTCAATCTGAAAAATTTATCCTATTTCCGTTTCTATTTCCCATTTAACAGCGCCTCTTCAAATATCTTCCTAGTTAGTTTCTCATAACGAATGTTCTTTTTTTTTCTAATTTGGCTTCGTGACAAAACGCTTATTGTGAACGCACCACAATTTTGATTATTTGTTGTAAATCTTATTTTTTCTTCGTTTGTTACAACAGATCTCTTGCCTACTGTCTTTCTCCGTTTATTACAACACACCTCATTCTTGTGTCGTCCTATCGCACTCTTGAGTTCGAAACTTCGAAAGCAAGGTTAGGAATGACAAGTTCGAACGTCAAATTAACAACTGTCATGACGATGATGGTTCACAATCAAATGTTCATGGCCAACTTCGACGCCGGATTAAAAAAAAGACAGTCTTCATTGAGTATTTCTTAATTCTTTTTTTTCGTTCCCGTTGCAATTCCAGAAAAACAAATAACCGTCGAATTCGGAGATCGTCTTTTTTCTTGTGTCTAAAAAAATTTAACAGTTACAAATTCAAGATTAAGAAGCGGAGATTAGAGAAAACATGAAACGCATTAAAGTTAGAAAGGCTGAAATCGATAGCGATTTTTAGTAAAATTAGTATGCGATAAAGAAACGAAAAAGTAGGACAAGAAAAAAATAATACCAAAAGCGACGCGTCGCGTCGTCGAGAGGGAATAGAAAGGGGAACAGGAACAGAAGGGAAACGAAATATGTATGTATGTATTAGGAGCAGAAGGAGAGCGTCGCGCGTCAGCAAAAATTAAAATATAAGCGCAAAGCAAACATGAAGAGATGAGAGGAGGCCTAATAGAAAATAAATAAAGTTTTTAAAAAGTGAGAAAGTGTCTAAAGAGGATGAAATATTGGAGAAATGGAAGGTGGCAATAAAAAAATGGAAACTGCAGCGAACAGGAAGATTTGATCAGAATTAAAAAAATACAGTGCCTTCATAATTGACTGTATCGTGGTCAAGTCACGTCTGACAGTTAACAATACAAACGGTTGGCAGAACTGGAGTTGTTTGCATTCGACACAATATTAAATTTTATTTACATTTAATACAACGCAATACTTTGTAAAATGTATCTCGCCTATTTCCATAGCTATGTCATTGTGTACTGTTACGTACGTTATAGATCACATGTGTAACAAGTTTAAATGAAGACCCGATATTAACATGAATAGTGTCAACAGGTCGATAACAAAATGGAAACTGGAAAAGCTATAGCAATAAACAAAAATGTAAAAAAAGATTATTGTATAAGAAAGAAAAGAGATACATGGGAATTAGTTTAGTGCATATAAAACCAATCCATACTTAGGATGAAAATGTAAATCGACATTTTTTTAATAGTTTTAAAATGTAGGATCAGAATTATAAGCTCGGGGATTAAAACGTGTGTCAGATAAAGTTGAGTAATGAAATAAATCGTTCGGCAAACTCGTTTGTTCAAATCCCCATCCGCTTCTAGAGATTTATAATATGTAGAAAAAGAATAGCTCCGTAAATTCGAAAAGAATTGATTGCGTTATTCCACAATCTTGAATTTTTGGACATTTACATTCACAACACAATACAGTCAATTCAAAATAAACACCCACTTGTATTATAATTGACATTCAGTTCATATTTAATCTAACAATAAATCAATGACATTAGTAAATTAAAAAATATTAAAAAAACTAAAAACAAATCGGGAAGGGAACCTTCGAGACATTTTCCAGAACGTGGCATATAAAAGAAGCCAAATTATTTCTATACGAACAAGTCGTCTTGATTTAAATGACGCGTTCCAGGTAGGCGGCTTAAAAATACACGCTTATTTAATAACAACAAAACACTCCATGTACAACACACGACAATAAAAGGAATGCAATTAACATTAAAGCCTTTGCTTGTCAGATCGTATCGGCTCCTCCAGATATTAATACCTATAATGTTTTATGTACTGCAGATGGAATCGAAAACGGTAGCAGTCATGTGGTGCATGCACTTTAAACAAAATCAAAAACATGGTGATACGATATAGAGATAAACCAAAAATAAGGGAAGCCCAGAAAATAACATGGTTTATTTACCTTAATAAGTATCACGAAGGACAAAAAATCTACTAGAGTTTATGTGAGGTGCACTATTTTGAAACTATTTCGTAAATGTGCATTTTTTTAACGTTGAAACAACAACCTTATGTTTTGAAACAGGCGTACACATTGTATGTTATGAAATGGTTATTTTAGCGGGATCATCATTAAATGATATCAAAAACTGAAACAGCACAAGCCGTTTTTAAAACAGTTTTGTACGCCAAAAAACGGCTTTTAATTCGAGGGTGGCAGCGTGCGCCATCTCTTATGCGAATTGGAAATCAATTCACGCCGACGACGGTCGTTATCAGATAACGCGAGTCGCTCTCGTTATAGTCAGCAGTCAACAGGAAATGTATTTATACAACAGCAACTGTAACAGTAGCAGGAATCTATTTACTTTATTATCAATTTAATGATAAGTAGCGATTAGTTTATTAAATGATTAAGAGATGTCGCCTCTTGTTATTCCTAATCACAAAAGATTTAATGTTGCCTTTTAATTAATAAATGGATATTTATTGTAACCACAGATAATAAATCTCTCCAGATAGCCAACGAGATAGGCTCTAAAAATAGTTTGTTAAATACTCAATAGATGTCACTTGTATGAATAAATTGAACCACTTGCTAATTCCGAAGCCCAATTGGTTCCTTCACCGCCACTTCTAAGTAACAGAGAAATAAGTTTAAAGTAGGGCCAGGACACGATAATGTGACGTGCGGTTGTTAATTCTTCTTTTAAACTTCGTGTCATACCGCTTAGTTATAGAATTTGTTTAAGTGTTACTTATTCTTACGACCATGATAACAAATGAGGGTGTAACAAACCAACGCAGATTAAAGGAAAGACATTAAAGAGAAACTTACGAAGGTCGATAACACACATCGCCACGAACTTGTATTACGTCATTAACAAGAGATAACTGGGGGAGAAAGAAATTAGCCAGGAATCAAAGATGAATCACGGCCGCTAGAGAGAAGCAAACATGAGGGAAGATCAATGGCAAGGAAGAAGAAGTGATACTGGCAGAACCAAATGGAGGAGAGAAAGAGACTTAACAAACCAAGAGAAATCACACTGCTGAAAAGAATCATGGAAACTGGAAGAGTAGAAAAAAGAAGTGGGAAAAGTGGACATATTGCACATTGGTGAAAAGAATCGTGGAAGCTGGAAGAGTAGGAAAAAGAATGCCGAGGAAACGATGAAAACTAGAGGAAAAAGCAGCAAGAGAAACGGAGGAATTAGGCCAAAGGGTCAGCAAAAATGAAAAAAGAAAAACGTATGTGGTATGAAGGATCGGAGGCGAAGAAGAAGAAGAAGATCATTGCTGCCATCCGCCTAAAAATTTAATAAAATGTACACATTAATAAAATTTACACATTCACGCCCTTTACTGTATCATCCCCACAAAAAAACCAAAAGGTTCTTGCAAACGCCAAGATCTATCAATAAGGGCAACTTGGTTATCTACGATAAAACAAAATAAGAACGATAAGAAGAAGAGCAATCATTCCCCAAAGGCGAAAAATCCAGGCGCTTCATCCACTCTGAGAATGATAGCGTCCTTGCTAACATCGGGGAACCCCATCTTAGATGAGATGGTTTTTTAAACGCCAACCATGGAAGAAGAACGCCCAATCCCATCGACTGTGAATCAGATGGAAGTCCCCTTGGCCAAAGTTGCATCCAACTTGTTCCCCGCACAGGAGATGAAACCACATTTTTTCTTAGTACAAAATTGCACCTCCTACTCTAACCCTTCACACGTTCACCCTTTACCGAATCATCTCCCCAAGAAACGAAAGCGTTCTTGCAAGCGCCAATATTTATCAATAAAAGCAAGACGTCGCCACTTGCTGTTGGGATTCAAACACACCCCCTTCACTTGCCAAACTTGACGTCCAAAACTCAACGGGTTTAGTTTAAAAATTCCACCATAAACGGATCTTTCGTTGACCAAAACCAGAGAGCGTGTTTTTTGAAAGCGGAACGAGAAGAATACTTGAGTTAGTTGAAGGGGCAGAACTCCACCAGATTGGAAGAGGAATTCAACGAAGAAGAATATGAGAAATAACAAAAGATGAACGTGGTAAAGCAAGGAGGAGAATTGAATTGATACAAGAGAGATGGGAGGAGAAGTTTTCGTTTTCCACTCTGCTGTTGTAACTGTAGCGCCACCTCATTTTTGGTGAGCTGCTTCCGAACTAAACCTAGTTTGTCTCCAAATTGGGGCGTCAAATTTAGAACATTTGATGAGCCATCTGTATCTGTTTGTATCTACCTAATAGATACTAGGGGTAGAAACCAACTTGAAAAGGGAAACGCTATTTAGTTGCGTTACAAATGCAAGTGCGCTAAAAGTAACACAAGAAATAATCTGTTGCTTTTTTTATTACTTTAGATATCATTTAAATGAACAACTACAATCCACGTCAGAAATAGAAGTATAACGTTAAAACACGGCGTGCTTTACTCGCTCTTTTTCGCACGCTTTTCAGTTTTAAAAACAGAGATTTTGATGCAGGTATAATAAAAAATATTTATTTTGTTACACTAAAACAAGCACGCCATACCTATCAAAAATAAATACTAATCATTCGCTTTCATTTTTCAATTTTGTCATTATCACATTCGTCGCCGTTGGGGTCAGTCAGTCGCAAAGGGTGAGAATCAAGTTAAGGTGGTACGCTTGAGGAGGTTTCACATCCGGCATTTTGGGGCCAATCACAGACGTCCAGGACGGGATTGAAATGTAGTCCACCCGGACAGTTGAAGGCTATTAGACTCCCCCAATCGCACTTGTAGAATTTTGTGCAATCGAACTCATGAGGGACGAAAACGACATATTCCCCATTTACTTTTGGGCATTTCCCATTCGCCCCATTGCCGTCGCTTTCTGTCGTACTTGGCGGTGATGGGGGCGTTTGCGAGGGTGCAGATTCCGTAACCGTCGTCGGGCCAGGGGAGGAAGAACCCTGTGTTGAGCTGCTTTCGGTTGTACTGGATGATGACGGAGGCGTTTGCGATGGTGCAGGTTCTGTAACTGTCGTATTAGGGGATGATGAACTTGCTTCTGTGGAAGGTGCTTTGCAACCCGCTTGTTCCGGCCGGTCGCAGACGTTCAAGACCGGGTTGAAATGTAACCCGGCGGAGCAGTTGTAAAGCTTCAGTTCACCCCAATCGCATTTGTAGAATTTTGTGCAGTCGGACTCATGAGGGACGAAGTCCACGTATTTCCCATTTAACTTTGGGCACTCCCTTTCGGCTTCGTTCTCATCGCTTTCATCACTGTTGCTGTTGTCTTCAGCTATGCTAGGTCCTTCTGTCAGTGTCGTCGTTTCTTCAGTTGATGTTTCTGTCGTCAATTTTTCAGTTGTTTCTGTCGTCGATTGTTCAGTTGATGTTTCTGTCGCCGATACTTCACTTGTTGTTGGTGGCGTCGGTTCATCAGTTAGTGTTGTTATCTCTGGTTTGCATACTGCAAGACATTAGTGTTATAATTTATGCTCAAAAATTAATAGAGGTGAATCTATTGAAGCCAAAACGAAAGATTTTCCAGTGATCAATTAAAAAAAAAAAAAAGGAAACTCACCTGGTGTATATATTAAGCACAGCAGCACCACTACTGTATAATGCGCTTTCAGTATCATTTTTTTTGTCCTTTTTAATGTTGTTTCTTAATGTCGTTCGTTTTAATGTCAAGGAATGAGACTGAACTGGATTAGGCGACTCCTCTAGGGTTTATATAGGTACCAAAATTACGTTATCAGCGAAAATTTAATCGGGCGAGAAAACAAGTGACTTTCCTTTTATGATTTCCGGCGATTAAAGGAATTGATTCTGTTTAAAAACTTAAAATCTTATTTTCATGCAACTATCGAATTAATCGACTCATCAACTCGTTTTTTTTTTCTTTTCTGGAAGTGATAAGAGATTAAGCGTTGTTATGCTACAAAAATATTTGTTCTTTTGTAATACCTATTTGGAGAATTCATTTATTCAATGAATGGGAAATATTCGAAGCATTATTACGATTTTCTTTTTGATTTAATCTTATCTCCTTAAAATCGAAACTTCCACGGACGTGTAAAAGAAAATAGATAATCGCACTCCTACGAGTTGCAATTGAGCAACTGTTCTAGAAATCAGTTTGACTAATGCACCCAGTTTTATTAATCGTTACCAAAGAATTCATACATCTTTTTGTTTCTTTCTCCTTTTTGATAATTTACGCGTGATTACTCAAATATGAAGCGTGAACTAGGTATTTTTATTGTGAGGATTATAGGACTTATCTAAAAAAAGTATTTAGTTTTAATCTTTTGCTTTGTGCACTGAACTATTCTTAAAAAAAAAACATTACATTTTTCCTTTCGGATTTTAGTGAATTGTTCAGTTTTCTTTTATCCCCACCAATTACACTATATTAAACTTATGCCCGTTTTACACAGTCAAAGAAATTGATGGATTTATTTGCAAATTTATTCATGAAGAAATCGTTGAATTTATTGCAAATGTCACTTGGTATTACACAGTCCAACTTTTTATTGTCGTCTTTCAGTTAATCCCAACTGTAAAGCTGGTTCTAATTTGGCAATTTATTCATGAATTTATTGTCGTCGATTTATTCACGACGATTTTATGTATTACAGGCATGAATAAATTCAAGGACAAAAAATCCATCAATTTCTTTGACAGTGTAAAACGGGCATTACAAAGACAACAAATGCTTTGGTAGAGTAAAAGAGAAGGCACAAAAAGAAAAGATGAAATGAGGAGAAACTGTGAAATATGATGACGTGTGAAGAAGCACTGAAAGACGTACAAGAGAATTTTATTTTAAAAAGGGGAGACCCCCCCTCTTTCAGTGTGCATAAATTCAAGCTAAACCGCCATTATTTTGATGATTTTTCTAGCTTCACTTTATTCTACTCAATTTGTTAAGTTGATTTTTTCCGTTGTTAGGATTATTTTACAATATTTTTGTTCAAGGACTCCGAAGGCAGAGCAGTTTTTTCCTTCTGGAAACGCTGGTCCTTTGGTCATTAATAGTTTAGTTTGTATGAACTTGTATTTATTTCATAATGACCAATAAAGAATTATTATTATTATTAAAACTAAGAGCAAGCATCTACGAAATTATCAAAAACAACAACTGACAAGGAGTAGATAATCAAAACCGAAAGTTTAAAAAACAAAGAGGAACTAATGAGTAATATTATAAAAGGAAGCAACAATAACATAAAGGAATTAAAATATGATCCAAGTTTAAGTTACATATATTTAAAATAAATTAAATTGCCCTGAAGACGAAAAAACTTGAAACAGAAACCAGGACATAAGTAGGGAATACACGATCCAATATGTCTTAACACATGTACGCGCGTACATGTGTGAAGACATGTAGGATCGTGTATTCTCTGCTTTATATAGAAAAGCACCGGGAAAAAAAAAATATGGGCAGAAGGAGGTTGAAGGGGTAGTGAGAATTATTAAGAGGGATAGTGAAACTATTACTTTCATTTATTTCAAATTATTGTCAATGTAATTAATTATAATTTATTGCCGCCTGGAGTGGATGTGGATACATTTTTCTTTTCTCCAAAAAAAATTATCTCTCACTCACTCGAGATTAGGGTGATAGGGTGATTAGTTTTATTACGGGATTACTTAAAGATTAAAAATTGTGTCACCATGTGTTTCCCTCATATTTACTTTGCGCTTTCGCATTCGTTCAAGGTCCATCAAAACATACGTGTTAATTGTTTATTTATTAGAAAATGATGTGTGCTTGAATCACTTTTTTCCGTGGAACCGTGATTGGGGGAGAAACTTTGGAACAAACTTTATTTCGCGAGACTTTGCACGATATTTATAAGAGTGTTTCTGAACTGAGCGATTCGCTGAATACTTCAAATAAAAGCAAGAAGAACCGTCGATGATTATATTAAAAAAAAAAAAAACTAATTGGAAGTGGAATTCGGGTTTTTTGAGGTTATTTTATTTTTTGTAATAAATCAAAGACAGATGAATAAAAAGGAAAAGAATTGTAAATTATTGTCGACCCGCAATATACAGGGTGACTGTGATAACACTCGACGAAATAAAACCACTAAGAGAATCCTTGTCATGGGTTACGGGAAAAATATAAAAACTCCCTTAGTTTTCGTAACTAATGTTACGCAATATTATGGTGTATCCGGGGCCGGTGGCAACCCTGATTTTATTCCAATTTAGGTAAATAATTTACGCCGACAGATGGCGCTAGCTGACGTGCCTGACGTCGTTGATGAAAAAGCATGACACAATCGGGAGCGTTGAATTGCAAGAAAATCGGAAAACTTGCAAGAAGCGAAAATCCGTCGAGGAAATTCAAGAAATTGGCAAAATTAAAACGCAATTGTTAATTCGTGGAAACGTAAAGAGATGGCGCTGATGTTAAGTGGCAGGTAGATCACATGTTCCGAGGATTATCGATAAGAAATTAAATTAATTCTTAGAAAGGAAGTGAAAAGAAAACGGCAATCAGAGTTAGTTCGTAGAAACTCAAACAGATGGCGCTGACTTCAAATTCGAATAAGATTTCAAGCTAATTATTTTACACGAAGCGGTTCCTTACTTTCTCTACCGTCACTAAATAATTACAGTACCGCAATCAGCCGCCATTTTAGTGCAAAATATTTGCGGGAAATTTAAACACCTAAGCCTAGCAACGAACACATTCGGGCATTTTAAACTTTTATTTGACATTTGGCAATTTAAACTTGCCGGAAAAAAATCACTAGAAATGTCGACCATTTAAGCTTGCCTGAAAGAAAATAACTAGAAAAGTGCAAAAACGTTTTCTTTATCTTACACATTAAGCATATGGATTGCGGTACTCTAACTGTAAACGAAAATGGTCACTAAAGTTGAACAAAGTGGTCTCTGGAGTTGACCAAAGTGGTCACTGGAGTTAACCAAGACGGTTACTGAAGTTGACTAAAGTGGTCACTGAGTTGACGAAAGTAATCACTGACTTGACGAAAGTGGTCACTGATTGACGAAACCATCGACAAATGGCGTTGATAACAAGACCAAAATACCGTCACTAAATAATCACAGTACCGCAATCAGCCGCCATTTTAGTGCAAAATATTGGCGGGAAATTTAAACATCTAACCTTAGCAACGACACATTTGATGGGCATTTTAAACTTTTATTTGACAGGCGTTAAATTTGATTAAGCTTACCAGAAAGAAAATCAGTTAAGCTTGCCGGGAAGACAATAACTTTTTAGTGCAAGAACGTTTTCTTTATCTTACACATTGAGCATATGAACGAAAATGGTCATTAAAGTTGCTCAACGTGGTCACTGAAGTTGACCAAAGTGGTCACTGAATTGACGAAAGTGGTCATTGAAGTTGACGAAAGTGGAAAGTCGGCCATTTTAGTGCAAAAACGTGGTTTCTTTAGCTTACACAATACACATTATGCATATGAATTGCGGTACTGTATTTATTTAGTGACTGTAATTTTCTCATATTACTAGCGCCATCTTGCAATATTTTCACCTACTAACTTCGTGGATTTACACACTTTAAAATTCCCTTCGGTATTGAGTTTGTTTCCGTTTTCCTTGCGGTTTTCTCAGCTTCTTTCGTATTTTATCAAAAATTTGGTGAATATGCAACCGGCGCCATCCGTCTAGTTTACTTTGAAATCACCTTAAAAACACAACTGTCGCGAATTTCCGTTCCTTGCGGCTTTTTCGGCTTTCTTCCAACTCGACATCCTGTCCAAAGCTGTTATTATTATTATTTTTTTCCCCAACTAGTGCCATCTGTCGGTGTTGATGTACATCAATTCTCTGAACTAGCTCAAATTCTCATCTGTTACGAATTTAGCGATTTTCTTCGGCGTCAAGTCCTTGAATTTGATATCTTGCGGTTATTTTCGCTATCAGCGCCATCTCTTTACGTTCTCACGAACTAACTCGCACAATTCTGTTTTAAATTCCCATCTGATTGTATTCCTATTATTTTCCTTTCCTTCCTCGTGTTTTTGATCGCGCCCATTTTTGTCAGCTTCATCTATCTGCTTGTTCGTGAATTAATTTTCCGAATTCTCATTGAAATTTCAACCGATTAGAATTCGGCGGTTTCTTTCGATGTCAAGGTCTTTTTCAACCCAACGTCCTTCTTGTTTCTTGAGTTTATCGTCGTTGTTTTGTGGACGAATTTTTGGAATTATTATCAACGCCACCTGTCTATGTTTTCGTAACGTACTTCCATGAATTCACTTCAAAATCATTTCTAATATGATCATTCATTTCTTCCGATTTGTATATTTTCTCATTGAATTTGTTTTTAATTTTTCATTTTTTGACAACGTTTGATTTGTTTGCTGGCGCCATCTGTCTGTGTTTACGTGAATTCATTTCCGAAATTGACTTAAAATTCCTCGATTCAAATTTAGTGATTTTATTTTCATTTGCTGCTTCATTTTTCTTAACCTAATGTTGCTGTCCTTCATCTTTGAACTCGTCAGCGTGTGGGTTCTATGTCCAGCGCCATTTCGTTACGTCTTCACGAACCATTCTCATTTTCTTCTCGTTTCTTACATTTTTTTCTTTGGTGAATTTGTTTTGTTTTTAAGTTAAAATCCCTAGTTAGATAAAGTACCGCGAGGACCGCAATTTTTAGTTAAAATAAGCGCGCCAAATTTGAAATCATATTACACGTTACGATCTGCTTTAAATTTGCGCGGTTATTTTGACTCAAAATGGTGGTAGATGCGGTACTTTATCTAACTAAGGACTTTGTTTTTAGAATCAAACGTCTCCATCTGTATGTGTGTTTAGAAACTAATTTTCTGTTCCGCATTAAAATCTTATTCGAATTCCTCCTCGTTTCCTGAATATAGTAACGAGCGTCTAAATAAAAACCTGGTCAATCCTAGGTTGTGATCGAGAATTTATCCATTGCATTTACAGAATTACTAAATGTAGACCACTTGACCTACTTCTTTTCATTGACGAATTTTTGGTCTACAGTCACTAAATAAATGCAGTACCGCAATCCAAATGCTTAATATGTAAGATAAATAAACCACGTCTTTCCACTAAAATGGCCAACTTTCCACTTTCGTCAACTTCAGTGACCACTTTAGTCAACTTCAGTGACCACTTTGGTCAACTTTAATGACCATTTTCATTCATATGCTCAATGTGTAAGATAAAGAAAACATTCTTGCACTAAAAAGTTATTGTCTTCCCGGCAAGCTTAACTGATTTTCTTTCTGGTAAGTTTAATCAAATTTAACGCCTGTCAAATAAAAGTTTAAAATGCCCAAATGTGTCGTTGTTAAGGTTAGATGTTTAAATTTCCCGCCAATATTTTGCACTAAAATGGCGGCTGATTGCGATTATTTAGTGACGGTATTTTGGTCTTGTTATCAACGCCATCTGTCGATGGTTTTACGAATTAATTTCCCGAATACACTTTAAAATTTCATCTGATCAGTCTACCCTCTTCTCTCTCTACTGTAAGTCTTTATTAATGATTTTAGGCGGCGCTGTGAATTTCGAAATACTGAAACGCGCAGTCTAAGGTTTGCCTTGAATTAAAAATCGACATTAATTAATTATACAGACTTTACGCTACAATTTTTTAATTGTCTAAATTCCAAACTCCTAGTCTGTCTTACGTCGTACGTTTTTTGTTTTACGCAAATATACTGTCGCACATCTTTGGCCGCGTTCGTCTATTCAACTGCGTTTGTTCTGTTTACTCTCTCGCGCTTTTGTCTCGCTCTTACTCGTATTAAAACTCATTCACTCTCACTCTAATTTTACTCTATCCCTACACCGTGCGCTTTAAAGTTGGTAACAAAACCAATAGATGGCGTGACGTCATGCAAAAGTGACACAATTTCTAGTTATTTATTATAACGTGCCTTTTTTATAAATTTCTCCTCGTAGTTGGCGGTGAATTCTTAGTTGTGAACCCGTCTCAACCACCATAACCACACTTTTAAAGCAGTGAACATGCGCTTTCCAGGTTGGCTCGAAGTATAATAACTCAGAGCCACTCCGACCCCGACGCTAACCTGGCAAGCGCCTAAAAAACAAAGAAAAGTGAGGTTATGATTAAGTTTCAAGCAAGGCTGGTTCACAATTAACAATTCACGACCAACTACGAAGAGGAATATTAAAAAAAGACATTAGGAAAGCATCAACCATAATTATTTATGTAATTTCTTTATTCATCCCGTCCATGGCGCGTTACGCGTTAACGCAATTGACATTCTCAGGGTAATCACAGGCTTGCGATTCGTAGCTGAACTGCAAACCAGGTTGACAGTTGAAGATGAACATGTGACCTTCGGAGCACTGGTAGAACTGGTTGCAGTTAGTTGCAACCGAATGGTACAGCTGGTCGGAATCCCAACGGCATCCGACCAGATCCGGATTTGAAGGTCCGTCACCCGTAGTTGGCGGTGCTACAGAGGAGGGGGCGGCGGGAGGGACAGTCCCTCCGACGCACCCTACATTCTCGGGATAATCACAGACCTAAAACAAGCGCGTTTTACTTTACACCATTTTCGGGAGGGGTGAGGTATGTCTATGTACCTGTTCAGCGGGATTGAAGTGCAATCCCTCCTGGCAAGTTAAAATGTACGATTCACCCCCGTAGCACTGATAGAACTGATTGCAGTTGGTGGGGTGGGGGCGGAACGAGAGATCGGCGTCGATGGGGCAATCGAATTGCTCGGTATCACCCGACGGGGTGGTATTAACTTCTTCAACTGACGTCGTCTGTTCAGGTTCCGAGGTGGTTGGTGCTTGGGGCGTAGGCGGTGGATTTGGCGGGACGGTTCCCCCAACGCATTCTACGTTTTCAGGATAGTCACACACCTGAACCAAATTTATTTATTAAGAGAAAAAAAATCGCACTCGGCTGAGCACCCACCTGTTCAGCGGGGTTGAAGACGAGCCCCTCTTGGCAAGTGAAAATGTGCGATTCCCCCCCGTAGCACTGGTAGAATTGATTGCAGTTGGTCGGGTGGGGGCGGAACGAGAGATCGGCGTCGATGGGGCAATCGAATTGCTCGGTCTCACTCGAAGTGGTCAGTTCTGGAAGCGCGGTTGTTTCTGGCAAGGGGGCGGGCGTTGTTTCTGGTAAGGGAGCGGGCGTTGTTTCTGGTAAGGGGGCGGGCGTAGTTTCTGGTACTGGAGGCTGCGTTGTTACAGGTAGTGGAGGCTGCGTTGCTTCAGGCGACTCCTCTCTACAACCAGCTGACACGGGATAATCGCAGACCAGGTAACCCGGGTTAAAGTGGAGTCCCTCCGGACAATCGTGCACCTCAATCCCTTGATTCGTGCACTCGAAAAATTTGGTGCAATCCCCTGGATAGGGGTGGAGAGGATGGCCGTTGTCCTTGCATTCTAGGACGACCTCGGCTTTCGCCGCGTAGAGGCAACCGAGCAAGACGAAGAGCAATGATTTTCCTAAAACGAATCAAATAAATAAGAGATTTTCTTCAACTAGAGTAGGTCGTGAGAAAAGCTTGATCCATATTTTCTAATATACAGGGACGCCCACTTTAAATCGATTTTATAATAGGCAACCCGCGAGTCAATTCGGAAATGATTTGAGACGTTTTCACAACGCAACGCACGGAAGTAGAATGTGTAGCCTATCTCATCAAATTTTAAGGGGCCAAGATTTAAAAACGCCCTCTCCCCGCGTATTCGCGAAATCAAACAAGGTAGGCGACCTCTGGTGGTCAATATTGATACCATCAAAAGGGTGAACAACATTAGTTCGATAAACCAATCCGTTAAAAACATGCCCCAATCAAATTTTCATATTTAACGCAATTGCAATGTTGTTCACCCTTTTATCGGCCATGTTGCAATTAACAGCGACCTCTCGCGTTGACAATTAAGTCGCGAATATCATAAAAAAACAAACGTCAAATTAATTTTGAATTAGGTAAGGCCTCAATTGAAACGCAAACAAACACTTTTACTTACCGAACATTTCCTTGTTTTTTTGTTTTGCGTCTGAACTATTGAAGGGAAGGATGATTGGATTTGAACTGACGATCGCAATTACCGGAGCGCTTTTATACAGCTGGGCGTTTAAAAAAAATAACTCCCTCGTCACGTACGGCGACACTTCAAAGATAAAGCATCGGCTGATAAGGCCTAATCGTTTCTTTCATTCATTAATAAAATCTTCGGTAGGCAATCGAGAAAGACTTCCTGAGAGCCTTCGTGCGATCTGATAATTTTATTTCCTGTCGATTCAATCGAGACGCGATTGATAGCGTTTTCGATTGACCACACTAGTGCGCACTCTTCATCTCGTGTTATTACATGAGGTTAAAAGAAGATGCAAATACACTGAGTGCAACCGGTGCAAGTGAATCGAAAACGCTATGAGTTAAGGAAGAAACCGAACTGCCAAAAATTCCTTCCTTAAAGCAGAGAATAAAAAATATTTGTTTGGTTTGGAACTTACATCAAGTGATATCAAACGATTCTTGACGTGTTGTTACGGTTGAAAATCCCTTTCAGTTTTTCGAGTCACCCTGTACTGCGTGGGAACACCACGAAAAGACCGTTATTTGTCATGCGTGTTTAATTACATTCATCGCCATTACCCGCCCATCTGTCCGGATTTGAATTCACCCAACCGCTGTCGGTGATTTTCGACGAGAGAGGTCGCTATGAGTAGCGACACGCCTTCTTTGCTTCAGCGGCCCTCCGCCGAATTCGATACTCGTTGGACATCGACGACGACAGCTGACGTGTGGGGCGCGGACGATCACCGATCATCCCCCTTTGGCTACCGAAACTTTCATGGTGATATCTGGGGCCAACCATCTTGAAGTTATCGCAGGGTCAGTTCGACAAAGACGGTTACATTTACCGCCATTACTCCCCCCCGTCTGTTTGAACTTGAATTCACTCAACTGCTGTTAATGACTTACGACGAGAGAGGCCTTCTTGGCTTCAGCAGCCCTCCGCCGGTTTCGATACTCATTGGACATCGACGACGATGGGCGTTACTGTCAGTAACAGCAGGAAGAAGAAATATGTATTCTGTTTATTTTAAATAGAAAAGGAATCGTAAACCAATCGTTGCCGCAGACCTTACAGTCGCCGGAAATCACCTGCATCCATAGGGTTTAGCACAAAATTCGCTGACAGCAACCAACTGATTTATTTGCGGAAGTCAGGCTTCGAAAAGCATTGAAGACGCTTGCATTACACGTAGACTGCTTATTTCCAGATCACGGATTAAATTTTAGTCTTAGTGTGCGATAGCTACAGCCTGATTCAACTAGCAAATTTTTCATCGTAACTAATCGGTTGTGTATAAGATCGCAGAAGCCGACATTTAGGTCTTATCACACTGGCAGCATTGACACCTAAAAAGTGTTGCCATAGTGAATCCGTGTGATCGTATCACAGGTCTGCAAGTTCCCGCCTCTCTTTCTTAGTATCCAGTACCACGTTTTAGTGAGCAAGAACCAATTTAATTGCTGATTAGTTATAGTAACGAACAACAGTTATAATTATTGTACGGAATGCCGTTTCTTCTCTTTATAAAATTATTTTGATTTTGTATAACTAACAGCTGTTAAAATGATTGTACAGAGTGCCGTTTCTTATCCTTATAAAATTATTTTGAATTTGTGTAATAATAATGACGTGTTTGTTTTGTTGCGTGACAACATCCCTTCCAATGATGAAATTATGACAATCAGCTGTTTTCGGGACCAAACGTTTAATAAGGAACTTAAAACTTTTTTTTAATCGAAAGTTACTTTCCAAATATAAAACGACATTTCCAAATCAAAATTGTTACGAAAAGTTCGAAGACCACTTGACGAACTCTTCAAGTAATAAACACCTGATGATATACAGGCTGTCTCAAAAGTGACGTGCTGGTGGAACTCGATTCGGGAAGCTCGAAACAAATCGAAATGAGGGAATGGTAAAAGTTACCTGCGGTTTTTTTTTCCTTTTCAAGTCACATCGTGTCGATTAATTATTTATTAATTAAAATAAGCGAAGTTATTAAAATCAATCTACATATATTATCTCCTGAGCTAATTGCACATGTTTTTAGATAATTTATTTTTTCCGGTATCCGATATTTTTATCTGTAATCTTGACGTACACACTTCACTTTACTTTGCACTGATACACCGGCCAGGAAATAAACACACTTGAGATTCAAGTGATCTCGCTTTATTCTTCTCGGAAATGCTGGAAGCTCGATGATATCTCTCACCTACGTATGTATGTATGTACGTGTGCGATCATCGTGAAGATCTTATTTCCGTTGCTTTATTTTTTAACTAAACGTTTAATAATTGAGATGCCGTTGATTAAATTGATTAATCAATTAACGTTTTTTATAAAACGTTTCGTTTCCGTCATATAAATATAAGAATAATTAACATTAAGAAAAGAGAAAGAAAACAAAAAAAATTGTAATCTACAAAATTTATAACATTTATCAAAACCCGTGTCTTTAAGTTCTTTTGCTTTCCTCGTCCTTGCAACTTCATTTTCTTATAATTTGACAAAAAATAAATTGTCTAATTTTATTCCACTATTCTAATATTGTTTAGGTGAATGCCGAATGAAGAATCTCATTTTTCTAGATACACTATTGGCCCTAAAGAATGTAAACGAATTTCGATTTAAGTGCAAAGCAATTAGACCGATAGATAATAATTATTACATCGTTATGTTGACATAGATCTCTAACTATCAAATTATGTTTTTCAAACGTGTCCCATTTACAATCAGTAATCACAATTGATAAATCAAATTAAAAATTAAGATGTTTCAACCATGCAAATTGCACTACAGTCTCACAGACATCGTAAACCTGTCATAGAATAACGTTTAGCTTTGTGTTCGTTTAGATTTTGTATGATTTGGGTCGCGCTAAAATTATATATACATGTCAGTAATAGAAAAAGAGATCAAATTAACATAGACAATACTAATATAGATAAGACAGTCCCTTAACGAGGGCTGAAACCTAGTTTGCGCCATCTAGCCAATATGAAGAAACTATTTTTAAAAAGAGCGGCAAATATGAAATAACAGTTATCCATTATTTTCTAAAATCGATCATAAATTGCATGTAATTTACATGTAGCTTCTGACACAAGGTAAATTTTTATGCTTGTTTTAATAAAATTTTTCAAAATACATGTTCAAATTAAAATAAAATGTACGTCTGGACGTATATTTTGACAAGATTTGTTGTATGCTGTATGCAAATTTTGTTGTGTCAAGAAAGTACATGTAAATTACATGTAATTTATGTGTTTTGTCGACATAAGGGAAAAGCTGTAGAATGCTTCACGTTAAGTAATAAAAATGCAAAATTATTCAAATATATTTCATTTATTCAATCAGAAAATATAATGAAAGAAGTGCAACACCTAAAAAGGCAAACTAAGTTGCCTGTCATACGCCTGGTGCGAACTTAAAATTAAGACTACAGTTACACCTATAAAGTATACCTAAACTTATCCTAAGTACGAAAATAGGGAAAACTTAAAATATCTTTAAGAACTATTAATACTTAGTAATATCCGTTTATTTTTATGATTTAGTTTATGTTATGGGGAAAAAACCAACTAGTTGTTTAAAAATTGCAAATTTACAATACCCAATCCTTTTTAATAAATTTTTCTTCAAGTGTTACTTATTTAAATTATTATTATTATTCAAAGTAGAAATGTTACATATTATTAAACTAATGATTATCTTTTCTAATTCGACATTAAGAGACAAGGCACTGAATTTGAAATATTTAAATAAAAATGTATTTTTGGTTTCAGTTCGTTATATGTAATGAATCTTAAAACTACACATAATTAAGGTAACATATTATTTCTTATACTTTTTAGAATATTTTTTAAACTTTTCACTACATGTTTTAAAGACTGAAGGGGCATTGCATGGAATTGGTCGTCTGTCTTTTCCATTTAATACTGCATTTACTTATTTGCTTTAAATAGTTACAGCCTACAGTTCTTATAAATTTGATAAACATGTATTTTTTTTAAAGTATTATTATGATCACAAGCTGTGAAATTTATCTTCTCAAATAAAGTTTTATATATAATTGGAAGTACATGTCTTTCATGTATGTGACGTTGCAACACAAAATTGATAATATTTAAAGCTTGAGTCATTTCACTCAGAAAAAAATTACTCACATACGTTAATTTACAATTTTTATATTGTTTTAATTTAGTATAGCCATCGCTGGAGTCGGAAGGAGCTTCTTTTTCTAAAATATGCGATGCACATTTGCACTGCTTATAAATGGTCCGAGCACTGCGTAGTAAGTAACCACAAACATAGGTTAAGGCTTGTTCCTCAAATGGTTTCAGTGATGATACATCTACCACATTGAGGTATGGTACATGTAGCGCTTGAATTTCTTCATCATATTCTTCTGATAAACCCTGCATTGAAGGAAAAATTATAAATGTGAGGAAAAGTAATTTGCTACACATAAGAATTGTGAGAATAAATGAAAAGCTAATACTCTTTAAAATATTTGATAAAATTTTAACAACTACGTATTAGATATTATTACCTGTGTTACAAAGCGTTGGAGAGTTAGAAAGATTTCGGAGCTATCCTTTTCACAATTTGCTCCCACAGAATGGCTGGAAGTGTAGTCATTCACAAGGAGGCTTTTATAGAAAGGTGCGAACGACGCACAAGTGGGGTTGGTATATCGCCTTCCCCTTTGTCGCACTTTGCCAAAAAAATTTTCTAACGGATCTTGGTTAAACAGTCTAGGTACCATGTATTGAAAACCAAGACCCACCAATAAGTGATGTAGATCTTTGAAATTATTTAATGTTTTAATGAAATTTTTAACACTTGGAGGCACAAATCCATCTGTTTTCAAAAATTTCATACTTGACAGAGTTCTTTTTGCAATTTGCCAAAATTCTAAATGCCGAGAGTTCTTAGTAATAGCACTTTTGAGAGGTTTTATTTTATTGTTACCATTGACACTGTCGAATAAATTATCCGTAAATTCTAAAAATTTTGCTGTTTCGGTGGCTTCCTTATCCATTTTTGTAAGGCCCTCTGCTGTTACAATTGCAGTACCTAAAATGTAAAAATTTAATAATCTTCCTTGTGAAAATTGAAATTGAAAAAAAAAACATTGGAAACAATAGTGAGTTTGATACTTTTATATAACTTTGTTAAAAAAAAGTTATAATTACAAACCTGCCAATGCCATAAGATTTATTGTTGCTGCCACTGTCCTGCTAAGGACTTGAGTACATAAAGAGACTTTCATTTTGTCACGGCCATTGGGATTTACATGTTGTTCAGTTAACTTGGGTATCATTCGTAAGCTTCCCAAATACGGGTCCATTGAAAATGCTTTCGTAATGTGTTTCCATTTAGCCGTGTATGTTTGTGCTTCAATATCAAATTGAACATCATATTTCAAGAAATTGTTCCTCACTCCTTTTATCAAATGAGGACCATCGTAAAGAGGTATAATTTTGTTGTCATCAATTTCAAAATACTCATTATGTTGTTCCTGACCCTCTCTGATATTCTTGGCTTTGGTGTCATTGATTAATTGATTTATAGCAGCTACATTATTTTGTCCTTGGTCACAGATAGTTGCCACAATTTGCAATCCTGCTTTTGAACATTCAGTCACTAGTAGTTTTATTATATGAGCAATATCAGAACTTTTTGTGGCTCCTTCAATAAAATTCTAAAATATTGGCTGCTTCCATCCTTTCTTTATTCCACGTAACATGAAGACCTGTAAAACACAATAAATTACAGTATTTACGTTGCAAGTTAGTGTTTCGCTTTAGTCTGTTTTGTTTCAACAAGCACAGGATGTATTAAAATTTCAGCCTGGTCACTTGTAACGTTAAGTAGTTGCAGATGGTAAGAGACCACCGCTGTAGGCTGTAGGACAAGCTAATCGGGGGTGAATAGACGTGATTTGGAGCTAGAAGCAGCAGTTATCATTGGCCGGTGGTTTCAAGAAAATTATCTTGCGAATTCCGAGGGGATGGGTTAATTATTACTTGGACTTTAGACAGGAGCGCGAAAAACAGGGGACAGGATTCGATCTCTCGAGCGAACGGTCGAATTCAATTTTAATTTCGACTTAGCGGATTCCTTTAGTGCTTACAGTCATTTCCCATTTTCTAGCTGAATCATTTATTTCGGTACGGTTAAATACAGTGTGTTAATAGAAAGGGCAATTAAACAAAACCACGAATACGTACGATTCGCGTCGCGAGTGTGTCTAAATCAGAGTACAATTTGCATTTATTAATTAATTGATTAATTGATTAATTGATTAAGTACACTGTAGACCCACTGTGTCACACTGTGCGTTGGTTGATTGAGCAGAACGAGTCTTCGTTAGGTGACCCTTCTTGGGAATTTCCCCGCAAGTAAACATTGTCAGTCCAGTTATTTAATTTGGCCATAAGTTTAATTTGGTTTTGTTTGGACAGTTCTATTGGTTATTTAGTTGTCCGTCGGCGTGTTACAATGATAAATTATAGGTTAGTGTATTTTAACAGATTTGTTTAAGAAATAATTTAATTCAAGTATTTTTTCAAATTTCTTAATGTTCTTAAATATCGTTAGAATTAATCAATTAAAAAGTAACAGTATCACAAAATCTTTTAAACGGACGAAGCTGTCGAACGACGGCGAAACGTTTATGCGCCACATTAAAGTCCGTTTAAAAGACTTTGTGATACAATTTTCATCGAACAAGCTTTAATAAAGAGTAACTATTTATCTTGAATAATAATGTGGTTAACACAATATGTGAATCAGTTTTATTTACGGTTTTCGATACACAATTTTTGTGAACTAATTTTAATGGATGGATTTTTAGAATCGTAAAAAATAACAACTTCATTTATTTTAAACACACACACTAGATACTAGATGGAGAAACTGCTGTGAGCGTATATTCCAACAATTTATTATGAATAAATCATTTAAATGTTTTAAGATGTAGGAATTAAGTTGTGGAATTGTAAATATTAGGATAATTAAAACAATCATGTGTAAAGGAAACTGTAGGTTATAGTAAGAAGTTCGGAGAATAAACAAATGAGTGCGCTGTGTTAGTGATCGCGTGAACCTACGACTACGACCCATCGCGCTTTAATGTCGCCGCCTTGGGGTTTCCGATTTATGCAATGGAACCTTCACCGGAGCATCGTATAGACCAGCGAGTAAACTTTGGGTAGGTTTTGTGAAAAACCTGACCTAAAAGTTATAAATTATCCGTTAAAACCCGAACTTCTCCTTGCGGAATAATAATTAATTTGTGAAAATTAATCCTATTGAAAGTGGTGCAATATTCTACGACTTTTTTTTAAATTACACACACACATTCTGACATTCATAGATAATTTTGAATGCGAAGGCTCGCGAGTGCCATCTACATCCTTATCACACATAACAACATAGAAATTGGTCTACGAGATACACTGCAAAATTCAACTTCGAAGAAGAGCCTCCGAGAGAAAAAGTAAAGAAAGTAAAATAATAAGAAATCAGAAAATTTACAAAATACCCTAAGATCACAGCATTAAATTCTCGTCCAAATGAAGAACATACCACAGCAATATGCGATTAGTAAACAAAGCCGAGGTTGTACAGCTGCACTATTTAAGTAGGCACATAAAGGGATTCTTTCTTGAAGTAGATTTAACCCACAGCATTTAATCAATCGGGCTTTGAAGTTTTTTTTTTAGTGAAGATTGCGTATTATTTTATAATTCGTAATCTGCCACTGAAAAAACAAAGAAACAAGCGCACGGGATTCCAGAAAATCGCAATCTTGCACAACGTTTTAAGTATGTATTTATTTGAAAACCGATTATCTTATCGAACTTACGTGGGTCCTTACGATAGGATGCAATAAGAAGTGCACGAACTTCCTGAGTAAGGTGCGTGCTCTTCTTCTTCACTTTCAATTTTACAATACGTAATCATGATTATAAAAATAGTTACCTACCTATAATAATAAATTAAGAGGAATTTCTAGCCTGTTGAAATTCAACAAACAAATCAGTGAAAAAGATTCTCGGGGCAGCTTTTTTAACATTTTCAAAGAAGCTACTTGTCATTTTTTTATAAACGACTAACTGTTATATATATATTATACATAAATTACTCCAAAAGCAGACTTTTTTGAATGAATACATACCTCTAACCATAATTGTTCAATATCATCAGTAGTATTTATTATCTTATAATAATAATAATATGTCTTTATTTTCCGCCCAGAATATACAATACATGATACAGAATACAGAATATACAATACTGGGAAAATCAAAAGGCGGAGTTCAGAATGATGGCTGCAGCAACCTGCAGTCATCTTCTGCTCTTCCACTCATACCTTTATACTCTAAACATACAATAAAAAGAAAGGATTACCATTCAGTGATGCGCCGAGAACAGAACAAAAAGGTAAATAGTCGACTGCGAGTTATATTTGCCAAAAACTTTTGCCAACACATTGCCATGTAAACAAATGCTTCTTCAAGTTTCTTTTAAAAGCCTTATTTGAAAGATTCTTAAAATGAGACGGGAGCGTATTATATATGTTATATATGTTGTATGAGAAGCATCTCCTAAATAGAGCTGTATGATGTATGGGTGGTGTTATGAGTCCTTTGTTACGGATATTGATATTATGAGTATCAGTTCTAAATCGAATCTTTCGGTGCAAATAAGGTTGTATTATACCGAACAGACTTGTGTACGTAGAACGCAACTCCACCACCCCTCATGAGACGATCTTTACGAAGTAGATCATAATCATCAATATTGAAGTTATCGGATTTCATCGAGATGCATAACCATGTTTCTGGTAATCCCATAATATGATATTGTGCTGCCGTTATGTGATCATGAAGTGCATTGAAATTTGCTGCTAAAGAGCGAATGTTTAAATGTGCCAAATGAAAAGAACTGCTAGCCATCAAGCGTTATTTTCCAGCTTCAGAAAAAACAAAGAAAATGTATGTATAAGTACACAAACATATTGTATGTAGGTTATATCCTAAAACAATAAAACATAATTAATAACATTCAATCTTCAATTAAATTATACAATATTGAATAATTCAAGACTATGAATTATGAAGTAATTTAAACTTAGCAAGATTATATTAAATTTCAACCAAAAATAGTTAGTTTGAATAGAAGGATTTAAACGTAATCGAGTGATTATATTTATGTAAAAAGAAATCACTATAAATTGTAGATTAACTTAAAATTACTGTAGACTTCTATAACCCAAAGATTAAAGAAAGAAGAACAAAAAAAAGATAAATCGAAATTATTATTCGATACAACAAGCTACTTAATTAATACTCGTAGTTTCCGAAGTTGCTGCCGCTGCTCCCAAAAAATCTGCCTTACATGTTGAGTACATGTCTTCCTCTGAACGTATAAGTAAACGCTGATTATTTTTTTTTCCCGAAGATCGCTCCATCATGTGTCCAAGCGTTCCTGGGGCCGAAGTAATTTCTCGCTAGAGTAAATAATTTCACTCGAACCTGGGTGAGATCTTCTTGAATCACAATGCCTGATCCTTTCAACAAATATCGGTTTTTAAAAAATAACTGTTTATCGGTGTATTTCACGAACTTGACGAGGACAGCGCGCGGCCTTTGACCAGCCGAATTCTGGTTCACAACTTTTTTCCCCAGACGATGAGCTCTATCAATAAGCACATTATTTGGATTTAATTTTAAGAAATTTACGCTGAAATTATTTATAGCGTCATACACGTTTTCATTTTCACTTTCAGCTAAGCCATAGATACGCAGATTATTCCTGCGAGAATATTGTTCAAGATCGTTATTTTTATTACATAAGTCCGCGACTTTATTTTCTAATTGGATGATCTTTTCAGTTAATTCATTACTCACAGTTTGTAAAGCACTTTTTACAATATCATCTAGTGATGATTTAATTGTTTCTTTTATTAATTCGACCAGTTCTGATTTGTCACCACGTGTTAAGCCCATATTTCAAAGTTTAACCAACACCGCACAAGATACTGCACCAAAAAGTTAACTTAGTTTGTTAGCAAACAGTTTAATAAAAACTTAGTGATCAAATAAATTTAATATTATCATCGGAAGACACTTAATATAAAATATCTTATAAACTGGCTGAAACGGGTTGGTTGAATATGTACGGCAGAAGAACTTTACACTCTGCTTGTCTGTTTCATAAGGTGATCAAAAGTAAAAGTCCGATTTATTTATTTAACAAAATTTCTCTTAGAACTGATGTACATCATATAAACATAAGAAACCGGGGGTTGTTGACTCCACCAATTCATAAAACAAGCCTATTTGAGCGGTCATTCTCATACAATATAGCAAAAACCTATAACAATATCCCCCCACATTTTAAATCTATGTCAAACTCCAGCTTCAGAAAACACATGTATTTGTATTTACGTAGGTAATATGTTCAGATACTGGATGTATATTTCAAGGATTGTATTATTTGAATAATTCGCTTGCCCAAAGTAAATTAAACTCAGTTGTGTCTTGTTATGGGGTTGAGTGTAAGAGCAGATTTGTACTTAACTATTGTACAAATTCTGAACTCCGCCCCTAGATTTCTCTCTTGAACTTTAATATTAATATTGATATTGATTCATCGTATTTATTTAATTAATTTTATTTGTTTCATTGTTATCTCTCACAATACTGTATAACCTGGAGAGGAATAAAGTCTTTATTATTATTATTATATTATGGGAACTGCTACCTGTTGAGTACTCAGCGGCCCGACTCTCGACATTCCTGCGCCCCTGCACATAGGCAACGTCTTCATCCTACCAACGCCCTTACGATTTTTTAAAAGACTCTAGGTGACTCTAGTGACTAAATGAAAACTCCAAACTTTAATTTCTCAATTCAAACTTATCCGTAGGTTTTAATTAAAGAATGCTTAAAGAATGACTAAGCCACTTGGCAGATCATGAAAAATACGTTTGAAAAAACAGCTGATGAGCACCAATGAGATATGAGATCGTGCCCATCGGTGATAATAATGAAACGCCTCCAAATCACTTTTAATTGCAACTTAAATAAATCTGAACTCAATAACGCAATTAAAAAAAGTCGGCATGTTAGATGTTCCACGCTATATCTACATCTTACGATCGTAGATAAAACAATAAATTGCAATCACCTTATCGGTTGTTTACGCCCTGCGTGCACGCGTTCTTTATGAGTCAGGCTTGCGTGACCACAAATGGCGTGTTGCGAGTTTGAATATCTTAAGAGTTTTAAATGCGTAAGTACTGATTATTCTATTCACACAATGGCCCGTACTCTCAACCCATTATTTCCCATGGCAACAACGCTCGTCCGTCACTGTCTTACACCTTCAACTGACATAAAGCTATCTCGCTTCTTGTTTATTTTTAATCGTTTCGATATGACTTTAACCAATGAGGAGAACGCGGGCGTATAAACAAAACACGACAGGACTATTTAATCCGTTCTCTAGTCATTAACCATCGGGGCATATTTGGAATTTATCAATTAAAGATTGGCGCTTTTCCATGCGACATGAAAAAAAAAAGGTGTCGTTGGCAAAATAACGCAGTTTATTAAATTAAATCCTTTATAAAATATTTATATAAATAAAACAGGCACTCATGCTCATAGTTTAATGATATACATACATACATACGGCAATTGCATAGACATAATTAATCGGCTACAGTAACTGTTTCCGTTCCTTGTAAATTACTATAAATTACTAAAAAATGCATTGGTACGACGGAATCAGTTACTTACTAGATGTGAGACTTTACATTAGGACTAGGGAAGGCCTGCTAATACAGCCGGCGTTTCCTGGATAGTCGCATAATTGCCTGGCGACACTGAAATGCAAATTGGCGGGACAGACGAATGTGAATTTCACCCCGGAAAGGCACTGGTAGAATTGGGTACAATCCGCCGCCGGTTTGAAAGAAATGTCGTTTACGTCTAGGCAATCTGCATCTGGTACGACCGGTTCCTCTTCCGGTTCTTCTTCCGGTACTTCTGGTTCAGCTGGTTCCGGTACAGGCTCTGGTTCTGGCTGTGATTCTTCAGGCAGGCCCGCTACGCACCCAGCGCTCTCTTCATAATCGCACGCCTGCTCCCGAACGTTAAAGTGCAAGTTGCTGGGGCACGTGAAGACGTACTTGTACCCCCCAACGCACTGGTAGAACTTCGTGCAGTCGACCATCGGCATGAAGCTCAAATCCGGATTGCCCAGGCAATCCGCATCGGGAAGTTCCGGTTCTTCGGGCTCGGGTTGGGGCTCGGGCTCCGGTTGAGGTTCCGGAATGATTTCTACGGCGTTAGGATCGCACGCCACCAGCTCCGGATAGTCGCAGACCTGCTTCTCGACGCTGAAGTAAAGCTCCGCCGGACATTCGAACGTGTACTTCAAGCCCGCGAAGCATTGGTAGAAGTGGACGCAGTCAACCAGGGCGTAAAAGGATAAATCATCCTCGTTGACACAATCGGGATCGGGGACTCCTTGCGGGTACTCGGGGGAAGGATTGACCTCACCGGGTGGAAGGTTTTCTTCGCCGTCTTCTCCGGGTGGTAGGTAGGAACCGCAGTGGGCGACCTCCGGGTAATCGCAGACGTGCGTGTCAACGTCGAAGTACAAACCAGCGGGACAAGTGAAGACGTACTTGTATCCCGCGACGCATTGGCAGAACTGGGTACAATCGGGCATTGGTAGGAAGGTGGCGTCGGGATTCGCGAGACAATCCGGATCAGGGATAAGTTCGGGATCTGGTTCAGGTTCTGGCTGGGGCTCTGGTTCAGGCTCTGGCTGGGGTTCTGGTTCAGGTTCTGGCTGGGGCTCTGGTTCAGGCTCTGGTTGGGGTTCTGGTTGACCCCCTGAACCGGGAACGCAAACTACATCTTCCGGATAGTCACAGACCTGTTTGGCTTCGCTAAAGTAAAGTTCTGAAGGGCATTCGAAGACGTATTTGTACCCTTCGAAGCACTGGTAAAAGTGAACGCAGTCGTCCAAGACTTTGAAAGAAAGATCGCCGTTGAGAAGACAGTCTGGGTCGGGGACCCCCGGGGGAGATTCAGGAGGCGGAAGGACTTCGCCGCCATCTTCTCCAGGTGGATTGGGAGGTACGCTCGGGGCGCCACAGGTTGCCACTTCTGGGTAATCACAGATGTGAGTGTTAACGTCGAAATGCAACCCAGCGGGACAAGTGAAGACATATTTGTAACCCCCAACGCATTGACAGAATTGAGTACAATCGGCCATTGGTAAGAAAGTGGCGTCCGGATTTTCTATACACTCCGGATCAGGGATAGGCTCCGGTTCAGGCTCTGGCTGAGGTTCTGGTTCAGGTTCTGGCTGGGGCTCTGGTTCAGGCTCTGGCTGAGGCTCTGGTTCAGGTTCTGGTTGTGGCTCAGTCTCAGGCTGACCTCCGGAACCGGGAACACATACCACATCTTCCGGATAGTCACAGACCTGTTTGGCTTCGCTAAAGTAAAGATCTGATGGGCATTCGAAGACGTATTTGTACCCTTCGAAGCACTGGTAAAAGTGAACGCAGTCGTCCAAGACTTTGAACGAAAGATCGCCGTTGAGAAGACAGTCTGGGTCGGGGACTCCCGGGGGTGATTCGGGGGGCGGAAGGACTTCGCCGCTTTCCTCTCCCGGTGGGTTGGGAGGTACGTTCGGAGTACCACAGGTTGCCACTTCCGGGTAATCGCAGATATGAGTGTTAACATCGAAATGCAGCCCAGCGGGACAAGTGAAGACATACTTGTAACCCCCAACGCATTGGCAGAACTGGGTACAATCGGCCATTGGTAAGAAGGTGGCGTCCGGATTTTCTAGACACTCCGGATCAGGGATAGGCTCTGGTTCAGGCTCTGGCTGGGGCTCCGGTTCAGGTTCTGGCTGGGGCTCCGGTTCAGGCTCTGGTTGGGGCTCCGGTTCAGGCTCTGGCTGGGGCTCTGGTTCAGGCTGACCCCCGGAGCCAGGAACACATACAACATCTTCCGGATAATCACAGATCTGTTTTGCTTCGCTAAAGTACAGATTCTCGGGGCATTCAAATATGTACTTCAACCCCGCGAAGCATTGGTAAAAATGGACGCAGTCTTCAAGGGCGTAAAAGGCGAAGTCGCCCTCGACAAGGCAATCGGGATCCGGGAGTCCCTGCGGGTATTCGGGGGCGGGATTAGTTTCGCCTTCGCCGCTGTCTCCGCCTGGGGGTAAGTACGAGCCACACTTTGCGACCTCCGGGTAGTCGCAGACGTGGGCCTCGACGTCGAAGTGTAAACCATCAGGGCAGGTGAAGACGTATTTATTTCCGGCGACGCATTGGCAGAACTGGGTACAATCGGGCATGGGTAGGAACGTCGCGTCCGGATCGTCCAGGCAGTCGGGTTCGGGAATCGCCGGTGGTTGCTCCGGAATGGTTTCTCCCCCCTCTGAAGGGACACAGTTGGCGACCTCGGGGTAATCGCACTCTTGCTTCTGGACGTTAAAGTGGAGGTTCGACGGGCACGTGAATACGTACTTGTACCCGGCGAAGCACTGAGAGAACTTGGTGCAATCCGCCGTCGCCTTCAGCGTCAAATCAGGGTCGCCAATGCACTCCGGGTCTAAGACCCCGGGCGTTTGAGAAGGTTCGTCGTCGTCTTCCGGGTTTTCTTCGGGGGGTACTTCCGGAATTTCGACGGGGGTGCAGGTCGTGAACTCGGGATAATCGCAACGTTCCATCGGCGCATTGAAGATCAAGCCTTCCGGGCAATCAAATACGTGCTTATAACCGTACACGCATTGGTAGAACTGGGTACAACTGGGCATCGGTCTGAATGAAAGGTCGCTGAGGTCGACGCAATCGGGATCGGCCAGGTCCTTCTTGCGCCTTATGTCCCTGGCGTTCGTGCACGCCAGGAGCAGGCACAAACCAATGATGACGAGTTTATCTGCAAGAAACTCGGGGGTTAAAAAAAGTCTCACGAGTGAGGGGTGTACTTACCAATCATTGGTGGAAATTTTTCGCTCGCTCAAAATTATTGTTGTTATACAAACTCGCAATGCAATACAAGACTGAATGAAGGTGTGCTCGTTTCGGGCAGCTTAAATACGCGCGCTTATCTGGTTCATAACAAAAAAATTGAGTAATTCTTGAAGAATTTAACAGCCAAACAGAGGATTGCCGAAGCCGATAAGATGTAATTAAAGATTTGATAAGAGCCAAAGTAATTAATTTGTTTAATTTCCTTATAATTTCAATGCGATAGGATCTCGAGATATTTATCGCCCCCTTTCGACAAAATCTTAGAAATAATATATTATTAAAATTGATTTCTTGATTGTTCTTCCTCGTTTGTACTTTGAAGAACGTCATGGTTCTTCTTACCTTGCATTCCTTGCAAACCCTTTTGGTAGTACTGACCGACCATCAGACTTAATTTGTTGTACTTACGAAGATAGCTAAAGAACTATGTGGTGTAGATGGTGATCATGATAAAAAGGCAAAGTTTCACTTTATAATCGGACGCCGTAACATTTCATTACATGACATTACATTAAATAATGCAACCATTGTTGAAAGCAATAATTTTCAACAATGCATGGAAGTCCAACGTCATTAAGCAAATATCCGGGGAACTTTCCTGTGCAAACTTTTTATTGTCGGCCATGTTTTTCAATGTAATCATTTCATGTATGTCACTTTCTGATTCTGCGTTACACAGAAAACGATACAACTCCGCAAAAAACAAATTTTATCCACAATCGGACGCAGTAGGTATATTTAGTTACATGACATTACATTAAATAATGTAAGCACTGCTAAAAGCAATAAACTTCAGCACATGGAAGTTCAGCATCATTAAAAGAGACAAGTTACATTGTAAATGTCCTGGAAACGTTCCTGCAAACCTTTTATTGTCGGCCATGTTTTTCAATGTAATTCGTGTAAGCCGCTTTTTAATTTTATATTGGGAAGAAAATTTAAACCTGATAAATTACAAAAAAACTAAATCGAAAAGCCTAAGATTTTTCTTAATTGAGTCAAAAACTAAGGGCATCATACTTACGTTACATTACCACAAGAATGAAATATTTGATAAGTTCTCCATGAAAAGAATGACTTAATGTACAAAGAAACTGAACACATAAGGCCCAGTCTCATATAAAACAAAATATTGATTTTCAGTAGTTCCTACGTTTTTTCTGTTGGTAAGTAGATTGAGAATTTAAAACAAAAACTTCACAAGCTCGCTTCACAATTGGACGCATATTCCGTTACATGACATTACATTAAATGATGTGATCACCGTAGAGACAATAAATTTAACACATGAAAGCCCATCGTCATTAAGACCTTCACTCATCACAATGTAAAAATATCCTGGAAACTTTTCTGAAAACCTTTTAATGTCGGCCATGTATTTCAATGTAATACTTTCCTGTAAGGCCCGATTTTACAATCGTCGGATAAGCATTATTATTGGTATAACGTGACGTAGGTGTGACGTAGATATGGAGGAACATTAAAGGATATTTGGCGAACAGTTATTCCGTTCTTATTCCACGATTGTAAAACTGGGCCTAAGTCGCCTTTTAATTTTACATTACGAGGAAAATTTAAACAAGAAAAAAACAAATCGAAAAACCCCAAGATTATTTTCAATAGGATCAAAACCTAGAATGTTGTATTTACTTTACATTAAATTACATTAGGACAAAGGTGAAAGGCCTTACAAGTTCTCCGTAAACAGAGAAATGAAAGTTCACTTCACAAGGTTGTATGTTGTACGTAATTATTTACTTTAAAAGTTGCGCATAACATTTGATTACATGACAGTACATTAAATAATGAGGTCTTGGCATCGCAAAAATACATGAAAGTCCAGTCATAATAAAAGTGTCCGTTAAAATGTAATCACCCTGAAAGATTTTAATTTTCGGCCATGTTTTTCAATGTAATACTTTCATGTAAATCGCCTCTTAATTTTATATTACGAAGAAAGTTTAAATTCGATCTAAATCGCAAAAAAAAACTAAATCGAAAAACCAAAGACATTTTTAATAGAGTCAAAACCTAGAATGTTGTATTTAAAGTCACCGTACATTATATTACATTACCACAAAGAGAACGATTTGTAAGTTCTCCATAAACAGAGAAAATAACCATCCGCATGTTATACGTAATTATTCACTTCAATAGTTGCGCATAACATTTGATTACATGGCAGTACATTAAATAATGAAGTATTAGCATCGTAAAAAAAATTGAAGACACGAAAGTCCAGTCTCATTAAAACTGTCCGTTAAAATGTAATTACCCTGAAAGCTTTCCTGCATATCCTTTCATTGTCGGCCATGTTTTTCACTGTAATACTTTCATGTAAGTCGCCTTTTAATTTTATATTACGAAGAAAATTTAAACAAAAAAAAATTCAATCGAAAAGCCTAAGATTTTCTAACAGAGTCAAAATCTAGTATTTAAGATCCATGATACATTACATTACATTATCATACATTACCACAAAAGGTGAAAGATCTTTATAAGTTCTCCATAAACAGAGAAAATAACCAAACACTTCACAAGGATGCATGTTATACGTAATTATCTACTTCTAAGGGTGTGCATACATTTGATTACATCACAGAGACATCTCACCGTCGCAGAAAAACTGAATACGTGAAAGTCCGGTCTCATTAAAACTCACCGTTAAAATGTAACTAACCTGGAATCTTCTCTTGTCCGCCATGTTTTTCAATGTAATACTTTCATGTAAGTCGATTTTTAATTTTATATTATAAAATGAGGAAAATTACGCAACGAAAAAACTAAATCGGAAGGCCAGATTTTTTTAAATTTAGTCAAAACCTAGTTAGTTATGGTACATTATGTTACGTTACGTTATATTACATTACTCTAAAAGTGAAATATGTTATAACTTCTCCGTAGATAGACTGGGAAGATACTTGAGTCACTTCACAAGGGCGCATAACAGACTCATTCACCTCAAAGGATGCATAACATTTGATTACATGACAGTACATTAAATATTGAGGCCTTAACATTGCCAAAAAAAGTGGCCCTCAAAATGTAAACATCCTGGAAATTTTTTTTTATTTATTGCATTTATTTAAATAAAGCTACAATAAAGTTACAAAATATGGTGTATACAGTATGAAACATATACTTGATCGCAAGTGTGTCATAAAAGTAGACGATAATGGTCTAAATTGTTGTTTATTATTATTGTGTAATACCGGGAATGTATTAGTATCTATTCCCATCAAAAGTTTCGCCGACACAGATGACGCACAATTAGACACGAAAATACCTTCGCGTTTAAAGTCCAAAGAAGTCCAGATATGTGAAGTAGATCTTGATAAAAATAAATCGGCAGGAAATCTTTCCTTTGATCGAAATGAAAGTAGCGAAAGTGAAAAGCACATCTTAATTTTTTACATACATCATATTTAACCCTTTCACTGTAAGGGTGTCGACCACAAAGCCGCCCTGAGGTAACTATAGCTAATTTAAACGTTTGCATGATTAGATTCAATCCAAAGAATGCTTGCGTCATTTCTCACCCCGTTTGTGCAGACGACATCACCGTCAACAAAAAAAATCACACAGTTAATATGTGATAGAAAAAGAAGACTAACGAAAACTGAAATAAACGATATCGAAATAAAAAGTGAGCAAATAAAAATCAGATTAGAGCAGGCGGTGCAAAGAAAATGTATGTCTGTGATTAACTGAATTAATTAATGTAATACATTCATGGACTGTCAAATTTATTGACTTTTTATTTAATCACAGACATACAATTTCTTTGCACCGCCTGCTCTAATCTGATTTTTATTTGCTCACAGGTTACATATTGCAGTGATATTTACCTACGTCAAGAAGTTTATTCGTCGTAAGCTGTTTCCGACAAACTTCGCATCTTATAAAAATATCCAAAATAAAAAACATTCTTCAAATAATATTCCTCAAATATACAAAATACCCCAAATTCTTCATATAACTTCTTACAAATTACAACGATCTTCATCAAAATATGTCTTCTCACATCAAATCAAATGTCTCTGTTTCGTACAGCGACAAATTCCAAGTTAGAATCCTAGAAGACAATCTACCATTTTTGAATCTTGTTGATTGGATGGATTTTTCTACTTGGATGGAGCGGATACACGAGAACCGTCTAGGTCTACAACATACCCTCACAGCGAGACATTGGCCAATCCAGAGGAAAGGAAAAACATCTAAAAGAAATAAAAGATTAGTTTATATGAAAGATGGTAGGAGATTTAGAGTAAAAGGTCATAAAATTCCAGACAAAGTAATAAATTATCAAAATTTATGTAACAAACATTTATACAGTTAGTTTAGTTAAATTAATATTTAGAATTTTGTTATAATTGTTATTAATCATTAAAAATTAGAATTGAAATGTTAATAAAATGAAATACTTACTTAGTTTAGATTTATGTTTGAAATATTTAAATTAATTGTCAGATTGACGTTTTGTGTGACAGGAGCTGTCGGATTGAGTGAAGGATTTATAAATAACATGGAGGGGTTGATCACCTAAGAGAATCAACAAACCGAGGTGTAATGGAGAGGATATGTACACAAAACGTTAATCTTTCAATAGCAACCATAATATAAACAACATAAAAAAAATTTTGCTCTTATAATTTTGCTCCTATATTGAATATAACTTTAAAAAAATTTAATCTTTTTCATTCATCTATAACTAATTATCAGAAGTTAATCCAGAAATGTTTTACTACGTAACATTGAAGTAAGTTTATTTTTGATTTGGAAAAATTCTTTTGATTTTAAAAAATTACACTACATATAAAACGTCTTGTCATTCATCAATCACTTAAACTTTCAACACACATTTACAAAGAATTCTTATTATTATAGAAAAGTTATTATTTGTTTCGCAATAGGGCGTAACAGGTAGCAACACTTGGCAAATAAGGCTTTCTCTGTAACAATAATAAGAATTTCTAAATCAACATCACACTACATTTAAACTTCATAAAATTCTAAAGTATCAAAGGATTCTTATCTTTTGTTTCGCGATTGGGCGTAACAGGTAGCAACACTTGGCAAACGAGGGATTACTTGTATATCTTTAGGATTTTAAACATACATTACAAAATTAAACATTTAAATTACTCACCAATTTATCTTCAAAGGAATTTTCTTCAAAATTATAATAAATAACTGGATTACAATTGACATTGAGAGTTCCCACCCTGAAATGTCACTTTGACATTATAAATTAAAATTTCAAATCAGACTACTAGACTACGTAATTGTGTGGTGGATGTGGTACAAAGATAAGATTAAAAGAGAAAATACACAAGTCCAATACTTACCACATCTGCATAAAAAGCAACACTACAATATGAAGAAAAAGCTGAACGAAAAATGACGGAGAAAATATTGGTTTCATTCAGTCTCATTTTTTATTCTTCATTCATTCTTCTTTATTTGAATTTTCTTTTGTTTCTTTGTATAACATCACAATGGCTTCAATTTACATTCTTCCTTGGCGAAGAATAATGAAAATTCAAAGAGAATGATACTTTTGTTTTCATTTCGTCCAATTATTTTTTTTTAACAGTTATTTCGGATTTCGTACCGGTTCGATTAGTAAAGGATACGTCGAAAATGCTTTTGAATAACGAACGTAACTCGAAACCTTTTCCCGTCATTCAAAATCGTTTTTAGAACGTTTTAGAATATCGAGTGCGTTACGGGTGAAAATTTCGTTAAATTTATTTTCTGACTTTCCGAGTCGCCGTGTATATTGACGAAAGTGTGACTGCGCCGTAAGTTTAACTTCGTAACTTGGACTGATCCTAAAATCTTGCATTAAAATGTTATACGAGTCTGAACGACCCTATTCTTTTAAAATAAGACTGGCCCATGTCGAGAGGCCTGTCATTGGACAATAGATCTCTCCCCTTGTTCTCCGCAAACCGTTCGCGTTAACCGACGCTTGGAGATTCCTTTCAGTGTTGCCAATTCGTGGGAATTTTCCCGATTCGTGGTAATTTTTAAGGGTTTGTGGGACTAAGGAAATTCTATGGTATTTCGTGGGAAATCGCTAAAATATAATTAAATTTGTAAATTCCGTAGGAACGCATTACCTAATATAATCTCACCAAGACGATGGGTCCATTGAAATTATTTTTTTGTCCGTGTTGATCACATTACCACCGGTAATACATTTATTTGTAAACAATGGCAATTTCTAAGTTATCGACAGAGTAACATCTGAGGCCTGCATCTGTACTCTCTGTGTTGGTAATGTGTTCGTTCGATTAATGTCAACGGTCAACGATAATATCAACAGCGTTCGGTACTCTCCCTGTGTTTTGTGTAGTAGCAATGCGTTTAATGATGAGCAAGCTCATAGAAACTTGTTAGAAAAAATGCACAAACAATAAATTACACAGCTGAAATCAAAAAAATCGAGAAAGTCAAAATAAATAAATAAATAAAGAATTATTTGACGGTATATGGACGGTATGTCAGTTTATAGGTAAATAGGTTAATTTTTTTGAAAGGTATGTATGTATTGTCAAGTAGACAATTAATTGACAGATTTACAATTATTGGAAAAATTTCATTTCCAGTTTTTTTTTTTTTAATTCAGCTGTACTTATTTCTAACAAATTTCTATGATTTTAATAAATTTTATTTGTTGTTTTTTTGTTTATAGCACACTAGAATTTTAGATAAAAGACGACCGTGGAAAGCAAAATATAGACTACAGCGTAAATTAACTTAATAACATCATACATTTTTGTTTTAGAATTATCAATAACTTTTCCTGTTTTCACCGTAGGTCTTTCTTTATCCACACTGTCAGTCTCGCAGAATAGATCAACTGTATTGTCACGATGTCATTATCTGGGAAAATAAGTAAATTTAAATTCGTCTCGTAATTATTGCAATTATGTGCATTTCAAAATTATGCAGAATGCGTTGACAATTAGTAGGACAGCCGCGTTACGCATTCTCTCATTTCACTTATGCAAGCTCTACGGAATGTAAGCGTGTATGTTTACATGTGCCGATTAAGATTGAGGCAATTAAAACGTTTTAAGAAAACAAATTTGGCAAGGGTTAATTGATGCTGACACCTTTAGAACTTTGTACTTTGGACCGAACCCCCAGAGACTAGAACGAAAGAACCAATTGTGACGTAGATTTAAAAAATATATAAAAGATAAGAGACCAACCCGCAGGTATTAGTGAAGGTAGCAGTGAAAGTGTGTGAAGTCAAGTGCGCGAAAAAAACAAAGTCAAGCGAGTGACTCTACGAGCAAGGGCCGACCGCTCGGGCCAGAGCCTTCCCCAATAAGTGAAGTTAAAATAAGTAAAGATAAGTTTAGAATTATATTAAGTATTAAGTTAAAAGTTTAAAAGATTAATTAAATTCTCTAATTAAGTGTAAAAGTTAAAAGAAGTTAGTTTAATTAAAAGTTTAATTAAAAAAATAAAACACCTAAAAACATGCAACTGATGGACAAAATTTATTATCTTTCTTTTTTTAATGCTTTTATTTTTTGCTGTTCTTCGCCTACTTTTATCTAATATTTTAAAAATTATCCGGTAATATGAATAGAAAATTTACATAAAAATTATGTGTATTATTTGAACAATAATATGTATATCATTTAGAATTTTATTAGAATATTGAGTCCTTAGAATTTTTATTTTTATTTTGTATTACTTGTAAAATACCTATTTCATTAAGCGTTAGAGAAATTAGATTCGTGGGAATTTTAATCTTCAAACGGGAATTTCTTCACATTTTGGAGAGAATTCTTTTCAAGGCACGTTGGTAACACTGATTCCTTTGCCTTTCAGCCATTTGGCTGAAATCGCCAGGAGATGAATGTGTACAGTACTTTGTTCACCGGATTTTATAAATCGTCACCCCTGCATTTGTAAGCATTGTGCAATGCTTGTCCAAGCCTGGTCCCGGCAGTTTGCTACCTACCTGTGAGGATAGGCAGAAGTTTATACACCGGAGCGGAATATTCCGGTGTTGCCAGCTAACTTCAGTGGGACGGGGGGGGGTTCAAATCCAAACCGCGAAGGCCAATACAAAATAGGCCCCACTTAATTTTTTTTTTTTTTTTAACGAGAACAGTGAAAAATTAAGAAAACACGTTACGTCCAAAACACTTTGATTTTAATCGAACAGTCAACACAAGAAACACAGACAAATAAATAATAAATTGACAACAAGAGAAAAAAAATTACTTTACAAAATACGAGTGCTTTTTGTCGGATCCGAACTTCGCATTAATCTATGTTACAGTTAACCAAACACGCAAAGAAAAGTATCTTTAGTTTAGCGCGTACGACAACGTTAGTCTACTTATATCCTATTTGCAACAGAATGAACAATCATCGTTGGTTAACGGAGGAGTGTACGCAGTAAGTTACATGTTTAATTGCGGCAACTTCAAAGAAATGAATAGGAAACTAATTCGCGTATTAACGCTCGAGAATAAATTGTAACGCTCCGACCTGTTTTCCTCCGATGTCCTATTCGTTCGTCGGTATCTTCGCGGGGAAACAGCGGCGTCGCTCGGTGAAGTACCGGCCTCCGCGCAGAGGGGCGAGGGGAACTTCCAACGTCGTAGTTACAACGCAGTCGCAAAACCAGATCAGGGCCAACTTCCGTAAACTCCCGCAGAACAATCTACGTTAGATTAGCGTCTGATAAGAGAACTCCTAATAAAATAACTCCTGCTAAAAGAGCTCCTGATAAAAGCCTATAAACAGTGAGAGAAAACGAACGTAAGGGTCAAATCGAGAATCGCTTCGTATAGAACTCACCCGGTATCTCACCGAGGCTGGGACAAACCACGGAACACGCGGCTTTTCCTGTCTCACAAGTGGATCTAATCGGAGTCGGCAATTAGCCGTATACATGCACTAACATCCCTTCGATGTAATGGCACACACAAACAAATATTTGACGAAAAGAACGTGCGACCCAGGAGACTGCAAGTTTTGTTCTGAAGTGGCGCAACAATTCTCGTTTGACAGAAAAGGAACGGTTATCAACAAGAGAGACACCTTCAAGTTTACCACCGGTGGACCTCCTCAGCAACAGTGGGAACCAATCGTCGGCAAGGGCAAAGATCACGAATAATACGCGCCGTGAAGTAGGACTTCGTTAAAATTTGTCCAACTCCTCACATACGCGCGATTTTGACCCTAAATAAGGATGGATTACTTATATGAAATGAATTTGTTTATTTAGTTGAGGGTTCTGTTCATGGTAATATGTTAGAACGAAATTTTGTGGAAACTACGCCGGCGAATTACGATGCATTCCTACACCGAACGCAAGACGTAGAACGACGCGTTCCAAAAATAATCCAGAACGTCGGACTGTGCATATACTGGGGGTGTTTAGAACACAAATGAAAAATAAGCTGTAACAATGCATGTACAGGGTGTGTTTAGAACACAAATGAAAAATGAACTGTAACAAGTTCGCAGTTAGGTAAGTATGGCGTGTACGTGGGCGTGCTTTTAAAACGTAACGCATGTGTTCTTTTCTTTTAGGTTTTTGTTTTTGTCTACATCGGCTCTAAGTTTTGCTGTATGTAGCTACTACGAGCACGGCGACCCGAACCGTTGGAGTTGATTTCGTGGGCCCCTCCAACTTTGAGTTGCCAAGATCAGTGCGACAGCGGTTACACTTACCGCCATTACTTCCCCGTCTGCCCGGACTTGGACTCACTCAACCGCTGTTGGTGAGTTACGCCGTGAGAGGTCGCTGGGAATTGCGATACGCCATCTTGGCTTCAGTGGTCCTCCCCCGGATTCGATACTCTACGGGTATTCACGACCATAGCTGCCGTAGCTGCGCAAGAATGTAACCAAGGTCGGATTATTTTGATTGAAATTGCGGTAACGCACGCTTTTAAATTTTTTCGCAAATTAAGCAACCGTTTGTTGCGCCGAGGTTAGTTAATTTTTGTTTTGATTTTTGTAACGTAAAGTAGGTACCGAGTTTTCGGATTTAGATTTTGTTTGGTGGCAACCTCGTTGCGTTTTGTTTGCGATTATTTATTTTGATTTTTGGATTTTTGATTTTCTTTTTTTTAATAGCCTGTTTATTTATTATTTTAAATAAAGACAATAGTGCCGTATTGAGGAATTTTTATTTTATTAATTATTTGACCTTTTGGGGTTCCGTATGACCCCCCCCCCCCCCTATCTCCAGGAGTTAGCCGGCTGTGCTGGAGATCTTAGATGGCCCTCCTGCAATTTGCTGCCATTCAGGTAGGTAGCAAATGTTCAAAACAAAATCCTACCTCGAGTCAACCTTGGAAACAAAAGTACCGTTGCGGAATCAAAAAAAGCATATACAAGTGTTTAGGCGTTTAGGTTATATTTTGCAATATTAGAGTAGTGTAAATCGATCTCTGTCAGATTGACATAAACGCTGACAATTAAATCATGTAAAATGATAAAATGCATAATTCAACTTTCACTTTTAGGAGTCAACAAGAAAGCAATAGTAAACTAAACTGAGAATTCATTTACGATAAAATAACATACATAAATATATTTAACAAATTTTCTTCACGATATAACCCCAAACATGTTCAATGGGGTTGATATCTGGGCTTTTGGAAGGTCATGGCAAACGCACAACGTTATTTACTTGAAGCCAGCTGTTTACAACTCTAGATGTATCTTCTTAGTGACCACCCTTCTCTAATTAGTGTATTTATTTGCGGTTTTTGGGCAACAGTTAAATGCGGCATGTTACTGTCGGTATGTCACCTTGACAATTATTTTGACGTAAAAGTCCAAAATATTTCAAACAAAGTTAAGTTCACAGCGAGACATTTTGAGTGTATGCTTTTTTTAATTCCGCAACCGTACGTATCGTAGATTGAACTGCGCAGGCGTTGTGATTATCGCAAGTACTGTCAGAATAAAAACTTTAGGTTATGCAAAGTGAGTGAACACAGACAATTTATTTAAATACGTTATTTTAAAAACGAAAATACTACTTGCAAGACATCTTTTTGCGTTGGCCACTTTCGCCAACCAGTTTGTGTCGTTAAAGGTGACGGCTGGTGCATATGAATTTGGGTGTGCTACGCATTGTTTGCTGTCTGTTCGTCTGTGTTAGACAGAGCTAGCGCTGAGCAAGTATGTCTGCAGCACTCCCAATTTCACTGCACCAGCCGCCGCTGCGTTAAACAACTGAAATTAACGATCTCGTCCACATACGAACATTTTGAGGTTAATCAAATTTTTTGACATATGAGAAGTGCATAGTTACGACATACGATTTTTTTTTCCAAGGCTAACTCAAGATACTTTTTTTTGTTGAACACTTCTTACAACTTCTGCCGATCTCAATACCTACAGTTCTTCCGCTCGAGCTTTGCAGTTACGCCAGAAAATTATCGACTCAAAATGACAAATTCTATCATTGTTTTAACATACGTATTAGATAAGAATAAAAGAATATGTTGATTTCGTTTCTCGAATCGGTAAAGCGTGACGTGACTGCAAAGACTGAGCGGAAGAACTGTACATATATAATAAACTTGTCACATTTGAATACTTTGCGGTCAGATCAATTACGCTGACAATTTTGTTTACCGAAATATCGACCTTGCGATCGGAAGATTAAAACACGGTACGAAACTTAAGTTGATTAGTTTTTCATGTCGATCACTATCGCGAGAAAGTGGTTCTCCTGAAAATCTAAGATCGCTCTGGAACGACTCACTTAAATGTTTGAAACGTAAAAGACAAGATCAAATAATAAGAAAGTAGCCAGCGCAACACTTAATAATTGACTCGTAAATATTTTCATGTCTTCAGTGTTTCCTCTTATTTAGGTAGATAATCAATAGTGATTTTTCTTTTCTGGAATCTTTGTTAAATGCGACCTACACTTATTATGGATTCCGGAAATGACTGGCGAGTTGATCTTCGGACGCGTTCTTAAAAATAAAAGTGCTGGCATTAAAAAAGAATTTAATTTCACAATAATCGCACCGCGCCTCTTCAATCCTGACATATCTGAACTGATAAGAGACCGCCGCCGATTTGCATTAACATATGTTTTGATTTCTATCGATCAACTTATCGCGGTGTATTTCGGTGTACTTCATTTAGTCAAATAATTTTTTTTAACTTGCAACTAGACAATTAGTTGTCTTAGGGGGCATCCTAATTGGATCTGCAACCTGGCAACGGTGGTATGTCCCACCTTAGAAACTGGTAAGAAGCTACCATCTGGGTAATTTTCGATCGTGACAGGATACAACGTCGTGCGGTCTCGATAATGCTCGGAAGTAGGATCATACCAGGTTGTAACTTGCAACCCCGATTAGAATAACCCCCTTAGGGGACAATCTAATTGGATTTGCAACCTGGCAACGATGGTATGTACGTCCTTAGCAACTGGCAAGAAGCTTCAATCTCGGCAATGTTCGGTGGTGACAGGATGCAACGTCGTGCGGTCTCGACAATGCTCGGTAGTAGGATCATACCAAGTTGCAACACCGATTAGAATGGCCCTCTTTTAGTTGTCGGGGTTTTCGGTTAAAAATGAGGATTTTTTTAATCGGCGACGAGCTTTCGCTAAATTAATTTATTAATAGGATGTATTAAGAAGCTTTTCAGGCAATTACTCCTACGATTGATTAGCGTGATTTATTCAATAAAAAATTAATTTCTCAAATCTAAAAACCGGTGCAATTTAAACGAAAAGATACGTGCTGTACGATCCTAAAAATAATTTCCCCGAAAATGAAAAACTGATCGATTTTTGGGGCCCCTCCTCCCCCCCTGAGGAAAATTGACGCGATTTTTTAGCACCGCGGCACTTCCACGGCCTTCCGCGAAGCGCCTGCAAAATTTCAACCCCCAAGCTCGTCGCGAAACCCCCCGAAACCGCCCTCGAGAAATTTTACTACGAGAGGGGATTCCGTGCTGACGTCACGGGCCGATTTACTATGTTTCCGGGAACGGCAAGGTCGTTGGGTGTTCATGAATGGGCGTCGTTCGATTGACTTTGCAGAGCGTCCGGAATTTCTGTCAAAAAAATGTAAAAGTAGCGGCAAGCGCGAGGCAAACTTAAATAGTACGTTCTTAATTAGTGTTTAAATAATCATGCGACCGCGGGTTATACGTATTTTAGTCAAAAATTAAGTTTTTCAGTTTCCAAAGTTTCAAGTTCACGAGGTGGTAATACTGCGCCACTGTTTTTTTGACTTCGTCGGCTATCCAGCCGAACAAATCAACTTATTTTATTCGTTTTCCATGAAAATTAGGTATTAACGACCGGGGAACTCTAAACAATAAGGTAAGTCGAGGTTTATGTGCGAATGCTGGGTTTTCGCCGGTGATTGCGCAACATAACCTCAAACTTTTTTCTTATTCGTTGTGGCTTTTTATAGCCAGTTTCTTTTTGGTCGTTGCTAAAGTTGTTATTGGACATGTTCGTGATCGTTTTACACTTCTTTCTTTCAGCGTCGACCCTCAATTAATTGTAAATATAATTGAGAGTAAAGTGTTTTCTTGTAAATATAAGTAAAAACACTCTGTGCAAGAAGAAAGGGTTATCCACGATATTATGTAGTGACCAAGATAATTATTACAGCTAATGAGTTAATAGATTGGCCTGGCCTTTAATCACTTATAGTAAGTGTGAACATTTTCCAGCTTCTATAAATGAGCCATCGAAGAAGGGGCCTTTAATGACACCCGAATGCTTAAGGTCAGCTTAAATTTCCCGCCTTTCATTTGTATTTTTTTTTTGTAAAGAAATTATTTAGTAATGATTAATTAATTATCAATAATTACGTGAATAATAAGTTGTAATGAATGCAGTGATCAGTATTATTCATTTTTACAAGGGCCACACACAAAGAATGAAAGTCACTAGATGGAGACGCGGGAAATTCAAATTTACTTCAAACCCTTCCCATACTGCTTTCCCTATTGCGACCTCTTATTTTATTATCTCGTGGACTATTAATTTTTTTAAAAAAAAGGCCATTTAATTGTCATAAAATAACAATAATTTGTTTAAAATAGCAAAAAGCGTCATAAAAATTAAATTAAATAGATTCCATTTAAAAAGGATATACATGTTAACAAAAAAATATTGGATATTTTTGTTATTATTTAATCTTATCGCTATCGCACGTTGCATCTGAGCTGATTGCATTGCAATTGTACGTATTCAGCGGCATACTTCTGATTTAAAGACACTACTTCTGTTTAAATGACGTAAATGGAAGCTCGAGAACGGCCATATTAAAAATAAACGTGGCGTTATCTTGTTGCAATGCACCATCAATCACATACACACCTCTCGCTTGCGGTTGATAACGAATATTCAATAAATAGGTATATAAAAGTGCATCTGCTTAAAGAAGTGGTAGGCAGAGCGTTAATTCAAAAAATACTAAATCCAATATTATTAGGAAATAATAAGTCAAAAAAGGGAAGGTGTTTTGAAGCTGATTAAAAAAAAGTGCAGTACATAAACTGACTGTGAAGAGATAAAACCATGAGCAATTTATTTAGAAAAAAAAAAAGATAAAATTATGTGTGTGTGGAGGCGAACATGTACTGTGTTTGATCTGTTGATCTTGCAGATAAAAAAAAACACGGTCTTTTACTTTTTCAATTAAAATTGAGCAATACCTGTTTTTTGTTTCTATCAATTATTTGGAAATGCGCTAATCTCGATTAGAAATTATTTGAATCTGATTCACACGTTTCGTTTAAATTCATTAAAGCCAAAGTAAAAGAACCAATTAAATAAACAACAACAACAACAATAAGGCCCAGTTTCATAAAACGTGGTTAACAACTCGATCAAGTTAATCGTATGATAGGTATGGAGGAAATTTAAACTTTCCTCCAATGATATTGCTTTATGAACCTGGGCCTAAATAAGTACATGTTTAAAAATTTGGTTGTAAATCGGTTTTTAGTTCGAAAATCGGCCGTGAGATGTCGCCACAAAATTGTTGATGGATAGATAAACCAAACGATTTTGAATCTTTTGTGGAACTTTTGTCTTCAGTGCAAAACAAAATTTTCTGTCTTCTGCTGCTTAGCCGAAGCTTTACATACACGCGGTAAAACAATAAATTGTTACAAGTGCAGCTGTCATTACATTTAAGATCAACGACACGATAGTGTCACCCAGATTAAAAAGAAATTAATTGAATCACTGCAATCATACGGGCGTTAGGTTATCCGTCCTATCAAATAGCTTAAGAAAACAAAGTGAAGTGTCTTAGGTTAATTCCATCCATAATAAATTAAATTAAAATTAAATAGCTTAGAAATCGAGCGAATATTCGTAAAAACTTAACGAAACAAAATTGTACTTTCAAACCACGGTGAATCCCCCAAAATATTAAAACCTGTATAATTCTTCTTTAATATACAGAGTGTTTCCAACTTATGTCGACGTGTCATAATCACAAATTCCTTGGCTCAAAATGCGACGATTTAAGCCAACTTATTTATACCCGAAAGTGCTTCGTTAAGCCAGTTCATGAAAAACAAGTTTTAATTTTTCTTGTAACAAACGAAAGCTTAAATCGAGTTGAATGGTATTTGGTATGAGGGGGAGGGAGCCACATTTTTAGGTGACTTTAGTAATTTGCCAATGGCTACTAATGCAATTTAAATGCAATCCTATTGATTTTATAAATAATAGCGTTTAATTGTATATCATTTTGCGTAGACAAGTTGACTTCTAATCTCCTTAGTTTGGGATTGGGAGATAGGGATGGAGCACAGGGATGGAACTAAGCGCCGTTAGGGTCGCTATAGTCACGTGCGACCAAAAGATCCCAATCGTTTCGTACAGCTGGTCCGGTGAAGTGGAGAATATTTTTATGATTGCCCCCGCGGTCGTCAGAGTATCGATATCTTCCGCAGATCCTAAAATTTTATGTCTTTTTGATGTCGAGGACGTAATTAACGAATCAGTTTTCTCACAATTATGTTCAAAATGTAGCTCGCCGGAATGAACAGGGCGACGTAGCTGATCATACAAATCAGCGATGTCCAGCTAATCGTGAACGGTACAATATCATAATACCTAAAAAAAATACACTTATTAATTACTATTTTATTTATATTTTATTTAAATAAATTGGTCATGTTGGCAATTTTACAGGTTTCTGTTTCTGGTCTCAATTTCGGACTGAGTCTAATAGATGGCGCCACTGAATTTCAATTAATCTTTTTGTAAGTGTATTTAAATTATTTACATACAAATAATTTGGAATTAATCGTGTCTATTATTTTATCCGACTGCGCATTTCCAAAGGCCCGACCTTACAATCGTCGGATAGACATTATTCGTAGAACAAGGGGACGTTAAGGGATATTCGGCGAACAGTTATTCCGTACTTATTCCATGATTGTAAAACTGGGCCTAAAAAAAGATGCGTTTTATTTCATTTAAAATTGATTGGTCACTTTAACGACATTACAGGTTTCTGTGTGCCGTCAAATTTTCGACTATCGTTTAATAGATGGCGCCACTGAATCTCACAAATTAATTTTTTGTAAATATATTTGAACGAATAAATGATTTGAATTAAAATAATTTTCTGACGTTTATGATTTACGGGGGCGACTGCGCATTCACGAATTATATAATTACTTAGTACTTACTCTGCTATAATAATCGTTATGATAGTTTACTGCAGATACTGCCCGAAATTAACGCTGGCGTATAAACAAAACAAAAACATTATGAACCATCTGTAACGGTACAATTTGAAAACGTCGATCTCTTCGCCGGAGGATAAGTCGGGGCTGGAATTATTTTGCTTTGCCATTTCACTAACTTAAGCTTGTTAGTTTTCGTGGCCCTCTTTTAGTTTATCAGCGTAGATAAAATACGTATAAAAAGCGGTAGCAAATATTAACTCAGAACGAGGTGACAATGAGTAGTTAAGGCGCTTCTAACAAACTGAAAATACCGACTCAATTTTTCAATTATTGTCAGTCAGGTAATATGTGCACGAGGATTAAGCGAATTATTTTATTGTTGCATTGTTTTCTTCTCATTAATCAACAATGGCCTGCATTCTCATCCTATGATTAATTTAATAACGCGCTTATTTCCCGTGGCGACGCTCATCCGTCACCCTCTTACACATTAAATCGACGTAAGCTATTTCGTTCCTTTTTTATTCTAATCGCGACTTTAGTTAAACACGACTCTTTATCTAATAAGATCAGAATACGGGCCAGTGATTAATTTAATAAGGTATTCATTCCCCATGAAAACGCTCGTCCGTCACTCTCTTACACATTACATTGATGTTACGGGGCCATAAAGCTACATTGTTTCTTTTTTATTTTATTCATTTTAATCACGACTTTAGCCAAATACGACTTTAATCATAAGATAAGAGAATACGGGCCGTTGTACTTACGTAGATATCTAGTTTTCGTTTGCCGCGAGCAATCGGGGCTCACTTAGGGTCTGGCAGCAGAAAATGCGCGATTGTTAAGGCCGAAACAGAGGGATCTTTTTTAGGACGGGGCTCGACCTCTAAATTCCATCATTTTTTAAATTAATTTTGTTTGTTTTTAATACCTGGCACATGGACATGCAATGTCCCCTACAGACAAAGAAACCATCACAGAAATCTTCCGCTGCCTGGTTATCGGACGAAATTGTTAAACTCAAATATGAATTAAAAGAATTTTATTGGCTCGCGAGAAACTTAAAAAATAAGGAATCGATTACACTTTACAAATCAAAACGTAACATCTACAAAAGGAAAATTAAGGAAGCCAAACTGTGCTACTATCGTAATAAAATTGATACTGCCAGAAACAAGGCAAAGTCAGTTTGGAAAATTGTAAACGATATCATCAAAAACAAAAATTGTAACAAGGATATCGTTATATCAAAGAAGAACGAAATGATATGCGATCCTTCGGAGGTAGCTAATGAATTTGGGCGCCATTTTGCATCTCGTGCGGAAGCAGAAATCATCAAGCAGTTCAGCTCCACCATTTCAAAGGAGTGCACAACTAGTAGAGAAGTACTACACAGCATGTTTCTTGATCCAATTGATGAAGATGAACTCCTGCGTGTTGTCAATAAACTACCAAATAAAACTTCATGTGGTCTTGACGGTGTTTCAGCCAAGATAATAAAACACGTTTGTGTTGCGATAGCCAAACCTTTGGTTTTTTTTGATGAACTTGTTAGTGACGACCGGAATATTTCCAAATGTCCTTAAACTTGCCGTAGTGCTCCCCCTTTACAAAAAAGGCGATAGAAGCAACTTAGAAAACTACAGACCTATAGCTCTGTTAAGTACTCTTTCAAAAATATTTGAGAGACTAATGTATAATCGTTTAACAATTTTTCTAAACAAGTATGATCTATTATCCAAGTCCCAACACGATTTCATCAGAGGTACGTCCACGGAAACGGCTACCTTTCAATTTTTGGATTACATTGGTACCGAAATCGATAGCAAGAGATGTGTCGCGGCTCTATTTTACGATTTATCGCGTGCTTTTGACTCGATTGACCCCAATTTTCTAATAAATAAATTAGACAAACTGGGCATCCGAGGAAACGTCCAGCAATGGATGTCGTCATTTTTAGAACATCATCAATTCATGGTAAAAGTGAATGGAGTAGTTTCCGATAAATTTAGCACCAATTTGGGAGTTGCCCAAGGGTCAGTTATTGGCCCACTGATGTTTCTCCTATACATAAACGACCTACCCCAGTTTCTTCCGTCTGCTGGAATAATCATAAACTTCGCTGAGGATTTACAACCCAAGATAAAGTCAATTACCGAAGAATTGCAAGTTTGGTGTTATAGAAACAAACTTATTTTAAAGAGAGAAAAACCGTTTGTCTAATATTTGATGTTAGAAAAGACATTTCATCGGACGCCAAGTTCCTAGGTTCTTACATAGATGATAGCTTACGGTGGGCTAAACAGATAGACTATGTGTGCAGTAAAATGAACTCTGCGTTCTACGGGCTATTAAAGTTAAAATCCGTCCTCGACACTAGTGCGTTAATTCAAGTTTATTATGCACTTGTCCATTGCCATTTGAAATACAACGTTATTCTCTGGGGCGGTGCGGTTGGAGTAAATCGAGTATTTCTGCAACAAAAGCGTATTTTAAGACTTTTATTCAATTTAAAAACGCGTGATTCCTGCAAAACATTTTTTAAAGTCTTTGGTATTCTAACATTCCCAAGTATTTATATCTACAGTTGTGCAATGTTTGTACGTAAAAATCGAAACTTTTTCATTAAAAATGGTGACATCCATAATTACGACACGCGACATCGCTCGGAACCCAGAATAATATCCCAGAACACAGCTTTATTTGAAAGGTCGCCTTCATATGTCTGCATTAGAATTTTTGGTCGCCTGCCTAGTTATATCAAGGATTCCATTTCGGATAGCACCTTTAAAAATCGCCTGAAAAATCGCCTTAACTCTGTTAAGGAATTTTTATCTTAACTTGTCCTTGTCGTTTTTGTTTTTTTATGACCATGTAGCTATACCTAAGCTATCTAATAATTTGTTAAGTTGTTTTACTACTATCGTGTCTATAACTTTCCCTAACCTGTCTTACATCATGTAAATGATTCAAAACGACTAATAAATTATTATTATTATTATACGCCATCTCTTAAAATTGGTGTACTTTACTAATTGTAAGTCACACCGTGGTCTAGACATCTTTGGTCTAGACCCGTTGACGTAATGGGTAGTTTAGACTCAGACCGAGAGATGGCTGGTGTGTCAAGAGATACCTTTGGATATTTAGCTTCGCATCTAAAGCTCTTATTACTATTAGGGTCTTTCAATGATGTCATGCACGTTACACATTCGCAAAGTGGCCAATACCACAGATAATAGATCTCTCCAGATAGCCAATGACATAGGTACGAACGGACGCACAATCGTCACAAACCATTTACTATTTCCGGTGCTCAATGTGCTTATTTACCGCCAGATGTCTCGTTTAATAACCACCTCATAAAATATTAAAGCTTGTTCCTGAAACACCCCGTATTTTTTTCATTTAATATACAACGTGTTTCCAAATTGTGTAGACACAGATACCTGGGCTCAAAATAAGACGATTTAAGCCAACTTATTTCTATCTATAAGTGCTTCGTTAAGCGAAAATATTCTACTTTAGAGTTCTTGGAAAACAAGTGTTAATTTTTCTTGTACCAAAGGAATCGATTTGAATGGCATTTGGTATGAGGATCCGTGGGGAGGTGAGTCACATTTTCAGGTGACTTTAGTAATTTATCAATGGGCTACCGGTGCCCAAAAATACACAAATCTTTCTGGGTGAAAACTTTTATTTTAGTCGTAGCTTTTATAAATCGTAGCGATCCAATTGTGTATCATTATGCGTGGACGAGTTATCTTCTAACCTCCTCAATTTGGGAGATATGAAAAGCACAGAGATGGAACTGAGCGCCGTTAGGCCCGCTAAGGTTACGTGCCCCCAAAAGAACCCAGTTGTCTTGTATAGCTTATCCACGACGACGGAAAATACCATCCCGAAAAATAAAATGGTCGCGTTCATCGCCGCCAAAGTCGTCGTTTCCGGTTCCGGATACGTCACTTCGACCGCGTATTCGTAAGAGACGGTAAGTGATCCGCTTAGGAAGAACCTAAAAATCACTTGGTTTATTTTTTTCCCCCCACAAAAGTGAAATGTTACCCGTAGAGTGTGACTGATGTAAATACGGCCGCTCGGTTTTGTAGTTCCAGCATGAATGATATGGCGAGGTAACCACCTGCCGCCAGTATTAAGTTAGAAAACGTTATCAACCTGAAACGAGTGAGTTTGCGTTGAGACTGTTTCATCGTAAAAGGAAAAAGAATACTTAAATCGGTGGGTTTTATCCAAAATGTAGCCGAAAATGAAACCCCCCACGCAGCTGCCGGCTAATATCGCGATTAGAGCTAGTAATCCTACATCCTCTTCTCTGTCCTATTAAAAAGAGGAAAAATCCAAAAATTATCTGTTTCCTCAAAAAGGCTGACGTAGCATGCTTACGGGAAAATAATGTAAGTAAAAAATGTTTAAAAAGATTCCCATTGCATTCCACAATCCGTTGCTAACCCCCATGGCAAGCAACAGACGTAAATAATCTCGGTTTTTAATTAGCCTCCCCAAAGATTGGATGTAACTAAAGTCTTTTCTTTTCTCCAGCGCGCGGGCTTGCGCTTGACTCGGCACGGTTTTTGGTTTTGGTTTGAACCCTCCACGATACACATAGATAACAAAAAAAATTAGGGGTTTCAGATCTAGTTCCGGTGGAAGTGTGTTGATAAAGGCGCAATAACAGGAATATGAATCCCATGACGGCGTACGTATTCCAGATTCATTACTGCATCCCAATGTGTCAAAAGGGATGTCAAAAGCGGTTCACTTTTGACACCTTCAAGCGACGGCTTTGACGCAATTTCAAACAAAAATCTGGCAACACTGCTTTATTGTGCCAAATCATCTGGCGCTCGAAACTGGATGTAATTGTCATATTCCTCGCTGACACGCGTTTGAACGCACTTCCATCTAAACTAAACTAAAAAGAAATATACAGAACACTCACAGAATATAACAAGCAGGAAAACAATAAAGCTGATGAAGGCCGTGTACGACGATAAATAGAATAAATCATCGGCTACATTTCCGTGCTTATTAATAAGATTCGGTGAAAGCACACAACCAAGAGCAGTTCCTGAAAGAAATCGCTAGAACTTCAGTCGCGTTCTTATAACGGATGATCACCTAAATTCGTTCCGACGACTGCAATGGCGCAGGCGGTCGAAACCTCGTCCTTTCCGAACCACACGGCAGCTATTTTCGACGGCAAACTCAAAATGAAAACCTGTGCCACGGCGCAAAAACCCTGGCCTATCAAAACCACGTAGAACTTGTCCGGCGAAGTGGAGAATATTTTTATGATCGTTCCCGCGGTCGTCAGGAAGCTTATCAGTATCGATATCTTCCGCAGATCCTAAAATTTGATTTCTTTTTGATGTCGAAGACGTAATTAATAAATCAGTTTTCTCACAATTATGTTCAAAATGTAGCTCGCCGGAATGAACAGGGCGACGTAGCTGATCATACAAATCAGCGATGTCCAGCTAACCATGAAGGGTCCGATATCATAATACCTAAAAAGAATATTATTTATAACTGTTATTTATATTTTATTTAAATAAATTGGTCATGTTAGCAATTTCACAGGTTTCTGTTTCAATTTTGGACTGAGTGTAATAGATGGCGCCACTGAGTTACAATTGTTTTTTAATGTGTTCAAATTATTTTCGAACGAATAATTGGAATTAATTTTTTCTGACTGCGCATTTCCAAACTCTAATGGCCGTTTGCACCAAATTATATTTTAAGTATCCTTAATAAAGGGTTGCTTAAATTTAAGTGAATGCTAAGTGTCACATATATTGCACCAAAAATATTTCAGTCACCCTCAAGTAGTGTTGTAAAATAGCCAGCTATTTATATAAATAACAAAAATAGCCGGATATTTTGCATTGAAAATATCCTGCTATACAATAAGATAGATATCCGATAAATATATATTATATAAATATAAATATTCGGTTAAAAGAGAAACAAAAGTAACAGATAAATAATATAATCGGCTATTTATTGACATTTTATTCAATTTCGAGTACATTTATAACAGAAGAACCGGTTATTTGTTAATTTTTTTTTTCTTTACAATAACTAAAATAAAATTAGTTATGTGGTAGAAGCAAGTAAATTGTTTCATTAAATTAAATTTCTTTCTCTTTAGATTTAAAAAATCACATAGCAATGTTATGTTTAATTGCCAATTACTTTTGCAACTACTGGTACTGGTCACAAAAAACTAACTTTAATGCATTATTTGGCGGCAAATTTGAAATAATTAGCCACTCGGCTATTAATATTTATAGCCGTGGATATATATCCGGATAAATATCCGGATATTATAATGGCTATTTTTTTTACTCACAACACTACCCTCAAGTAAGGGAAACTTAACTGTGGATTAAAGGTTGGTAGCAACGTTAGCACACTAAAGTCCCTAAAGTAAAATAAAGAAGGTTGTGTTGATTTTTGGTTAGAACTGGTTTACTAATTTTTAGTTGTGTTCAGGTAAGTAACATTATTTCTATTTGTTGTTATTTAAGTACAGATGTTGTGCAACCTTTAATGTTTGTAGAAAACGTAGCAGTAATGAATATGTTTGAAACAAAACGGTGCCGTACAGCAAATTTCACCCCGGATGAGAAGACGTTTCTGTTAAATATTATAGCTAAACATAAAAATATTGTGGAGTGCAAAAAAACAGACAGCTCAAACACAAAAGAAAAAGATCGTGCCTGGGACAATATTACAAAAGAATTCAACATTTGTAGTATTAGTGGAATTCATCGTTCAAAGGAGTCGACAGAAAAATTTTTTGAAAATAAAAAACCGGGAAACAAGGAAAGTCATTGCGGAAGAAAAAAAAGAATAAATTAGAACAGGTGGTGGGCCAGCAAAATATGTAAAGTTGCATGATCCAACAATAGATTTAACAATGGCAATTGTAAATAAAGACTGTACTGGGATTGCGCAACCCTTTTGATGGTGATAATAATGAGGGCAGTGGTCTTTCTACATGCAATAATGTAAGATTGATTTAAATAAGGTAATTTCATTTCTAATGCATGAAATATTTGAATTTTTTGTTAGGATGAACAATTAATTTTTATTGAAACAGAGTTAAGCAATCCAGAGGAGTCGGTGGAACACAGTAGAGATGAAGAATTACCTATGGCAATAGAAGAGACTGTAAGTATTTACTTGTTAATTTTAGTTGATTTTTAAAATTATTTCTGTTTATAGGAAGGACTACAGAAACAGGATTGGGGGACTCATACAGGTGAAAGCTTAAAAAGAAAAATAAACAGTAAATTAAGAACTCCAACTAGTCGAGGAACTCATAATCGGGCGGCTACGATTTCTCATACAGCTTCTTTGACACAAAAATATGAAGAATTAGCAGACTTAAAAAATGTAGTTGCTACAGAACAAATTGAAGTAATAAAAAAAGATAAATTTGAAAAGCAGTTAAAAATTGAAGTTTTAGAACAAGAAAGAGAAGATAAGCTCTTATCAATACAAATAAAGAAAGAAGAGTGGGAACTGAAAAAACAAATACTTGAATTAGATATGCAAAGCAAGAAATTAGATATTGAATTAAAGAAAGTACAATTAGAACAATTAAGAAAACTGTAATACAATATTGTTGTAATAAAAAGAAGTATTTAATTATTTCTTTTTAATAAATATCAGTTCATTTATAAATATTCCTTTTATATACATATATGCACTATCTGATCTGGTTATAAATTTGCAAAATGATTATTAATAATATTTCTTCTGAAACCATTATTAACATTAGTTTAGCAGAATTAAATTTCACCTAATTTTATTAAGGATTCTGATGCCTTTTATAAAAAAAATTGCGATTGTAATTAAAATCTTACTGTTTGATTATACACAAACGTGAAAGTGACACGACAATACTGCAACATAACCTTTAAGTGGTGATGAACTAGCCACTTAAATTAAGTGACACTTTAAGCAATTTAAGTGACACTTAACAATTGGTGCAACATAAATTCAAGGTCTGTTTGGTAACATTACACGAGATAGCATTCGTGTAACGAGTGCAGTAACGTGAGTGTAGGAAGTGTACAGGTGAAGTTGGTGCTACCAAACTGCTTGAGTGTAATTTGTGCGGTTTATTTTTCCACGTGTTATAATCGTTGAACTTTGTAAACATTAACTATAACCTAAAATCTTACATGTTATTTCAAAATAGAATTAAAATGCATACATGGCAGTCTATTTTAGTTGTAAACGCATCTGGCGAAAAAAAAACGTTTGTAAACGAGTATTTTACGTTTTGAATAATTCATTTTGCATTTCCTTGTGAGATTTAGCAAAATATATCCACGTGCAATCGATCACACAAATGACGTTTAATAATCTATTGCGCATGTCTACCCTATCTGCACTCGTTACTCTTTCTCCCGTGCTGGTGTAGTTTGTGTAATACGAAATACACTACACTAACATAACAAACAAGGTAGTGTAACTGCAATGAATAATAACAAACAGGTATTAAGAAAAAAGTGTACACTGGTTTGCACTAGTGCAGGATAACAAACACACCTTCAATATTAAGTGTAACTTAAAGTTTAAGTGTTACTTAAAATTGTTGGTGCAAACGGGCATAAGGCTCGATTTTACAATCGTCGGATAAGCATTATTCTAAAGTTCGAGATATCCATCTCCTATTAAAGTTATTCAACGAATAACTTGACTTTTCTGAATTGTTGATTGATGTTTTATGAATTGTTTCATAGTAGTTATTCGTCTAATAACTATTAGTCAATTTAATTAAGATGTAAATATCTCCGCCCTTAGCATAAATAAGACGTAGGCATGATGTAGATATGGAGAAACATTAAAGGATATTCGACGAACATTATTCAGTACTTATTTCACGATTGTAAAACGGTCTAAAAGAGATATAATTTATTTAAAATTAATTGGTCTCTTTAGCGACATTACAGGTTTCTGTATACCGTTAAATTGTAGACCATCGCTTAATAGATGGCGCCACTGAATTTCACATTTTAATTTTCTGTAATTACATTTTTGAACGAATACTTTGAAATAAATTGTACCCAAAGAAAGAATTTAAATTATTTTCTGACGTTTATGATTTACGGGGGCGACCGCGCATTTACAAGTTCTATAATTAATACTTAGTATACTCGTATACTTACTCTGCTATAACATTCGTTATGATGGTGTACTGCAAATACTGCCCGAAATTAACACTGGCGCTTAAACAATACAAAAATATTATCAACCACCTGTAACGGTACAATTTGAAACCGTCGATTTCTTCGCCGGGGGATAAATCGGGGCCGGGATTATTTAGCTCGGCCATTTCACCGACTTAAGTTAGTTTAATTTTCATTGCCGCAAGTTTGGGTTATCAAAGCAGATAACTTGTATATAAAAAAACATTTAAACATTAGCTAAGAACGAGGTGATAATCAGTAGAGTAATTAAGGCGGTTCTTCTTCTTAACAAACTTAAGATCGAATTGGACTTTTCAAATTATTTTATTACGCGTGTACAAGGATTATTTCATTGTTGCGTTGTTTTCCTTTATTATTACACTGTGTTCGTCGTATCTAGCTTTTACTGAGCGTCTGCAGTTAGAGCCGGACAGCAGGAAATGCACTAATATTAATGATAATAAGTCGCATCACGGATTAGATCCGTTGAAGTAATCAGTGGTTTAGATACAGACAGAAAGATGGCACATGTTTCGAAAGATACTGGAGTTCCTATAAATAATGTTACTACCAAATAGAGGAAAACATTTATTTCCGTAAGTACTTAAAGCTCACTACATCGCTTCTCTAAGGGTTGGCAACACTGCTCGATGAATTATACAAAAGAATAATCTGATTTTGTAACTGTATAAATATGTACTATAGGTAATTATCTTTCCGAAACTCCGAGAATAAATGGCGTAAAGAAATACGAACTGATGAATAGTGAATAAACCAAACTTAGGAACTTTTAGACGCAACAGGTTACCAACTATCAACATGACATTCTGAAAATCAATTTTGCCATTTACTCGGTCGGTGAAAACAAGAACGTCACTGTGGGTAAGATTACGGTGGTAGTCGTTTTGTGTGTGTGTCTTATTTCTGGTTTCTGCGTTAGTCCGTGGCAAATATCGCCGTTTGTGTGCTTCAGAACAAACAAACGCCCGTTTTAAAACACGTTAACATGGCCGATTTGGATGATTTCTTCGCCAAGAAGGACCGGAAAAAGTCCAAAGCCAAGAAATTTTCCACCACCGAAGAAGTCGCCAAGAAGTTGGAGGATCCGAAGAAGAGCGAGAAGCCCGTGAAGAAGGAGCGCGTCCAAGATGGTGAAGACGGCGGAGTTCCGCAACAAGTAAGTAAGCCAGAGTGGACCAGTTCGGGAGTTTTTTTTTAGGTTAAGTCGGCCATATTGTACGTTGAATATTTTTTTCGATTTTGTCAGGAGCAGGACGAGTGGAAGGACTTCGAGGAGGAGAAGAAGGACTACACCGGGTTGAAGATCGGCAATTTAACGATTAATCCAAACGGGGAGGGAAACACCAGCGGGTCGGAGAGCAGCAGCGAGCAACAACCGCATGAATCTGGGAACGAAGTCGAGAAGAAAGTCGGTCCTTGGAGGAAGATCGAAACGGCCCCGTCTGAAGCTCCACAGGAAAGAGACCATCCAGTGGAGAAAAAGACTGAACCGCCACCGATCGTAACTACGGGAGGCGCATATGTTCCGCCTAGCTTAAGAAATCAGCCTCAGCAACCTGTCCAGCAGAGTCGTCTTAGAAGTAAAGCTGCTCCGGATATTCACAATGAGGAATACTTTCCTACTCTTTCTGGAGCAAAAACTGAACGAAGGTAATTTTTATTACAACTGGATCAAGGTCAATGATTACCTTCAGTCATGGTTGCTTGTTCTTTGATTTGAAACATAGTTTGTTTCATTTTGATCTGAAAATGTACATGCCCCATTTTGTGTCGATGTTGCAATTGAATACCTTTCAGTATTCTCTTCAGTAGTACAGAGAGTAAGGTTTGGCAAACAAGCCAAATTTCATGGATGGTAAAAATTGCATTGTGTACACTTTTTTTCTTTCTTTCTAGAAATCGAAGTGAAGCATCATTTGAAGTCGTGTCCCATAATAAATCGAGTTCCCTCAGACATGCGGATCAAACGAAGTTCGCCGGCAATCAGGGCCCCAAGTTAACTCTCGGTAATCGTTACAATACCTTAAGCAATGACAGCTAGTGTTCCCAATTGTTTATAGACCTCTATTGCAATGCTTAGTGGCCATATGGAACGGGACTCTTTCCGCGGTTGCATCCCAGAATGAGTTGTTTTGTAAAATTCGGTTAAGACAAATAAGTTTACTTTTGAAATTTCAGCCTTCCATATCGGTTTTAACGTTCAGTCATATCAGATTGATGTTTCAAATATTCGTTATTATTATTATTACACATTGAGTATTCTGTTTTCCTTTTCTTTTTTTAATTGGAAGTGATAATTTGTTAATAATTTTATTGTAATTAATTGTCATACTGCAAATCCTTGTGAAAGAAAATATATGCTAATTTTTTTAAAAACATATTTTTAGTGTCAACATTTGTACTTTTTCCTTATTATTATTGTACTCAAATAAATATATAAAATAGTTTCACATACAGGTTTTGTATTATTTATATCATCGCATACCATGTAAGAATTGCCAAGAATGGCAATTATGGCATAACCCTTTGTATTTATTGCACCTCCTTGAATATGTTAAATTTGGAAGCGGCCACATATCTATAAAAACATTCAATCACATTTATAAAATAGGATTAATTTCATGTATTTTTAAAAATTTAGATCTTCTATAGTCGAAGCTTCGCTGTAAACAAAATTATGAATGATTACTTGAATTGTATGTCATGTTTATGATTGTAGTTGTTGTTGTTTCGTCGGTACCTTGTAACGTATTGTAATCCGTGGTCGCCCGTGCTGCTGTAGCTATCGAACATCTTCTTCTTCAGCAAATCCGGCTTGAAGTTCTTAATGAAATAAATCCAGACCGTCAGTAAATCATCACCGGTGACATCCAAGTTCTTCACCGTGTGCTCTTCTCGCACATAGAACTCCGGGTGGTCTTCCAACACGTCCAGGTTGGCCATCACCTTGTCGTCTACCTCGTAAACTTCACCGCTGACGAAATTTCCAACTCCTTTTCTCCACACACTTAGTATTATATTTAAGGAAGTACGTAAGTAATAAAAGGCTCTCTTTACCTGGACTGTACAACAGAAATGGTATGTTGTACTGAGTAGCAATGATCAAAGGGTATTTCTGTGTAGTCTGGGCGTTGCACACAAATCTGTGGTATCCATTGTCTTTGGAAAACCAGTGATGATTCGGCTCTCCGGTTTTCAGAGTTCCATAGACGAATACCTTGTGCGTGCTTGAGGACATTTTCCTGAAAAACAATCTCGATTTAGTTAATTTATTATTATTAGTTTTATTTAAGTTGGATTCACAATACACGTAAATAAGATTTTGTTTTTAAATTGACATCGACATGATTCTTTTTGCTGTACATCATAATTTGTGCTACATCCTGTATAGGGTACGATTGATTAACTTGATTTTTTAATTCAATTAATTTTTTAATGTAAATCAAATTTGAATTTACCTGTCATATAAGAGAGTACCACTAGCGCCCCTAGTAACCAATTTTTTTTTTACAACAGCTGATTTGCATGCAACAGTAGTAGAGTAGGGTGTGGTGATTGGGTGTAGATTGTTTTTGTTTGGCCCCAAATTATTTAAAAAAAAAAAAACGAAACGATGCTTTCGGAACCAATTGGTAAGAAATTTGCCTTTGTCTGTTTTTTAACCACGTCGTACGCTTGCAATTACCTTTAGCTTTAGCACCGCGGACTCTGCGCATAATAATAAAAGAAATAAAAGATAAAGAAATGCAAGATCACAATTTGCACTTAAGATTTATGAATTTAATTATGAGATACGTATTTTTTTTTTTAAATAAAGCGTGTGTGTGAGTTTGTTTACGTACCTTGCGAAATGCACGCAAAAGTTAATTTGTTGGCAAACAGAACGTACACGAAAAAGCTTCGTCATAATTATTAAATGTTAATAATTATTTAACACATTTTATCTTTTTTGTGGTTATAAATAGACATTGCAACATTATAGCTTTGTTCCTACAAAAAAATGACAAATCTGGCCGAGAATTTGAAATGATTTCCTATTGCAATGATTCTAAAAATGTGTTTTGTTGAAACGTTTACGTAACTTGTAATTATTGTAGTGGAATTTGAAATACTTTTGCTTTTGTAGGTATTTCTTTTCTCATATTGAAACCCTCTCTCTCACTCTATAGTCAGTCTAGTTGGAAATACGTCTATGGTAATAGGTATATAGAAAAGAACCAGTGTTGCCAACTGTTAAAAATGTGTTTCTACTTTTACTGGCCGTCACCGTCAGAAAATTCTGCAAAAGTTTAATAATTTAACAAGAAATATACGTAGTCATAGTGAATTGTTAATTCCAAAATATTGCACATCGGCTGCAAGAGTAACGCAACTCAGAATTTTTGATAAAAATATCAGCTCCTCCAAAAAAGAAATTAAAATACGAAATAAATCGTATTAAAAACACCATAATAAATATGCCATATCAGTCTAAAGAGGTTGAAGATATGAATATTCAAGCAATTCTGCTTCAAATTTCGAATTTTGGTGGAAGAATTTGTGTATAGTTTTTGAATGTAACGGAAATTTTGCAGTTTTGAATTGGCACTCTTGCCGCCGATGAAAAAATAATTAGATGTCGTTAGCTGCTTTCCCGTTACCCACTTTGTGCACGCAAACAAGCCCTAAAGGCCAAGAATTCGTGAAGCGGACTTTCCAGTTGACGTTTCGACGTTCGCGTTTTACGCTCAATATGTCCTTCCCCTGCCCTCTCAAGCACCACCTATTATTTTTATGCTCGAAACACATGTTCCCCCACCTTGAATTCTGCTCTGATACGGTGTCTACAAGATGACTACAAAACAAATACGCGTTATTTAAAAATAATTAATGTCAAATATTTTAATAAAAAGCTTAATTAAACAATTTTTGAAATTTATTTTAAATTTGTTGTGTTTTAAGTTTAACAGAGTTATAAGTTTAAAGTGGGGCCAGGATACGATAATACGCTGCTAAGTCTCCTTTTAAACTTTGCATCATAATTATAGAATTTGTTTAAATGTTGCTTATATTTATAGAATTCAGCGTCGCACTTTTAATAAAAGAATAATAATAAAGAAAAGTCAGATTTGGGATCTGGGATCTGGGTGATTGAACGTGGTCAACGAAAATTGTGGTTCAACCATTTAAAAATAGATGGCGTCACTTCCAGTGATCTTAATTTTTATTTATAAAATTATACACAAAATCGCCTATTTTTGAAACATAAAATGTAGGACTGCCTGCATTTGATCAAAATATTAGGTCTGTTTGTTATCCTGCACTGATGTACACTAGTGCACACTTTGTTTTACGAAATATGCCTTAATGAAGCCTAAATTCTTTGATAATGTGTCAATACAAATCATACACATCCATACTGACATACCATACAAACATTGAAGGTTGCATTAAAGCGTATTTTGTGAAAAAGTATGCATTGGTGTACACCAGTTCAGGATAACAAACAGACCTATTATTTACTGAATTAATTTATTATATTCCGCAATCATTAAATTACAAGTACAAGCTCAGAGATTTGTTTTCATCAAATAGGCTTTCTTGAAACCAATTTTCTACTAGCACTTCTACTACCCAATTTAGAATACTGCACAGAGCTTCGCCTTTTCGAAACTTGATTCGTCAAATCGCTGATGGCTTCGACTTCAATACAGCACTCGGACAAGTTGTTACCCTCCAGAACCAAACTCGTCAACCCCGCGCTTCCACTTACACCGGCACCTTCCCTCACCTCGATCTGATACTTCAACACATCGGCTATCGCTTGAAGTCCTCCGGCAGATATTTTATTGTCTGGTAGAAATAAAATCGGTCATTTTTTTTTTCAATCTGCAAGCTCGCAGACTTTAAGTACATGCTAGGTTCAGATGGGATACTTTGAGGTTCCCCCGGCAGTAAATTTCTTTGTCCTCCGGGTAACACTCGGCTACGAACGGATGGGGATCTTTGGGAAGCTCGACGTTGCTCGCAACAAGCTTCTTTTCTTTAGACTTTTTCCTCTTGGTGCTCGATCCGGATGATACCGAAGACTTATCTGATTGTGAGTTAAAATAAAACGACCGTCTTTTTTAAAGGAAAGTCCTCGTTACCTTTGGAAGACCTTCTGGTTTGCGATTTGGATTTCCTCGGGGTGCCCTTCGATGGAGTGACAGAGCTGTTTGATTTCTGCGAACTATTCAATTTGCTTTCTTCCATCTAAAAATGAGGGGGTGTGTTTAGACAGGGGGGCTTCAAGAGCTTGCGCCTCACTAGTTCGGTTGCTTTCAAGAGGTTTGCCAAGGTGCGTTTTCGTCGGGTGACAATCTCAGTGTGTCGCAGTGGAAATTTTTGAAACACTTCCATTAGTCGAGTGCAACCGCTGTCGGTCAGGAAATTATCTGCTAGGTTTAAATGTACGAGGCACCTGTTACCTCTGAGTGCGTTGGCGAGGTGTTGTATTCCATCGTCTGTAATGAAGTTGCTGGCGAGGTTTAACGCAAGCAGGGGGTCCGTGAGACACTCCGATATTTTCTCAAGGCCCCTATCGTTGATTTGGCAGAATTTCAGCGATAGAAACTGTAAATTGGTGTTCTTTAGTAAAATGTAGAAGTTTTGGTACTTGTTGGGGTTTCCGTTTAGGCTGAGCTCCTCGATGAAACAGTTTTGTTGAAGCAGGTACTTGACTGCTTTTATCTGCTGGTGATCCAAGTTGCAAAATTCCAATCTGTAGAGATCACGGATTCAATTACGCTGTAGGTAATTAGTTATATAAATATTTACTTACTTTAAAGCTCTTATGCTTTGCTGCGTGTTGAAGGTCTTTTGTAAAGCACCCAGCAGGTCGTTTCCCATGGGGTATTGCTTGAGTATCACCATATCTACTTCATCGTTTGCATCACTTTTAAGAACGATGAGGATTTGCTTTGTTTCGCAGCTTTCCGGGAGTTTGTTTGAAATTTTTGCTTTCGAATTACTACTCTGAAATAGAAAGCAAAATCACTTTAATATTAACAGAGCTCTATTAGGTATAGTTTGTCGTTGAACTAGGAGGAGTAATTTGAATTCTTCCCGCCAAGAACTTGCTGTTTGACAGCCGGTTTTACAGAAACCTTCAATTTGAACCTAAAAATTAACGTCATTCATAGTCAGTTTTAAACTGTTGCAAATCTGTTGCTAAAACTGGTTTTTTGAAGAATTTGTAGTCCTAAGCAAGCCAAATTAATTTTTTACTTAGAATTACAGTGTCAGTCTATCTATAACAGGCCGACAACTGTTACTCCTCCTAGTTTAAAAATAGACTATCTCGAAGTGTCAACACCTTACACTTTGGTTATACTGTCCTGATGAGGTCAGACAAGACCGAAACGTACGTCGACAGTTACTGTTCCTTGCCAGCTATGCCGCTATTCACTTCTTTCATTGTATCTTCCTGGCGATAACTTTCCCATCACTTAAAAATAGACTATAGAACACTCTGAGACTATCTTCATTTCCTATTATTACATGAGGTTAAAGCAAGATAAAAGTACTCTTGGAGGACTCTAGAGCAGTGAATCGAAAACGCTGTTAAAATTGTGGTAAAATTCCCGACCATATGCAGCAGTACTAAAAGTGTTTGATTGATGCATGGTTGCCAGTTCTTTAATGTCTTGAAGTTGAATTCGCCAGAAAAGGCGAAATTTAAACAACAAAGAAATTTGTTTCTGTTATCCGCCAGAGGCTCTGCAGTTATTTGGCATCGCCAATACTGAAGAAGCTTTTCAGTTTTCGCGTTGATCGCGGCATCTGATGGGCGACTTGCGTATACGTACCACAAATCACTTATACCTATAGATGCTTAACGCACATAGTAGGCGGCTGGATTTGTTACTCTGGTGGTTGGAAGCGAAAGTATGGACTTAGCGCGCGAAATTTAAATTTCAGCTTTCTTTGTATATAGATTTAATTGTTCAAATGTTCATAAAAATAATCATTCGTTAAGAGAAAAGTAAGTAATTTTGTCCAATAACTTGATGGTTTGTTAAAAAATAGTCTTTGATGAATTTTTGTGTCACGTTTTGGCATTACTACCTAAAAGTCGCAATAGACGATCATAAATTAGGTGTACGTAATTTATATGTATTTTTTGACAAAACGTAAATTTGAACGTTTTTCCTTGTTGCATAAGAAAGAATTTCATTAAATTTTACACGTAAAAACTCTTCATGTGCTTTCTTATCACAAAAATATACGTTTCAATTTACGTTTTGTCAAAAAATACATGTAAATTACATCTATTTTATGATTGTCCATTGCGACCTTTATGAGTTATTAAGAGCAGAAGACTAATCAAATAACTAAAACGTAATAACACGGAAACAAAGAAAATACCGAGAACACATTTACCTTTATATTTAGCTAAATAATTGCGTCTTATTTGGTGTCTAATAACTTTGACCCAAGACTTTGACACATGATTCACAAATTATATTTGAAATTTTCCATGGAAACGTAATAAAACAAGATTGTTTACCGTACTACCAACTTTACATCAATTGTGAATCGTGGCAAAAACTATCACACTGACATCTCGTGTTTGGAAGCGTAGTAATTTCCTGGTCATTTAACTTAAACGTCTATAGTAACTTAGTGGTTTGCGATACGTACCAAATCTCGAAAACCGTATTCTGGTTCGGTGTATGTAATTTTAACTTTAGGAACGTCCACGATCCCCAGTTCTGTGCAGAACGATTTAAATTCTTCCGCAAACCCGTTTTCTTGCGACTTTTTGGCTCGACTGCTACCCGGTCTCTCTTTTCTCACTGTAGAAGCGACACTGCTCGTCGTTGCGATTCTTTGGGAACCGCTGTGCGTTAAACGGGATCTTGACATTTTTAAAATGACGTTTAAACCAGTATGACATGATATTAAAACGATTTCGTGTCCTAGCAAACTCTATAGGCTTCTACAGATTACACCCCCCCCCCCCAAGTTTTCGTTATTCTACATACAATGACATCAGAATAATATCAGAAATGATTTCAACCCACATGACTAATTTGAATTAGGTTTTGTTTTCTTAGAAGTGGCAACACAGAAAAGTGAGGTCGCTATTTCAATTATTGTCATTGACGTTCGTGGCTGCAAATTTTCTGTTGTGTTTAACCAAGCATTCCCAGACGTTACTAGTACTAGTTAGTTCCGATTTTCTTTCTCTTGCTTTGTTTTAATATAATTCCTTAGCTTCAAGCCAGAATTAATTTCGGACTCACCACATACAGATGTCCCGGGAAAACAGTCATAAGCACGATCTCGATGAACACTAATAGCTGTAATTATACGTTGTTAAAGCTTAAAATTCCTTACTTCTAACTTTCCTTTCAGTTCAACAAGTTCCAGTTCTAAATTGATTTGTTATCGTTACTTCTTATCTACGTTTTTTTTTTACTTACTTTACTTTACTTACTTACTGCTTTTAGAGCCTGGTGAATAGGCCACCAGGAAAACGGCAACGAAGTTCTGTTGATAGATGGCGCTAGCTGTTGCCAACGAGTTAAGAATATCAGTGGAGAGTCAAACTAACAGAAGTTTCTCGTCCAAACTGGTCACTAAATATGGTCGCTGTATGCTGTAGGCATACAAAGCGTTTTATAAAATTCTGGAACGTCCATAAACCAACAGTTCATCATAGTTTAGAAAATACTTACCACATTGAATTTAACTAAATATGATTCGAATAGATTGGAGGGAGATGTGGCGGAATTTTTACAACTCAGTTGGCAACACTGGTTGTCAGTATTTGAAAATAATTGCATACAAAATTCACGAAAAAGCGAATGAAAAGGTAAAGAGAATAATAGAATAATAAAATAATTTAATGTAATTTTTAATTTTCGGTTGTTAGATTCGTCTTTGAATCTCAGGTTATTGCTAGGGCATTAAAAATTAAATGCAAATGATACCGTGCTTTCAACTATTCCGAAGTCCCACGTCACCACTGGTAGAGAAGGGGAACGATTTCATCCCCAACCACTTATAAAGAGAACAACACGCTTTCGATTGGTCGGCTGTTTATTGGGCCATTAATCTTCCAAACTGCCACTTTGTCTTTTTTACTCTTTTTATAAAGAGTGAATTAGCAGCGCCATCTCTTGTCGGGCAGAGGAAGTGCGTTTAATTTTGTTTTAATTTCCAACTTCAGTTGTTCCAACTTCAAATCGATTTTGACGTTGACTTTACTTTGAATTTCAATTTTTTTTCTTCTAATTTTATTAATACAGTCGCCATCTATTGGAATTTAATTAATTCTGCGCAGGTAACTTTTATTTTACTTTACCTTTCTTATTCAGTATACGATTTATTTTGAAAGCATCTGGGCTGCGGTAAAGAAGAGAACCGCCATTTATGGTAGAGTAGGGGAACGATTTCATCACAACAGCTGGCAAATAAAAAACTACGCCCATTTACAATTGATTGGTCGACAGTTCATTTCGCCGTTAGTCCACCAATACTACCACTTCATGTGGTAAAGGATTTTGTAATTTATAAAGAATGAGCTAACAGCGCCATCTCTTGTCAGACATGGTACAGAAAAAATTTCGCCATCAGAAAAAATTTCAAAAGTTTCAAATCGATTCTTTACGTTTGACTTGTTTTGAGTGTTTTTTTATTATTATAAATTAGGCAACAAAACTCGCACTTTTGTCTGAGGTTAACCTAACCTTATTACTCTTAAGAATTGGAGGCAATTTTTTTTAAATATTTTTATATCAGCGACAGAAGCAAAGAACTGATAGATTATTTTAGTTTGTAGAAAAATATATATATTTTTGCTAATATCTTTGTTGTACTTTGCTACATTTAAATATAATCTCCTGATATTGGCAACACTGGTTAAAACCAGTTGAGCACATGACAACACTGTTGGCTCTTGCAGAATCTGGTCACCCTATATAATTAATATAATAGTAATTTTTTCAAAAGCAAATAACAATTTCCTTAATTTTTTTCTTACAGACTAAGAAAACCAAAAGATGTTTCCATCAAGCAGGAGCGTAAAGGCCTAGCAAGTCAAGAACTAGGATGTGGTATGTCATAGTAACACTACGCAGCATATTATGGCTACTAATAAGTCTGGTAGCAACCTTACTAATGGTGTCAGCCTTGCTGAGCCCCACCTGGCTAGTAGCATCGGATAAGGCCGTAGCAATAAGCAAAAACGAAACCATCACGTACACCCCAAGCGTCGGGGTGTACGCAAGATGTGGAAGGCCCCTGAAAGAGACGGGGCACACAAGCTGTCTCACGCTTGCCCTCAACGGCTTAGCCACAGACCCCGAAGTATTTCCAGACGTTTGGAAAGCCGCCGTGTTCTTCATAGCTCTAGGTCTGTGCTTCTTCTTTACACAATAAAACTGTATTGTATTTTTATTATTTATTCGCAGGTTTATCCGTAATGTCCGTGACCGTATTCGCAGGAATAATTAGCTGTTGTTACCAAAGTATATTCAGGAAAAGTATCTTCACTATCTCAGGTGCTGTGCAAGTAATTGCAGGTGGGTTTTAAGTAGTTATTTGAGAGTTGTGGCTTAATTCGGTGGAATTTTTTTAGGTATGTGTTTTATAATAGGCGTGATACTTCATCCAATGGGTTGGGGCTCGACGAGAGTACAAGCCCTCTGCGGCCAGGATGCGTCTCCGTTCTATCCAAGTAAGTGTTGGCTGGGGTCTGGTTTGTATGTGGCTGTTATTAGTACGTTGTTAACACTGATGGCGGCGTGTCTATCTGTGCCGGCTGAGAAATCGACGAGCAGTGATAAGGTGCAGGATCAAATCTACGACGGCCAAACTCTTATATGTCTTCCATGAAGCGCTGGCCTCATTTTTAAAATGCATTCCATGACTTCGTGTTCATTTTTATTTTTGACAAAATTTCTGTGAATCTCTTTCTGAACGTATCTTCATCACGAGAGGGTACGTTCTTGAATACTCATTGGCGTGTGAAACCCGAATACTTTTGAGCTTTAAAACGTACTTGATTTTTTTTTAAATTTTAGATGGTGCTTGTATATTAGCTTTATTTTAAATTTAAGACTGCGCAGTGTTTTAACTCTCACCAAACATCAACTTACGTACTTACATTATTCAGAGCTGGACTTTACAAATGAATTTACCATTTTATGTTCTTACAAAGAACATCGTACTTGTGATCTGAGTGCAGTAAGAAAATATTGTTTCATTTAAATGTTGTAACAACGTACACGATGTGATTGAAATATCTAAATGTTGGCAACTTAAATTTCCAATGGTGGCGCTATCGGCATTTTATGTAAAACAAACGTCATTGAAATCTGCACAACAGAAAAATTCCTGCATTTCTGACTCTTAACAAGTTACCTACTTTCGTATTTCAGCAATTTCAAAATTATTTCTTTTAAATATCGTTTAAATGTCACATAAAACGTTAGTTCCATAAAATACATGTAGATGTCGCGACCAAATTTTAAATTCCCCAATATTCTTTGCTTTCTATTTATTTTAATTTCAATCACATTTTATGCAGGGAGATCGAAATTGATTGTCCTGATCCTGCACTACTTTCCGTGAGCTTGATATCAATATTTACATCTATCACATGAACATTCATGAAACATCCAAAACTAAACCTAATTAATGAACATAATTATTGTTTGATCAGATTGTTGTTACAATGAAATAAACAATGAACTGTCAACAAGGTCATGAGATATCTCGTAACTTCCCCAGATCGGCCAGATCTCCCTATGATGCTAACTTCATTTTAATAATTGGATGTAAATATCGATATCAAGCTCGTGGAAAGCAGTGTAGAATCAGGATAATCAATTTCGATCGCCCTGTATAGATCTTGTAAACTTCCAGCCAACTTTAGTCATTAATGACGTTAAACCAGTACCAACTGAACTCAAGATGTAACGTACGATGTATTCGTTGAAATTTAGTAACATTTTGTTACTACAAGTTTTTGAAAATGACAATGTTGCCACCGCTTCAATTAACGGTAACGTCAGATGTGTTTACTTTGAATATACAACACGTACATAACCTATACACCTATCAACCACCGATCACATGTAAACACTTCAATACTTGGCAACATTGTTATAGCATTACGTCATAAATATGAATGACGAAAGTTGGCTGGAAGTTTACAAGAACTGTATGTAATTTTTTTTAATGATATGATAACAGCCAAAACTTCTTGTAATTCTTACTTACATGAAAAAATGCACTTTTACCTCATGCTATACTATAAAAAGTTAATGTTTACATCTGGGTAACGAAATATAAGACTAAATTTTTATACCAAATAAATACATGTAGTTTTAGAAGTATTTTAACGCAAGAGAGTCTTGTCTCACTCGGAAGTTAAGACGCGGGACAAGATTATTTAGTACTTATTTTTCTTCTCTTTATATTTCATATACCAAGTGGTCAAGAATAACTGTTTTGAGTTGGCAATACAGTTCAGGGCATTTTTTATTCGGCTGTTTGCAACACTGACACAATCTGAACTGAACAGCGACGAGATTTCTTTGCTTATGTAAATATGTAGAAACTAGCGCTTCAATTTGAAAAGTCAAATGACGCTTGTAAAGTGACGGCTGTCAGTGTCAACTCCAGTTGTACCATTTAAAAAATAAAATCCAGCACTTCCAACTCTAACGGCGATTCTTGTATTAGGTATATGTATACTGTTGCACTTTTTTGTACTCTTTAATGTAATAAAACGAAATCAAATTTCTTCGGCAGTTTTAATTAAAAAAAAAATTAAATAAATACAATAAGTTACTTAACTTGAATACTTCTTCGTAATACTGAGATTATTTCTGTGTCATTCAAATAAGTATCGAGTGTTCAACAAATTCCTACCTCGAACCAACTTGGAAACAAAAGTACCTATCAATTTATCATTGATTGAATTTTACAGGTGTTACGATTGTCATAAGCAGTGCTGCCAATTTGCGCATACGAACATTTTGAGGTTAAACAAATTTTTTGACATACGAGAAATGAACAAGCAAGCTACGACATGCGTTTTTTTTTTTTGCTTTCCAAGGCTAACTCGAGGTACCTGAACATGTTGCTTACTTATTCGAGACCTTCTGCCAAACCAAACATTTATTATTGGCGGGCAAATCATATGAATGCGAAAGCTTCAACCCGAAGCTATCACCCAATCGCTTCAGGTCATTCACATCTCTCAACCCCCACTCGGGATTCTGAAGTTTCAAGCCCCTATCGAAATCCACATTCGATTGGGGCTCGATGATACCATCGTGGGCATACGGACCGTAGGTGAACATCAGCCCGTTCGCTTTCAGGACCTTCCCGGCGTTCTCAAACAAACCGACCGTGCACTTGAATTCGCTTATGTGCATCAAGTTTATGTTAATCACGTAGTCAAAGGTTGGCACGTGCGTGTTCCACGTACTTACGTCGGTTGTTACGTCGATCATCAGGGGGGCCCTCACATTTTGCGTGGGGGTTTCTTCCTTGTACGCCTTGATACTGAGCAAGAGTCTTCGATCGATCTCCGATGGCTGGAACATCAGCTTGGGGAAGTGTCGTGCGAAGTACGAGACGTGCTGCCCCGTGCCGGATGATATCTCGAGGACGTTTCCGGGCTTCGTCGGGTCGATGTGTTTGCGGAGGACCTCCAGGATGAAGGACTTGTTGCGCTCCGAAGCGGGGTAGCTGATTTTTCGACTGCAATTTTGAAACGGTTTAATTTTCGTGGTGAGTCGAAGGGGGGGGGCGTGTTTACCTCATTTTTCTAGCCAAGGTTTGAATGTGATTGGTGGAGACTCTTCACATCTGGAAAACAAAAGAGAAAAAACATAAGTTTAGTTAATTTAATGTCGAAGAATTAAAATAAAGAAAAACTCCGATAGTAATCAATCAATTCTTTTTATTGATGAATAAATATGTCATGCGAATAAAACAAAAAAAAAAGTCGCCTAGGTATAAACAAATTCACTATTGTTGTTTATCACGGAGCTTTTTCTTTTTATCTGTCTTTGCACTCGCTTCAATGTGAACACTGTGGCCGGTTTTCTTGAGGTGATCAAATAGTTTATTTTTTGAGGGGAAACTCGATTTACACGCGGCACACGTGTGATCCGTGTCCACTTCTGCGGTCTGCTTCTTATTCTTCCTCTCTTCTTTTCTCTGGCTTCTGTTCTTTGTTTTAATTACGTCAGTATTTACGTCGCCTTCCGTGCTGGGTTTAGAACAAGACGCATTCGCCCTATTCTTTTTCCTCCTCTGTTTCTGGGGCGTCTCTTCAGCAAGGCCTTCGTCAGGCACCACCTGATTAACATCGTCATTGTCGAGTGCGTCCTTCGCTTCTTCCATCGTCACCAAATTCTTCGCCTTCTTGTTTTTCTTTTTCGTTTTAATCCTCTTGGCTTCGTCCCCCGAACTAGAAACACTAATTAATTCTTCGTTCGATTCATCACCATCGAATGCTGCTGCGTCGTCCGAAATATTTTCAGCGGCTTCCTCGTCCTCGTGCAACATATTCTCTTTAAGCCGATCCACATTCTCCCTGTGCTTCTTGCTGGACTCGTGGTTCTCGAACGCCTTCGGGTTCTTGAAGATCTTATTGCAAGCCACGCAATACAGATGATCCAGTTCCTCATCCGAGTCGCTGCTCTGCTCACCGTCTGTGATTTCGTCCCCGAATTCCTGTGCCAGGCTCTTCTCGATCTCCTCCAACTCGGACTGTACGTTCTCGAATCTCATCCACTCGGCCTGCTCGCTCGACTCGTCCAACTGCTTCAAGCGTTCCAACCTCCTCTGCTTGGACAACCTCTCCTGTTTCTGCCTGTTCTCTAGCTTCTTGCTCTCTAGGAGTCTCGTGTGCGCTTGAACGCGCTTGTCCCGCTTGCGCACGAAAGCGACCAGGCCCCTAACCTCCTCGTTCCTTTCTTTCCTCGCCTTCACCCTAATCTTCTCGTTCTCTTTATCGATCAACTTTAAAACACGGCGGTTCTTCGCCTCTCTTATGTTGTAAGGATCCAGCCAGGCGTAGCTTTTCCTCGTCGAGTACGACATCCAGAAGTCGTAGAAAGATGCGACGACTTCTTCGTAATCGCTCGTGGAAGTGCCGAACATCGGGATGCTGCAGAAGTCTTCCTTGCAGTCCATGAACTCCAGGTCTTCCTTCGCGATCTGTTCGAAAACGCCCCTGTACACCGCGTAGAAACCACCGTCGTCGTCGGCGTAGCCTTTGAAGCAAGTCGTCGTAAAGTACTGGTACACGTCGAGGTTGTTGTCTTTGAAATCCGAGCTTGCCCCCCGCAGGATCTGTTCCCGGTGGTTGTCGTACCACGCCCTCTCTTGTCGATCGCTGAGAATCTCATAGGCCTGCTGCACCAATTGGAATTGCTCGGTGGCGTGCTCAATGTTATCCAGATTTTTGTCGGGGTGCCACTTGAGTGCCAGCTTTTTGTACGCCAGCTTTATTTCACCCTCGTCCGCGTCCCTGGATACGTCCAGTACTTCGTAATGACATTTCATGGTTACTGCACTGTCAACACCGGAGGGGCTCTTCTGTTTGCGTGCAACAAAACAAGCGAACTCTCATCAGTCAGGAGCGATGCCGACGCGTCAAATACAATCAATAAATTAATTATCATCGATTACTATTTTAGCATGCGGCTAAATAACTGCAAAAATCTTACCGGTCGAATAATTACTGCATTGCTATCGAGATTGAGGTGTACTTTCCAGTTTTTCTATGGATTCCAGTGTTGCCAACAATCAGAAACGCGCTTTACATATCCAACGAAAATCTACACAAAAGAACTCGTGCAGAATACAATTTAACTAAACTCAATAGAAAATGTTAATCAGAAATGACGATTTTAAATTTTAATATGAATTTGCACAGAAACGTGCGAGTTATCACTTGAATGAAATTGCCGGTATAGTAGAATTCTGTAGTTGCACCTTAGACAATTGGACAAGCCTAATTCAACTACAAAAAAAAACATGCAAAATACAATTTAACCAAAGTTAAATCAGAAATAACGATTTTGATATGAATTTACCCAGAAAGATACAGTTAGAGCTTAAATGAAATTGCCGGTATAGTAGAATTCTGTAGTTGCTTTCTGCATCTTCAAAAAAGTTGTGTAAGCCTAATTTGGCTATTTATTCCTAGCGAGGGATTGGAAATTAAAATATTGAAATATTTAAAGACTCCTAATAAATTACGTCGTAGCCAAAAGTAACCTGAATTCAAAATTATACAGCGTTCTCGATTGACCGGATTAGTGCACACTCAGAGTATCTTCATCTCGTGTTATTACATGAGGTTAAAAAAAGATGCAAATACACCGAGTGCAATCGGTGCAGGTGAATCGAAAACGCTATATGACGTTCAGGACGCAAGATGTATGAAATTTTATTATTTCGCATGCGCTAAATTCTGCCTACGACTTCAACCGAACGCATCACATCTTACGTCTGGCGAACGTTTGTCGGTACGGAGCTTAAGTAGACTGAACGGAGTTGAGAAAACGAACTCGGCCTCAGTAAGTGTGAAAAAAGTTTGCCGAAACAGAAACATAACGTCCATTTCCTGACAATGTGAATCCGACTTAAATGTGAACTGTGTTGCCAATAAAAAGTAGAGCCTCCAGATTAATCAAGTACAGCGTTTTGCGCTTTGGAGCCAAAATAATCAGCTCTTAAATAAGCATTCTATAGTTATTACCGTTGTACCTAATCTTGCTTTCGAGTGCGACAGTATAATAGGACAACACAAGAATGTGATCTATTGTAAAAAACGAAAAGGATAATAATTTTCCCTTTGGTTTTTTAACTAATATTTGCAAAGACAGATCAATTTCAATTTCAAAAGTCAAGGAAATTGACAGATATCTCAAAAGTTGTGGTGCATTGACAATAAACACCTTGTAACAGCCAACTTCGACACCGAATTAGAAAAAACACCCGATATATGCGAACTCAGTTCAGTCTATTTGCACTTTTGTTTATACTATAGCGTTTTCGACCGCACTAGTGCGCACTCAGAATATCTTCATTTCGTGTTATCACATGAGGTTAAAAGAAGATGCAAATACACTGAGTTCAACCGGTGCAAGTGAATCGAAAACTATTACTTTTACATGTGTCAAAACAGCTTCTGTCTCGCTCTAATTTTAATCCGCATCCCTGCACCGCATGGAGAAACGAACTCAGCCTATATAGAGACGTGAATAGTAAAAATCTAACTACTAGGTTGGCCATTGGCAACATTGGTAGTTTCCTGGATTTCCGCGAGAGGGCGACTGCGCGCGTAAGCGTAAATTGGGGGCCCATTCACCGACGGCGATTTGTGTCAAACAGCTGATTGTTTGTTAAAATGGCGAATTATAAAATAAATCATGGCACGAAGTTAATATCGCATCAATAATCCGTCCAAATCTCTTAAAAGAAAGGTATTAAGGTGTGCGTGTATGTGTGTGTGTGCGTGTTTGCGCGCGGGCTTACGTTGCTGAAACAAATGCGACCGTGACACTCCAGATCTGTCAAATAGTTTGGTTAAAAGTGTCGCATCTGTCATTGAGTTAATTTGTTGATTGATGATAAAATATGTGATGTCCTGCCGCGGTTTGTGACGTAGGGGCGTCGAAAACGCGGAGGTTTCTTCGGCGAGCTTACAAATTCGGTTGCAAACCGCCGGGCAGGTCATATGACTTGAAATTGTAAATACCCTAATTGACACCAATTTACTTTAATTGAACTCGCAAGTCGAGCGCCCGAGACGGCTTTAGGTAAATCCATAATCTCAACGTTACAGATTTGAAGAATGCCCGGAACGAGCCTGGTCGTTCCCATAGTCCTGTGGGGAAAGCACGCACCCACTCACTGCATATCCTGCATATACCTGTCGAAAGATCTGAGAGCTTTAGCGACGGGCTGTTACGACGGTCAGATATGCCTTTGGTAAGCCACACGGTGAGATTCAAATCGGGCAGTGCAAATAAGTTTCGACTTTAGGCAGGTGGATCCTCAAACGTTGAAAATGACCCCCAGGTGCTTATTAGTGGGACACACGGCCCCGATATTGTGCATATCTACGGCTTCCATTCTTCAAGATAATAATTACATCGTGTCTAGTTCGGAGGCCGGGGAAATGTGCACGTGGGATATCGTCGACGGGAAATGTAGGGAATCGGTTAAGTTACCACAAGTACACACTAATATACAGGTATGTTTAGAAACTAGTGATCAGTTATTTTGGATTTTGTATTTCATCATTTCAGTAGCAAAAGAAGTCATGAATTGATAATTACATTTATTTGTTTGTTTATTTATTTATTTATTTAATTGAGAAACAATGCTTTACGTGCTTGATGAAATACTCTGCTGTGTTGCCTAATTGATTTCTAGTACCTAAGTGATATGTTTTGACTGCAATTTTGCACCAATTTAGAGTTTCGATGATGCAGTAGCTATAATGCGCTGGCCCACTAAATTCAGCTTCAGATTTATACACAGAGCGTTCAGCTCAAGCTCAACAAGGTGTTCGCTGAGATCATTAAAAAAAGTACAAGTACAAGTTTGTTTCTTAAGTTGTCTGGGTGTTTAGTGTTAAACTCGCCACTCCTCAATGAATATAGAGTCACTTAATACGCAGACTTTAATGTAGGTCAGATGTATTTTGTACAATTTGACCAAACAGAAGGGTTATGATTTGAATGGGTTTTGTTTGATGTACTTCCAAGAGCATTGGCTTCTTGGCCCTACACATTCCATCTAAGGACACTACTTATTATAACCCTTCAGTTATTTTGTTTAACAATTTATTGTTTGGAGATATCATTGTGGAAGTTATTGCAAAACTAGGTTTTTTTTTCTTCATCATTGTGCAATCAACAATAATTGCCATTTCTTTGTCTGCTCGGTTATTTTATTTAAATCTTCTTGTATATCAGTTATCAATGGATTAACAAAACATTTCGTATAATCAGCAAATGATAGCAACAATAACAATCGATTAATTTTTTTTTTAATGGTATCTTTGAATGGCACTTATATTTATTTTTTTAGTCTGCTAATTGATCGAGTGTATTTTGTAGTTGTTTCCCAATAGAATAAAAATCTGGCAACGTCGTACAAATTAGTAAATTTCTTCAATGTTTAAGGGTTTATTTTTTATTTATTTTTTCTACATATTTTGGTGACTTAATTAACGACTACTTCGCGAAACCCTTTTGGATGTTTTATTAGATTGGCGACAGTGTTGTTAAATTACCGGCAATATACTGCTTGAACAATATATTGTTAGAACTTTTCTGCAATTTTCTCTTTTTTTTTGCAACAACTGCCAAAATAGTCAAAAATAAGTAAACGAAAATTTAAACCTTTTTCCATCATGTTGGCAGTGCTGCCAGGCTGCAGGTATTTATCTTTTTTTTTAAATTAAACGGGAAAAAGGTATTTTTGTTAAAGAAAAGGTATTTTACGTGCAACTTGAAAAGTATTACCTCATAAGTCTTAAATGTATGATATTCACTCTCTCTTTTTCTCCCACAGTAGTTACTTAGTTCCGTCTTTGTTTACCGCTAGCGCACCTGTACAGTGTTGCCAGTTGTTCTAAATTTAACTAACTGTCAACACTATCGAGACGTGTAACATTTCGTACGAAATTGAAAAAGTGAATGGAAATGGTTTTGTTACAACTCCACAACTGATAACAAAAACCGAAGTTAAAGTGGTAAATCGAAAATCTATCAAATCTAGCCAAAGTGAATAACGTAAAGTCGCGAACAAAAAAAATTGGTCGTCAGTGTCACTCACAAATCAATTGGGAGTCGTCACAAATTAAAAATATCTTTTAGTGTTCTTGTGTTGGATTAAAAAAAAATTGATAAATAGAGCAAATGTGACACATGTCAACATTACTGATTGCACCACAAATGGTATGGTGTGGTGTCGATACCACAGTTGGCAACACTGCTCCTAGATTTTGTAGCTTTTCATAATCTGGTTTTACACGATTTCATTTTTTCTTTCAAAATTGCTAAGAAATTGAAGTTTTTTCTTGTAAATTTAAAGACGGGGGGGAATTTCTCATTAAAGATGATACTTTTTGAGCTTCCAAAAGGGAAATTGAAGTCCAATGAGTTGGCAGAACTGCTTACCGGTAACATTAGAAATAGTGTAAGGTAACGTGGTAAAATTACCGACTCACAGCACTAGTAGGCGACAGCATATGGAGTCACATTTGTTGACATTTCAAATTACAAAGATAACCTCCAAATTGACTTTTGTTTGTCAGTACCAAAGCTACGTTAAATCTTCTTGTAGATCAGGTGTCAAGGGATTAACAAAAGATTTCGTATAATCAGCAAATGACAGCAACAATAATAATCATAAATTTTTTTTAATGGTTTCTTCGAATGGCACTTATGTTTTGTCTGCTGTGGTTTTATTAATTGAGTATATTCTGTAGCTGAATCACAAGAAAATGGAAATCTGACAACGTACAAATTAGCAATTTTTTTTGTCTATTTTGGTGTCTTAACGGTAAGGAACCGATTTGGCTGTCATAAAACACCCAAAATTTGATTTTGTTAGGTTGGCGACAGCATATACAGCGACATTTGTTGACATTTCAAATTACAAAAATAACCTCCAAACTGACTTTTGTTTGACAGTACTTGTATCTGTTGACATCTAACAGCGTTTTCGATTCACTTGCACCGGTTGCACCCAGTGTATTTTCATCTTTTTTCAACCACATGTAATAACACGAGATGAAGATATTTTGAGTGCGCACTAGTGCAGTCAATCGAAAACGCTAAAAATAACCTACAAATTGACATTTGCCAATGTCACCAACTGCCACATTTTCCAACAGATTCCAACAAAATAGAAAAAATAGTGTAAAATACTGTTTTATGAAAGTTGTTTTTTAATATACTATTAATTTTGATTAGTTTGAACAATAACAGAAGTTATACAGAAGCACTGCATTGTTTTAATTAATACTTTACTAACTCCTTGAATAATTGTTATTAAAAGCAAACTTCAAATCCAAATCGACCTGAAAACAATTACATTTTTAGTGTTTGTAAAAAATGATTCGTTTTCTTTGTTCTTGTATCAGCAGTAAAACGCAAAGCAAAATAAACATTTAATCGTAAAGTTTTAACGACGTCGTAATTTCTGTACACGCTTTGCGATAGTTTTAATAAAAAAAAGAATTGCTTTCATTCGTTTCCGTTCACGAAGCAATTTGGAATTTTTTTTGATTAGTTTTAAATCGAAGTGCTCGTTGCCTTTCCTGAAGCGTCCTCTAAAAACACTGCACCTTTTTTTTCATAATCAATTTAATGGCAACCACAGTTTTAATTTTATTATTTAAAAATAATATTGGTTACATGAAGCTATTACATAACGTCGTTATTATTATGTATTGCCATTGTGGTTGCAAATGTGTTTTTGTAATTACTAAGTTCACATGCATTGCGGATACGCAAAATTTTTATTGCGGATCGTTTCTAATTGGTTCATTTTTAATTTTGAACCAATTAGAAACGATCCGCAATAAAAATTTTGCGTATCCGCAATGCATGTGAACTTAGCTTAACTCTAAATGACTCAGGGTGGATTTACAGAAAGCAAATCAAATATTTAATTGCGATTTAAACTAATTACGATTAAGTTGCCATAAGTACATTCCGAAATGTCAAATTAACAATGTCATTAAAATTTGATTGCAATTAAAGTTTTTGTACACTAGGCCCTAATTCTTCTTGTTGGTTCTCTTAACAATAATGTGAAATTTGACGTGCAACACAATTTCTTTTTTTTATATACAGAAACACTCACTTAACTTTAATCATCGATTAGGAATAATAATTCCTATACCTTCAACACGTGTAACCATGGCAACGTTTACTTTTAACTGATGATTAAATTTAAGTAGCGTTTGTGAAATCCGCCATCAGTATTATTAATTAATCATTAAATAACACGCATTTACGTTTTGGCTTAACTTGGCTGGCAAACGTGACGTGTGCATGGATTGTGCTTAATTTTTTCCAGTGATTTCATCTTAGTAATTAAATTCTAATTTACGTATGCAAAGATAAGGGGCTTACGCGGAATTACTCGCAGCTCTTTATTGTTATTTACCCCGACAGATAATGGTTCTTCAAAACAATGAGGACGTTGTTATTTATGATTTATCGACAATTATTTAACCCCCCCAGCTAATGAATTATGTAATTTACACAGTCTTACCTCATGAGCAACTGCGATGACGTCCGGCTGTTCTGCAACGGTTACTACCCCGAGATCATAGTCATGGACCCGTTCAGCCTGGACATATTGTTCATGTTGTCCTCGAAAATCAACCCCGACTGGATAAGCGCGTTGCATGTAAGCCCACTCGCTTCCTTCTATTATCTCGTTCACCTAATCATGCTCGTGCCCTTTTTACAAAAACAGGTGGTGAGGCCGGTGAAGCGTAAAGACGATGTCGTCCTGGCACTAACGACCACCGGAACCGTAAAAGTATGGACTCTACTCGGACATGAAAATAAACACTGCGAGCCCATCTACGAAAACGAAAGCAAACAAATCCGTTGCTTGAACGCCGTCTGCATGAAGTGCTGCTCGTACAACCAGCGTACCGTGCTGATAGTTTGCACGAAATACTGGCAGATATATGATGCAGGTATTTTTTTTTTTACTTTAGCGACGATGAGTGTCGTTGAGTTTAATTTTTTGCAGGCGATTTCAGTGTGTTGTGCTCGTATTTGGCTCCGCGTGGTGAAAGATGGATGTCCGGTGACTTTCTTGCCATAGATCGCATTATTATTTGGTCTGACGCTGGCAAGGGTTACCTTTACAAGTTACCTGCAAAGTAAGCCGAACACTTTCCACTTACATTACATACATACACACACGCATACACACCGTTTACAAATCCAAACTTTGTTGTCGGCTTTATGAGCCTTGTCGTTTATTAAAATAACAAAAGGTTTAGGTATAAGGGGGCGAATGAGTTCTTGCTTATTTAAGAAGAAGAAGAAGAAGATTAACATTGGGGGTTCTTGTTTATTTGTTAGTAAGTTTCATTGCAAGTCTAGATTCAGAATGGAATTTATTGGGGAAATTGTCGCATTGTTGCAAGTTATTAGTTTTGATTGTGCTGTCTTATCAACTTCTTGCCTCACTTAGATAATTGTTTAAAAAAATTAACGTATTGTTTGTTTTATCAAAACAAAAAGTTTTTTTACCTAGATAAGTATAAATTTTCTCCAGAAAGATACAATTTTGTTCTTTCTTATAAAATCAAATGTTTACAGGGCTCTCCTTTTTTCTTCGATGATTTACTTTTTAATTTAATTTACAGCTTTATTATAAATCTTTTCCAATTTCTGCATGCAATTTGATGCTAATTACAAAAATAACCTCCGAGCGTCCAAATTGACATTTGTTCGACATTGTTGCCATCTCAAATTGTAAATGTAATCTGCAAACTGGCGCCAACCAATGTCGCCAACCGTCACATAACAAAACAGTTTCCCCAATTTTGAATTACAAAATAGAAAAAATAGTATAAAATACACGTTTCATGAGAAACACACAGAACCGTAAAAACGACATACAAGGGGGGGGGGGGGCACGGTCCAGAACTTCTCATCTGTTGCCGACTAACTTTTTTTTTTTTTAAATTGGTCTTAACGTTTTAAGTCGACGTTTATTCAAACCGATTTTCGTTCAAGATAAAAACGAAATAAAAAAGCCGATTTAATTAATTTTCGAAACAGAAAAAAAATGACGCAGCGCCATCTCTTGACGGAAGGTGAAAATGTTGTTCTGTGATAAAGTAAGCGAAATTGATCGTCTTTTGTTTTTGATTTCTTTTCGATGGAGTGAGGAAAAACGTGGAAAACGATCGACTTTCAATTTTCTTTAAAAAATAAAATAAAGAAGGAGGGGAAGGCACAGTCCAGAATTTCGTCTGTTGGCGATTAATCTAACTTTTTTTTTTAATTGGTTTTAAGTCGGTGTTTGTTCGAACCGACTTTTGTTCAAGTTAAAAGCCAAATAAAAAAGGCAGAACTAATTTCCGAAGCAGAAAAAAGAAAATTGACGCAGCGCCATCTCTTAGCACAGGGCGAAAATGACAACGTCTCATGTTTCTTTTTTATGCGATGAAGGAAGTGAAATCAATCGTCTTCTTCTTTTTGGTTTCTTTTCGATGAAGTGAGAAAAATGTGAAAAACGATCTACTTTCATTTTTTCTTAAAAAAAATAAAAACGTACAAGACGAGGGGGGAGGCACGTTTTTTTTTTTTAATTGATTTTAGTTAATGTTTACTCAAGTCGACTTTTGTTCAAATTAAAAGCGAAATGAGAGAAGAAAGCTGAATTAATTTCCAACGCAGGAAGAAAAAATGGCGCAGCGCCATCTGTTAGCAGAAGATGAAAATGGCATTGGTTTTTTGTTTCTTTTTTCTGTGATAAAATCGTGTTTTATAAAACTTGTTTTTTAGATTATTTTCTATTTTGATGCTTTAATGATTACTTATGAAAGTGATTTGCGTTTCGTAAAGTAAATAGCTCGTTAAAGCATCCGAAATTTTATTTTATTAGGTTGGCGACACACCCATGAAACACACAGTCAACACAGGAGCGTCACTCGCGTATAACTGTCACATTTGCCATTTTGTTTGATACCTACTGATTTACAAATTACATTACATTTCTATAAGGGTATCAAACAGTATGACGGCTTTCTTTTTGACGCTGACGTTTAAGTGTCGCTACTGGGTAATTACTTATACTGCAGCTGAGTTCGGCAATGCGATATGCGATCTTTTTCATCAATCACCTCAGAATCGTTCGGTAATGAAAAGTCGAGCTTACTTTGACAGATCTGGAGCGTTCGACAAATACAGATCAGATGAAAAAGATCGCGCTCGCTCAGTTCGGAATATTTTGGAGGAGCTCTTAGATTTAGAACTTGTCAAGTAGGTTGTGTTTATATATTTTCATGAATTAAGAATAATTGTCGTCGAATTTAAACGATTTAGGCCCAGTTTTATAATCGTGGAATAAGGAGGAAATAACAGTTCGCCGAATATCCTTTAACGTTCCTCCATATCTACGTCACACTTACGTCACGCTATTGGAAGAATAATGCTTATCCGACAATTGTAAAATCGGACCTTAGTGTTGTACTGTGTAAAATAACGAAAGTAAGACGAATCAGCATTATACTCAGCATAATTACTTTCAAGAAATAGTGTTTGAAGATGAGGAATACAACCAATTTCTAAAAGTGAATAATAAAAGTGACTGTTGGAAGAAAACAGAGTATTTCAAATATTAAGATTGTCTTCAAGAGATGAATTAATAAAATTCAGTTTATTTGCAAGCTCAACTGTCAGAATCTATACTCCAATTGCTCGAAATCGATCGTCATTAAGTTTGCTCATGTGGAGATCTCTATGATCAGCTGATTAAAATCTCACTAGCTCTGCTCGAATCGCCGAGCGCATTACCGAACTCACCTTGTGATAGACACTTCAAATTATAAAAAAATAACCTTCAAACCTTCATTTGTCTGACATTGTTGGCATCTCAAATCATAAGACCTACAAGTTGACGTTTGTTTGAAATTATTTTAGGCGCCAGCCAATATCACCAACCGCCACGTAACAAAACAAAATTTTCCTACATTTGAAATACAAAAGACGCAGCTTTTTTACATTTATAAACCAAACTAGTATGAAATGCACGTTTTATAACATATTTTAGCGCTTCTTATGAAACTTCTTTTTTTAATATACTTTCAAAATATGCTATTTAAACTCTACTTATAATCTATAGCCCCGTGAGTTATTGAGTTTATAAATAAATTATTCTGAATCTAGGCTTGTAAAATACAAGTTTAATTAACGTGGCACTTGGATAGATATTAATATAAAAATAGAGCATTGCATTTTTTTTAATTCAGGGAAATCATTGTCTGTCTATTGGTTGTACTAACGATAATATTAAATGTTGTGTTAACACAAAGGTATTCAGGAATTCTATACCGACTGTAATATTTATGCATTTTTTTTATTTTTCTGTATTATTTTTTTTTTCGAGCACATTGGTGGTTTATCTGATTAACTTTTATACTAATACTTTTTTTTTATTTTCATTGTGGACCCTAGGCATCTACGTGGCAAGATTTTTAATAGGTTAGATTATCATTTCATTTATATGTTTGTTATTCTTTGCTTGCTCTCTTCGATTTCCTTCTCTTGTTTTAGACTTGGCTTGTTGTGTGTACTATTGTCACTGAAAAACAGAAAAACTAATGTAGGACTGTAAATAATATTTTAATCAAAACTTAGTTTTTTATTTTAATTTTCTCATCAATTCACAATGAATTGCAGTAGATTTGTTTTGATTTGTAAGATGTGTGTATTATCCTTTTATCGTTCGTTGAAAATCGGCAAACGTGTTCCAAAAAGTCCCTAACGTATTCAATCAAAGTCGTAAACACAAGAAGGAAATTACAATTTTGGAACACAGTTTTTTTTTACGCTTCTTTTAACGAGTGTCTTACATAGGCTTGTGTAAATAAAGCGACGTTATATTATGTAAGATACTTTGTGTATTTATGCACATTTCTTTAACCGTTATCGCTTACTGGGGGAAATGCATGGGTCTCTCGTCTGGTGCTTTAAACTTTTCGTGTGTGGCCCCCTCCCTTGTAACAACACCACGTTGTGTTTACTATAAAACACACACAGCAATTCTGCGATAAATTTGACACCTTCGCCTTTTCCACAGCAGCATTCCAGACAATAAAGACTTTCACACTCCGACGATAGAGACTGACAGTCCATTTCTGTATTACATCCTAAGCCAGCCGGACAGTAAGGTATTTACCCCCCCGATTTATTATGGATCGTGCTTCGTAAGCCGTAACATTCTTTCAGCCCCTGTCCTGTCCACCGGCCATGCGCTTCGTTCAGGGAAGCACCTACAGTTATCTTTTGAGGGGGGATTCCGAGGGGTACGTTTTGGTTTGGAGCATTCCGGAAGTCCCACCCTCAGAATTACAAAAAATTCAACAGCAGAAAATCATCGAGCCCCTTCAGATGACCGCGACGCTAACGACGAGCCTCACGGAGGCTTGGGACACCATGAATCCGAGCCCCGTTGGTATTTTGGATCAAATCGAAAAGCAAGAGGCTCATTGTAAGTATGCGGTTACTTGTAGCATGCAGCTTATTTGAGTGTGTTTATTTTTAGCTGTTAAATTAACTGCGAGTATTTATCTTCCGAGGCAGAGCAGGTTGGTCGTTGGAAGGGAAGACGGGACGATTATTATCATCCCCGCAACTCAGACGGTCATGTTGCAGTTGCTCCACGGTAACCACCAGCAATACGATGGTGAGTGTGGGCAGATCATTTGGCACTAGCTGGTTTAAAAGGCGCGTTTTCAGCCTGGCCCCCTCACCAGATCCTATCTGGTCACGGTGGGCGAGTGAATTGTTTATTGTATCCACATCGGGAACATTCCAGGTATGATAAGAACCATTTGGTGTCGGGGGGCGTCGATTTCGCAGTGTGCTTGTGGGATTTATGCACGGGCAGTTTGTTACATCGGTTTTGTGTGCATGCCGGAGAAATTACACAACTTCTAGTCCCTCCAATGACATGCAGCGTAAGTATTTGCTTTAATTTCGCCCCCCTCCCCCCGTCTATGATGAGCTTTTTTTCCTCAGACAAGAATACAAAAGTGTATATGTTCGGTGGCATCCGATCACTCGGTGACTTTGCTTAGCCTCACCGAAAGGAAATGCGTCTGCCTAGCTTCGAGGCACCTCTTCCCCGTCACCACCATCAAGTGGAGACCGCTCGATGACTTCATGATAATCGGATGCTCCGACGGGACAGTGTACGTCTGGCAAATGGAGACGGGGCATTTAGATCGTGTCCTGCAAGGTATACCAGCCGAAGAAGTCCTGTACGCTTGTGAGGAAAACGAAACCAACTGCACCGTCTCGTCGGAGGTGGGGCTTGCCAACCCTGCGGTTCACTTCTTCAGGCAATAGGCTCCTCGTGATGGTTTAAACCACGTCGTAATGCTGTTTTATTTTAGGGGCTTGAGACATCGGAACCTGTCGGCCATCCGACATGCCACCCAACGGGGTTTACATCAGCTCCAACAGTTGGGGACGCACACGAACAATGACGACCCACACATGCAAAGAAATCAAAATTCCCCTCTAGCCATACAAGGCCTAAGAACAAATCCCAAAGGTTGTTTTCCCCAAGAAAAAAAAAATCCAACGCTTGTGTATTTATGTATTTTCAGATCCGGAAAGCCATATATTATTCTTTGATATCGAGGCCCTCATCATCGAATTACTCAGCGAGGAATACTCCGCGATGTCCCCCGGGAGTTTGGAGGCGGCCGGGCTCATCTCGCAGTCCGAGTACCTCAAGGTCGCCGCTTTGACTCAGAGCGCGAGCCCGGACGCTCATAAGAAAATTGCAGGTAAGACCTGCTCGCTCTTTGCCGCCTGAATGGATTAGTACGTGTCTCTCTAATCGGAGTTTGTCTTGCGGTAAACGAAATGCGACTAATTAGTGTTTTCTCTCTGCCAAGATTTCTTTGGGAAGGTCAAAGATAAAGCTGAGAATATGGAGAGGATGATTAAAGAGAAAGACAAGCACGGTAAATACTGTTGGATTGTTTTCAAGAACGGGGTCGTTTTTTTCACCATTTTTTTTTATTAGCAATACATTCTTCATCGTTTAGTGATCATAAATCACACGTTTAAATTGAATTTAGAAATATCTGTGAGTAACGTTTTGTTTTTAAAAAGCCGTTGCGTTTAAACGACGCGCCATCTTCGTGTGACGCCGCACCATCCGTTTCGTAATTTTCGCATCGGCGATAGATGGCGTTAGCCCGCGGCAGTGTTGCCAATGGGGGGGATTTCATAAATTGCATAAAGAAAAAAGGTGAGAAAAATGAAATTTTGCTGGAAAAAATCTATTTTGAAAAAATTGTAATGCTTTCTGGCCTGATTCAATTAGATTGTTGGAAATCCCTAAAATTTGTTACTAGATTCAGGAATCAACTAAAGAAAAAAAAACGTAAAATTTATTAATTAATTCAAATACATCAAGTTAAAGAGAGCATAAACAAAAGACGGTCAATTTAACGACGCAATTCAGTAAATCAATTAAAACTAATTAAATTTAAAAAAAACAACAATTTGAAAAGAATGGTGACGAAACAAAAATTTTAGTAAAAGTAATCAAGTTAAAAAATAAATAAAAACAAAAGACAATCGATTCTTCAACACAATTTAATATGTAAATTAATAAATAAAAAAAATTAATAAAATAAACGTTGAGAAAGCGAAAAATTGAAAATTGATTGGATTTTAATAAATACGAAATAATTTTTTTTTTAAATCAATGAAATCAAAAAGACGATCGATCGATTTTACTGCACAATTCAGTAGATTAATAAATTTAAAAAAAAGTGTACATGTAACAATAATATTTAAAAAAATTAATAAATAAAGAAACGAGAGATACAACAAAACGCAATTCAGTGGATTCATTAATTAAAACAAACGAAAAAGCTTTTGGTATGTTTCAACAGATGGCGCTGTTGAATGTCTTGTAAAAGCTGCTTTCGTTCATACCAGTGATTACTAATCATAAATACTGGATTCGCTTCGTGGACATTTATTCCTAACTTTTATGTATTGATTCCATAAAAACCGAAGGAATGAAACTCATAAAATGAACGGAAGAAAGTTACGAATAAATGTGCACGAAGTGAATCTAGTATTTATGATTAGTAATCATTGGTATAAACGAAAGCAGCTAAAGAAAAGTCCCCAGATAAATAACGTACATAATAATTACCGCCATTTTGAGTCAAAATATAAATAAAAAAATAATGAAAATATCAATTGCATTCTAGATACTGGAGTTCAATCATGAAAATCGACGAGACGAACTCGACTGTCATACCGACGCTATCTGGAATCAAAGATTGCGGCGCTAAGATCGCTGTGTCTTCAATTACTGTTTGTGTGACTCTCTCCTGTTATTCTTTACTCGTTGGCATTCCAACGAGTAAAGAATAACAGGAGAGAGTCACACTAACAGTAGTTTCTCGTCGGAAGTGGTAACTAAACTCTCTCCTGTTATTCTATACTCGTTGGCATTCCAACGAGTAAAGAATAACAGGAGGGAGTCACACTAACAGTAGTTTCTCGTCCGAAGTCGTAACTAAACACGTCCAAAGTGGTAACTAATTATGGATGGTGTTATAGGCGCGCACATGCATTTTATAAAATTCTTCGGGTGTCAATTTGAAACGTTCGCCATTGCCAACTTTTTTATTTTTAAAGATTCCGTTTCTTTTAGATTTGGCGTCGAAGTTGGCCGTGACGTGATGCTTGTTGCGAACGCACCACAATTTTGATTATTGGTTTGATTATTATTAACGGTGCTAGGTTGTACTCTGGTGATAAAGAGATTTGGTTAATTAATTGGCGGAATGTGAAAAAAATTATAAGTAAACGATAATTATGTAATGTTATAATTGTACAGATTTGGATATTGTCGTAATATCCGTAGATTTTAAGGCTTAATGCGAAAATTCGAGTGGACCATGAAAATTCGTAGATCTACGTAGATAAATTCGTAGGGTTAACAACAGGGTGCGGCACCCTGCAAACGGATGGTATGACGTCACAACACAACAGAGGATTTTTATAAATTTTTTATTGGTTTTAAATATTGGAAAAGGATATTTTTTCTTAGGAATATCAGTTAAACACACGATGAAGTTTCAAAATTTGATATTTAACAAAAACGGCGTTGTAGCAAAGTTCTTGAAAACCTAAAATTACTTCTTTTTTTTTTCTTTTGAGTTTTTGGTTCGTCTAGAGCTAGACTCTGGTCTCTAGAATATTAGCTTATCTGATGGTATTTAAAGAGAGAACTGTTTGTGTTGTAATTAATTTTATTTTCTGCATGTTTTGTTGTGATACATGTCGTTAATTTTATAGCGTTTTCGATTGATCGTATTAGTGCGCACTCATGTTATTGCATAAGCTTAAAAGAAGATGCAAATACACTGAGTGCAACCGGTACAGGTGAATCGAAAACGGTTGCAATATGCATCTGGTAAAATACGAAATTGTTTGAGTTGGTAATACAATTGGGCGCATTTTTTTTTTCGGCTATTTGCAACCGTGTTTTTTTGTTTACTTATTTGACGTAACCAAAACTAACAACACTTGTCTGAAATGTATTAGGAGTAATAATTATTATGAATAAATGTAAAAGTAAGAGATGAACAAAACAAGAAATGTCACAAATGTTCAGTGATGCCAACATACTATCAGTTTGACAGTGCGATTGTCAAGTAATTGGATTTATATAAATAAATATTGACGTTTTAATTTGAATTTGAAATGTCAAATATTGCTTGTGAAGTGACGGCTGTCAGTGAGTTACCCCAGTTGTATCATATGAAAATAAAACTCAGCACTGCCAACCCAAACAGTAATTCTTGACCACTTTGTATTTCTTATGGCACCTTTTTTTTACCACCCCCCACATACGTACGAACACTTTGCTGCTTCTTTGCGATTGCTTCTTTCCACTGATTTGCTGAAATGAGTAGAACACACTCCTTTACCGTCATTATCTCTGAGCATGCACTTTAGTGTAGATAGTTTTTTTTTTCCTGTCGCACATTTTGAAGACATACTCAGTTAACGCAGAGACTTCCTTAGGTATACTTGCTAAGATGAAAGAAGGTGCCGAAAATGTTCAGACTAAAATCCAAGCGAAAGCAGAAAGTGTTCTCAGGCATCAGTCGGAAGGTTCGAAAGGTGGGGCCCCCTTTTCTTTTTAGAAGCGATTATGCTCTCCTGATTTTATTGAATTCACTCACTTATTTACAATTTTATATTATATTTGGCTTATCAAAGTGACTTTTCAGATGGCTCCGACTCGAACTCGAAAACAAACAACAAGCCAATCCTGGGCCCCCTGGAAACCAGTCACGGCATGGAAATAGCCCAGCTGCTGCTCTCCCTTTTACACGCTTGGGGATTGGATCACGATCTCGACAGGGTCTGCCAAGTTAAGCTCGGATTGTTAAGGCCTATGGTAATTCGCTCGATTCGTTTGTTCAAAACGAGCCCCTAACGGTGAGTTTTGTGTAAAACAGGTTCCGATTTGCTTCGGTGTTTTATCCAAATCGAATCACATGTCGCTTTTCCTTCCGACCTGGTACAATGCGATTTCAATCGAGGAGCAACAACAGCAAGGCGTCACGCACATGTCGATTGTGAACAGTCTACCGCCGGAGTTGGTTCACAGGGAGCAGCTCACGAGGATATTCACTTCGCGGACCCACTGGGAATTGAGCACGACGTTGACGAGCAATCACCTTCTGGCCATCATCGCCTTGAGTCATACTCTAATGTCGATGAGCAATGCCACTTTCGTGCCGGAACAAGAACGAAATAGAAAAATGCACCGGTAATGTCCCCCCCCCCTCCAGTTAAGTCGGCGACGTTTTTAACACCCTCAAATTGTATAGGCAATCGACGAGGGTAAACTGGAGCAAACAAGACGAAGAGCAGGAGGAGCTGTACACCCAACAGCAAGCGCAAATCAAACAGGGGTGGTCGCTCTTAGCAACCCTGCACTGCGTGTTACTACCGGATAAGGTATTCCAGCCCCATTTAAAAAAGAAACATGTAATTATTATTGTTTTTGAGGTTGTGGCGAACGGAGCCAAACATTTTAAACACCCCCAAGTTGAGATGATGGCCAAGAGATGGCAGCATCACTGCGTGGAAATACGAGAGGCCGCACAGGCTTTATTGTTGGGCGAATTGGGGCGGTACTCTTACCATCGTTAATTTTTTTTGTTTAATTCGCTGATGATTTATTGCGTTTTAGGATGGGGCCGAAAGGTCGAAAGGCTCTCGTCGATGCCTGGGCCCAGTATCTACCTTTGTATACGCAGAGTGAAACTATTAATCAGCAAGTGAACTCTCCACCGGGGCAGAATCACGTCAATTCGAATTCAGGGCAACTCCACGCTGCAGAGGTAAGCGTTTGATTAAAAAAAATAATCTATCTCTTTCTTGTTTGTAAAGAAAATCGATCATAACGACCAATTACAGTGACAATAGCTGCATTTCTTTTGCCACTAATCTCACCTCAGGTCACTTAAACGTCATTTCCGTTAGCACGAACAAGTAAGCTTGAATAGATAGTTCAATCTAGCAACTAATGGGAATGCTCGAGCTGCAAGGTGGGAGGTCGAAATCTCTATTTAAACTCACTTGTTCGTGCTAGCGGAAATGACGTTTATCTGATCTGAGGTGAGATTTGTGGTAAAAGGAAAGCACCCAATGTCTTCTAATTTAATAGCTGGAGGAAGAAGGAACGTTTGATTAAAAAAAAAATCTGTCTTTGAAAGAAAATCAATTATAGCGACCAATTACAGTAACAATGTCTTCTAATTTAATGGTCGTAGGAAGAAGAATTTGAGGACGAGGAAGACGAGGAGCAAGTTCGTAAACCGTCGAGCCTGGCCGAGCTTAAAAGGAAGCAGACGACGGCCGTTGTCCTGCTGGGGGTCATCGGCGCAGAATTTGGCCAGGACATCACCACGGATTCGAGCAAAAAGAAACTGAACGAGGAAAGGCGAAAAAGTTCGATCGTAGAAGGATTTGGTAAGCATATGGATTGCGGTACTGTATTTATTTAGTGACTGTACACGAAAATGGTCACTAAAGTTGTCGAAAGTGGTGACTGGAGATGACCAAAGTGGTCACTGAATTGACGAAAGTGGTAATTAACGTTAACGAAAGTGGTCACTAAAGTTGACGAAAGTGGTCACTGAATTGACCAAAGTGGTCACTCAATTGACCAAAGTGGTTACTAAACTTAACGAAAGTGAAAAGTCGACCGCTTTAGTGCAAAAACATGTTTTTTTTTATCTTCCACATTAGGGAGTTTTTGCAATGCCTTACGATAAATGATCAGGTCAACAAGCGATTGAAAGATGTCGCTACTTAAATGTCCATTACTTTCACATCGCATTGGCGAATAACCCTAGGACATATCGGTTTGGTTTGCAGTGGAGTTTTCGGGCTACGGTTCTGCTGATGAAGGCCCAACTAGGCCTGAAACAGCTGTACAGAGCCTGCTCGGGGAATCCGCTGCAATCAAAACCGATTTGCACAAAAATTTTCGATAAAAATATCGTTACATGAAAGGCTTAGCAACCTTATGGATTTAGCCAATCAGATATCGAGTTTAACGTTCGTAAATTTTAACGGAATGCATTGCAAAAACTCCCTATTAAGCATATGGATTGTGGTACTGTATTTATTTAGTGACTGTATATAATGTAACTAACTATAGAGTGACATCTCTGGGAGAAAACTGGAACCGTGTAAAGCGTCCTCCCGCACAGTCGAGCGGGAAATTCGAAGCATATTTATTATTGCTGGAGCTGTAGTGAATGTAAATGAACTTTGTTGTGAAGTATAACGTTTAGAGGAAAAAAAATAACAGTATTAACAAGTAATATTTTTAAAACATCATTTAGTATGGCTCGTACATTCTCTGGCAGCTCTTCCAAGAATAATGATCTAATGATAGCATCTGTGCATTGTCCGCCTGCGAGGCTACGTAGTTTTTGAAGAGACATCGAAGGCCTTTTTTCTCCCATGGCAATTTAAACTTGCCGGAAAGGAAATCACCAGAAATGTCGACCATTTAAGCTTGCCAGAAAGAAAGTAACTAGAAAAGACGGTCATTTTAGTGCAAAAACGTTTTCTTTATCTTACACATTAAGCATATCGTCGTTGTGCATGCAAATTGCGCTAAGTGCTGCATGAAAATTGTACTAACGTTTAAATTTTACAGTAGGAACAAAAAACTATATGAAATATTAAATCACATCTTTTTGTGGTAAAAAGGACTGTCCTCTACTTTTTTAACCAATTAAATAGAAATGTCTTCAGTAAATTATTAATGGCCAAAAATATATTTTGTGACATAGCGCATTTTGCATGCACAACGACATGAATGAAAACGGTTACTAAAGTTGACGAAAGTGGTCACCGGAGTTGACGAAAGTGGTCACTGAAGTTGACCAAAGTGGTAACTGAATTAACGAAAGTGGTCACGAGTTGACCAGAGTGGTCACTGAAGTTAACGAAAGTGGTCACTGAAGTTGACGCATGTGGTCATTGAGTTGACAAAAGTGGTCATTAAAGTTGACGATAGTGGTCACTGAAATTGACGAAAGTGACTGTATCATAACAATTATTTAGTGACTGTACCATTACAATCAAAACAAACTTTTAAAAACCCCATTAAATGTTGCATGCAGTTATGTAGATATTTTATTAACGTCACTATTTAACACTGATTTTATTATTCCCACTCTGAACCCTAAGCTTACTATAACGACCAAGGTTTCAAGCAACTGTTTTATCTTCAACCCTCAGATCTTACTGTCTCATGTGGTAACATTGTAGGCAACGGAAACAACAATCTTGCAAGACTGACGTCGATGGCTCTATCCCATTTATTAATAACCAAACCCACGAGTAAGTTGCCTGCGTATATTCCACTGCGAAGAGCAGCGATAGATCTAATAGGCCGAGGCTTTACAGTTTGGGAGCCTTACCTGGACATTAGCAAAGTGTTACTCTGTAAGTTCGACGCACTACTACTTTACTTTCCTTTCCATGATTGATTACATTTCAGGTCTTTTAGAATTGTGTTCCGAAGCGGACAGACTAGTGCCAAACATGACCTACGGGCTACCGCTGACAGCGCAAGCCGACTCATGCAGGACAGCCAGGCACGCTCTGACACTAATCGCAACAGCCAGGTACTCTCCCGTACACACTCTTTAAGCAATCATTTATGTCTGCATTCGTAGTACTCCCTCGAGACTTCCTCGAATGAGGAACTCCTTAGAATGGGGTTCCTCGTTCAAAGAAGCTTCGAGGAACCACTATGAATACGGACATTAATTGTAAGTTTTGCGCAGGCCTGCGGCCTTTATAACAACAATGGCACGCGAAGTGGCCCGGTACAACGCGATGCAGCAGAACGCGCAGACTTTAAACATAAATATGAACAACACGGTGCTGCACAAGGCCAAGACGGAGATCCTAAGATGCGTCGAGTTATTAATAGAGAAGATGCAAATAGAAATGTCGGATTTATTAGTGGAGGTGAGCAATTCAAACTACTTTTACTTGTAAAAAATACAATGATTGATTGTGTTCAGTTGATGGATATAATCCTTCACTGCGTGGATCCGGGCCATTTGAAGGTGAGGGGCCTGCAGGAAGTCTTCCCTGCGGTTTGTAGGTTCAATCAAGTTTCGCATTGTTCGGCCACAAGACGGATAGCAGGTATGCAATCGCATCATTCAATGAACTCAAAAGAATTGACTGGGTTTTTTTTAAGTCGGGGCGAACAGTGGTACGCTGACTCTTTACGAATTGAGGCAGGGAAAGTGCACCACAATCAGTGCCCATTCGACCGCTATCACGGCTGCGGCTTTCAGCCCCGATGGGAAATATCTAGTCAGTTATGCGTGCGGGGAAAATAAGCTATGTTTTTGGCAGACGAGCACAGGTCTGTGTCGAAGTGTTGTTTGTGACTTTAATAATTGGAGATTTGGTTGTGTGTAGGTATGTTCGGACTTGGGACATCGCAGACCCGTTGCATCAAGTCGTACAGCACAGCGGCCATCGCAGACGTTGCAAGATTGAACCCGATGAGGCTTGCGAAGCTGGTCTGGATAAACAACCGCACGGTAGCCTTAATGTTGGCAGACGGCTCCGAGACTCGTTTCAACGTATAACGATGAGGCCCCTACGAGAGAGAGCGAGCGAAGAATCGGTGGCCTTTTCTTTATTCACTGTTGTTTCTTATTATATCGTATTATTCTTAGCGAGTAGGATTTTCGACTAAATCTAATTGTAACAAGCGCACCCCCGTTTCTTGTTTCGTTCGAGCTTATACACACGGTACGATGGAATGAGACAATAACAATATTAGAACAGAGAGATTGAGAATTTATTAGTTCGTTCTCGTTCTCAATTTATCCAGATGTAACAGCCATATAAATTCGAGAACGTTAATTGTAATAGCCTTAAACACGTTTAAAGATGACTGGTGCCTCGGCGTTTAAATTATCTGTTGTATGATAGATAAACTTATGACTCATAGAAACATATAAAATATATATTATATAAATATATACGTATATTAAAGGTTGTTTCCGTTGCTTTTCGAGTGACATGCAAGCTTTTAATTGTATATAAATAAATTTACTGTCCTTTATCACTGTTACTATTATTAGTTCGGGTGAACAGGTTTTTTTTTCTTGTAGCAGGAAAGCAGTGGAAACAATCATTTTGAGGTTTATTGTAAATGTAAGGGCGCAGCAGCAACAACAACAACAACATCGATTGTCGATTTACTTCGTTGCTTATAATTACCGAAACATATTTATTAGTGTACGTGTATTATTATTGTTAAACGTAGTTTGAACATTAGGGCTACCAAAGCTTGAACTCTGTAACATAAGTTTTAAAAAAAAAAGAAATTTTGTAAATTCTTTCTCCTAGGGTTTAGTTTGGTTAACGCTGTGTTTGAAACTGTTGTACATAAAACGTTATTTATTTTTAAATATATTAGTCACTATTGAGTATACTTTATTATTTATATCGAATATGAACAGAAAGGAAACTGTTTTTTTTTAAATCTTGTTAAAGCGAAGTAGTATTAGTTGTTTATAGACAAGGTCGGTCCTTTATTATTATTATTATTATTATTACTATTATATAATTAAATTAAATTTCAGCTTGTGATACGTAGTGAGGATGATTTTACTTAGTTTCTAGGTGCAACTAACGTGGAGGCTTTCTTGCAATTAATACCCTTGCAGATTTCAGTCCACGTTAAGTTGTGTGTGTGCATGAGTGTGTGCAATTGTTTAATAAAATATTATGTATTGTGATTGTAAACACTGAGGGGCGCGGGCGATACTTTTTTATTATTTATTTTAAATTAACCGAAAGCCGCACACTTTTGCAACCGTTTCTGAAGTTTACATTTTCTTTCCCCCCAAATTCGAAGTGTACTTTTTGTTTAAAGTGTAACTCCCCCCCTTCATTATTATTATTGTTTTTTTTTTACGTAAGGAGCATCCTTGAATTAAATGAAACATAGCAATCATTACTGATAATAGCCTGTAATTGATAAGTGTGTAATATATCGGTGTTCTTCGATCTTGCTGCACTTTCTCAGTGATTAATCGATTAATTAATAATCAAACACCAAAGGTTTTTTTTTAAATGCAGTCAAAAGAGTCGCAACTTTTTTTTTTGTTCTACAAAAAACTGCCTGAACCGTCTCCATCGGTTCAGGTACGTAGCAGTTACTTCCTTGTGTATATAAGACGTTTAGCAATATTGTGTGTTCTGTGTGTACAAGATTATGTACATGATTATTTAGCCAAATAAATCATCTAAAAACACTCGCACGTCTTATCATGATAAACGAGTTTATCTAATCGCCTTTTTTTTCCAAGTGTTCCACCGACTTGCACGTTTTAATCAAACCCAAATAGGGCAAAATGAGAGTGACTCTTTTGTTCTTTGTTTTGTTCCCCGTTGGTAGTTTCTCCCAGCTGGAGGACCTACTCTGCTCTACGAGCTTCTGCGATGTAAGTCGACTTTCAATCTCATGGCCACTTGTTGATCAGACCAATTTCAGCAATACTTGATCGACAACCCGTGCAGAGACGCGCCGGAAAATTGCAACTACCAAAACCGGACACACAGCGGGATCTTCCTCCCGTTCCCCGGGCCCTGCAACTGCTGTGACTACTGCCTGGAAAATCTAAGTACGTCATTTCACTTCGTCTGCTCTTTCTATCTCGCTGTGTTTCAGGTGAAGACGATGCATGTCCGGTGGGCACCGCAGGAAGCACCGTGCCCTCCATAATATGCGGGGCAGGACTCGCCTGCACCCCCATCGATGCTGAAACCTTCTGTCGAAGAAGTAAGTTTTACATAATATGCAATCAGCAATCACCCAAAGCGCTTTTGCAGTGGTCACCGAATGCACCATCGCCCAAGACGAATACGATGAGAGAAGACAGAACGGCCAATTGGGGCACCTAGAGGAGAGACCCTCGTGCGACCGCAACGGACTCTACGAGCCATACAAATGCATCCCCGGGGAAATGTACGGTGGTATGTACTAAAGAGTGAACCCGAAATACTTTTGGTAGTCCTCTTGTAGATGTCACTGCGTGTCCGAGGAAGGCGAAAGGATCTTTGGCGACGTGCCGTTTACTTCGACCCCCCAACTCGTCCTTAACTGCAGTAAGTCCCCCCCGTTTAATTTCAAACAAGTGGTAACTTGAAACTTTTCAGAATGCTCGAAGGGGTACCATACTGCCTCGAAGACCGTGGGGAGGGACTTGCACCCCGGTGAGTTCCTGCGTTGCCAATCCGATGGTGACTATGATCCTCTGCAGTGCATCGACGAGTCTTGTTTCTGCGTGCATTCATCCGATGGGTCTCCGGCTTCCTCTGACTTGAACCTCGTCAACCTCACTTTGATTTCTAACGAGACCATCTCGTGCTGTGAGTGGCTTCGGTTCTCAATCGTGATTGTTCGGGCATTTAATTGGGGGGGTTTTTTGTTTAGTTAACAACGAGACCCACGTCGAAGGTGAATACTATCGTGAGTGCGAGGCAAGCTACATGGAAATCTTGAAGGAAATTAAGGAGTACGAAGGAATGGGCTTCGAGGTTTTCGGATACGTTTTCCCGAACTGTCAGTTGGATGGGTTTTATGCGGCGGTGCAAAGGAATGCCACGCAGTAAGTACTCGAAAGTACTCTAAAGTCCGGACGTGACGCTTTTTTTGTTTGTTTAGTGCATACTGTGCAGATCCAAACAATGAAGTTTTGGAGGATTTCATTCTGGATGACGTCGATGCTTTAGTGGCCACGATGAATTGTAGTAAGTAATAATAAAGTGGAGCCGAGGTGAAATGTGAAAAAACATGTGCCATAGGATGTGCGAGGTCCAGGAGCATAGCTGCGTTTGATAAACCCGACTGTCTGCGAAATGGTAATTACAACCCGGTGCAGTGTCGTCGGGGATACTGTCGTTGCGTCGACGATGATGGCAATCAAATCGAGAAGGAAGTGGCACTTGCACACAAGGAGGCTCTGTCTTGCTATGAAGCAGAAGAAAATACAATCGAAACAGAAAACTTTGAAAAACACTTAATTATTCGTTTTTAATTTATTATCTCATAGTTTTTTTTTCTCTGTGCTTGTTGAAATTGCCTTTTGTAAAATTCACTGTCTTGTTGTGTTTTCCTTGGTGTAAATTAATTAGAGAACATTGTATATATCGCAAAAATTAACTTATTATTTGTTAAAATAAAAATACAACTGCTACAATCATTACGCATTCAGTTTTGTGTGTATGAATAATTTCTGATTATTTTTATGATAAATAAAATTATTTATAATTCACAATATTGTATTATTTATTCCAGCTTCTAACATGAGTACATTTCAGTAGACAAGACATTTTGTTAAGTGTATCTATATAGTTACTATTTAAAAAAGAATAAAATTTGCAATTAAAAATTACAGAACTTGAAACGTGCAGCGCCATCTAGTAATCAATAGTAAAACTTCGACTTACAAGAATCTGTAAAGTTACTAGTGTGCGCGTTTAATACAAAATTTAAACTTTAATCATTACTTAAATTAATTAAAGCTGGTTCATATTCATTACATCAGAAATCAGATTTTTATTTTCCCAAAGGGATTTCTTTCCCCGGGGGACCTTCCCTCCCCCTAACTATTTTATTAAAGAATGTCAACCAAAACTTTATTAGAAGTTGTTTTTCTAACGTAAGGAGAATAGTCGACTGGATCTATGTGCCCCGACCTCCTCCCCCGCCCGTCCACCCAAGTGCTTGCCGGGCTTATATGCTCTTATAGGTATGCAGTTGCAGTGAGAGGTATTGCGTAATCACAATTAAAAATTCGATTCACAACCGCTTCCAATAATTACTTTTCAAAGATAAAGCAGAAATATTTTTTTTGCATTTTCTAATTGTTATCTCTTAGAATAAGCCTTTACCTCTTATAGTATAAAGCATTTGATCAACACCTTTATTTGATAAATTTGTCATATTAAGAAAACGAAAAAGAAAAAAGCAACGAGCGGATCGAGGTTCCAACCCTCGGTCAACGGACTATGGAGTCGTATGGACTCACAGTCTAGCCCAATCGGCTACTGCACAACCATAAATATTGATTCTTAAACTTCGTAATAAAATGAGCTTCAAGTTATACATACATGATTATTTTAAAATATTTTCTTACACAATTACTCAATGATTTTTCGTTCACATCTGCCTATAAAATTTCCTTCCTTCGTAATTAAAACGGTCTAAATCAGTCAGAAATCTCTAAAGCTGCCAAGGTGGTCCTCATAAGCGCAAAATTTAAATTCTTATCGATTGATTCTTATTTATCAAGCGACGCAGGCCGATTCTCCATGAATTTACAATTAAATTAACATATTAATGGAATTAATTTTACAAATAGGTACTGATGCTGCCATCTCTGGGCTACTAGCGTGACCTAGCGATTACAGGTTCCTGTAACTTGATGTTGCCATAGTTATTTACACCAGTCTACAGATGACGGGCGGAGGATGCGTTCAACTTGTCTCAGCGATCGCTCCTGCGCTTCGCTGATTACTCGGCCATCTAAAATTATTCGCTCACTTTATTAACGTCCGTTTTACTTAACAAATTCTGATTGCAAAAAACCCGTGCACCTCCGCTGAGTCGTAACACTTTTGATTATTTCTTAACTTGAAATGCGAACTGTTAAAGCGTATATACAGGTGTTCAAATTGAATCGCTGTGGACTATTACTTTCTTATTTTTGAAGATAGACATTTGATTAAATTAGCAAAGACTCTCCGATTTTCATGCACTTTCTTGGTTATTAAAATATTTGTGCGACCATATTTTTTTAAATTAATTTTTTTCTCGGAAACGGTTCGCGATAGAGACCTGCGGCTTGCACACTTGGATTCGTCTCGTCACCCTCTGTAAGTGTGATTTATTTCGCGGAAATTGATTTCCCGTCGTTGCCCTCAAATTTTCATGGACTGTTGTGCCCTAAATTTTCGCCCGAAAAAAAAATTTTCTCCTAAAATAGGGAAAAAATTCACGGATATAGAGTTCGACGGGGCGTATTCAAAACCGCAGCCCGTTCCCATCTAGCACGCCCCGTTGCCGATATAAACACCCTCAAAATACGCACAAAGAATATGCGATAGCTGAGGAGTCTTATTTCCAGTTGTGCGCGTACGTTGTTTGCACAATATTAGATGTAGGAAAATAGCATTCTCTTGCCCTAATCAATTAGAAATGCCAAGATTAAGAGGAATAAATGAAACTAATTTTAAAAAGTGATATAGTGCTGCCATCTCTGAGCGCCTAGCGTAACCTAGTAGTCCGGATATTACAGGTTCCTGTAACTTAAAGCGTGCAACATCATCTAATAGTCAATGGGCAACCTTCGATCTACAGGAATCTGTAAGGCTGCTAAAGTGTACGCCACGTAAATACAAAATTTAAATTTTTATCATTACATCAAGAAATTAAAGATTTTTATTTTCCCAAAGGGATTTTCCCGGTGAACCTTCCCTCCCCCTAACTATTTTATTAAAGAACATGAACCAAAACTTTATTAAAAGATTTTTTCAACGTAAGGCACGAACCGACTCAAACTTGTGCCCCAACGTCCTCCCCGCCCGTTCGCCCGAGTGCTTGCCGGACTTATATGCTCTCATAGGTAGGTATGTAGTTGCAGGTTGCAGGTTGCAGTTGCAGTTTCGAGGTATTACGTAATCACAACGAAAAATTCGATTTACAGCCGCTTCCTATAATTCGTTTTCAAAGAAACGCACAAATTCTTTGCGCGGTTTGTAATTGTTGCTTTTTGAATAAGCCTTTTCCTCCTATAACATAAAATATTTACGCTACAGCTTTATTTGATCATTTCGGCATATTAAAAAAAAGAAAAAAAAATAAAGATGGCTACAGATGCGAGCCCGTAGCCAATGGATTAGCAGCGCAGAGTTTAGCTATATCAGCTACTTAACTACTGTAATATGTTGTTCTTAAACATTGTAATAAAGTGAGCTATATGTAAATAAAATTATACATGATTATTTTAAAATATCTTCTATATTATTACTCAACATTTTTTCGCTCACGTCTGCCTATGAAATTCCCTTCAGAATTAAAACAGTCGCCATTGCCAAAGTATTAAAAAAGAAATTAAGATTCTCAATATTAATATAAATTTGGCGGAAGCACCAGCATATTTGCATATAAAAATAGTTATACAACAAGCAACACAGTTTGGTATGTGGGCTGGCACAAATATATTCCATAAATGCAATAATTTACTCCGTATATTCAAGCTTCCGATTTCAGAAATCTCTAAACCAGCCAAGGTGCCCCCAAAAGTGCTAGATTTAATTGTTTATCGATTAATTGTTATTTATAAAGCGGCGCAGGCCGATTTTCAATGAATTTACAATTAAATTAACATATTAATAGAATTAAATTTGAAAAATGAACTGGTGCTGCCATCTTCGGGTTCATAGCGTGACCTAGCGATTACAGGTTCCTGTAAGTTGATTTTGCCATAGTAATTTACACTAGCCTATAGATGGCTGGCGCCAATCACGTCATAAAATGCGTTCAAATAAGTCAGCGATCGCTCTAGCTAGAAGCCGTAGATTCATTCGCACGTTAAAAAAAATACATACATATTAAAGTGCAAATTCAGCCTCCTTCAAGTGTAAGAAGTTGAAATCTTTCTTTACTTTAGAAAGAAATAAAAATTAACACGTTTTATTCAATAAAAATTTAATCACATCTTACATCGCCGCACAAATTAAACACTTGCACTTCAATGAAAATAAAAAATAAAAACTAGTATTACATTCAAAAGAATGTAATGACGAGTGACCCTCACAGCCCCGCTTGCCTTTCTGTCATCTTGCGTTCCGTGAGGTATCTCGTTATCCTCGACGTGCTGTCTTTCATCGTCTTCGATGCCCTGTCTTATCTCCTCCAAGGACTTCTCAATGGCGACGTTTATGGCCCTCATCAAGGGGAAGTTCATGAACCCCTGCGTATTGTCTTCGCTATCGGCGCAGTCCCCCAGGAAATCGTCGGTGTCTATCGACCACACCATCGCACCGCCCAATTTATTTTTCATTGCGAACTTGACTTTCTCGGCGATGGAATTCTCATCATCGTACGAAATCACTTTCTCGTTGTTCAAGGCGAACGGCGTACTCGACTCGTCGTCCCAGTGTTTCGTCCACGTGGACGTGGTATTTTTAAATTCGGCACAAATCTACACGCAAATGTCTTAGTTAGAGTCTTTCACGCTAGGTGTTATGAGTTATGATTCGTGCATACCTCGTTGTACCCCATGAAACCATTTTCCCGTGTGAACGGCCCTTGAAATCCGACTTCCTGCGCTAGGCTTCCCAGCCTCGGCTTTTTGGGGGAACCCATCGTCATAGGCTGATGCAATACAAACGTCCTGCCGTACAGTGGTATGCCCATCACCAACTTTTCCGGTGGGGCACCTAGTTCAAGCATGTACTTAATGGTGTACTCCTAAAACCGATCGTGATTCATCCCCGATTCAAATATTATCTTGATTTCGATTACTCACCACATTCAGCACGTCGGAGCTCCTCAAGGGGGCGTTCACCCCCGTTTTCTTGTCCCAAGCGCCGTGGTAGTCGTAGCACATCATGTGAATGTAATCCAAATACGTCGCTAAACCTTTAACGTCGTATGAAATGTCTATAGTGTCCTTACCTGCACCGAACGCCGCAGTTAACAGCAGGTTGTATTTGTTAAAGGCGGCCCTGAGTTCCTGTAATTTAATGAAAGCCCTATATGTCGCCTATTAAAGAAAAACAAAAACGTTTTACCTTCACTAAAAGTACGAAATTCAGTTTGTCTTGGGGGGAGCCCCCTCGTTTCCCAGGGAATTCCCAGTCTAAATCCAAACCGTCGAAATTGTGTTCCCTAGAAGTGAAGATGGACCATTAACGAGCTGAGTTAGTAATAAATTCATCAAGTCACCTAATGAATTCGAGTGCACTGCTGACGAAGTGGCTTCTGCGTGCAGACTCTGCGGCCATAAGGGAATAATTAAACGAACCTTCGTTCCATCCCCCGATGGCTAAAGTTACCTTGAGATGGGGGTGACTCTTCTTTAATGCTACAGCTCTACTGTAGCCAGCCTTACCATCGGCAAGATCTTGCCAGGGATCTATAGCAAATACAGAAATTAGTATTAACAATTGTGTATATAGTGTGCAGTACGTACCGAGAGATTTGATCTCATTATGAGTGATATTTAATCCAGCAAAGGAGTAAACGACGTGTGTGCACAAGTTCGGATCTATGTGTTCTATCTGGAACGACCCCCTTTCTGGACGGTATACAGCCCAAGAGCCTATATAACAGACCACCACTTTCCCATGAGTTGGCCCTAAAAAAAAAAAAATCAGTGCAAACAATCAATTGAAAGCTGGCTAAGTAATAAAAGACGACTTATTCTTTTGTAAAGTCAAATTTGCAGATACTTTCAACTGCGAAATCACAAGTATTTGTGAAATCAATGTGCAAATTCATTAATATTCAACTTTCTGTGAATATAATGCAAACAAAATTTATTTTTTATATTAGAGTGAATTGGAAAGTCGCTAAATAAAGTTTACTGCAAGAGCTGCATGGTTGCAATATCAAAATGACTTTACTTTTCGTATTTGGTTCAAATGTAATTTTTCAATTACTTTTTAAATGAAAGATTATCAGCAATTAAAGATTTTAAAAGTAATTGACAGCGTAGGCAACCAAACATACACAATTGCTATGAAAAACACAGAACTTCTCGGATTAGTTAGTATTTACGTTTGTACTTACATTTTATTCTTCTATTAACGTGTATTTTAATTGATTTATAACTATTGACCTCGAAAGTATACGAAAAACAAGATAAAAAGAAATTGCAGACGAATAATTAATAATGACCAATTAATGACAGTTCTAAAAAAAACTAGTAACATGAAACGAGAATTTTTGCTGCCAACCTAAATATTCAAATTTTTGGCGGTTTATTTGAATTTGTTCCCGAAAATCATTGAGCGCCTTTTAATTGCTGGCATAATTAAAACGTTTATTAAAAAGTAGTATCGCGTCATTACTGTTCCTTATTTCAATCACGCTGACCTTAAACTTGTATCTTACTTGTAACTTTCATTTAATAACAGTTATTTTAATAGAATTTATGTAAATAAAAAGAAGTTGCACACAATTGCCTTGGAAATGTGAATCAACAAGACTCCGCAAACTCTTTCAATAATTTTAAAACGAAATATGTACACAATTTCAGATTTAAAGAAAATAAATGAGTTACAATTAAAATATTTTTTGGCGTTTAGCGCCGCTTTCAAACTTGATTGTGGTGCGACTCATTTCTTCGTGGTGACATATTAAAAAAAAAGCCCAAGGATTTCACCTTCACAGCTTCAAATTATTGTTAAATTTTATCACTCCTTTCAGCAAAGTAATTCAAGGAAAAACCAAATAGGTATATTATTAATTTTTTAAGAATAAATCGTACCTGTGTTTAAAAAAAAACTATTTACGCAAGCCGTTACAAGAAGTCTGTTAGTTACGCCCGAATATGCAAATAAAAATTAGGCGATCGGAATACTTAAGTATAAAAGAGAACCGTGACTGGAATTAATAATAAAAAAAGAATAAAAAAAGGAATAGTGAAACAACGAACGTACCTGTTGCTGCTTTAGATAAATCCAGGAACGAAAAAATTATTATGAAAACAACATACGCACAGAAACTGCAATTCTTCGGCGAGTTCATATTTCCAGCACTGTTCGACTTAAATCCAGTTTATTGGCATTTCCTACTAAGTATACCGTTAAGTCGTCTGCGCACTGTTGACTAATCTTCCTTACCTTTTACATTTGCGATGGGATATACCAGACGTTACTTACCTATTCGTCACGACGATGCCTTTCACTTTAAACCCCGCCTCTTATCAACCTGTTTACTAAACAAAGCTTCGCCCATCTCGTTCCGATTAACGCGCAAAAGCGGAGACGAAAAATGATAAGTATGTCACGTTAGAAATTAAGCAAAATTTGATTATGCATTATATTAAAAATTAAGTCATTATAATTAGAATCGTCGACCAATTTATTTTATTTGTACAGGACGGTTCACAAATGTGAACCGTGTTAATTAATGATTTTATTAATCAAAATTGGTAGCCGAGTTTCAGAATACGTGCACAATTTCAAACGTTGTAAAGAGCGTCTTTTTAAATCTGGCGTCGAAGTTGATCATCGTCATGACAGCAGTGTTGTTCTTTTTGGTACTTTAGTTGGTCATTTGAATCCAAAGCAATTTGGCACCCATTCTTAGGTATGACGCCATCTGTTATCCATTTTCCAATTTTTGTGTACACTGTGCGCAGCACCCTCTATGTAGCGATTGTGTAAGCGAATTAACCTGTTGGCTGAAATTAAAATTCCCTATCTAACCTACATCGCAAACTCTGTGCCAACGAGTCAAGGATAACAGGAGAGTCACACTAACAGTAGTTTGTCGCTCAAATTGGTTACTATATATGGTCGCTCTATATCTTATGGCCGATTTCTACATCGTGTTTTATCCTGAGATTCTTTTTATCTGTCAGCTGGAATATTTCATACAGTTCACTGTGTGTATAGGCGTTTTCCCGTTAGCTCTGAATTTTGCGCACTAAACACAGTTGAGTTTTAAACCAATGAACTTGGAATATAAACTTACGGGAACGTATTTGTAGAGGCGTAACATACAAAAATTGAAAATGAATTTTAAAAATTGTTTAATTAAGTGTTTTGTTAAAATACTTAACAGTAATTATTTTTCAATAACACGTATTTGATTTGTAGTCATCATCACCGTATTAGGGCAGAATTCAAGGTGGGGGAACATGTGCTTCGAGCACAAGAATAATAGGTGGTGTTTGAGGGGCAGGGGAAGGACATATTGAGCGTAAAACGCGAACATTGAAACGTCAATTGGAAAGTGCGCTTCGCGAATTTTTGGGCTTTTGAGCTCGTTTGCGTGCACAAAGTGCGTAACGGGAAAGCAGCTTATGTGTCACATTCTAACTAACAGATAAATTTAACCCTAGGATAAGGCGATGAAGAAATTGGGCAATAGGCGTACACAGGCGTTCTACAAAATTCTTGAACCAAACAGTTCATCATTGTTTACAGAACACTCACTACTTTAAATTTAACTAAATAAGATTCGAGAAACATCAACTGTATTCTATACACTAGAATTCTATGACTAAAAGTACTCGAAGGCCGAAGGGAACTTGTTTGTAACATTTTCGATTGACCGCTCTAGAATATCTCCATCCCTTACTATTACATGAGGTAAAAGTAAGATGAGAATGCTCTGAAAGTGCTCTAGTCCAGAACGTTATTGCATTACGCTTGCCGTGTCACTGAACACCGAAAAATTCCAAAACTAACCTAACAATCATTCCATTGTTTGATTCTTTGATATCATAGATATAAAAGTGAAGGAAAAATAAAATTGCTATTTTTTTCCAGTTTGGTCCAACGAATTAAGAATAACAGGAGAGAGTCATACTAACATAAGTTCCTCGTCCAATGTGGTTACTAAATATGACCGCGGTAAATAATAGGTGCGCACACAATCGTCTTACGAGATTCTGCACCATCACAAACCACATAGTTCGTTGTTCAACGTTTACTTTTCTAATCTATTACATTCTTCCAGGTCGTTTCTTCTCCACTTCTCTGTGCTGTCAGCCGTCATTTGTTTGATCTGTGATTGATGATGTGGTTTAAGGTCAATGTTAGCTGTTTTAACCTTCATGTTGAATATTAATATTGAATTTTAAAACGTCCTCTTTAGTTTGGAACCAGTGGAAATATGCACCAATGAACGTTCTACACTAAATTGCTTCGATAGGCGGTTAGTTCTGACGGTTCCAAACTACACAGTTTCAAACTGCATGGCGAACAAACCTAATTTCTGTGCCCAAATTCAAATTTGGCACTCAAATGTCACCAACTCTGATACCCAAAATATACCTATAGCGTTTTCGATTGACTGCACTAGTGCGCACTCAGAGTATCTTCATCTCGTATTATTACATGAGGTTAGAAGAAGATGCAAATACACCGAGAACAGGTGAATCGAAAACACTACTACTGAGAAAAACACTGCATGACAGTTTCTAATTTGACGTTTCAACTTACAATTCCTAACCTTTCTTTCGAGGCTTTGAGCCAACAGTATGATGGGAAAACACAGGATTATAATCTACAGTAAGAAGAACAGTAAGGCCCGATCTTTCCACCTCCTGATAAATTTATTTGACGAATAAATTTAGAATCACCATGGAAACCATTCATAAAAATCAAGTTATTTGCCAAATAACGTTATCAGGAACTTTATGAGGGGGTGGAAAGATCGGGCCTTAGAAAATAAGATTTACAAGTTACAACAAATAATCAAAATTTGGGTGCATTCACAATAAGCACCGTGTCACTCCCAACTTCGACGCCAAATTAAAAAAAAAAGAAACACTCGTTATTACATGATCACAAACAGTGACAATCAATTCTTATTTGTAAACTTTTGCTTAATTTACTGCGAAGAAATCAGGCATAAATCAGCCAGAAACTAAACCACAACATCATATACAGAGTCGTGGTTCTTAAACTTTCGGTGCTATCACCCGGCTCTTCAGAATCATCTTCATCGTCGACTCTACCGCTTTCTCTGCGCTGTTTCTCCGAAAACTTTCTCACGGCCTCAGCGATGACCCTCATCAGGGGATACGTGACGGTCTTATTCCCGCAGTCCCCCAGGAAGTCGTCGGTGTCTATCGACCAGACCATCACCCCCGCCAGTTTGTTCATCACGGCGAATTCGACTTTCTTGGCCACCGACTCTTCGTTATCGTAAGAAATGATTCTCTTGTCGCTTACGGCATACGGCGTGCTCGATTCTTCGTGCCAGTGCTCGACCCAGCCGGCCGAGGTATTTTGTAATTCCAGGCAAATCTGAAAGCAATTAATTTTGTGATGAATCTGAAAGGTAACAAGTCGACTCGAAAGGTAATACTTCGTTATAGCCCATAAATCCATAATCCGTCGAGTAGGGTCCTTTGAAAGCCTCGGCCGAAGTAAGACTGCCAAATTTTGGAGACGGACTGGGCTCGGTCAGTATAAAAGTCCTACCGTAAAGAGGTATGCCCAGAACGAGCTTCTTTGGTATGGCCCCTAGTTTGATTACGTAATTAATAGTATATTCCTAAAAATTGCATGCGTCACATTTTGTGTATTTCATAAATCATCATGTTGATTGTGATTTTCTTGGACAAGCTCTCATCTCTTTCTTTTCGTTAAAAAGAAAAAAATTGCCTATTTACGTCAGTCACGTGACTCTCGGTTTTATACGAAGGCCCTGTATTTGTACTTACTACATTAGATACGTCTCCGCTTCTTAAAGGAGCGTTCAATCCGAACTTCATGTCCCAGTAACCGTGATAATCGTAGCACATCATTAAAATATAATCAAGCACCGGCGCCAGGTTCTTAATATCATACCCCGAGTCAATGATGAATTTCTCAGGAGCCACGTTCGCAATCAACATCAGCTCGTGCTTAACAAAAGACGCCTTCAGTTCCTGAAATATTTCGAAAAGTCTCCTGCAGGTGTCACAAGATAAGCTACGTACTCTCATGAAGGGGACAAGGTTGATTTTATCGTAATGGGTTCCACCACGCTGGCCTGGGAACCGCCAGTCCAGAGCCAAGCCATCGAAGTTGTATCTTCTGCAAGCAAGCCAAGTCAATAATAAAAAGGAACACCCTAGTTTTGGATTGTACTTGACGTAATTAACTATGCTGGCGATGAATTTTGTCCGGCGCAACGGATCGGCACACATGAGCGAGTAATTCACAGAACCTTCGTTCCATCCCCCTAAAGCCAATATGACTTTAAGATATGGATAATCTCGTTTCAGCGATATCAGTTTGAAGTAGCTGTTTCTCCCTCCGTTTTCTGCAAAATCCTGGTAAGGATCTGAAACGATGTTTTCAAGTAACAATTAGGAAATTTGATGGACTCTAGCACAGAGCACAGGCTCACCCACTGATTTAACTTCATTGTGAGCCACGTCCATTCCGACAAATGCGTAGATGATGTGGGTGCAAAAGCTTGCGTCTATGTTTTCCGCCAGAAACGTTCCTCTGCCTTTGCGATAGGATGACCAGGAAGCGAACTGGCAAAATATCACTTTTTCTTTCGAGGGGTCTACAATAATGCGATTAATCTGATTTACAACAGAAATAATAGAGACATTCTCACTTGTCTTGCACAATAGATGCAAATTAATGAATTGAGGTTTGTTTGAATTTGACGCTTGTTCTTAGTTACTTCGCTTATTGAGGGTGGCTAAACTGAAAATCAGTTCTGCCGAAACTTATAGCTTTTTCGATTGACCGCACTAGTGCGCACTGAGAGTATCTTCATCTCGTGTTATTACATAAAAGAAGATGGAAATACACCGAGTGCAACCGGTGCATGTGAATCGAAAACGCTGTTAATAATAATAGTAATATAATTTATTTGGGAACAGCTATATGTGTAAGCTTAAATTTAAACGATGTTTCAATGGGTACATTCGGCAGGCCCAAAAGTTCAGATCGAAACATGTTATGATGAGTGATTGTTGACGCTTATGTTGGCAACACTATTCTACAAGCGCGTCAAAATATGGAGAATATTAAAATAGGCGCCATGCACATCTTTGCGTTCAACGCCGCCTGGCGTGGTGATTTATGAATTAGTGATATGAAAATATTTCTTGAGACTCATTGCATGGGAATAACATCACTCCTATGACAATTTACGATTGTAGTACATAATACTTGAACTTCCTGGTATTAAAATACATTACAATATTGAAGTTCAAATGTACATTAATAATTTTAAACAACTCGTATTTTCATACCACTAATGCAGAATATGGTCATTGGTGGCGCTGGCTTCGCATGTGCATGGTCCCTATAGGAAGCCAATTACATTCATAATAACTATTAAAGCCTTAATATTTATTGTGAATGTAATTGGCTTAATGTTGGAGCGTTGAGCACGTCAAAACGCCGGTCGTATTGTACTCTCATTGGCTATTGCTCTTTACGTAACGACCACTAACCAATGGGAGGACAGTACGCCCGGCTTTTTGACGCGCTCAACGCTCCATGTAAATTCAGCTTTAAGCTAAGCTTAAATTTAAACGGTGTTTCAATGTTGCCAACTATACGATTATAATCGTATTCGTATGACCGGTATGACTATTTTGCAGTTGGTAAATTTCGCGCAGGATTCGTCTAGTTTTTTTTTTACATCGACTTATGCACTTTTTTGAAATGACAAGACTCAATACAAATGCCAATAGATAGTAATAAACAATGAAATAATTCAATGATAAAGAGAAGTAAAAAGAAAGAAATACAAAAAAAAAGAACGAAAGACATTTTTACCATTCAGAAACTCAGTCGAAATGCAAAAAAATAAAAAACAAAAGAAAACAAATGACAAATGAGACAGAAAGTAAATCAAGTGGCGATCGTAAATTTTACGAAAGAAAAAATACAGAAAATCAAATGACGATCGTACTGTTTACAAAAGGAGAATAATTTCAAAAAATATGAACAAAAAAGATGACGATGGCAAAAAGAATCAGAAGGGACGGAAATATTCGAGCTTGAATCTCAGACTTAAAATAGTCCGTAAACAAAATCGTTTTTATTTGTTATTATTAGACGTCAAAATGATGCAATTTTTAACGACAAAATACGATTTTTCGTTTAAGACAATACGAACTTTGAAAACTTTTGAGTTGGCAACACTGCGGTGTTTATAATTTGCGGCTTTTGTTAAAGTACAGTCGCGGACAATAAAATTCGGACAAGAATTTGACAAGTCGTGGGTCGTGTATATTTCGACAAATTTGGTAAATCAGGCTTTTATTGAGGTTACATATCGGTCAAAATAATTAAATAGAATTTATATTAAGCGTCAGAATTTCTAGTGACATTTTGTGTTATGGCTGCGTCTAGTTCATGGGCGACGTTGTCGATTTCGTTTAGTCCGTAGTTATTTTACGTTGTCTGACTAATCAGCTGAGTGGTCACAGTGGTCGTGATTTGAGATGCGTCCATTAGGCAACCACAGTGGGTATGAGTTTCGTTTAGAAAACAGTCCGCCCGAGCTAGTTAAATTTTGACGGTTCGTCTATCAACTAAACGCAGCCTAAGTATTAAACGTCAAAAATATTAAAGTCAAATTTACATTATGCAAATGGCGTGCCCAGGTTTTATTGTCCGCTACTGTACATTCACTTTTGCAATGAGTAACTAAATGGCGTTTACGAAAAACTGATCGGAGCAGGTAAACTGTTATGTTCCGTTGGGGCACTCCGAGCTTGCTTCGCTTCGCTCGTCGTACCCCAACTCCACTCGTGTTACAATAAGCCTTCTTGTGAAACTTGTAAAATAATACACTATTCCAACATTTCATTGAACGAACTCTGGTTCTTTGTTTGTCTGACAGTGAATTTCCGGGTCAGTTTCGTAAATTGTATTTTGCGATTGACAGAACTTTAAAAAATGTAATACCAATCGCAACATAAGAACAAGAAAATCACAATTAGTTACGCATTACAAAAGTGAAAGGAGATTAATTATATAACAATATGTAAATCATATTCTAAGTGACGCTTGAAGTTAAGCAGAGCATGAGTGGTTGAGTGGCAACCGGCCAAAAAAATTAAGAAAGGGATTTATTCCCTTATATTGGGAACACTGAGCGTAAATTACCAATAGAAATAATTCCGTGTGGCGGTAATTTCAAATCATTCCAATATCATCAACATTAAAAATTACTTTATACTATTAACGCGTTTAGGTTTAATGACATGTGACTTAACAATAACAAAGGAATTACATTTTGAAATGTATTATGGTTAACCAGTGACCTTGCAATGTGATATTTTCCGCAAAATATTCTAAAAATGAAGGTGCAAAGTTAAGTTATGTATTAATTATTAATTAACTTAAAACTTAAACGAAATTATTTTATAAGAAATTGTTGTTTTATTTACCTATCATTTCAGCTTTGTTGTGATAAACACACAAAGAAATCAAGGATAAAGCTAAAGTGTTGACAATTTTGAGCAGGCCCTTACTCATCATTTCTCAAATCGATTAAATTTAAAATAGCACCGGCCCTTCCGAGTTGACTGCACATTTAGACTGTCCGAGGTGTTGCAATCGTCCACTCCTGCGACCTCTTATATTCACCACTTAGATTTATGTATATTATGCCTCATTAGCTTGATGATGATGATGGTGACATTAAATTAAAAAGAACCTGCCGAAATGAACATGTAAGTACGAGTGTAGGGAAAATAATTTGCGTTTTAGTAACAGGTGAAACTCATTTTTCTAAATATCCTTTTCATTATATTTCATTTTTGTGCTTTTGTTGCTATTTACATCAAGCTGTAGACGGTTCATTTTGTAGAATGCTGTAGAGTTCATTTGATAGTTTTTGTCCCTAATTCAAAATCCGAATCTGTTTAAAAATGTATTAAAACAATAACGAATTAAACATTGTGTACTATTTATGTACATTTGTATGTATTTATTTATTTTGAATTATTAGTTATAACATCCATGTCCATGTTACGTGGCGCCATCTACATTTGACTGTTCCTCCCATATTAAGATTAGTCAATCCAATTACGGTGAGGTGTCGTCACTCTATAGCTATCATGTCATTGTTGCTGACAAATTGTTACAATGGTGGCTACTAAGGCGAAGTGTTTTTGTTGTAGCTTTATAATGTGATAGGCAACTCGGTTTCGAAACTTAAATTTTAAGTGCAATGTCGGTCGAAGAAAAATTTAATGCGGCCGTGAACGTGATCAGAAGCCTGCCAAAAAATGGTAAGTGCCGAACACTCTCGCTTAAAACACCGTCGCTCGATTCGCATGTTACACAGAAGCGATTTTCTTGTTTGCGACTTGATTAGGTGTTTCTCAACGCACATCGTCGAAAGTGTTTTTTTTTTTCTAAACCCAACCAGTTAATGGTGATTGCGAGGATGGTGAAAGTGAAGCCGTTTTCTTTAGCAATAGACACGTTTTTACATATTTGAAGGCACTTACAATAAAAGTACACGTATTTTTAAACTTTGCACTTTAGATAGGCGCTTAATTTTTTGCATAAAGTGCGCCGTTTAAAATAAAAACATTTAAGTGTTCAAATAATTAGGTGCTATTAAATATTGCTAATCATCATTATTTTCGAATGACGTTCCAAGGTCTCTTGCTGCAAATGTAAACGATGCGTTTCTGCGATAAATTCCGACAAATTGTGCCAGTTTTCTATTTTTAAAGGACGAACGTTATCAATTATCAATTACTTCTATAAATAATTTATACAGCTGGGCCCCAACTCATTTTAAAAAGACAGGAAAAGATATTTGAATTGAAAATTATCGGGTTGTAAAAAAATGACATTTTTAAATATACAGTGCATTCGAAAAAATCCGCATGTTAACTGAATTAAGGGTCAACTTTCTCTAAAATATTTACTTATTTAAAAAACCCGCCGAGCTCGAAGTTTGCCTGACGAGAACCAGAGGTCCAATGCCAACATTTAAAAATATAACTGTCAAACATGTCTTACATGTACAGAGACATGTACGTTGCATGTTTTAATAAAATAAAAAGATGCACAAAAGTAGCAGTTGACACAAGTTAAAGTCCCAAGTATTTTAAATTTCCGTCGTAAGTTCCGAAGCGCCCTCTGTTGTTTGAAATTAAAATGATAGATTTTTAAAATTTAAAAGTTGTTAATTTTCAGGACCATTTCAACCCAGCAATGACTTGATGCTGAGGTTCTACGGGCTGTTTAAGCAGGCAACGCTTGGGCCGTGCAAGGGCCGGAGGCCGCCCTTTTGGGACATCGTGGGCAGGGCGAAGTACGACGCGTGGAAAATGCTCGGAAACACGCCGCAAACCGAAGCGATGTCTCGTTACATAAACGAGCTGCACACGTGAGTTGTCCTCGCGATATTTCGCGCGGAAAGAATTAAAGTCAAACTTGTTGCAGCATTGTAGAAACGATGAGCTACTCGGATAAGGTCGCCAACTTCCTGGACGCTTCGAGTCAGGATATTGAAAATATTAATATGGCCGATTTGGAGCTGGTTGTTGGGGATATCTTAGAAGAAGTTAGATCAAGGCCAAATTCTCCTTTAGGTAATTTTTTTTTTTTACTATTTAATCAAAGCAGTTTACAGTTTCCTGTAATTGACAGGTCAATTACAGGAAACTGTTTTTGTCTTCAATTTTTTTGCTTTCGACTGTATTTTTGATAATACATAGAACTTATTAAGGTAAACACGAATGATTCATTGTCTGAGCTACACAAAGCGTCTTTATTAAACGCACAGACTTGATAACCGCTTTTCATTTTAGCATCACGTGACACATCACCCCAAAGATTACATTCCAGCGTAGGTTCTAGCGTTTCGAGTTCTCCCGGGCCTCCATCCGATTCAGAGCACAGCGATGGAGAGTACGTTGATACCATCGAGGTGAATTTCATGCTTTAATCTTTGACTATATACATCTGGACTGCTAGCGGTTTTGAAAATGTGTCGCCAACATGAGCGACATGAAGTTGCCAAGTGGCGACTTTGGAAACTACATCAGAGATGCAAAACTACTGTAAATTCCGTTCCTTGGACCGGTTCTCCTGTGCTTTAAGTACAACTGGAACTGAGGAACGGTTTCGATTACGTTATATATCCCTGAACCACATACAATGCAACTTGAAAGTTCGAAATTTTGACACTGGTTGTAAGGATAGGTTGGTAGCATCATCCGTCATAGTTGCTTAATTATGACCTCTGTAAACTTTTCGTCATATTTGTTACTCTTTTCAAGTTGGAGTGTTGTGCTATACTATAATGGAATGGGCTGCAGACGCAACTTTGCTGCAATTGCTTTATAGTAAAACAAGACCGATGAATCGTTTTATGGGTAAGTACTAGTTTCGATATTGCTCGTCAGGCAACACGGTGGCGTGGTTGATGTTGGCGACATCATGCTACATTGTAAATCATATCCTGCTAGCAGTTCAGATGTTTATAGTCAAAGGCTTTAATCTTATCTGAAATCTAATCTTATTTAGTAAAGATAATCTTGCATGGCTATTATTAGATTATGTATTTTTGTATTTAATTGAAGTCGTCTATGTTTTAGGCACCCGAGCCTAAGAAGGCATTCCAAAATTCGATTCCGCCTACAAGCAATCACATTCAAAAGGAACACAAATCACGCACAAGAAGCAAAGCTTCTTCTTCATCACACACCACCGTAGATATTTCCCAAGAGATTTCCCAGGCTGTGCAAGGCTTAAGGTCCGACATCGAGAAGCTGACGAGTAAAATAAATTCCATCGAGAAGAGGCAGAACAGTACGGTTACCGTGAAGAGAGGCCACTCACTGTTCGGATTGAAGCCTCAGCTCGTGGCTTTCCTAATCGTCTGGCCTTTCATAGCTAGTTTTGTCCTAAATAAATTTCTAAATAGAAGGCGAACATAGGTGCTTGGTTGTTTTACTTACTTTTTGTTTTCGTTTATGGTGTAAATGTAGGACATAAATACCATGTAAATCAAAGAATATGTAGGTGTATGCTTAATTTTTTGTTTTTTTAATTGATTATATTTGTTATGTACATATACAACATTTTATATCAAGTGGTTTGGAAATAAAAGTATCGAAATTACATTCTGTTTCATTGCTTAATATCTACTGCATTTCAGCTTACTGCTGTTAGTTCTAAGCAAATTCAATTAAAAAAATGAAAGGGAACTGAATACACAATATGAAGAAGAAGAGGAACAAAAATAACCGACGAATTCGTCGAAAATCGATAGACTAAGGAAGAAAAGAAATCTGTAAAAAGCGTCAACGTAATACGCATAAAAATTATTTTAACTAATTTATGGGTTGTCTGCGTTATTACAAATTCAAATAGTAATGCACGTCAATTTTAAAAATACTAAATTTATAAATATTAGATGCAATGCCGTGCGCGTTCAAGTGTCATTGGGCGTAATGAATATTAGATCGTGCGTCACAAACACCGACGAGTAGGCAACCATTTGTTATCATCACGTAGATATGTTAGTGGAAAAATTCGCCATTAACAAAGAAGCCCGTGAGTGCGTTGCCAGTGAATTTTTTAATTCGTTTCCTTTATTTTAATTATGTTTATTAGTGCCAGTGAGGCATTAAATTCGAAAGATAACTCGGAAAATAATATAAGTAGTAATCTTGAAGCCATGCCAGCATTGATTAAAAGTAGTCAATCGTAAGTAACTTTTTTTTATCGAGCTGCTGAGGAGAGCAGCGTTAACCTTCTTAACTTATGTATTCTGGAATGTCGTAATACTTTAGAAAGAGACGGATGTCATGATTGTATTTGTATGTGGTATAGTATTTCTTGGTATTTGTGACTTCAATCACGTACTACGTACCGTCAGAAAACCATCGCTTTTTTTCCGTGAAACTCTGAATGAGTCCGTTCGATTCATTTTGGAAATTCCTTTGATATTTACAGTTTCTATTTGCTCCGGTACTTTTCCGTTGACATCATTTATTTACACTCTTGATAAGTGATTCAAGACCAAGTTTGTTATGTATACTTTCGCTATTTTAATTGTCACACTTTTTTTTCTTCAATTAATACGCAATAACGTAAACAAACCTTAAATATAATAAATTACAATCGCGAAGCCCGAATTTTTTCCTCTCCTACGCAAAAAGGAGCGTTTTAATTAATTACAGCGCGTTTTTTTTGTGCAGAATTCGCTTTTTATTTAATCATTGAATAAGCAGTTGTATGTATAGCCTCGTTTATGTTTTCAGAGTGAGTGACCCTCACTGTAAAATGCACGCCTCGGTTTATTTCCGAAAACAATATTTACTGTTGTTGCTTGAAAAACGAAAAAAATTGGCCTGACGCAGGCCAAAACTGGTTTAAATATAGATTCACGTGTTCCGTTATTATTTTCTATAGACGTTTTTTTGGCGCCACAAATTCGCAAAATGTTTCAAGGATTGAGCCGAACCGTCACAATACATGACTTTATACCTGCAAATTGAGTGTAAAAGAATTACATCTAGTTTGCTTTGCATGTGTATTTTTATTTGCCGCCTTATTCAAGGCTGCTGTCAAAATGAACAACGCATGGCCTTCTAAATGAAAAGCGAGTTCTATCTGGCCTGCGCAAAAGTGCAGTTCAGGCGTGCTCCGCCAAGCACTACTTATGGGGCGCTTTTTTAACCTAAAATCTTGACAGTTCTGTCACGTGTGAATGGTGAATGAGTTCGTGTAAGAACAATTATTATTATTGTAAAAATGTGAGCATACTGGATATTATTTACGTTAAAATAAAGTGGAGTATTTATGTCCAATTTCGACAACTTAATTTAGCATTAAACTATTACGGTTTTAGATTAAAATCTTACCTGCACATACTCAAAATTTCTGTGGTAAGTTACAACATGTATAATAAAGCTTCTTTTCTTACTGTGCGTAATTATCATCGCCCTTTTTAACACGTTTTATTTATAACACGAAAGCTTTTTAAAATGACAGTTTTTCTTTATTGCGCAAGCATACTTCACTCCGACGTGATCAAATGATTTATGCATGAATCTAGAAAGTTTATACCATATAAATTACAATTACAAATGTTGTATTACGGTAATTACAATATTAATTAATTTTGAGTGAACTCACTTTGATTGACAGTAATGACAGTGCATTTCACTCAGTGCCGTCAGTGCCCCATAACCAGCGCCAAAGTGGCGACTTTTAGCGTTTTCTCGAGCACAAACACGGCTTCCTAGATTAGTAAAGTCCAGTGTGCTTTACCCGGCTAGCCGCATTTCAAAAAAAGTTGTTCCTGGAAAAATGACCTTGACGCACTGTACTGTATCGCCCTCTGGACAATTTTCAAGTAACTATGTGTACACGTCAATTTGAAATATTTATGATTTGACGGACAATTCAAATAATTCATTTTAAATTTGATTTCGTTATAAAAAAAATGCCTTTACGACGGAGATGTTGCGTAAGCAATTGCAATTCTGAAGACAATGTTTCTTTCCATTGCATACCAGCAAATATGGAAGTAAATTTAAAATAGAAAGAGATTTTGTTAAATCATACAGGTACAACATTAATGCTGTAAAATTACTTTATGTTAAAAGTCGTTACGTTTCTTTAGATTTTGCACCTTTATCGGAGTATGCGGTAGTTTGTAGTAAACATTTCTCCCACGACAGTTTTTTAGTTACGCAGAAACGTAAATTATTAACTGCAGAAGCTGTGCCTTCTATATTTGAGGTTTATTTATTAAAATATACACATACATATCAATCACATTAAATAATAATTTTAGTTTGTCGATGAAAATCTAACTTGTTTGGAAAATTTAACGCCTGAAGTACCATATAAAATATCTGGTGCAACTCAAACATCAGCACCAACCATTGAAATAAAAGATCCAATATATACTAATAAATGTCTCACACAAAAATTAAGACGTTTACAAATACAGTATAATAAAATGAAAGAAGAATTACAAACACAAAAGCAGAAAACACAAAATGTATATTGGAAACATTTAGAACAAATTACAGAAGATGCCAATCAAATGAATCCTCGTGCAACATTCATATTAGATCAAATTCGAAATTATAAAAAAAAAGCTTCCCAGATGGTCTGAGATTACAATTCGACATTGTATTGCTTGGAGATTTTGTTCACCAAAAGGATATAAATTTCCAAGTAATTCAATTCTTAAGTTACCAAGTCATACCACTCTAAAGAAATATATGGGAACTGACAACAAAAATTTAATCCAGGATCGTTTAACATCAGAAATTAAAACATTACGTGCCTCAGAGAGAGTATGTTCACTAATTCTTGACGACATGGCAGTACGTGAAGCAGTGTTTTATTCCAAAACAGAAGATCGTATATTTGGCTTAGAGACTATTCCTCAATCTCATGATGAAATAGGAAATAAACCTGTTATTGCTAATCAACTGCTTTGCTACGTAATTCAGGGAATGTCAACAAAATATATAATACCAGCAAGTTACCATTTTCATAGACATTTAAACAGCAAAGATTTATACAAATTAACATTAGACGTTTTAAAATTACTGTCCGACTGTGGTTTTATCATGATAAGAATGGTAGCTGATAACCACAGATCCCATGTAGCTCTTTTCAAGCATTTCGGCAATGGAATGCTTAAAAATGTTGTTTCGCATCCTTACAATCCAGGACTTGAGCTATTCTTCAGTTTTGACCATTGTCATGCAATAAAAAATGCGAGAAATTTAATGCTGGCTCATGACATGACATCATCCGATGGTATAATTTCAGCTAAATACCTCTTTGATTTGGCTGAAATTCAAGAACACCTTGTGATTAAACCAGTTAGATACTTAACAAAGAAACATCTTTACCCTTCTAATTTAGAGAAAATGAAAGTGAATTTGGCTGTTAATCTGTTTTCTCCTCAAGTAACAGCAGCTTTGAACTATCTTATTCATCATGGTGGTGCAGAATATTCTCACTTCAAAGACTGCATTGCAACAGTAAAATATATGGAAAACATGTACAAATACTTTCAAATTCACGATGTCAGCAATAAAACTCAATACATCCATCAAAGAGAACCTAACACTGCTCCATACACAGATATTCAAGATGCACGTCTTTCATGGCTGCTTAATGAATTTACCTATTTTATTGCTGACATACAGTTTACATCAAGAGAAGCAGGTATGGCTGGATTAACTAACGAAACAGCAGAAGCTTTAGTTTTCACAGCCAGAAGCACATCTCTCTGCATCCCCCCATATTTGATTCGTGATTTAAATTTTCATTATGTGTTAACCAAGTGTTTTAGTTCTGATGCTGTCGAATCCATTTTTGCAAATATTCGACTTCGTGGTGGTTCAAATGAGTTGACTGATTGTAGAGCAGCTGAATATGCACTCCGGCAAATTTTAAAAAGTGGTTTGATTGAAAATGTAAACACCAGTAACACGATGAGTAAAGTCCATTATGCCAGCACTGCAAAACTTGGAAATATTCAGGAAAATTTAGAAGATAATGAAATTAGCATTACCTTAAGCGAGATAACAATTAAGAAATTGGAGATGATGAGGGAGTTTGAAGGCAGTTATTTAGGTTCTCTTTCGATTGAATCTGCAGCAATTGCATTTTTATGTGGATATTTAATCATGAAAGTTGAAGAGTCTGTGGAATGTAATTCATGTTTGTTTACTCTGCATGATGATTCTTGCAAGAAAACCAGTCCTCTCCTTGACTTGATCTATAACCAGGACAGAGGAAAACTGAATTATCCCTCTGAAAAGTTTGTTGGCTTAATTCATTATGTAATACAAGCTATCCTAGAGATATTACCAAGCTTACCTAAACAAGAACTGGAAATAATTTTAAAAAGAGTAATTGTCTCATATCTCAGTGGTAATCCCATGTTCTCATGTGAACTGCACAACGCCAATATTTGTAACATTATTATATCGAAATTAATACCTCCACTGTTAACAAATTTTTGTAATCTGCAAACACAAAACATAAGAAAAAAAAGTAATAATATTTACACAAAAAAACGAAAACTTTTAAAATTAAATTAAACTTTACAACTTTACCTACCGTGTCTAATTTTAGCCTGTTAATAACAGCATCACAATAACCATTGCCGAAGCCACCCAGACCAAAGCTTAATAAACGATCATTGCTGATCGTGTTGATTTGATACTGCTGCCATTACACAATTTATTTAAGAGCACTAATAAACTTATGATCATGACTTACTTCAACATCATCCAAAATCAACTTTGAAATCGTGACATGACAAATAAGAAATGTCAAATGATGTTTTACTGTACTGTAGCTCCCTCTAAGCATAGAAAAAAAGCTTTGAACTAAGAATGCGGCTAGCCGGATGAAGCACACTGGGCTTCATTAATCCAGGAAGCCGTGAGCACAAAAATTCAATGTAAATTTTTCAAAACGCCCAGGCCAGTTAGAACTCGCTTTTCATTTAGAAGGCCATGGAACAACGTTATGAAATGTCAGTTTCTGACAATCAAGGCATTTCTTATACTATTATCTGTTGTTTTTTTATTTACCATCAAGTAGGTCGTGATTTTATTTTTTACTATCAAGTAGGTCGTGATTTTATTTTTTACTATCAAGTAGGTCGTGATTTTATTTTTTACTATCAAGTAGGTCGTGATTTTATTTTTTACTATCAAGTAGGTCGTGATTTTATTTTATTAGGTTGGCTATTATAGTAAAATTAGACAAATTAATTTCATGTCATTATAACGTATGCCAAAATGTGACACTTCAAATCAGATAGATCATCGAAATAGATTTGAAAAGTAACCAAGTCAAGATTAAAAGTGAGATGAAATGTTTTACAATTTATGTATGTGCATTTGGACGTGAATACACCTTGTGACGAAAAGAAAATATTGCAATATCGCTTCATTCGCAGTAACCTTAAACTCAAAATCAAAATGACTTCTTTCATTGTCAAAGTTTAGTTACTTGCATTAGTACCACTTTTTCTGGTTTTTTTTAAATTTTAATTCATTTATTGTAGGTATTTCAATAATTCTACGACAGGATACAAAAATGTAAAATTCCCTATTTCCATGATTGTAAAACTGGGACTAAACGTCTCACGTAAAAAAACACATTCAATTTTTTTTATGTATGAAGAACGGCTTTCAAAAGTTTTTTTATCGTTTTAAAAATTAGAGTGAGAGGGGCGCGTCTCATATGTCACCGTTGTAGAAAACTGTGAGGAAGCAATTACACCAATTACACGATCGACGTATCGACTAAAGTAACGAAGTTGGCCCGTCACTAATTAGCGTAATTACGTCATTAATAAACAAAAGCAGGTTTTATTTCTATTGTGTAATTTCTCCAATTGCTATTTCGTGTTTATAGCCCTGCAATAAAAAAAATAATCGATGTCGTAAATATTATAAATACAACTAGGTACCGTGGCGAATATACAACTGTAAACAAAAAGATAAAATACGTAACGAGCGTTGAAAAGCCGGGGGGGTTCTAAATCAAAATTTTACGTTTGAGAAATAAACAACCTAACATGGCGCTGTTTGATCATCATAAACTTCGGACAACTCGGAGCGTTGCCATGGCTACGCAATCAATGGGCACTTTTCATTGGTCTTTTCGTATTGCGTAACCATGGCGACGCTCCGTAATGTCCGAAGTCTAATCATAAGCATCAAATGAAATGTTTGTTTAAATTATTCGACGGTTTTTAATTAATTTTCTGCAATCTGCAAATCTGTTGTTACGTGTTGTCAAGGTTGCAACTTTTTATTTGTTTTCCACGCGTTTCTTGCTGAACCTTGCAGAAATGGAAGCGCAGAGGAAAAAAGTTTCTGTTTTAAATACGCAATAAAAGTTGGCATGCAATAGTCAGCACTTGAAGCAAACACCGACGCCCGTTGTACAAAAATATTCTGTTTGCTTTGGTGGTTCACCGAATTTTTTTGTTTTCTATTTTAATGCTTTGATGACTTAAGCTAATTCGTAGCAAGAATTGATAAACACTTTAAAAATCACCCGGTATTATAGGATACAAAGTCAGGATGCAGCGAATTCTATAAGCCCCCCCAAAGCTCGTACTTATCTCGTAATTCCAAGAAATCATTATAAGCGTGTTATTGCGTTCTGCCTTTACAGTCAAGAACAATGAGTGCGTTTGATAAATTTGCGATAACAGAATTCGCAATAAAATTTAATCAAACTTCTTAAATGATTAATTTCTGCACAGCTAAGTCAGTAGGCATAAGATGTTAATAAATGTTTTTGTTTCAGCGAAATGTTTCTACTGAGTAGTAAACGTAGCGCTGACAGCGAGTCAGCCTCGAATAGCTCCACCATGTCTCTGGGAGCAGGGCCTCTGTGGTGGTCCTGATGCCCCTGGGCAGACCAGGGGTTTTCCGCCGCCACTGCGGCTTACTTTCCGCACGCCGCGCCAGCCCTACGAAGCGGTGCTCAGTGGTAAAACCATCTTCATAGCTTTACCACCTTGCATGCTGCCCGAGGGCTCGCGCGAGGCATTCATCGCCCTATTGGAGGCGGCCGAAGAACAGCTCAAGTGCCAGCACGTCATCGTCGTGTTCCCAAGCGATCGCTCCGACCGCGCGGTGCTGGTGCGCACTTTCATGTTCCTCGGCTTCGCAGTGCTGTCACCCACGTCGCCTCTGATATCGCCCTCCTTGGCCGCCGGTAACGTCTGCATGCTCTACAGCATCGAGTAGTTCACCCCCAGCCGAGCCTTGGACCCTTCGTACCTCTCCACGTTTAATGTTAAGTGAGAGTTTTCAATTTAGATGTAAGCGTCGCCCTTGCGTAAGACGCAGTGAGTACTTGCGTTAGGTAAATTTAAATTTCGATAGATTTAGAGATAATAATTCGTACGACTATTACAATTTCATAGCTAGAAGGACACACCTGCACTTTAAAACACACTTTCAATGCATTGATTGCTTCCACATATTAACATAATTATCCATTGTTTTATAACTTAAGTGCAAGTTGACACGTAGTATCAAATTACTTCTCATTTTCTGTTTAACGATTTCATTATTAAATTGGAATGTTTCTGCCTTTAAGAATTATCTCGGCATCGAAAGGTGCAGTTTATTATTATCTTTTTTTAATAGGTAGAATGTATCTGTATTCATAAGGCGTAATGCATTTGCTTATTCAAGTTACCGTGGGCAGTTATGAAGGGTTGATTGAGAAGAGTTAGTTTTGCCGCAGTGAAGTGCGGATTTATGCCCCTATATATTAAAAAAAAAAGCCAAAAAAAATATAAAATGAAAAAAACTGAACAAAAAAAAAATAGTTCTGTAAGTTTACTTTAAGTTAAGAGTAGGAATTAAAATTTTTTTTTCTGTTCGTTCGTCGTGCAATGTGTTTTGTGTTTTAAAATATGTATTGCATATAATTGATTTGATTCTACACTTTGCATTATATATAAAACTAAGGACCGACGACTAAATACTTGTATTTTATTCTCTTTCATTCCATTTTCATTTAACATTTATTTCAAACGTATTGTAATAGTTATTATGTAATCCAGTAAAAGTTTTGAGGAAAGCGCACTTTATTTTCATAACATCCAACAAGTTCTTACTTATTTAATTAGTTTATCAAACGATCGAACTGTTTGCCCATTGCACGACCTCGGTCGGAATACCCTGTGATTTTTTGATGCCCTCCAAAATCTGCTGCGGCGTAACCAGCAGCTTAAACATTTGATACTCCTTCTGCAATCGTCCGCTGCTTGCCGAAACAGGCGCTATCAACTCCATGTTCTGAAAAAATCAAACGATTACACTTCAGAGTAATCAAATCCGACCAACTACCTGCAAGTGTTCGAACGCTTTCATCAACACTGGGCACTGTACACTCTGAACGTTGGAATTTGAGTTCGCAAACTTTAGATACCTCGTCAAAACCATTTCGAAATTCACGGCTTGACTCTCGTGGATTTCACAGTGGTGCTTCATCGCTATCACCAAGCACAGTTCCAAAACGCTCAAGTCCTGTATGGCCTCCACTGTCTCATCTTTTTCCAAGGCGGCAAGGGCCGCTTGGAAATCCCTGACTTGCAAGAAGCGCTTCTCATCGCTTAAAGACGAGACAATCACAATCTACGTGGAAAAAAATCGGTTTAAATGAAGCGACAGCGTCAATCGAAACCCACCAGGAAATTCCTCAGCGTTTGTTCACTTGAATCTATATCCAACAGTCTTTGAATAATCGACTTCACGTTTTTACCGTTTAATAACTCTTTAATGCTTCGATTCCATTCTCGCTTGTAACCGCCTGGCAAGTCAGACTTGGCCTCGCCGGTGAACGTCAGCAGATCCTCAATTTTAAGCAAACAAGCGTCCACGTCCGATTGCGCGGGGAACAGGAATATCTGTCGGTGTGAGAAGCGAGATTTCACGCGTTTCTCCAACAATTCGATCACATCCAATCGACAAGTTGTGCCTGAAACAGAACAACACGTGCAATCACTTTTTAATTTTAATTACCTCGATTAGTTAGTTACCGATTATGCACAGAGGGGTTTGTGCAGACTGGGATACGTCGAATAAGTTGTATAAAAGCGTCTGGTTGTGGTGTGCACAGAATAAATCAAACTCCTCCAGTATGAAGATTATGTTCTTGGCGGATTCTTTTCGCCCCGATTTTAGGCAGGCCAGTAAATACGTTAAATTCTCCGCGTAACTCCCGAATACTTTACCGTCCACTGCGTAATCCAAGTCTAGTTGCGATGTAATTCCTTTCAGCGCTATACGGTCATCCGTATGTATCAAACCGTGCAAGCGAACTACCAGAGCGTTTGCTCTGAAGCTTTCGTATTTCTGCAAGTCTTCGAGCACCGTCTTTATTAACTAGAATAAGGTAGAACTGACGTAAGAGGCGATGGCGTTTTCTTCGAGGGCTTACGCTGGTTTTCCCTACTCCTCTCGGCCCTATGAGTAGAGCAGAATTCGATTCGCCGGCTTCTACGGTTTGCAGCAGCAAGTCGAAGATTTGTTTCTTTTCTTGCTCGTGTCCGACGAACTTTGCGTTATTTAATATGCTGTTTTTAATGTACGCGCGAGTTTTCTGCACCTGGCTATCGCACATCTTCTGCGGCGCGAATTTTAGCGTTCATCGATGCGACGTAACCTAAAAACGAACGCGCCCGACATCCAGTGTTGCCAGATTTCTCTAGGGGATTATCGCCAAAATAATAAGCAGATGTCGCCAAAGAAATCTGGCTGTCAAAAAACAGCGCAAGAAACTTTTTTTTTGGAATTAGGAAAAACATATCAATTAAATTTCTATTGTAAATAACACGCATGGTTCATCTTCCCATGTTTTTTTTATACTTTCTACTCATTGTGGGTAAATTCCAATTTTCAAAGAAATACACGACACCAATTTACTATTTTCGACAGTACACAAGAACACAAAGACACCAGCTAGGACTACACCACAGGACTACACTCACACTACCACTTGAGAGATGACAAGTTTGACATTTGACATGACGAAACCACATGAGACACGAAATAATAAATGCATATATAGGTCTGTTTGTTATCCTGCACTGGTGTGCACTAGTGTACACTTTTTTACGAAATATACTTTAATGAAGCCTAAATTCATTGATAATGAATTAATACGAATCATACTCATTCATACTGACATACCACACAAACATTTCAAGTTGCATTAAAGAGTATTTTGCGAAAAAGTATGTAGTGGTGTACACCAGTGCAGGATAACAAACAGACCTTATGTATGTAGTAGATTGACAAAAGATGGAAAACAGACAAAACAGACGTAAAGCTACAGAATATAAACTTGTGTAGAAATAAAATGGAGATCGCCAATAATCGCCTTAATTTTTTAAAAATTCGCCAATTTGGTCGCCAGTCGCCAAATCAGAATTAATGTCTCCAAAAACCAAAAATCCTCGATATTTTGGCGACAAATCGCCAAATCTGGCAACACTGTCAAAGAAATTCGAATTTTCAGTTTTGCCAACGTCTAGTATCAAAATTTATAATTAAGAATAACTTAATTATAACTTCTCAATTTTATTATTATTATTACTCCATTACGCAGTAAATAATTACAATACCGCAATCGGTCGCCGTTTTAATTATTAGGGAGTTTTTGCCATACGTTCCGTTAAAATTTACGTTCGTTAAACGTTAAAACTCGATTTTTGATGGCTAGATCCACAAGATTGCTAAGCAAAATAGACTTTGACGTAACGACATTTTTATCGTAATGTGTTGCAAAAACTCCCTATTATTTATATTATTAATTAATTAATGATTTTGTGACTTTGCTTGCTGACTTTGAACAACTAGCGCCATCTTACGACCAATAGCTAAAGCGTTATCGATTTTACAGGTCTCTGTAAAATTGCTAACGTCGCGCGTAAATAAAAATTGGTGGATTGTTTTATATTACCCTACGTTTTATAAAACACACCAAAGATTTTTTATTTTCCCAGAGGGATTTCTTTCCCCGGGGGAACTTCCATCCCCCTTCAAGCTTTATTTAAGCTGGGTTCGTTTATTCAACTCCGTTCACTCTATTTACTCTTTTCACACTGTAAAGAATGAGAGCGAATAAGTTTTGGTATAAGTAAGAGTGAGACAAAAGTGCGAAGAGAGTAAATAGAGTGCACGGAGTTGAATAAACGAACGCAGCTTTAAGAACGTCAATCTATAAAAAACTTTACGCAGATAAGGATCTGCGTAAAGTTCCCAATTGAAGTGTGCTTTAAATTGAACTTCTGTCATCTTGACAGTAATATTATGGTAATATTATTTTGACAAATCAAATAAAAATACCCCAATTAAAAGCAGTTCAGAAAACTATAATTCGAACGCGACTGCAAGATAAAATCAGTATTCGAGCAATTGCAATTGAATTTGCTGTTAGTACCATAGAGAATATTTATTTCTTTGGAATTGAATGAGATGGATGAGATTTTATAGGTTGACAAATACATGACAAATGGTGTCAAACCTAATGTTACACAACTAAATTTTTTGAAAAATGGAAGTGTCGATTTCACTTCGCATGTAGTCGATTTTTATCATCACGATGGTACATACATATACATATTTTAAGACATTTGGCAATTGCGCAATTTTGTCGCAAAATAAAACAAAAGATGAGAAAAATTGAAAAATAACATCAAAATAAAAAAATTCTCTAAATAATTTTAAATTTTTTAAAATTTGTTCAACGTTATTAATGAAGTGCCACATTTTGTTTTCATTAAAAAATATTCAAAAACTTTTTAAAATTTAAAACAATGATCTTCGGTTTTTCTTTAAATCGTGATTTTTATCAATACTGTTTTCTATTGTCAGATTGTCACAGATATTAAAACAAAAAAAGGACACAGTTTTGGAACAAATTTACTGAATTCTATTTGCGTTTAAAATTATTTAAATCGTGAGGGCAAAATTGGGGAATTTCTCGATTCAGGATTTGGGAGAAAAGAGAAATTTTCGTGAACTTGGTGGGAAATTCATTTTGAAAGTGTTGGCAACACTACGTGTTAGTAACAATTAGTATTGTTACTAAGGTAGTAGTCACACTGCGGCAATTGCGTTCGTGTACAATTGTAGACAATCGAGCACAAACAACTAAAAGTTTAAAGCACTGTCACACGTATCAAGTGCCAACAAGTACTAGCAACTAAAGTTAAAATTGTAACAGGGTTATGTTTTCATGAGTTAAGAAGATTGCTGCACAGATCCTTTTGTTTAACTAAACAAATTTTATAATAAAAGTACAATTTAATGTCTGTAAAGTTAAATTTAATGTTTTTGGATAGCGAAAGCACCAGTGCATATCAGCTGGCACCGAACAATATTACGGTGCGCATGCGCACGCGATTGGTTGCAGCGAGCGTCGACTAAAAATTAAAACATGTTCGAAAATTGAACTGCTGGACATGATACGACTGCATTCGATGGTGCTTGCTGCCGGCAGTGGGACCAGCGACATAGAAATGCATTCGTTTGAAATTTAATCGCTTGCGCTCGCTTGCTTGCAATTGTTCAGTGTGACTGCTACCTAAGGCATCAAACTGCAAAGTAAATTTATCTTGTAGCGTTTTCGATTCATGTGCACCGGTTGCACTCAGTGTATTTGTATCTTCTTTTAACCTCACGTAATAATACGAGATGAATATATTCTAAGTGTGCACTAAAGTGGTCAATTGAAAACGCTAATAGTTTAAATTTGACATAAATTAACACGGAAGTAACAATGGGTGCGTTCAGTCGAGACAGCGATCGCTTTGCTTTACTAAGCGATTAACAATTTGTTCCATCATGTCAGAAAAGTTGCAAAGATACAAATTGTTAGAGACAACACACTTTTGTCGCTTTTGTTCGTAAACACAACCAGCACACGATGCCGTTTCTGATGCTACATCTGTCAAACTGTCAATTAGAGAGACTAGGTCGTTCAGCCGCTCACACATGCTGTGACTTAGCAAAAAGCAATAAATTGCTGTTTCACTGGCTGCTGGCTGAACGCGACCAACGTAAATGACGTAGAAAATGATGTAATTTTTAACGTAGTTTATTCAAGTTTATACGAAGTAACTATACTGTGATAATAGGGATGTAGTAAATAAAAAACTACGTGTAGTTTTTAACGTAGAATTTGACTTCACGTTCTACATTTATTGATCCTGGTGAAGACTGAACAGAGTCGGAATAACCGAATCTGACCGAATTCAGCCAAGCTTTTACGTTCGTTTCATTAATAAAATCAAAGAATAAAATTGATGAGAATTAAAGATGGCTGATGCGGGTAACGCAACATGTACGTTTCTGTTTAAAAAGCGCGACATAAAAAGCCGTGGCGTCAGGAAACGCCGTGCATCATCTTCATCAAGTAACAGTAAGTACACATTACACGTATAATATAACCCGCCTAACATTAAGCACTTTTACGTCTTCTGATTGGGTGAGAGAATGTTGTTATGTCAAAGGTTGTGTGTGTTCTGATTTAGAAGACAGCGATAGTGGCCAGGAGACTAGCGTTGTGAAGAAAACTCAGCGCAAAACTAAGTCGAACCCGAACGTTCAGAGCACGATTTCCAAGAAGCAAAAGACAGAAGACAGCTCCAGTTCGACAAGCAGCGATGATGAAGAATCGTTCGGTGTTAACTACAAGTCCAAGCGAACTTTGCTTCCCGAAGGCCCCAACGATCAAGGCGCCACGGCTACACTCGTAAGAAGAAGTCCTCATTTATTTATTTATTTTTTAATTGAACTGCTAATGTGTTTTTTAGGAAATTGAAACGGAAAAAGACAGAGATGCGCAGGCAATCTTTGAGAAGCGACTCGAAGTAAATAAAGGATTGGAAGGGCAGGAAGACGATAAGATTTACAGGGGCTTGAATAACTATGCTCAGTACTATAAACCGAAAGATACTGCCGCTGGAAATGCTAGCTCAGGTTAGTTCTATTTGTTATACATTAATTCTTAGTCCAGAGACAATCGCATTTAAAAAAGAAAATCTGTTCCATGACAGTTCTAGGCTAGGTTAATGTGGCGCCCTCTATACGGTTTTAAATTGAACTTCCACTGTTGCCATAGTTACCATGTTAAGTGTTGCATTCGACTTTGTTTTTTTTTATTCAAATTTTATACATTTTATGTAGATTTGAGTAATAAATGTATTACATTCTTGTCACTTCAAAATGCTGCAGTTGTAACGGATTATACCCTAGTTTGTAGTAATCACTTCTCCAAGTGAAAATAGCTAATAGCAACAGATCACTCTACTGTGGCCTGGGGCTATGCAACAGGAAAGCGTCTCTGAACTAAGAATGTGACCAAAGAACTTTGTCCTTCATTAATCTAAGCAGCTGGCCATGATCTAAATAAATTTTTTATAAAGTAGGCCATGGAAAAAAAAACATTCGCTTGCGACGTCAACATTTCGTTTATTTAGCTGTCAACTTGACAGTTTGACATAACCAACGTTACTGAACAATCAATAAAAAAGTAAATGGTTAATTGGCATTCAGTAGATGTATGTCTATAAAGAAATTCAAACAAAATCCCCTAATCATACAGTTTTTTAAATTGTGATGTGTTCGTTTCCATCCAAAAAGATTTATACAGTCGGTCCTTTTTTTTTTAATGCAGGTTTAGTAAGGAGGGGACCGATAAGGGCACCGTCAAACCTGAGGGCGACCGTCAGGTGGGACTACCAGCCAGACATTTGCAAGGATTACAAAGAGACCGGCTTCTGCGGTTTCGGCGACAGCTGCAAGTTCTTGCACGACAGAAGCGACTACAAACACGGGTGGCAGTTGGAGCGGGAATGGGCGTCCGGAGAATACGATCAGGGAAGTGACGACGATAAAAAATACGAAATTGAGTCAGACGGAGATGGATTACCGTTCAAATGTTCCATTTGTAGAAAAAGCTTCGTCGATCCTATAATTACCAAGTAAGTATTTGGTTCATTAAAACCAGAACTGATTTAGAAATTTGTTACAAATTGCAATCGATTCCTCAAGTATCATGTGGACCACAAAACACATCAGTTTTCTTATGCTTAAAGTGACTTTAAATTGAAGTGTCCTTTCTCCTTTAGCACTATTATGAAAACGGCTCTTAAACTCTATGAAAAATTTAGGTGGCGACATCTTGTGACTCTTTATGAAGAGTATAGGTGGCGACATCTTGTGGTTTACAGGATACTTGAAGAGTCCATTGGAATTTGCAACACATTTCTAAATAAGTTCTGTTTGTTAAATGAATGTTATTAAAAAGGACAGACATCTTTGAAAATCATAATAAACATCACAAATTTTTTTATACAAACTTTATTTTCAATGGCTTTCAGTAATTTGTACTTATTTATATTTAAGTAAATACTTATCCTCAATCTTTTTTTATTGCCTCATCTGTAATGAGAAAATGTTCATTTTTAAATTTCAGGTGCAAACATTACTTCTGTGAGAAGTGTGCCCTAGAGAGGTACAGGAAGTCGACCAGATGTTTCGCCTGTAACACGCAAACCAATGGGGTTTTCAATCCGGCCAGAGAATTGATTGCGAAATTAAAGAATATGGAACACCAGGAGAGCTCCAGCGATGACGATTCCGATTGATTTATGTACTTGTTCTGTTTTAATATAAAAACAAATTTCAACTGCTTGATTTCTTCGCCTGATCTGTTTCTCCTCAGTATCTTCCTGCATCATTTCTTGCTACCGTTTCATTGCATAAGTAAATCAAGTAGTTCACACACTGAAATAAATATTATTAAACAAAAAACCAGCAACAGAACAAATTCAAATATATTTGTAGTTACGTTTTTAAATCAATTATTCATAATTCAGATTGGTATGTGGGGGGTTAAAGGGATTATTAGATAACCATTGATTTGAATGACAAGTAATCATGACTCAATCATCGCTGATTATTCATCACTCTCTCTCTCTCCTTAAAAATAATTAAAATTAGTCTCGACCAAACAAAGTTATTACATTTTATTAACTGTACGCCTTCATATAATTAAATATTCATACAGCTGAGGCTGAGCATAAATATGGATACCCTAAATTTATTGTTTAGAATTAAACCTATGAACGCAAGAGTAAATTACGACTTAAGTTCAATATTTGGTTGTTTGTCGGACATTATGGCCTTAATGTCGTCGGCGTCCAAGGTTTCGTATTTAATGAGGGCCTCTGCGAGTGCTTTATGCTCTTTAGCGTGCGTCTTCAATATGTGCTTCGCTCTTTCGTAACTTTCTCCGAGGATCTTCTTGATTTCGTTGTCAATCTACACACAGTAATGACTCTCATTAACTTAAATTAAAGTGCCAAACGAAATGACTAACCAATTCATTCGTGGAAGGACCTAGAGTCTCCGACATGAACGGCTTGTTGTTCTCCGCAATCGTCCTTAAACCGATTTTATCCGACATCCCCCAATCTTTAACCATGTGGCTGGCGATCGAGGTGGCCTGCTTTAGATCTGAACTAGCTCCTGAAATTCGTTGTTGTTATTATAGTTAATTAATGGTGATAACTTTACCAGAGGTTATTTTGTCGGGTCCGAACACCAATTCCTCTGCGGCTCTTCCTCCCATCATAGTATCCATCATCGCCAGCAACTGTGACTTGGTAACATGGTACCTTTCTTTCTCGGGAATGTAAGCGGTGTGCCCCAAGCTAGGGCCACGAGGTATGATTGTTACTTTGTGTAAGGGATGACTGTCTTTCGTGTAGTATGCGACGACAGCGTGACCACCTTCGTGGTACGCGGTTATGAGGTTGGCTTCTTCATCGGGAAGACGAGATTTCCTTTCGGGGCCCATCAATACCTTGTCCCTCGCCGACTCTAAATATTTCATGCTTACGCTTTCCGCACCATCGATCGCAGCCCTAAAACATACAGTGCGTGATGTATGATGTAAGTAATAACGAAGAAATACCTCAACGCTGCTTGGTTAACCATGTTTTCTATGTCGGCCCCGGTGAAGCCCGTGGTGCCTCGAGCTAGAAGCTCAACGTCGATTTCTTTTGCCAAAATCTTGCCTAAGTATAGTGATAGAATTTCTTTCCGTCCTGTGAAGTCCGGTGTAGGAACTGTTACCTAAAAATACACACTCGTCTGAGGCAAAGGCCCATGTATACACATGTTTACCTCAACGTCGAATCTACCGGGTCTAAGTAGGGCTTGATCTAAATCATCTCGCCTGTTCGTGGCCCCCAAAACGATCACGCCCTCGTTCTGATGGAAACCGTCCATTTCACTCAACAGCTGATTGATGGTTTGGTTGGCGTACGGATGCAGCACACTGTTGGTGCGTTTGGCCCCGACCGAGTCGATCTCGTCAATGAAAATGACGCAAGGCGATCTCTCTTTCGCTGCCTCTGAAATTACAATTCAAGTAAAAGGAGGAGTGAGAAAGGAAAGGAGGTGAACTCACTAAATAAATCTCGGACTCTTCGTGCCCCTTGCCCCACCAAAATCTCGTCGAACTCAGGTCCGGCCGCGTGAAAGAACGGAACCCCGGCTTCTCCGGCCACGGCTCTTGCCAGGAGCGTTTTCCCGGTGCCTGAAAGTGACTGATTTATTCTCCGGTTACTCTAGATGCTTGCGGCATCACACCTGGTGGCCCCACAAGTAAAACTCCTTTCGGCAACTTGCCGCCTAAGGTTGAAAACTTCTCGGGATTCTTCAAGAATTCGACCACGTCTTTCAGCTCCTGCTTGGCCTCGTCTGCTCCTTTCACGTCGTCGAAAGTCACGTGAATATCTTCCGGGTCGACTTCTACTTGATTACCGAGCTGGATCCTAATTAGAACATTGCATAAATTCGTTAACAACGAATCCGTTCCTTACCTAAACACCGAACCGTTAGCGCTCGCCATTAAACTAACGACGATCGCTAGGAATATCACAACCGTCAAGACTTGTTGCACAATCTTGAAATACCTCGCGGCTTTTCCCGTCTTCATCTGCGGATTGTGCCCCAAGAGGTAACCTTCTGCGAACGCGACTTTCATCCTTTGCCGTTCTGAGTCGGTCAGATTTGGATCGTCGCTTAAAATTTTGGCAAGTTTCTCGCTGTTCGGGATCGCCTCTCTCGGCACCTTCGGGTCGCCGATTTCAGGGCTGGACATTCCCAAAGAATTTCTTATGCGCGTTGCCAACGACGGGTTCCTGTTCAGTTCAGCTTTGACGTCTCTGTCGGTTTTGAACCCCCGCACTTGTATGTCGAAAGTGAACCTATTATTGTGCCATAGTCCTTGAACTAGCTTGCTGTAAAAGCCGTCGGAAAATCGGAAGCGCCTGTCATTTTTTATTATCAACATGGGAATGGGGTCTCTGTTGAAGTCTAGCTCCGAAAAGCCATTCTTATTTTCGAAAAACGTATCGTTAGACACGTACGAGACTTTAAGCCTGCTCAAGATGCTGCTCTCGTGTAGCAGATTGATGTTGACTTGCTTGGCGAATGATGCATCGCAGTTTCTCACAGCCTCTAGGAAACTATTTAAGCATAGGAATTCGGAAGCGTTTGCGTGTTTCTCGGCTTTCTTATTTAAGTACGCGTTCTGCCTTGGTGTTAGAATAGCGGATACCTGTGACAACGTGAATATGGCCTGCAATAAATCCAAAGGGAAACCGGATTAATAACGATCGCCGCCGACGCGAACGGCCGTCTCACCTGATTTTGATTCTGCAATGAGAACATGATATTTTACATAAATGACAGTGTGGATTTACGAAAGAAAACAACTGCAAATTTGCACGAGTAAATCAAACTATGACGAAATATAACCTTTCTGACAACAAATGTTCAGGTTCATCATTGACAAGGTAAAGTAGAACGCTGTATTACCACGCCATCGATAATTGTAGCCAGTGTTGCCAATCTAAGGGTTATTTCCAAATAATTAGGAATTAAGGGATTTCTTTTTCTAAAAAAGGGATTCTCAAGTTTTATTTTGTAAAAGGAAGTTTACATTTATGTATTAGGTATCCACTTATGACAATGGGTGCGTTTCATTTGCGCGTTCACTTGCTTTGAGCACTCCTAAGCAGTGCTTAAACCATTCCCTTTGGTTTTGTAAACGCTCACAAAGCGCGAGATGACGAAGTAGCAACGTCATTATGACGTCATAGTCTTCGCTCACGATCGCTTATTCCATCGAGGTAGGGCAGCAAAAGCGTAAGCGCTTATTTTCCAAACGGAACGTATGAGGAGATCAGCTGATCATAGTCAGGTTATAAAAACATGTTATAAACAAACGTTACACTTTGGAAACAGCTACGAAAGCTGTGCATGGATTAATTTCACCACTAAAGTTATATTTTTTAGGTTATGAATTCGTTGTGCAAACAGTAGTCAAAAGAAACACCTTTGCTTATGACAACTTAAGCGACTGACCGCCAAATGAAACAACAGAAAATAGCGCTTGTAAGCGTGAGCGATTAAAGCGTGTGAGCGCGCAAACGAAACGCACCCAATAAATTACATAAGTATGACGTATTTGGAGTGGGGGAACTTTTCCAAGCAAAGGAAAACACGTGGATTTCACATTTGTCTTCATTCTTACGCAACAATAAAATAAAGCAAAAGCACAAATGGATTGACTTGATCATGCTTATGTCTAGCAGGATTCAGCGTTTCAGTATTCCAACAATCACGTTTGATCGTGTATGCGTCCCCTTTCTCACGAGCACCCCTACAATCATGTCTATACGTCTATCTATGAGTATCCCTACAAGCATGTTTGATTGTCTATAAGCCCCCGTTCTGACAATTAACCCCACATGTTTGGCTGTCTATGAGACCCATTTCCGACGAGCCTCTCCACAAACATGTTCGACCGTCCATGAAACCTATCCCAACAAGCATGTTTAACCATCTATGCGACCCATTTCTAACGAGCGTCCCCATCGGCATATTTGACCGTCTATGAGACCCATTTCTGATGAGCATCCCCACGAACATGCTAAATTGTCTATGAGACCCATTTCTGACGAGCATCCCCACGAGTATGTTTCACCGTCCATGAGACCTATTTCCGACGAGCATCCCCATGAGCATGTCAGAAATGGGTCTCATAGACGGTGAAACATGCTTGTGGGGATGTTCGTCGGAAATGGGTCTCATGGACGATGAAACATGTTTGTGGGGATGCTCGTCGGAAATGGGTCTCATAGAAGGTCAAGCATCCTCGTGGAGATGCTCGTCAGAAATGGGTCTCATAGACAGCCAAACATATGGGGATACTCGTCGGAACGGAGGCTCATAGACAGTCAAACATACTTATGGGGATACTCATAGACGTCTAGACATGATTGTAGGGGTGCTCGCGAGAAAGGGGGCGCATAGACGATCAAACGTGATTGTTGGAATGCTCTTCAAAGGAGCTCATAGACTGTCCAACAATTATTGGATATGCTCGTCTGAGAGGAGTTCATAAATGGTTAAACAATTATTGGGTATGCTCGTCTGAAAGGTGTTCATAGACGGTTAAACAATTAATGGGTATGCTCGTCTGAGACCCGGTTTCTGGAACATTACTTAAAGTGAACGTTGTTATGGCTACACATGTTAGAGTTAGAACTGTAGGAATATTAATTTTAACCTATTAGTTAACTTTATGAAACATTCCAGAAACCCAACCTGACAGTCAAATACATGTTTATTGGAAAGGTAAGCAGCTCGTCAGAATTGGTCAGAATCTCTCACTCGCGCGCACACTTTAGTAATATGAAAGGAACCTGTTAAATTGCTAGACTTTAGGCTACCCCTTGATAAACGGCACCACTATTTTCTCCATTAAGACCCATGTGACATTATGGGCCAGTTGTACAAAGTAGGTTTAAACTGACGCTCAACTGAACCAGGTTCAAAGTAAACAAATTCGCACAGGATCTTAATGACATGGCAATTAATGCATTCGTAAATAAAATTTGATGCGATTTTGTTCACTTTGAACCTGGTTCAGTTGAGCATCAGTTTAAACCTACTTTGTACATATAACTGGCCCTATGATATTTCTTGTGCAAGATTTGTTACGAAGTGAGCGAGAAGTGTCAATTCAACCAATCAGAATTCACTGTGGTAGCTCATCTCCTTCATTTTGTAACAAAAATGTTATCAAATTTTGCATGCTGGCATATCTAGTGTCATATGGGCCTAACAAAAAAGAAATTTACTAAAAGCAATTTTACAAGTCTCTGTAAATTGTAAAATTTTAGAGACCTGTAAAGTTGCCAACGCTGTTGTCATTTCTAGTGAGTTTCCTTCCGGCAAATTTAAATGGCCGACTTTTCTAGTGATTTTTTTCCGGCAAGTTTAATAACGTATTTAACGCCTGTCAAATAAAAGTTTAATAAAATACCCGAGTGTGTCGTCGTTAGCGTCAGACATTTAAATTTCCCGCCAGCATTTTGCACCAAAATAGCGGCTGATTGCGGTACTGCAGTTATTTAGGCCTAGTTTTACAATCGTGGAATAAGCTCTATCCTTTAACATTCTTTCGTATCTACGTCACATTATTCCAAGGTTAATGTTATACTCAGTTTAACCGATGATTGTAAAATCGGGCCAATTTTATCGACGTCACAATGCGCCATCTAGTACAAAGGGGAGACGAAATTAGTCGAGAAACGAACCGTCAGCTTATGGTCGTCGAAATTACGTTCGTTTTAAATTCACATGATTCACTCGCACGAATTAAATTGAATAAGCACGTCAAATTATATTTATCATGAAATCAATTATTCAATTTAAGGTTTAACGCAGAAGTTTTTTTCGGGCACAGTTTCCATTTCGCGTCCCGGAGATCGCGCGTCCTTTGTTTAAATAAGACGAGCGACGATAAAATTATCAATAGGCAGATAAGCAAATAATAAATAACAGTAATTGTATGTAATCTTTGTTGTGAGGAAGAAGCATTCCCCGACTGTTTGTTTACGGATGTATCACCACCACGAAATGTAATTTTGCTGCACAATGTTTAGGTTAAGGAAGAGGATTGTGACAATTACTGCAATTTTATTCGTGTGCGTTGTTGCACTTGGTAAGTTACTTATTAATGTTGATAGTTTGATGGAGGTGTAATGCCTTTTTCCGTTTTCAGCTCAGAAAGAGTGCAACACTACGGACTTGATTAAAGAGGGATGTTCAGAGACAGAAACTTGCATTGCCAAGACGAACGTTTCCGAATTGGGCTTCTGCAACTGCCTGAGCGGGTACAAGCGGGTGAACGAGACAGTATGTAAGCCCGCGGCTCCGTCGAAAGACCCCATGCAACCGTCGACGTCGAGCCTCGTCGAAGATTCCAATACAAGCCACTTGGCCGCAGCTATAACGATACCCTTATTTTTAATCGCACTTGTGATATGTGGCATTTATGTAAGTTATAGATATAAGTTTTATTCCTGGATGCGTAACAAAATAAACCAAAGAAATACCAATTACGACGAGGTCATGATCGGGCAGGACTTGGACGACGACGATCCGCCCTTGCGTTAATCAAGTCAGGTCCCTATGGATGTTGCGTCGTATTGATCATTCCTGTTTCAAGACTATTTTACTCCTGATGATGTTGTTGTGAAAATATAGTAATTTATTATCGATTACATTACAAAGTTTTATTAGTATTCTTGCCTTCGTGTGCATGCACAATAATTTATTGTATTTATTGAAATGCTTCTTCGTATAAAATACCAAAGCGAATATGTACACAATTTTTATTTAGTCTGAAATTTATTATATGTAATTTATGCAAAAGTATTAATATAAGTTTAATTTTAAATTGTGGTTATTTCAATGAGACCTATTTACACATTACATAATTTGATGATTATGATCTTTCTTAAAACGTTTGCGCTTTGCTTATCACGACCTGTTATCAGTTGTAATTCTGAGAAAATCAGCTTAATCTGAAGGGTTTTCAGGAAAGAAATCAGCTTCTTCAATAATTACCCTTTTAATGGCAATAAAAATGTTCATAACAACAATTTAGTATTCAAATGTAGCAGCAGTGCTCTAGAAATTCAAAACCTGTGAAAGAATAAGTTTCCCTGTATTTAAAACACGAACACCTGTGCGTGCTCGACACTAATCGTACAAAAAACAAAAAAAAAATAATGTTTGGGGCAAGCTAAGAACTTAAATAATTCAACAATATAAAACAATTGTTTATATCACATAAAATTGCTTACTTTAATGACATACGCAGCCAAACTGATATTAAGTAGTGGTACTGAGATGTCTCGGTTTGTTGAAAAGAATGGCTGCGAACACGTGATGTTAACTCCACGAAAGATCGTATCCTTTCCAGTTCCAGTTGGGTGCTAAGAACACGGTCCTTCCGTTGTAGAAAAACGATACTATACCTCTGTATGCCATCCTAGGAACACCGCTCTACAGACAAATAAAATCCCTTAGGCTCAATTGACCATTTCCAGCCTAACGTTAAACCAAAGCTTAAACCCTTAACAACAGTAAAATTGAATAATCGTCATCATGGGTTTAAGGATCAGCTTAAATTTAAACTGCAATTGTACAAGAGTCTGGTCCTTAGATGGATTTTTAGGGACATTCCCTAATCCCCTTCATTTATACAGTGCTAGTCTAAAGTCCCTCCCCCCTGTTAATTTTGGAACTAAAGAAGATAGAGAAAGTTCACCAAGAAAACCAAATAAATGTACAATACTAATTTTTGAGATATAACTTCTTCGGAACATCCGCTAGATGGCGCTGTGCGCACCATGGACTTTAAATGGCAAGATGAGTTGAGTGCCATATCATTTTACAAGGAATTTTAATTCTACATCCGATGATGTTGGCAGTTTTTAACTCTCTTCATTTATTTTCGAGATAATGACAAAAAACTTGTCCAAACTAGTTTCTCCTCTGTTAGCTTTGAAACAAAATAAGAAAGGAAGTTAGAACAAAAACCAAATCAAAGAACATGAAAAGTACTGCCGCTGCTTAGGTATCTAGTTGTATATTAAAATCCCTGTATAAATTAAGCGCTTAAATTTGTAGTTTCAAAAAATTTACATAGATGGCGCTTCAATATTTTTTTCTTAAACGTTTAATTTTTGCTTAAAATTCTACAGTATTTCTCAAAATATTTTTTTAAATATAAATTAAGCGCTCAAATTTGTAGTTTCAAGAAAATTACATAGATGGCGCTTCAATAATATTTCATAACGATTTAATTTCTGCTTACAATTTTACAGTACCTACGCATTTCTCAAAATACTTCTTTTTATAAGATCAACGCTCAAAGCTATAGTTCCAAGAAAAGGACGCAGATGGCGTAGGCACGACTTTCAAATTTTTGTAAAAGTATCACGGGCGTAGGTCTTCATTCTGACATCTCTAATTATTAATTACTACAGAAAAAGGATAATCTTTTAGTTTGAATTAATTTTTAGTTCAAAAAAATGTGCACAGATGGCGCTGCCATAATTTCTTTCGAAAACGTCTCTTTTAAGTGAGTTCAATTTAACAACGCTCATAGAACATAGTTCCGTGAAAAGTACATAGATGGCCTCAGCACAATTTTCAAATTTTTATTTTTTAAAATATCACTGGCGTAGCTCCTCATTCTGACATTTCCAATTACTAGTTGCTACAGAAAATCTTTGAAGGTTTGAATTTAGCGCTTAAATTTCTAGTTCAAGAAAATGTACACAGATGGCGCTGCCATAATTTCTTTCGAAAACGTCTTTTTTAATTAAGTTCAACTTAACACTGAACGACTACAGTTCAAACAAAATAAGAAAGGAAGTTAGAACAAAAACCAAATCAAAGAACATAAAAAGTACTAAGGGCCGTTTTCATAATAGAACTTTAAATTTAAAGTGACTTTAACCTATAAAAATACATTAGTTTTCCTATGCTTAAAGTGACTTTAAATTAAAGTCTCCTTAGTACTATTATGAAAACGGCCCTAAGTCCGGACGCAGATAATAGATCTCTCCGGATAGTCAATAACATAAGAAAGAACGGACGCTCTAAAAATAGTAGTGACATCTATTACCGACGCTAAATAACTACGGTACGTCATAATGTCATTGGTTGTAAAACTGAAGTTCTTTTCAAACAATAAATCACGAACCATCCTGCTAAATTCTGCTTCTAAATTCAAAACGCTCACAGCGCCATCTAGTGCATCTTCTGATGTAATTACGTGTAACTCTGGACTTTAGACAAGCACAAGTTTTTTGTCATTTCAAATATAAATGAAGATTGTTAAAAACTGACAACGTCATTGGATGTAGAATTAAAATTACTTTAAAATGATAGTCACTCATGTCATCTTGCCATTTAAAATTTTGAAGTACATGGTGCGCGCAGCGCCATCTAGCGGATGTTCTAAAGTATGTAGTTACATCTCAAAAACTAGTAGATTTTTTGTACGTTGATTTGATTTTTGTTTTTGAACTTTCTATCTTATTTGGTTCCAAAATTAACAGGGGGGGGAGAAGAACTTTAGACTAGCAATGTATAATACACATATAAAAAATAATGTTTCACTACATTTTAGTAGCACTATTAGCCATTTGAAGGCAATGGGTAATAGCGCTACTAAAATTTAGTGTAACTTTATGACCCAATCTCTCTAATGTGTAGGAGTTTGTAAGAAAAAAAAAATTCTCTTCGACTTACTCTGAAGTCGTCCATTAATCCTAGTATTTTAGCGGTACGCTTAAAAGCATCCTTAGTATGATACACGATCCTCACGGGCCCATCGTGAGCTATCTTGTTATCTTTCAGTTCCTGGTAACTCACAACAGCACTTTGGTACACAGTCCTAATAAACTCTTTATCATATACATCCTTAAAAACAAATAAAAAATTAAGATGTACTCGAATTAGCACAGCTCGAGAGCGTTTACCTTGATTAAGTAACTCAAGTTCATTTTAGTGAAAGGCACGAACCCATCGTGAAGTTTAATAAACTTTAAATGCTTCTCGAAAAACAAACCGCTGAAATTGCAAAAAAAAAAATGTGAAACTTCTTGACTGATTAAACCGTAGAGTTTCATACTTAGATACGCCTATCCTTCCGAACGTCTTCGAACGCGATATCTCGGGTCTAATGCATGCTCTCTCTTTGCGTTGATTCGGTTGTCGTATCCAGTCGTCCCAATACCTAATAATAAGGTGAAGGTTTTATTAAACGATAGCTGCATTGCGCTAACGCTGCTTACGATCTAGGCCATTTGGTGCACAATTCCGTCCAGAGTTGCTTCGTGAGCATCCATCCCAGCCCGGGGAAGAAATCCGTGCGATAGAGTAATTCGGGGTTCGCCTCGTTCACCAAGCCGGCCTTGCCGTTGTCGTTCCAAGCGGAAATGCACCACAACGTCGGGTCTCTCAACAGTAACGGGTACGTCGCAAGAAAGTACTCGAAAAAATCAGGCGCAATATCTAAATCATCTACAATAGATATAATACATGACACAATAAAACATAGGGAAAATTTAAGAGTGATTCATCTTGGGATACTTAAAAGAGCTTACGTTTTTTTAATACGAAAAAATACTAGTTAAAAGAAATCGGTTTACCTTCGACTATAATAACAGAGTCAAAATTGAAATTAAAGAACGTTTGATTAAGTGCCCAACCGTAGTGCCTCGCTATTTTAAAGTAGCCTTTGAATTTCTTCTCCTGCGGTAATACCTCAATGTCAGACTGATCCGGTTGCTTAATCAAAGTGACTTGAGACCCGTACCTATTTATCACATCGGTAGTCTCCTTATGATTACAATCCTAAAAAAATTACATAATAAAGCACACATTATACATGATAGATTAGATCAAACACGCTTGTTTACAACATACCTGACTAACTATAATTGGAAATTGATCAGGATTAGGTCTGTATTGAATTAATTGATCTAAACAACGCGCCACCGATATTCTATTGCATGCGAAGACTAATACCGGAATCACGATTCCCTTGTGCTCCTTCTTACTTAATTGTTTACTGCTAACGGCTTTGTTTTTTTTCTTATACTCTAAGAACGTGTTGACTCTATCTATGATGTCCTTATTCTGCTTGTACTGCTCGAGTATGCCTCCCTCCAACATCGTTAATTGACTATCGAAGTTGTTCGCCTCGTTCACATTCAACGGTCTATTTACAAACGTAAAGTATATCAGCGAAGCCCAAGTTATAATAAATAATCCTATAATGTAAGACGTGCGTTTCAATCGCATGTTAATGTGATTTCACGGCCTGCAAGATTAAGATAACAATAAATTCGAGTAGTTGATAACCTCGCGCAACTTACTGACAGCGTATTTCATTATGTACAAGGTGTTTTCGTGGCGCTATCACATTGTAGATTATAAAACTCCGGTTGATTTCTAGTTTTTATGTCTACGTACTCTAATAAATAACTTATTGTAAACAGCTAACATTTTACACGTCGCGAAGAGGAATATGTCAAAAAAGCTGCGACCATCTTAAGTTGGCAACAATGTGATCTGACTCTGACTGGCCGGTAAGGCAGATGCCACAATTTAACGCGAATTGGGCTACTCATATTCTTTATCTATTGCTTTTTTCGACTTTGCGATCGGCGATAACATTCTCGATAAATAAAATAACCGATTTAACCTAAAACTCGCACTATATAGGAGTTTGCAGCTATGCGTTCGCCACCTGGTGTCAACTAAACAATCCCTTGTAAGCTACATAACATTTCGTGTTTTGGCGTCGATCCTGAGTGTATGATGTATCAGGATTGTGTTATACGTGATATTTACATTAAATTAACTTGTGTATTTGTATTGGTACGCACTTAAACACGTGCATTACAAAAGTTCCGCATAGCTTACACAGGTTCAGATTTATCCACGGTAGCGCTGCGATCTTAAAATCAAACGCCTATAGCATCTCACTTACGAGTAGGATGTGAAAAGTGCGCATGTTGTCATAGAAACAAGACGTTTTAAAGTGGATGAGCGAGACGCAAAATATGTTAAAAATCGTGAGTGAGAAAGACGCGATTATAGGCCCAAGATGCTCTCGGAGGTAAATATTCTGAACGCACTCCTGGTAACCCTGCGGTAAAGTCACTGCCTTCAAATATTGCAAATTGTAAATTGAGCTAATTCTTAAAAGCGCTTTAACTGCAGGTCCAAGGTCTTTTCAGTTTTCAATGTCACGTCGCGTCGCGTAGATTTTAGGCTGCGTTTAGTTGATAGACGAACCGTCGAAGTTTAGCGAGCTCGGGCGGACTGTTTTCTAAACGAAAATTATACCCACCGTGGTTGCCTAATGGACGCATCTCAAATCACGACCACCGTGACCACTTAGCTGATTAGTCAGACAACGTAAAATAACTACGGACTAAACGAAATCGATGACGTCACCCATGAACTAAACGCAGCCTTAATATGATTGCAATTAAAGTAACTAAAAAGAGAGATGCGGGTAAGATTTTAATGGTTGGTCAACCTGATTACCAATTTGTAGGTTATTGTTTGTAACAACAAACAATTGTCATTTTCCCCAAAATAATTCTAAAAAATGCAGCAAAGAGAAGAAAAGCAGTTAGAATCAGCCCTAGATACCATAATACAGAGGGTGAACGATTTAAAATCGTCGATAGCAGCCATGATTTACAAAATAGAAAACGAGTACGAGACTTTAAACTGGCCGACGTTCCTGGATAACTTTGCTCTACTCTCTGGGCACGTAAGCAAGCGAGCGAGCAACGTCGGGAGAAACTAAACGAGCGCAAATTTGTTCCAGTTAACCTCACTCTCCAAGATACTGAGCCATGACAAGTGCCCCGCGCTGAGAAACCTGACTATTCTGCCGCTGATGCTTTCTCCGGACAGGGACGAGCAATTGGCGCAAGTGACCGAGCACAGAGTGACGACATTCGCCCACGACTTGGTCCCGGATTACCTGCGAACGAAGCTGGAGCCCCTAGCGGAAACGAAAATGTTGCAACTCGAACACAAAGCCATAAACATCAACTACGAAAACGCTCAGGTGAATCAAACTACATCGGAGAGGCGTTTATAATCCGATTGTATCCACAGAAGCAAGTGGCAGCGTATCAAAAAGTGGTGTCCCACATATGGGACATCGTAAGTAAAGCCAGAGAAGAATGGGAGGTCGAGTCTTCGGCAAGGGGCAACGCGCAACAGCACTCGAGCGTCGCAGATACTCATTTATTGGTGGCCGCGGTCGGCATGGGCAAGGGATTAAAGGTATTGAGATACTCCAGTCACTTTCACTCGGTGAAATGCGTATGGTGATAGATGTAGTTTAAACATTCGAGTTATATTCCGTGGGACATTGTTGTTTTTAGATGGTGAATGCTTCTAATGGCCAACAGGTTCAACCCTCCGGTAATATGATGGTTGCCCCTCAAGGTAGACCGGGCAGCGCGACGGGGCAGATACCTCCTGCGACTCAGTCCATGACGATGAACAAGGCCCCCTCGGCTATCAAGACCAACATAAAGAGCGCTGCGCAGATGCATCCCTACGGTCGATAATGATAATGAATTTACTGTTTTTGTTGTGCTGCAATAGATGGCGCTCTGTTTTTGTTGCGCTGCAATAGATGGCGCTTTCTTTGGTTTTTTTTTAAATGCCATAAAGGTTGGCCATGAAAATTAAAACTCATGTCGTAGCTTGGCATCTGCCAAAACTGATAATTTAAAGTACATGAATGGAGCTAAGACATGAATTTTCTTTTCCACAGCCACCCTTTATGGCATTTTTAAAAAAACACATAGTATGAAGGGTTTAAGCCAGGAATAAAGTTAATCCTAAGTTAGAATGTGATACACAAAATTCTGTACGTCATATATGTGTCACATTATAACTCAGGATTAAAATTAATCCTGGCTTAAACACAGCCAAGGTCCAGTTGTACAATGCTAGTTTAAATTTAAGCCGAACCTTTAACAACGATTGTTGTTAAGGGTTTAAGCTGGAATTGTATAATTGGGCCTAAGTGTGTAAGATTAAACTAACTTTATTACTAGCGAATAGGTTTGTATAACGACTAGGCTTGTAAGAGAATACAAATACAAATGATTCAATACAAATAAAATATGAATTTATTTACCGTTTGTATCATACATTATATGTCTTTACATATAAGTATAACATTAAAAAATAGTAATAATAATAAAGAGATATAAATGTAATAATAGAGGAAAATTTAACAAAAAAAAAAAGTTCAGCTAATATCATAACACAAATTTCATAATAATCTATATAACAAAACATGTAACAAATTGAGAAACGGCTGCACGAGAGCACGATTGATAAACGAATGAAAAATTTCGTCTCCTTGGTAAACTGAAAAAGTAAGTACATAATATGTTTAGAATGAACAACGACACTCGTAAATTTTATTTACCACAAAATAGCAATAAAATAAACAGCTCTTTTTCGTTAATAAAATATAAAATATACTAACATGTACACGCTAAGATTGTACGTATATTATGTTTTCATTTTTTCTTTTTAAAATTTCAACAAAAACAACAGATAATATATTTTGCGCGTAGTATTGCTTACCTAATCCTACTACTTAAACGTTTAATTCAAAAGGATGGCAAGAATTTAACTATTTATTTGATCCCTAAAAAGTGTAACGAACTTTCTTCAAATTCTAAAATTCTTTTTCCTTTCTTTTTTTTTACGAATATGAAACTTGCAAAATACTGACCAACGAAATTATTATCGACAATATTCATATTACTTCTTTGTGACATGGAGCCACTTCTATAACAGGACTTTATTATTAACTTTTTTAAAATAGCTTTTAATCCTGTTATAAAAACGTCCCCCCTCAATTTATTTTTGCTAAATTTAAAACGTCTTTTTTTTCTTTCTCTAAAGAATTAAAGTACTAGAGAAACTTGGGGCTATTATTTTTCGAGTATCAGCAAATTTATACTAATATTAAAAAGCACTTTTACTCAGAGAAATATACCCCCCTCCTTTCGCCAATGGCTTGGCAAACTTTAGCTCTTTATATAATCTAACATCATGATACTTCTCTGATTAAAAATGCTCTATATTGAATATGTTGTAAACAAACAGAGATCAGATACGTTCTACATTTTAACTTTTAAAACAAAGTTTAACACAAAAACTAATATAAAAAAAAAAACGAAGCAGAAAATATAGAACAATTGTCAGTCACGATAACTATACTCAATATTAAAAAAAAAAACTTTCCTATTGTAATTCAATTATTAAATATCACAAGTCTTATTGCAGGATTGATTTAAATAAAAGTATAAAGGCTGATGTAACACGTCCCTTTCCGTTGTATTATAAATATTGCCCCACGCTATACAACTCCTTACAAACCAATTAAATTAGGCACTTTCACAAATTTTTTTTGTATATCTAAGTATAGCATCCTATAAAAATAAAACGGTCAGTCAGTACTTATGCATTATTTAATTTAAAAGGAAGGTGTGTGTGTGTGTGTGGTGGTGGGAGATTTAAGAAGAGATTGTCGATGGTATGACGATGGTTTAATCTGGGGGGAGGTAACTAAATAATTTGAACTTGTTACGAATGTGTGGTCGCACGTCTTCTTTCTGTAAACAAAAAAAAGGTACCGAAGCGTTCACTAACGCACGGGGTATACATACCATTTGCACTAAATTCTCCAAGAAAGGTAAAAGCTTCATAAGTTCAGAATCACTTCTGTCCACAAACCAACTTTCAATCGGTATGCCATTATTTAGCTGTAATCAAAATATAAATAAATAACATTGTTTCACTTTTCAATTAACTAATAACCATATTGAATACATCCATCAAAAAGTGATGGAAATATTTCGCAATTATTTTTGTTTAACAGCGATAGTATTTACCTGATAACCGAAAGCCTGCGGGGAATTGTCGACAATGATAGTTTTGGACAAGTCGCGTCCCAGAATGGACAGGTCCTTAATGTAGTTGCCATTGATGCAAACGCAGTGCTCCCGAAACAACCTGTACTTGATCCACTTCCTCTCCGGATCAAGCAGGTTCAGCAGCTTGTCGGCGTAGACGCGTTTCGAAGCAGTGAACAGGATCACCTCGAACATCTGAGACACCTTCTCCATGAACTCCTTGAAGTAGGGGCGCGTGCGAACGTAAACCGTGTAGGAGCAATCTTGGAATAGTACGGGAAAGTGGAAGCTCGCGTCCGGGAGCTCCTGCAAGCTGCAGTGCACCAGGGTCTCATCCAAATCCAAAACCTAAAGTCACAAGGAGTAAAATTGCATCCCCCCAAATCGAGGATTACTCACCAAGCTGAATTCGGGGCTCGATCGTGTCTTGAGTGGAAGCGCAGGACACTTGGACCTCATCTCGAACGTCAACGGGGGCAAGTGTTTAATAAATATGTACGGATTAAATGCTTCCCATGTGTCTTCGACTTCCACGTGTTCCGGCTGCTTGTCGAGGCGTTCCTCTTCGGGATTGCCCGCAACACTCGAGATCAAGGAAGTGTCCGTCACGTTCGGGGGGTGATGGTACAGGGTGGTGTAGTCGTAACCCATGGCGCTCACGTTCAAGTTGATCAGTTCGTTGGACGTCTTGGACATTTCTTCGTCGAGGAGGTTCGTGAAGTCCTGCGTGTTCACGTTGTTCAAGTCGGTGAGGTCCAAGTGTAAGTCCTGGTAGTCGTTCCTGTAATCGTAGTACATGCTCTCGCAGATCTTCCCGGAGAAGTTGCTGTACTGGTACCGGTCGAAATCCCCAGTTTTTTTTTCGCAAACCTGATGGTACTGCATCCTGTTCTGATAGTCTACATTCTGTATGTTTTCGGAGCAGTTCAGCGAGAGGTTCGAGTTAATCTCTATGGTGGAATATTCTATGTCGCTGGACAGCTCCGAATTGTGTATTAAATTCAGCGAGGTTTCCGGAGGAGCGGCGCTGAAGAAATTGTAATTGTCCGAAGTGAAGTTGTGGTTTTCCTCGCACGTCTTGAACACCTGCGAGTCCAAGATGATGACGTGCTGATTGTCGGGGTCCTTCTCCACGTCTACATTGTAGGAGTTATCGTAGATTTCGGGCACCAGCTGCGCTTGATAGTTCTCCTTGCATTCTTCGGCGATGTTACTTCTGATCACGGTGTTCTTGTTGCTGAGGAGCGAGTTGCCCTGGCTGTCGGAGTTTATTTTCTTTATGCCGCCTTTGCATAGCGCGAGGGAGAGCTTCTTGGTTATCTTCTGCGGCCAACAGGTGCGCTTGGGACTCTTTTTCGCCGCCTTCCTCAGTTTACTCGGGCATAGTTCGAAAGCTCTTATTCCTTTCACACGCTTTTCACTACGAAGCCACATCTTCCAAAGCCATTTATGCCTCTGTTCTGGAAAATTAAAAAGCTATGAGGTAACCTTAAGTTTCATAAGAACTCAACACTTTGTATTAGTAGGAATTATTGTGGATGCAAAGCTTACACAATTGTAATGAAGTAAATATTATTATACAGGGTCATTCACGGTTCTGTTATCAGCTATCATTTGCGTTTTAAGCCAAGAGATGGCGCCCCAGGTCGCACATTATTAGACACCCTGTACATTTTTTAAAAATCTTGTATAATTACCGCCAATTTTAAAACGCGCGTCTCGTGAAATCATTTTTAATTGAAGTGAACACGCTGTCTATTTGCGCGTTTTAATTCTATGGAGTTCGCAAAGTTATCATTTTTATTTGTGTACAGGGTGATACACAGTTCAATGCATTTTTTTATATAACTTTCTTATTATTAAAATAATAATAGTAATAATAATGGAGCGAGTACTTTAATAAAAGCCGCATTGTGTGAGTCTTCATCACCAAGGGCTGAGATCTCGTGTGACGTCAATTTTCAATTGTTTTAAAACGGCTCACGTCTCTTCTATTGTTTATTTATCTAAAGTGCGTTAAAAAAAAGGCGTTATCAAGTAGGCTTATGTCAAACGCAAAATCACGTCGTAACCATACGATTATTATAACTTTTTATATCCCTTTAATCACGATTTTCTACAAAATGGATAATAAAACGCAATCAACGAAACAAAACGTTTATTTTAATAGAAATACCTCGATGATGTAAACCTTTCATTATATAGACTAACGTAGTCTATATATAATCGTAGTCTATATAATCGAAGTCTATATAATCGTAGTCTATATAATCGAAGTCTATATAATCGAAGTCTATATAATCGAAGTCTATATAATCGTAGTCTGTATAATCGAAGTCTATATAATCGTAGTCTATATAATCAAAGTAGTCTATACAATCGTAGTCATAATCATTATAATAAAAGATTGAAACAAAGCCTTTGACAGTTGACAGCTCGTAGTCATTCTATAGGTTGTAACCGTGGTTGTCACATACGTACTAAGCTAAGACGTGCCGCCATAAAATAAAAGCAAATAAAATAAATAAAAGTTCGGAGCTTTTTCGAAGACGGATTTTTTTGAACGCACGTCGTTTGACGTGGTACATTTTTTATGACAGATTTCAATAGACAATTTTTGCTTAAAAAAAAAACTGCCCGATCGTCATTTCTTTTTTGATTTTCTCTTTTTATTTTTACCGCAACTGTTTTTGAAGTCATCTTGGATTTCTATTCTACGCAACGTTTAAAGTTTTACACAAGTGACAGATTTAAAAACTGTCCGATTGTCATTTATTTTTCATATTCGCTGAGACAGTTTTTGTTCTGACGTCATCATCATTGTAGGCCATCAAAGTCTAAAACCGATTTTCGAACACCCTAACTTCTGACGGAAGTCGTCATCATCTTCGGCTACCTGTTTCGAATTGCCTGCTGCGGCTGCGACCGACTTACCAGATGGATTCCTTCTTTACTTTTTCTATGTATTTTTTTGCGACAGATTTTAATAAACACTTAGACACCGTCCGATTTCCATTTGTTTTTCATTTTTGCTTTCCGAAATCGATTTTAACTTTTGATGGCCTATAACAGTGGCGGCTCTTCAAGATATGCAGAGAGTGGGCAACATTTGAAAAATTATTAAATTATTTTAAAGATTAAATTGCATTGATAAACTTTAACAGGGTGGGCACTGCCCACCCCGACGAGCCGCCACTGGCCTACAATGATGATGACGACTTCCGTCAGAAGTCATCATTGTAGGCCATCAAAATCTACAACCGATTTTCCAACACCCCAAGTTCGGCTACTTGTTTCGAAGGGCCTGCTGCGGCTGCGACCAACTTACCAGATGCATTTTTTATGACAGATTTTAATGAACACTTAGAAACCGTCCGATTTTTATTTGCTTTTCATGTTCGCTTTCCAAAATCGATTCAAGCCTACGGTGATGATGAGGACGTCTCCTGACGGAAGTAGTCATCATCATTGCAGGCCATCAAAGACCAAAATCTATTTTATAACACCCTAAGCTCGGCTAGTTGTTTCGAATCGCCTGCTGCGGCTGCGACCAACTTACCAGATGGGTTCCTTCTTTATTTTTAGATGCATTTTTTTATGATAGATTTTAATAAACGAAACAATCAAATCGCCCTTTCGCTTAAAATAAAAGGTTACACACTTAGTACAGTTTTAAAATAGGTTATAACTCAACGGCTCATTGAGTAATGAATGTAATTACTAAATTAAAAGGAATTTAATGATGACCTTAGGTCTGTTCGATAGCTCTGCACTTTTTGCACCAACCGCTCCTGAGAGAGTGCGATGTATATAATATAACATAAGTAGGAGTGAGAAAAATAGTGTAAAGGTGTAAAAAATGTAGAAAGTGCAGATCGAACAGACCTCATATTATTTATTAGTCGTGGAAAAAAATGTTTTTCACAAAACGCAAATCTGAAAGCCGAAACGAGACGAAGATAATTTCCAATTGAATTTGTTACGTAAAATGTCAAAAAAAATGTGACAGACGGGCAACTGTTTGAAAGTGTTTTCATTTAGATTTATTAAGTAATGGTATGGCTACGTATGAAGTTAGTTTAAAGAGAGTTATTGCTTTTTCTACCGAGTTATTTAAAAAAATAATAACTCGTTTTAGTTTTGTTAAAGTTTCCCTCGGGTACGTAACACCCTGTACACGTCTGGCATAGCCGCGCTTTTTGCTTGTTTTATTAATTACGTTGAAATCAATGTGATTTTCACGACGCCTTCGAATGATAATTAATTACCAAGTGAAACGCAGTGATGCGAAAAGCACCTCATATTGATCATGTGCAAAAGTTAGAAATTCACAAGTTTCGTGAGTGGGCGTCCAGTTCGAGTTCCCGCGTTGTCAAAAATCAAAATAAACAAATACACACGCTTTCTAACGTGGACCGCCTGCACGTCGCTTCGCCTCGTGCCTCCGCGCGATTTCCTCGCGGATTTCCCTTGGAAACGAGCGAGGAATATCCGCGGGACCCGACGAATCGCGTCCGAGTTTCGTCGGAGAAGCCAAAACACCGACATGATGCAACGCCGACACTTTTGCCGAGCGGTCGCGGCGCCCTAACTAACGATGCCTACCTTCGAATGCCTCAAATGCGTCCCTGCACTACTTCGAAACTTCAAAACAACACATTTTTTATAGAGAGATTAACTGGCGAACATTGCATATATCAAAATGGCGTCCCACGCGCCGTCCAATATAATTTATAACAGTGCGCGTGCGCACTACTACAGGTAGGAAAACAAATGAACAGGTGAAAATGAACGTACACAAAGCTGATACAATTGCATGGGCTACTTGATTTATAAATAGATCTGTACGTATGACAGTAATGAATGTTTCAGTTTTTCAAATTAATTTACCTCCTTCTTTTCTACCGCGCATACGTATTTCATATATCGCAAGCAGCGAGTTTTCCTTTTTGCATTTTCTACATCCTGATCATAATCTTAATTTTGTTTTATCGCGTCATGCACAAAAATTTCTTAATCTGTCAAGTTTACAAGAACGTAATTAATTCTCCCTCATCTCTCCATCCTGCTTAGCTTATTTTTGGTTTGTATTTTTACGAAAGCAAATCAATATCATAAAAATGCAAATCAAAATCGTAAAATGGTCATTTTTGAAATATGTTAGATTATACTTTTTCGATTTTTGGTTAAGTTTTGACAAAATCAGGAAATATTCAGCATTTCAACGATGATTGTTTAGTAAATGTGCGCGTACATTATTTTGAATTTGGCGCGCTTAAACTCGTCAACAAAAAAATGCAGGTTCATAGACTAAAACACGCAGATCAGACTCTTCCACGTAAACTGAAGCACTCCGACTTTAGCCGTGTTCTTTCGAGTTTCATTTATCGTTTTAGCGTTTATTGTTTATGATATGTTAATGTTTCTTTTGATTTATTTTTTACGCGCCATATATTCGTCTATGAAAGTTCTTTTTATTTATGTTTCATTATCATTTGTTTACTGTAATGTAATTGTAATATCACATTTGTTTGTCATTTTGCTAAGAATCTGTAATAAATTATGCTCAAATTTACGCTTTTAATTAAAACATCTTTTAATCTTGAGAGATCTATTCAATGTACGAGGGCGTGTTCAAAAGTTTCCGCAATCACACACAAAGGACAAAAGAATTAGATTTAACACTTGATGTGTTGTCAATTAATACATGAAGTTTGACTTGATTATAACAAATCGTGTTTGAAGTTCGTGTTATACACGGATTCAATGGAAAATGTCCTTTTGTCAATGTTCAATGTCCTTTTTTGTCAACTGTTGTATCTGTTAATGCATTTTAACTTCGACCACAGACTCGACTTTTTGTTTATTTAAGATAAGATTATTTATTTCAGTATTTAAGATATCCGTAATTTCTAATAGGATTCTGCTTTACTCCGTAACTATTTCATTTTGGCGACTCTTAGTAACCGTGACGTCTCTACTGCTAACCAACGCTATTGTAATCAGTTATTCATCAAAATTACCTTTATGTTTTCATCGCTCAGAGTTTTTTTCTTCAATTAATGCGGGAGACGGTTTAATTCAATAAATATTTTAGTTCGATAAAATGTAACGATAATTTCAATTAATTTCTTAAAGTCAGAGTTCATAACGGTATATAAAAGAAGTAATTAGATTATGGGAGAATGCAGACTAACACCTTCAAGGTTAGATGAGAATGGTCGTATCACAAACTTTACTGTCCTATCTGCTTGTTCTTACTCTGTGATCCTAGTCTGTTGGTGTTGGGGTAAACGCGAAATTCCCCAGAAAATTTACAATTGTCATTTTCGTAGAGTTGTGTGAAAAGTGCGTGTAATCCCAAGCCGAAAAATGAATAAATTTAACGCCCCTCCGTTTTGGCACAACGGCCCGTCCCCAGGAGAATTCTACAATTTCCCCGGCACACACGCGGCGGCGAATAATTTATCTCAGCGTTCCCAGTAAGTACACCCTAACCTCTCGTCGAAATCCCTCATCCTCGTTTGCGCGCGTGATTTCAGGGCCCCTGTCACCACAGCCACCTCAATCGTCGCTTTAACTTTCGACAAAGGCGTGTTAATCGCCGGGGACATGTTGGGGTCGTACGGGTCGCTGGCCCGGTATCGAAATTGCCCTCGCGTCTTCAAAGTCAACGACAACATCATACTGGGAGCCGGAGGCGATTACGGGGACTTCCAGTATGTTAAGGATTTCGTGGAGCAAAAAATGTACGCACCAAATTCACAATGTTCTTTTAATAATACCTAATCTTTACTGTTTGTAGCATCGACGAAGAATGTTTAGATGATGGGTTCTACTTAAAACCGAAATCTTTGTATTGTTGGTTGACCCGAGTTATGTACAATAGAAGGAGCAAGTTCGATCCGTTTTGGAACAATTTCGTTGTTGGGGGTTTACAGGTAAAGTACTTAAGTTCATGTTTTTAATCTTGCTTCTTAAATTTTGTATATTTAGGACGGTGTGCCGTACCTTGGCACAGTGGACAAGTTAGGAACAGCGTTCGAAGACAAAACCATCTGTACCGGCTACGGTGCACACTTAGCCATACCAATCTTGAGAGACGCTTTCGAAAAGAACCCAGTCCCGACGGAAGACGAAGCGAGGGAGTTAGTGCACAGGTGCATGGAGGTCTTATATTACAGGGATGCGAGGAGCTACCCGAAGTTTCAGTTGGCCGTTATTTCAGCGGACAGGGGGGTTTCAATTGAGGGCCCGATTGCGGTTCGTCAGAACTGGAGCTTGGCACACATGATTCATTGATTTTCTTATGTGGTATGAACCTCAATTACAATAAATGATATTTAAATTCAAAAGTTTATTACAAAACTACTTAATAAAAAAATATATTTCTCAATCTTACCTTATTATACAAATTAAAACTGTTTTAAGTACTATGACCCGCAAGAGCTTCTTTCTTTCGTAAAAACTGCATTTCGATCTCGTACACCTGCAAAGAAGTTTCAATTCGGTTTTCATTATCTTTTTCTTACTTACTTCTTTATCGTAATAGTCGGTGCAATCGTCTATTCGCTTCTGGACCTGCCGAAATCTGCTCTGTTGTAACAAACTGTACCTTTCGATCCCCGACAGTATCTGTTTGTTCCAAGCTTTTACGGTTTCCTGCATGGAGAATGAGTGGTAATGTGAATTTAAACTTGGGAAGTAAGCGACGCACCTCACACTCTCTTTTAATGATCTCATACAATTTGTTGTCGCCGTCCTCCCTCGTCTCCAATTTGAGGGCGAGTTCGTCGCCGTGGTTTTTCACGTTTAAGTATTTAGCGTGCAACTCGTTCTTTTCCAACTCCATTCTCACGAGGCGGTCTCTCCATTCGTCTACCAAATTGGCCACGGCGTCCCTGTCTTCCTGTCTCTGGAGCCGTAAGGTGTTTAACTCCTCCTTGTGGCCGTCGATTAACAACTTCTGCCCCTGCATTTTCTTCAGTAATTCGTCGCACTGATTGCAGGCTACGTTTTCTTGCCGAGCTGCTTTTTGCTTCAGGTTTGAATACTTTGCGTCGTATTCGTTTTGGAGCTCGATTCTAAGTTGGATCTCTTTCTGGATTAAATCGGCTTCGTATTGAGCTTGTAATATTTCAGATTCTGAAGAGTTAAGAAAAGAAATAAAATATTTTGTGTTTCTTGTACCTGGCACTTGTAGGCACTACTTATAAATAACGTTGACGTACTTTGTTGGCCTTCGTTGTTGCACTTCTGTTCGGTGTTTACTCCCACGGAAACACGTTCCGACTTGCTGTGCTTCTCCGTTATAATCCTCTCGAATTGGGCAGCTTTCTCCTGGAGCGTCTTAATCAATTTATCGCGTTCTATCTCGAGCGAAACGGTCATGCTCAGCTTGGATATTTGCTCGTCTGCGTCTGAAAGTTGTTGCTTGAGGGTCTCAATATTTTCATGGGCCACCTGCAAGTCGCGTTCCAACGCCCCATGGTTTTCTGTAACAATTTCAGTAACAACCCGTTCGGTTTCAATCGAAGGCAAAACAAATCTTACCATCAAATATTTCTGATACTTGAACGTATTGGTCTTGCCTGTTTCTGTTTGCACTTACGTCTTCCTTGTCTTCTTCACTTTGACGTCGTAATGTTAGTTGTTCTGCGCATGCTTTCCTGCAATTTTTTTTTTTTAAATCAATCGAGCGTCACATGCTCAAGCACTTACTTGTATTTCGTGAGCTGTTCCGTTAGCTCCTGCAATTCGTCGTTGTGCTTCGTTAAGTTATCTTCCAGTGCGTTGTTTTTTATTTTCCACAATGAGATCTCACTCTGAAATTTTAAGCCGTCGCGTCATTAAGGCCCAGTCTTTTCATCTTCAATTAACTTCACGTGGCAATTAATTCTCTGGGAATAAACCGTCAGATAAAGTTAACTGGAGATGAAAACAGCGGGCCTAAGAATAAAACGATGTTAATTTGTTACTTTGTATTGTTCGATTCTGTGTTCTGCGGCGTTGAAATTCTCTGAGAGTTGCGTGCAAGTCTCTTGCAGCTTCTCGAATTCGGCTTGCTGCTTGCGCTGCACCTCGCGAGTCTTCTCCAGCTCCCTTTGCAAGGCCTTTACCATTTCCGTCTTGTCTGCAAGCCCCATGATTCTCACCGAATCAGTCAGTTCGTTTCCTGTAATATTCAAGTCCTCGTCTTGGCATTAATTATTTAAAAAAAAAGGAGCAAACGTATTTACTGGTTGAGGCTAGCTTCAGGGTTTTATTCTCTTGCGATACTTTCTCGATGATTTGCAGAAGCTCACGACATTGTTGCTGAGCATTTTCCAGACTTTCGGTCAGCGCGTTAATGACGGAGCCTTTCTCTGCCACTATGTCGTCCTTTTCGTTGCATTTCTCCTTAAAATTTTGCTGCAGCGCCTTACATTCGTTCTCCTAAATAACACATTCCAATTAACTACATCGGGTGCACAATTTTAAACGTCCACGATTTTATTATTGAAGATAGAAACTCGGTTAAATGGGCAAAGATTCTCTGATTATGAATTTCTAATCACAATCAGAAAAACCCCATCCAAAGAACTCAATAAAGTGTGGGGCAATAAACTGCAGTAAAAATGTAAACAAGTAACTACGTACTTTTCTTTGGATCTTCATGTGGGCCGCATCTAACATGGCGTGCAGTTGTGAAACCTCAGCGCGATGCTGCTCGAGAATTTGCCTGTCGGATATAGTGTTGGTGGTAATGCCCGTGTGCATAACGGACAACTGATTCAACAAATCCTTATTCAAACCCTCGCAAGTTTCCTTTTCTTCGATTACCTAAAATCAAAAGAAAAAAAAATCCTTCGCAAATTTCAAACGTAACAAGCGCGCGTTACCTTTTTTAACGTCTCCTCTAGGAGCCTCACGTTCGCCTTCACCTCCCCCAATTCACTCTGCAGGGCGGTGATCTCTTCATTCTTACCGACTGCGTTGTTACATGCATCTCAATTAATAAGAGGGCAAAACCGACGTGAAAAAGATCTTACCTACGAGCACCTGCGATTGCTTCAAAGACATGCGAGTCTTCTCGTTCTCTGCCTCCAGTAATAGAATCCTCTTGCTGGAAGTTTCTTTTGCTTTGGTTAATTCTGCCTTGAGACTCTCCACCTGCTCGGTGAGCGACTTGATTTCGCGTACTCGAACCTCGTACAAAACCTTCAGCTGATCGTCGTAGCTCGCGCTTTTATATTTCGCATTGTAAGATTCATCAATCGAAACGTTGCTAGATGAATTAATCGTGCTTTGCTCGTCGTAGTTGAATTCATCCATTGCTTTGGTCAGCAAGTTTTGTATCTGGAAAGGACGCGGTTGTTGTCGGTTCTGATTCTATATTGCTTTTGGGGGGACTTACTTCCGCCTGGCGTCTTTTTTGGTCTTCCAAGTCTTCGGCCTCCTCCTGGTTTTGGAGGGCATTCTCCACGTTGATCGATGCTCCTTGGAATAAACTAATTCCGGCGGCGTTGTCATCCATGGTAAGCATTAATCACTTTCTAACTTAAACGCTTAAAGCTGTAAACGTTACTTAAATATAAAAATGTTAAAAAAACATGAAACCACTGACAATTGTTCAAAATTTTTGACAGATGTAATTAACATTGTTGCCAATCGCGTAAATGTTGAGTGGTGTCATCAATGAACTTTCCCCATAGACGTTAGTTGAAAATTTTTCCTAATTGGAAATGAAACTCAAAATTCTACAAAAATAGAAATAAACTTTCATGTCAGTCAGCTGATCGGCTTATCTGCGCTCAAATACTCTGATAGTATGAATATTAGACGTCTTTTTTTTTAACCTTGGTTTGCAAGAATTTTCTTTTTCGAAAACGGTTCGTGGTAGAGACTTGCGACTTGCACCGTTGAATTCGTCTCGTCAACCTCTATAAGGCCCAGTTTTACAATCGTGGAATAAGGACGGAATAACTGTTCGCCGAATATCCTTTAATGTTCCTCCATATAAAGTATTGTAGGTACCTAACAGCACACCAAAGGAATTGTTTTACCTGTGGAAAATGCAACATGAAAAGAAACGTTTGCGCCAATCGAATGATCGTTATTTATCAAGAGATGCAGCTCAATTTTTACTGAATTTAAAATTCATATATAAATGAAATCAACAAAATAAATAAACTAGTGTTGCCATCTTTAGATTCACAGCCTAACTTAGCGTTTACAGGTTCCTGTAAGGCGTAAGAAGTCATAATTTGGCGGCAAACGTTTTTTTACTGAAATTCTCGTTTCTTTTCTACTAAAATAGCGAAAAAAATTCATCCAAACCGCGACCCGTTTCCTAATTATCGATCCTGAAGTACGGGCAGTGGGAACAGAAAAGAATTTTCGCAGAGAAGGTTTCACTAGAGGTCACATTTTAAGCTTTTCCCATCCCTTTGAACCCTAGGCAATTAATTTGGAAAATTCCAAAACTAATAACAGAGGCAATGCACTTAAATTACATGATTTAGAATTCTTTACAATGACGGCCAAATGTAATTAAAATACAAGAAAATATTGAAAATCTAATTAGATAACTGCTTCTTTGAAAGGAAAGGATTTTGGTGTTTGTTAGGGGGTGGGTTGAATGAACCGTTGCAAGAGAATAATTTGAAAATGGTTAGGAAATTTATTGTTTTAAAATAACATCGATATTTTCTTATTCTACGTGATACATCGAGAAAATAAACGTATCTATCATTCTTACGGTCTACTTAAAACATTTGAATAACAAGTAAAACAATGTTGTGGGGCACTCTTGGTTTAAGAAAACAAGAAACTGTAAAAAACTAACAATTTATTATTAGAAATTTAATGCGTAATACACAACTGCTTAGTAACCATTACTGCTGTTGTCTCTAAACTGAAAAGCATGCAATGTTCATATTCAACGGAAATTTAAAATTACTGCCATATTAATATAATATAGTATTAAGAGTTTTGAAACAGAAACAAATGCACACGCAACTAAATCTATGTAGAGCTGTTTAGTGATTTATAATAAACAAAATTTTACATTTTCCTTTTCTTTTACCGAAACATCGTGTGTGCATTATGTGAAGCTATATTTATATATACATACCTAGCCATATCTACATAAACTTCATAGTCCTTAAGCACGTAAACATACACAGCGAGAATAAATAGAACAATTCGAATGATATAACGCACAGCGAAATAATACGAAATCACCGTTACTTCCATGTTGCCTATATTGAACTAAAAATCACTAACAATACAAACTTATGTATAATTCTCAAAGTAGTCACAGTCACAGCGTTTAAAAATATAAATAAAATCTTTAAAATCTAAGTGTCGTCTTACACTTCTTCTTCCTTGTAAAATGTTTTGTTGTGTTTTATGATGCGTCGTCCCCCCAGAGGTGGCCCCGTACACTTAAATGCGTTCGAGCAAATCAAATATTAAAGGTCTTGAGCACGATTGAAAAGTTGGTGGCTCCTCTCTAAGTTATTACCAGGTATTACGGTTATTATAAGTTTTGATTCTCGTCTATATTTTATTTGCTCTACATCAACATATATTTACTGATAAGGATCTTTCACTACTTTTTATCAAATGTGAATGCACGAAATAATTATTAAATGTTAATTGATACTTGTTTACTTCAAAGAAAATTTAAAAAACTACATTCTTAATCTGAAAGTAATGCTGTGAAAGAGCCTTACAGTTACTGTAGTGTCACTTAAGCGTGCTGAACACATAGCTTATGGCGGTGGAAAATGGTGGGAACCTTGGGGGCTATTTTCTCATAGTATTGCACAGCATCTGCAGTAGCGTTGACGTGAACCCCCAGCTGACGGTGGGGGCGTGACCGGTGCAAAATATGCATGCACCTTAATGTTATGTAGATGACTCTACAACACAATTATTATTTAGATCCATCCAACGTCTCGGTTTTTAAAAAAGAGTACTTACTCTCAGTCTCCTGATTCCAACCCTCGTAATAAGCTGGCAATCGTACAACTCCACCCGCTGCAAGTTATGACAAGACGTTAAATATTCTAGAGAGGCATCTGTGATGAGAGGACAGTTGTCGAGTTCTAACACGGTTAGATTCTCTGCGGCGCAAGGTGATAAAGACAGGTGCCTTATGCCCTCATCCGTTATTAGCTCGCAATGTGATAACGTCTGGAAACGAGCGGGGGTTACCATGGTGGCACCTCGGCCGGGACATACTCACCAAGTATTCTATCCTGGGGCATCCCATCGCTAGGTGTATCAGTGTGGCGTCTGTTATTAAAACACACTCATCTAAGTCCATTTTCTCTAAGTAACGGCAACTCTAAAATTGGGAATAAATTTATTTAGTCTATTTTCAAAATTGCCGCGCCAGCTAGCTTCGCCATGATTCGAGAAAGTTCGACCTGTGTTGCCAATTTGTACAAATTTCAAAAGATTCTAGTTGTTGCGTATTTGGCAGACGAAAATCCTTTTCTACGTTGAAAGAAACGAAAAGGGTAAAACCGACCCCTAGGCAACACTGGTAATGTGAAACAATCATCACAACGTAAAAAAATGCACGAAAATTGATTTTTTTATAGAACGCGTGCGCTGAAGACATGACGGAAACTGCTTTACCGACATTCCGATAATTTCTGTTCCTTAAAATAAAATAGCAAAGACAGATCTGATGATTATCTCATTTTCAGTGCAAAGAAGGACAGGGCCCCAAAGTCTCCAAAAATTCCTCAAATAATCGTTCTTAAGAAAAAAAATCCATTTGAGTATAAAAAGATCTCCAAAAAAGGGATAAATCCTTCAAGTTGGCAACTCTGGGTTCAATTCGAAGCTTCCAAATCAACAAAAGAAAAATGCAGGAAAATTGATAGGAGTATTTTTTAATACATAAATAGAACGCGTGCACTGAAGACATGACGGAAACTGTTTTACCAACATTTCTGTTCTCTAAAGTAAAATTACAAGACAGATTCGATGATTGTCTCATTGGCAGTATAAAAAAGAAATACAAGGCCTCAAAGTCCCCAAAATATTCGTTTTTAATTAAAACAATTCCTGTGCTTCTTTGGGTTCTATACCCAAAAATTCATCAAGTTGGCAACTCTGGGTGACTCGAACGTTCTCAAATAATTGAGGCGACGGTTATAAAGAGTAAAAAAAAATTGACTCACCCTTGCTAATGCTTGGAAAGCGGTGTCAGTAAACTGAACACAATTCGCTACTTCCAAAGTGGATAACATCGTACACTGCTGTGCTAGGGCCACTAACGAGGCATCTGTCAGATACGAGCATCCTGACAGACACAGGTAATGTAATTTACTACATTTCTCCGCCAGTGCAATGACAGCTTCATCTCTAATGTTCTGAAAGAGAAACAGAGTTAGGCAGAAGTGTTGTGTGTTCCGATTAGTTTGGAAGGAATAAGAAAGGTACGTGGTTAAAAATCACTGTTTAAGTTGGCAGTGCTTTAAACGGTACAACTACGGTAACTTCCGGTTGTTGATCTTAAGTTGGCAGTGTTTTAAACAGTACAACTGAAAACTTCCGGTTGTGCATGGCTTGACACTAACAGCCGTCACTTTACAAGCGTCATTTGACATTTCAAATTCAAAGACTAATTTTTATTCACATAACCTACAACTTTGTCACTGTTTAGGTTACGTCAAATAACCCAATCCGGTTGCAGTGTTGCAAATAGCCGAATAAAAAAATGCTCTTAATTGTGCTGCCAACTCAAGCAGTTTGTACTTACGCTGCATCCGAGTAAATTAACTACTTCTAGTTGTTGGCAAAACCTAGCCAAACATATGACAGCCCTCGAGGTGATCTGCTTGCATCCCTTACTAATGAAACTCTTTAACTTGGGGCAGCCGCGAGCCAGCGCTTCCACTCCATCCTCCGTTATGTTACTGCACCAGCTGATGTTAATGTGCGTCAGCTGGGGACAGCCCTCGCTGAGCGACTTCAGCGAATAATCCGTTATGGCCGCGCAACTATCTAAGTTTAGTTTTTGGAGTTTGGAGCAATGTTTCGACAAGGCTTGACAAGTTGAGTCCGTCAATTTTTTACAGCCATTGAGATTGAGATCTTCCACGTTCGGGCACAGTTGAGCTAGTGTTTTCATTGAGCCATCCGCTATAGATTGGCAACCTCGAAGTGATAATTGACGAAGAAATCCTACGCATCTTCTCGATATATTTTCTATTATTGGACCCTACAATCAGTACGTGTGATTTTAAATCTTGTTTTAATGGATTCTACAAATTCGATTGCAGTGTTGCCACTCATACAAAAAAGTACAAAACTTACCTGATATATCTTTTGTGTACAATTTCAAACTACGTTTTAATAATTGGACAATGACTTGGTAGTACCTAGACGCGCCGTGCCCTATGCTTTCTGCGTTCTCGATTGATATCAACATGTGAGTGAAATGGCGAATACTTGCGAGTAATTTTAACTCATGCATGCGCCTAGGATGCCAAAGCCTAGATCACATGATATAGGGATAGGTGAAAATACCCTCCCACTCTTATGTTGATAACAATTCCTCTTTGTCTAACTCTTAACACGTCATTGTAATTGGATCCCACAAAATAATTTGATTGCAGTGTTGCCACCCATACAAAATCGGGAGCGCACTTACCTCTACGTCTTTTTGAAAATCGAACAGATCAATTCTCTGCCAATTTGAACCGTCAAGGGCCAGGACGTTCCATGGCTTCGAGACCTGGGCGCAACGGCAGAGCGAGACTACGTCAAGATATGAAAATATGCGGAGATGTAACTCCTTTGGTAACTTCTTGTTAATAAGTGCTTCATCGTCGGCGAACACTTTCGTTAACTGCGGGGGGGAACAGAAAATTATTAACGACGCATCAAGCAGGGTTTATAAATCGTAAAATGGCTTAAAAGAAGTTAGTATAAGCATTAAATTAAAGGTCACACGTCATTGTTACCACAATCGACTTTCTACTTCTAGACCACTGGCGTTTCATAGACCTAACCTACTAGACTCAACTTACAAGAAGCAAACTGGTTATATTTTCTCACTCTTTTTAAATCATTAGCAGAACGTTTATTTAAAACAATCAATAAGGAAGAAGAATCAAAATTCGAAGTGACGCTTTGTTACGGTACGATGTCGCGATACTTGTTACGGTACGATACTTCTCAGAAATAGAAACTATTATTGTGTTAAAAGTTAACAGATTCAATCTGAAGGCACGTTAAGTACCGTTAAGCAATGTTAAATTTAATGCAATGAAGTTAGTCAAGCAAACTCAACACATACAGTGTACAAACCTGCATACAGCCCTGCTTTACAGTCTCAACGGCCATGCTTGCGTTGTCCTTGCTCGACTGTTCAATGCACTTGTTGCCGCTTTTGTTTCGCCACCAACGGCGGCTTTGATCTTTCGGACTTATAACGTCCCTATTGCCGTTTGGATTTGTTGTTGTGCGAACAGACTAACATGCAACAAACATATTTACGTGTAACAAAACTAAAAAGAGAAGTAAAGAAATAAATACCGACAAAAGAGGTTAATTAAAGAAGAAAAAATAATCAAATCAAAACATTTTTAACTTGTCAACTTGGTTTTGACAGCGTACAGGATGTCTCAAAAAGTTAGTATAATGACGAGGTGCGCACGAGAAATGAGCTAACTTGTTACGGCGAAGCATCCTGTATATTCAGCATAACAGGTAATAAATATTTTGAGAAAATTGAACAAGAAAATTAAAATACTATTACTTACTTACTATTACCAGCCTTTTCTAAGACTTCGCTGTTTCCCTTTAATTTTATTTTTTCAAGAACTATACGTAATGAATGCTAAAGTATGGTTTGAACTGAACACATACAACGGTAACGTTTTAACCAATCAATTTCCTTCTAATCTAAAGCATGTTAGTATACTTATTAAAAAAAAAAAACAATGATAATTATTCAGAGGAACGCGCGCTATCAACTTTTTTATCTCGGTGTTTTTTTAAACTAAGATAGCTCTAATGTTTACTTGTGTTTGTATTGTCTTACATGACTGGGTGTGTAGAAATGTAAACAAATAAACCGCGACTAATCCCTCAAGAGTTCAACCACGTGGTTCTTTCAACAATAAGAATAAATAAACATTCAAAGTTTAATTAGACATAAAAGATAATGAGGCTGATACACTACATATTCCAAACGATGTCCTCAAAGCTACCAAAGATTGGGACATCCTGTATAATGGATTAACTAATTTCAACGACGCGGCGGTTTGTAAAAATATTTGAAGATAAAGAGTATTTTACGTAAATTTAATTAGCGCAGACTGAGTGCATGTTATTAAACCGACAACGTTGTAAATACTCGCTGGAAATAAATTAATCCCGTCCGTCTCTCTCTCTCCCTTACCCAACCGCAGCCGTTTAATCTAAATAAAGGCGAACGGAACACGTCGAGGAAATTTTATTTGCGCCAGGTAATTGCACCTTGGGAATAACGAACTTTATGACCAACCTGTCATTGTGTACGCACGTATCAAGCCGTTGTCTTAGGAAAGATCGCGTAAACGACTCACTATTCCCATTCCAGCAATAAACAATTAACAATGTCGAATAAAATAAATAAAAAATTGAGACGCAAAATTCGTAAATCTCGGCGCGGACGATGTGTTTCGTCAGAATAGTAATTTCACACACAAAGAAACAAGAAATTAAATTAATATCTGGCAGATTTTGATCGCAGATACGGGAAAGTGAGGCAGTAACGTGCAGGAATTGACTACGACAATTAAACAACGCGAGTTGAAGTAACTTTAAAAATAACAAATAGTCTAGGTTTGACGTTTGCGAGATCAGCTGTTTTCCATCAAACATTTTAGCACACACCAACACAACTCTCGTGCACCGTTCCGCAACAAACGCAACACGTCCATTCATTGCATACCTCGAATTTATTTCTGCTCGCATAACTCATATTATACCAGGCGAAATATTATGAAAAATCACTCGAATAGTCCCCGACATCCACTGACAATGTAGTCTACACGAAATTTGCGGAACAGTTAGTACACGCACGACCTTGGAGGAGAACATTCCGCCGACGAATGGGAGCTCGCGGTTTTGTTTACGGCGCCTCCCATTGGAGGCGAGCGCTTCAAAACAAAAACACCCCGCTACACTGTCTGACCGGAAAGGTCGATGTACAGAAAATACGAACGCGAATGCGAATGGCTGGGTGAAACAATTTATCGAAAATTTCGTCTGGTCATCAAACCGTAATCGTCTGACGTTCGATTTTCTTCTTTTGCCGGATCGCATATGCGCCCGCCGTTCATTTTCATTTTTCATTAAACAAGAAAGAAACGACCCGTAGTTTTATTGTTTCCCCCCAGTGTGGCGCTTGTAATTTATTCACGTCTGCTAATTTAATTAAAGTAAATAAACTTATCCAATTGAGTCAATAAAAACGAACAAAAAAGGAAATACATTTTTATATAATAGTTTTTAAATTCAACAGTCTTTGTTTGTTTTTTACTGTACATTTTAATTAGAAGCAATAACACGACACTTTTTAATGTTCTGAGATCTGATAGCGTTTGGTGGTTCGATGCAAAGAGGACAGGTGGCCAGAGTTCTTAAAAGTCAAGGGCTCAAGAGGGCCTCGTGATAATACATCAGCAATGAATTAATGTTGATTGTCAATTTAAATTCTTTCATAATCGTAATCGCATTGAGAAGAGACATGTATAGGGTATTCGTTTAATCTTGTATTCCACGTGGTCTATGACGTACAGTTGCGGACATCACTTTGCCTGCGTTCAGCCTGGCAGAAAGCTACGTAGCGCTTCGTAGCGTGACGTCACATATGTGTTCAAGCCGAAGCTAAACTTCTGTTAAGGGAGAGCGATAAACCTAGCGGCCGCCATGTTTAAAATCGCTTTCTAAAAAACTAACCCCAAAAATTGTAGTCATATTCATATGGCTTCGATGTTTACTGTTCATTCTAGCAACCGTAACTATTTGGTCAAGTTGTGACGTCTGCACTTGATTGTCATAGCTGACTCGTCGCGTCGTCCCTTTTGGAGCTCAGTCAATTGGTGTTGTATATGTGGTTAAAATATTTGTTAAAGCACGACATGATGTGCAGCTCCTACTTGTTCAAATCATTCACGCAATGGTTTCAAATTTTTCAGGCAAGTAATTTCTTTCCATCATAAAAATAATACTCCTATATTTATATAACCTCACATTGGGCTCCAAAATGGTGAATGAGTCAGCCGTCTTGTATTCAGGGTTGCGTTTATAAACTACACCTTCGAGTGCACCCTGGGTGTATAATCGCATCTTTCTCACTCACAAGTTTTTAGTTATTTTGCGTCTCGCTCATCAGTTTTAAGAAGTCTAGTGTTTACATGATTTCCATGACAACGAGATCACTTTTCACGTCCCACTTTTAAGTAGGGTAAAGAAAATGTGTTTGTTGCTATGGAAACACACGCCTGATTTAGTACTTTATGATTCTTATGTGAGAAGCAAAATGTATAAATACATTTATGCGAGAGAGATCACAATATTACCCGAGAGTGACCCTAGGGTGTAATTTATAAACGCAGCCCTGTAGTTACACTTTTGGCAACGAGGTAATTTATTAGGAGACTTTAAATATTGCAATATTTTAATTTCTGAGCCCTCGCTACCAATAAATAGTCAAATTAGGCTCGTACAAATTCTTTAAGATGCAGAAAGCAACTACAGAATTCTACTATACCGGTAATCTAATTTAAGCGATAACTCGCACATTTCTGTGTAAGGCACTCGATCTCTGTCTAGGGACACAGGTACTGCCATCATATGTTTTAGACAGTGACAGTGGCTATTTGACCTTGAACAAATTGGTTGTCATTGTGACAGTTGTTCCATTCAATTTTCGATTCTTGGAGTAATAAATTTAAAAACAGCCTAGATAATGCCTAAAGTATGTTATGTTGCCCATTACAGATCAAATACTGCAAATTTAAAGTGTTTAACATTCCTAAAGGTACATACAGCTTTTCTTTTTAAAATATCATAAGCTCGCAATAGATACATTTCTACATTTCATATATATTTCATACATACATATAATTTAATGTATTTTTTGACTTAAGACACATTTTGTTGTTTATTTTAACTAAATTTGTTAAAATACATCAGACATGGTTTTTAAATTTGATCTAAAATATGTATACGTAAGTATACGCAATTTTCTTTGTAAATGAGAATTTTATGCAAGAAAATTTATACGTAAACCAGTTAATTTGTCGCTAGATAAGCTAATAAACATTAGTAAAAAAGCCTAGCACGTTAATAAATTAACTTTTAGTTTGGAATATCTCAGGTATGTTCTTTTGGTTAGTACTTACAGTTTTCTAATTTATTTATTTATTTATCATGTCATATTTTCCTATAAACGCTTAAATTTACTGTAAACTCACACTTTGTGTCAATAAAATGAAAATTTAAAGTAATTTGCGCCTTGATTTACATAAAGTATTCCAGTTTGTCATTTTTGACAACTAATTTCTTCAAGGTCAAATAGCCACTGTCAGTGTCAAAAACATATGATGGCAGTACCTGTGTCCACAGACAGAGATCGAGTGCCTTATTTCTGTGTAAATTCATATTCAAATCGTCATTTCTGTGCGCCCGTTGTCATGGTAATAATATAAACACAAGACTTCTTGAAACAGATGAGAGACCCAAAATAAACAAATAATAATCGTGATTAATAGGGTTTTCGATTCACCTGCACCGCTTGCACTCGGTGTATTCGCATCTTCCTTTACCCACATGTAATAACACGAGATACGGATATTCTGAGCGCGCACTAGTGCAGTCAATCAAAAACGCTATAAGAGAGATACGATTACACGCCCAAGGTGCACTCGAAGATATATTTTCTGAACGCAACCCAAATAACAATTTAGATTGCGACATCATGAATGCAACCCAGGTTAGTAACAACAAGAGAACTCTGCTACATGGGCCACTCTATATTAATAAAGTTTACAAAAGCAAAGGCCCTTCCTTATTTCTTTTCTTTTTTGAAATGTAGAAGTAATAAAGAAAAAATTGGGTGTCTGGAATTTATTGAGCACGCTCATATATATAAAAAAAACAAATTTTTAATTTAACAACTTTATTTCGTGCACACAAAATTAATTTGAATTCGATGGGAAATCGGAGCGGCACAGCTCCAGATCGTGCTGCATGCGCTCCGGATGTTCGCATTTATTCTGGTTTATCACGCATCTTACTGGCCAGCCGGTGTACAAGTGACAGTAATCGGTACAGTACATTCCAGGGGGCGGTAAGTTTTGCCAGGCACTGGCATTCGGCAGCGAATCCGGGAAGATCTCGCTGGTTGTGTGCAAGTAGGGATACAAATCAGAAAAGGTCTGCAAAACGTACCTTCCCTGATATTCCGATTGCATACCACTGAAAAGTAAATGTACAAATTATTTGCCAAAAATCAATAATCTATATGGATACAGTCCATGGTTAAGCATATACAAAGTGACGAAAATCAGCAACCAAGAGATGGCACATTTAATTCTAGGAAAATACAGTAGGAAAATCTCTAGGAAAACAAAGAGCTGTCATTAATGTTGTGCTTCCATTTATTATTATTATTATTAAATTAGATGAAGTCTTTGCATAGGCATAAGTGCACTTATCACACACTTAAGTGTTAACCAAATGTCATTCCAATGTTTTCCTATAGAGCATTTCACGAAACTCCCGCTAGGTGTCAGGTGTCAGCCACGGTAGCTAAGGTACTAAATCAACATACTTCGTATAGAGAAAACGCATTTAGTGATTTTTTTATATCTATCCTTGTCGCACATTCCTCTCATCTAGGGATAAAAAACAGTTGGAAATATTATTTGAAGTGACGTTTGTCAAAGTTACTGTCAGTGGTTAAGAAAATTGAGCTTAAATATCGCATCCCAAACTTTTATCGCATGACATTTAATGATTCCGCCCTTTTCGTAAAAGAAACATTCTGCATTTCTCAAAATAACAACTTTTTGATTGGTAAATAACTAACTAGACATAACCTAACACACTTTTAAATTGAAACCAGTGACATTGCGGTAAACAGAATTCCCTAAAACTATTGTCTTCCTTATTGCACTTGCGACAATTATATTTGTTATCTTTGTTTCTCAATCCTCTCACGAGAGGAATGGGATTGCGTTACCTATACAGAGCGTTGATTTAGTACCTTAACGGTAGCTAAGGTTACTGTATCGAGAAGGTAGCGCCAACTTTCTATCTCTTTTAATTTGGGGTTAATCAAATTCATTCATAAACTCCTTAGCAACAGTAACTTGTTATGTATCTATCCGTTTTCTTCTTTAGCGTTTCATCGCTTCCTTTTTAATTCGGGGGACGAAGCCGCGGAAATAAATGGCGGTACCTTCCAAATACAGTAACCTTAACGGTAACTTCGTGACTTTCTTCAGCAAGCCCCTTCTCGTTCAGGTAAAGAATCTACCTTTGTATTTTCAGAATCTATTCGAAAAACTGTACCCAACAATAAATTTACGAGAGATACATACAAGTTTGGAACTCTGCTCAGTCTTCTAGGAATAGTTCTGTCTTCGAATCTCGTTCTGAACTTGAGCTTGTCGTGCATCTGGTCCGTTTTACTTCGGAAGATTGGCTCCACTGCGGGACCATTCCTCGGACCATATCCTTTACCCTAAAATCCCAAGTTTCTAAGTTTCACAAATTGAGTCTTATCGCTAACATTATTTATTATTTGAGTTGATTAATTTAGGTTATAACTTACACCTCTAGGCACTTCAGATGCGTCATAGTACGTGACGATGTCCTTCCTAGCAATTCCGTCTTGTTGATCCTTGGTAAAGTGCACGTAGCTCAACCTGCTGGTCGTCATATACGGATCCATGTATCTGTAGTAACCTCTGTCTTGAGGACGCACCGGACGTTGCTCATCTCTCCCCAAAGCTTTAATCTAAAAACCAACTTTCTTTCGGATGCTTTCAACGCTTGTCTAATACTACGCACCTCACAAATTCCATGGGTGGCCGGAGGCTGAACCGGATTCTCTTCACGCTCCAAGCTCTTGCCGTAATACTCGCTCTTCATTTCTGAAACTCTCGGTTTCAACGGAGGCGGGGGCTCTTCGAATAGCTACGAACACGGAACATAAACTCGTAGAGTGCTAAAAAAAAACTCGTCTTTCCTTGTGAGGCAGGGGCTCTTCAAATAACTACGAACACAGAACACAAACTCATAGAGTGCTAAAAAGAAACTCACCTTTTCTTGTATAATTCTCAAGTAATCCACGTTATCGAGGGGCATTGCCCTCGGCACATAACCCGAAGGATTCCCATCGCCTTGCTTGCTCTGGTATTCGATTCGATAGACGGTTTTAAACGTGTCGTCCTTCAGAATCGGGTCCGCATCCAGCAAGCGTTTGTTGATGTTCAGTTTAATTCTCTGCAAGCAAAATTAGTTTATTCAAACCAGATGTGCACACCGGTGGAACTTACGCAGTCGAATTCCTGGGGAACCGGTGGAATGTGCCTGTGATAGGTGGAGGTGGTCGTCCTGTAATCGGTGCTTTTGTATGCAGAGATGGGGATGCCGAAATCGATGTGGCCGGTTGTGTTTGCAGTGCAAATAAATGGGACGGTCATTTTTGGATTTTTATTCTTTCATATCTGTCATCTGAAGTGGCTGACACTTTATTGATCAAACCCAAACATCACTACCACTCGCTACTGTCATTGTCAACTTCTTTTTTTGTAGTTCTTGTCAAAAGTTAAAATACTCCTGCAACACCATGTCCATCCCAGATTGGCGTCGCTCGTCTGCGGATGCTTCGAGCACGGCAAGTGGGGTAAGCCCCGATAGCACACGTGTTGCCCTTGAAGGTAAGTTGAAAATCCGAATGGAATTTACCGTGTTAATTCGAAATTTGTTTCAAGATTTATCCGATGAGGATTTTCTTGCCACAGTGGAAGAGCTGCAGATGGAAGTGAGGAGGTTGGAAATAGAGAATCAAGTTTTCGAAAACTTCTTGCTCGCTAATGAACCTACCTTAATTGCAGGTAACGCTTGCGTAACGTAAGAATTAAGTACAGGATGGATCAATTTCGATGTCTCTTATACATAGTTACAGAAATGTCCATAAGAGACATCGAAATTGATCCACCTTGTACGTGATAAAACGTTGAAATTTTTAAAGCAATGGACAAGATACTGGATTCGGCTCAACAGGTGAAGTCGATGAAGCACAAGCACGCTTTAACCGAGCAATTATCCGAGTCTTCGGATCAAGCGGAGCAAGTGTCGATATTTAAAAGTTCCGGCCGACCGAATCCTTCCATCGATATGTCGTTCAGACCAAACCAAACCGGCCCCAGGTATGGTTTCAAACACATTAAATTTGCCACAAAGAAACGAACAAGGAATCAATCATTTATTAAAGTCTGAAACCGCACAATCATCTCTGACAAAAGTAAACCTAAGCGTCTCCCCATCGACGACGACGTTATCCTTTAAAAGCGCTTCGAGTTTGTCGGATGTGTTTTTCGATAGAGCGCTGCCATCCACCTCCCGAAACAACCGCAGTTTCAAACCGCTACTTTTATTGTTGTTATTTTGAATTTTAAATTGTTGAGCGAAAACGTCCATCATTTTCCCTGCAATAGTTTAAACCAGACCATCATTAATACCGTCACAAAGACAAGCGTTTTTACTTTTACATACCGACAGTCCAAGCTTTCGACACAAATAACGGTAAAGACTCTTGCGAAGAAAAAACGACGGTGAAATAAACCCTATCTTCGATGGGAATTGACTTCAAGCCAGACGCTTTGTTCTTGAGTCGCATGAGTTGAATTTTATTGGCCAATTCCGATTTGCCCCTCTTCTTGGCCTGCGATAAGCTCGCGTCCAACTGCAAAACATCTTTGGGGGTTTAAAATTGTCCCCCTTGCTTTAGACTGTGCCTCACCTGCTTGTCCACGATCGACTTTGCATCTCTGAATTGCCGCACAGAACTTGCGACGACTTCTTTTTGCTCGTCTGTCTTCGAGGCACAACTCACAATATGTCGGTGGGGTACACAAAAATGTTGCTTGCACTTCTCGCAAATCAGCGGAACAATCGAGCCCGCATTACAACCGGGAAATGAGCAACGATAAACCCCCTCGATTTTCTTCGGTTCTTTCTCTTGCGCATTCGTTGCAGCAGCACATTGTCCGGCATGAATACGGAAGTGATTCGAACAAAAGGCCTTTCCACATTGGCACTTGAGTGGCAGAAAATTAAGCTGTTTACACGTGGGGTCAGCACAGTGTTCGCCGATGTGGGGCAGCTCCATTTTGGGGGGCGGGTTACTGGTGTTCGCTTAATGAAGACAAGGCAATGTCCGTCCACTTTTGCTCTTGCTCTTTTAGTGTTAGATTAACGTCGCCCGTGTCTGCTTCTGGGTCGGGCAGTTCGTGTATCGGCACGTTAATGTCGTCCTCGGGAAGTTTATCTGCCCTCCAGGCGTCGTCCACCAAATCAACTAAATAGCCTTCGACCGACGCCTGGCTGTCCATTAGGAGAAGCTCACGAGAGTTTTTCACCAAAAATAACGTTTAAAAACTAATTCAATTCAATTTGGACTCCGATGTTTAGAAAAACACAAATAAATGACATTTCATCGCAGTGCTGCCAACACCAGCGGACCAAACCAGTGTTGTCAGCCCAAGAAAATAAAATTCACCAGACCGAAGCCGAAAGTTGCCAGATTTACCCCATTTTTTTTACCGCTTGTTATCCTTCACTCCTTTTTTTTACAAGGCAGATGAAGTACAGATTAACAAAACAAAAATAAAACGTCGGATATTTAAAACAAAACGCTACAAGCTAAAAATCACCATGTTTTGGAATTTTCGCAAAAGTTTTCATCAAATCACCAGACCTGGCAACACTGGACGACATTTCGGAAGATTGTGAAAAATTTCGGTAGATTCCTATGAATTAAACAAAAGTGGGTCCAATCCAAATTTCAAAAATCAAGATACAGATAATTCTAACCTATTTCTAATAAATCCATTTTCACACTATGAAAGTACGTATTGAAAAAACGTAATTTTTTTTGGCATTTCCCGATTATTATTTTTTTCTTTTTTAATTTCAGCTGTATATTTTAAGTCATTTGACAATTGTGCAATTTTGGACATAAAATAAAACAAAAGACGATCGACAAATAAATAACACAAATTTATAAATTTAATAAAAATAAAAATGTTCATTAAATAAACAAAACAGGTTCGACTTTCTAAAATTGAGATTTGACAATTGTATAATTTTTGACGTAGGATAAAACAAAAGACAATCGACAAATAAAAAAGTATAAATTTAATAAAAATTAAAAAAAATATATTAAAAATTTTCATTAAATAAACAAAATTGACGTAAAATAAAACAAAAGACGATCGACAAATAAATTTTAAAAAATTATAAATTTAATAAAAATTTAAAAAAATAAAAATTAAAACTTTTCATTAAATAAACAAAATTGATATAAAATAAAAGAAAAGACGATCTACAAATAAATTTTAAAAAAATTATAAATTTAATAAAAATTAAAAAAAAATTAAAAATTTTCATTAAATAAACAAATTGAGAATTGACAATTTCTGACGTAAAATAAAACAGAAGACGATCGAAAAAAAAGAAAATGTAAAAGAGAAAAAATAACAGAAGTAAAAAAAAATTCTCATTAAATAAATAAAATTGGTTTGACTTCATAAAAAGCCACCATACTGTTTGATACCTATATGGAAATGTAATTTGCAATCGGTAGGTGTCAGACAAAATTGCAAATGTGACACTTGTACTCGAGTGACGCTACTGTGCAGATTCTTATATCGTACGATGATACATACCAACATAAAAATTTGAAAGTTACTCGTCTTAGTTTCCGCGGGAATTTCAAATTCTTATTTTTTTTTAATTCCCTGTTTTTAAGTCAACTATTTGAAAGTGCAGCAGGGAAATGAGGTGATAAATTATTAAATGCAATTATTCTGTTGTTGCTCCGATTAATTACCGGCCCTATAATAGTTTATTATCACTCATGGACGTTATTACTCTAGAGGTCTTGTACGTGACATGAACTTTTCTGTTTTTAGAATTAATTTTTCACAAAAGACCGACTTGGTACTTCGAGAAATCGAAGAGATGCAAATTTCCCTGGAGAAATTCATCAGGAAATCTCACAAAACAAAGTGCATATTAAAAGCGGAAATAGAAGAGTCCGCAATAAGAGACCTCGAGGTAAAAGAGGCCAGAGAAGTTTTCGAACAGAACATAGTAATCGATGCGGTTGACAAACTGACGCAGAAAATTCCAGCTGAAAAATTCGTAAGGTATTAAACTAAGGTAGATTTATAGATTGCTATCTGTAGCCCCAATCGCTAACTGGAGCGCTCTCTCTTACACAGTGTTACCAGAAAAAGCATTAACTTCGAATATATGGCTCTTCACTTTAGTAATAGATGCCACCTGTCACAGCAGTTGTAGACGTATTGCACTTATCACTTTAAGGTATCACAATGTTTGTTTGTTTTTACAAAAGTAACTTCGTCCCAGAATTCATAGAGCATATACATAATATGACAGTGTCCGTGGCTGAACGCATTTGCTACAATATTTTATGCAATTACCTTTGAGTGAAACTTTCTCTGCAGATACATGCAAGAATGGTTAAAAAGCGCCCAATTCACGCTGGAAAAACTCAGACTGAGAACCAGCTCCATAAAAATCCAGCACGCCAAATTGAAGACTCTGCTGGCCCAAAAAGAAGAAATCGGCGAATGCGTGCACGAGGTCGACTTCGAAAGGCTGCGCATCGAAAACAAGCACCTCCTGTTGAAGATCGAACAGAAAAACAACCACCTGATCGAACTGAAACGCATGAACGGCAGGGCGAACCTGATGCTCACGACGCACAAGAAGATCCTGAAGCAGCAAGGGGGTTCCCTGAGCAGTATCAACGCGGCGGTTTTGAACAGCCAGAGGCGCATAGCCGAGTTGGAAGTTGAGGCGGAAGTTTCGGAGCAGGAAGTCGAAACCGAGCACGGAAAGTTGAACCAGTTGAAGCAGCTCATAGACAAATATAGAGTGCCGGAAGTCATGGAGTATATCAATAAGAAATCGGAACTGGAAGAGTTGAGGAAAGAATTGAAAACTTGGAACAGGAAATGTAACATTCAAAATGTAGGTATCGCTTATAAATACATATTAGAGAGTTTTAGCAAGACGTTACGACAAAAATGTCGTACGTTAAAGGCTATTTTGCTTAACAACCTTGTGAATTTAGCCAATCAGATATCAGCTGCTTTCCATTTACATATTAAGTAAGGAAAAATGATCTGATGTACGATACTCAACCTTACTTTACATCAATAGCGTTTACACGTTTGGCGCAAAATGTCACATTCAAATCAAAGATAAATGTAGGTTATAAAACGCGAACTCAGGCAAGTGAGGACGAACAAAAGTTAGCTCACGAAGACGAAAGGGGGGCGGTAAATTCCTCAGATCATTTTCCTCAGCAGTTTTAAATGTAACACGCAAATGAGTGAGGTGAGGTGAGGTGAGGTCATCTGATAAAAAGGGTAAAATCTGAATCTAATTGAACGAAAATTTTAATTCCAATTAGCACCATCTCTTGGATATTGTCCGAATTAAAATGACGTGGAGCGTATAGATACAAATCTCGACTTTTAATCAATGTCTATGCGAAAAAGAAACGAAGGAAAGCTTCTTCTTTTGTTAAACAAAATATGTAATAATAGACGCGATTAACACTGTCTACATACTATATTTAACGCAACAAAGTTTCGAATTGTAACTGTCGCCATCTCTTAAACTCTGTCGGAATTAAGTACATAGTTTTTCCATTTCAGACGGCTATTCAAACTTACACGAGAAATATGAAACACATAACAGGGTGTCCAAAGCCAAGACCTTCATGGTTCGAGTAAGTATAACAATTATTTTTTTTTCATAGTTTAGGTCGCGACATCTTGCTGCCGATTCTTGACCTAACGGGACAGGTTGGTGAAAGTGCTCGAGCTGCTGATGAGACCCCAAATAGGGCCGAAACGTGTAATATACAGGGTGAATTACTAAGCGCCTCTTCTTCGATAACTCTTTTTTCCTTCACATTAAGTTTCTATCTACAGTGATTCACCCTGCATAAGCCTACAATGGTGATGAATTTGTTAGAACTTTTATATTGCCAGCTAGCATCAAATGAATTTACTTTAAACATGAAATTGCAGTTTTTATTAAAGTTAATCACCAGTTCATAGTCATCCTGTTCCTATACCGTTCTTTTGTCTGCTTTGTCACAACCCTTACGTTTTTTTTTTTCAGTCTGTACAGAAGGACCAGTGAACTAAACGAGGAATTTTCAAATTACAGTGGCGATTCTGTAGATTCAAACTGACATAATAAAACTGTCGTTATCAAAAGTTATAGACGTATTTTAAGTTACGTGTACGTGTTCATTTCCGTTCAAAATTAAAAAAAAAAATGCGTAGGTGCTATAAACTAGAGTTCCTACTATAAACATGTTCTATTTCACTTTTTCTACGTTTTACATTGACGTGGTTGCCATGGTATTACTACCAGCATAAAAACGTAATATAAACAAGGAAGGGGCAAACATTTATTGATTTTCAATCAGTGGAAACTGGAATTTAAAGCTGTGCCAAAATGACGTCTGGTTTACTAGAAAAAGAGAAAGAATTTCGTAAATTGAACCAAGAACTGGAAATTCGAACCAAGGAGCTCATGCACGAAGTCGATACAGTCATGGTAACCCGAAGCGACACGTTAATTACATTTACTATTAAAAAAAAAATTGCAGAAAATACAAGACACCCTATCGAGTGAACCAATGAAGCCTACGTACAAAATGGATTATAAGCTTCAACCGACCCACAATTGTCTTGCACGCTCGGAGAAACTCTCCTTTTTAGCCGAAGACGAATTTAAAGAAATACCGGAGAGCGTGAACGAAATGGGAATCAAAGGGATGTCGCATTTCTTCCGGGCCAAATTCAAGAAAATGCAGAGTGATTACGATAAGTTACACGCCGAATACAAGAACAAGGTATTAAAAACGTTGTTATTAAAAAGGTTGTTAAAAATGTAATCATAATAATCCAGTGTGATGAATGCAAGAAGCTTCAAAAGGAAAACCAAAAGCTGAACGAGGAGAAAGACAAGTGGTTTCATATAGCCACGGGACACAAAACTCAGATTACCAAGTTGGAAAACCAGGTAAATTTGAGAATACAAAAGAAGAACAAAAAAATGGCTTTCGTTTGTAGGTAACCGTGTTGAACTCAAAACTGCAGTCGAAAGAGAACGAAAACGTCTCTCTTAAAAAAGACATCGACCAATTACAGAAGGACTTAAAAAATGAGACCACCAACGTCGGCAATCTTGAAGTACGGCTGAAGAAGACCGCCGAAGAAAGTGACAAGTATAAAGTGGCGTATAAAAACATCAAGCAAGAAGAAAAGGTATTCTTCTTTAAACTCCTGTTTATCCCCGTGGTAGCAATTATAAAAAACAATTGTCCCTATGGAAATAATCAGCAGTTTAAAGTAAAATTAGGACTGAGAAACCTAGCCTTGCAGTATTATTTTTAAACGAGGGAAATGAGGATTAATTTTAGGATTTGAGGGACGCACATAGAAGACAAATCAACGAAATGTCTGGCGTTATAAAAAAAATCGAAAAACATAAGACTGAAATACTGAACGGCTTTAAAAAGCAACTCTTGCTCATTGATAACATCAAGAAGCAAAAGGTACTCGCTTGGTTCTCCAAAAACTTTAACTGACCAATATGTTTCAGGCTTACATTGAACAATATAAACTTTGTGAAAAAGCAGAGAACGACTTCATGAAACTATTAGACTGGAAAGCAGACAATTAGTGTGTGGCAGTTAATATTATTATTCATATAGTCAGCGTAGGCAGCAGATGCTGGTGAGAGTTGACTGTTATTCTTAATCAAACAATAAAGTGTATCCTGAAATAAGCTTCAAGTTTGAAAAATAAAAAATTTATTCCATATAATTATGAAAGTTTACACTTCTAAGAAACTTAAAACAAATTCTTCATAACTTTGTAACTAGAAACCAACGCCCATCGACTTTGAACAAACTCTGAACACAACTCCTACACTTTCACATTGCGTGTGCAAAACTCCTACTTTGTAAATCGATCTCAGTAACTCATCGCTTATTTCAATTAGATGACAAATGTACACTACAACGTGTCTCGATACATCATGAAATATGACAGCTAAAGTGTGAGGGAAAAAAATACTGAAACTAAAATGAGAGAGGTGAGAAAAAGGCGTTGGGCTCAATTAAATAAAAAAAAAAACTAGAACTAAATCTTAACTTCAAAAATAAAACAAATTCTTAATGATAAATGGAAAATGTTGAAAAAGCAAACGGAAAAACAATTCGGTAAGGCACCAACCCATGTCACACCTGCAATCAGAAAATTGTGTTTAAATCGAAACACAACTCAAGCTTTTAAAAATTCCACTCGATACTCGTGATAAAATAAAATTATACTCACATTACTCTACAGATAATAGAGAAGCGTATCAAGTTCGGGGTGTGGTGTCTTATGCAAGGACTGGGCCACCAAAAATGCCAGTTTATGAGCATACTGACAGGGTGCAGGTACTCTCACAGTGCCCGACCAGTTGTAGTACATGTGAGTGAATTTGTAAGTTAATCTCTGCAAATGATCGGCACTCAATCCCATGTTATCATAAACTACATTGTAGCTGGTAGGCGAAACCGTCCCTTGACGTACACATTGGCTCACAATAAAGAAGTCGTATCTAACATAAACATATTATATAAATTAGGAGTTAATATAAAAAAAAAATCTTCCTTACCTTTCAGGTAAGGTAATGCAACTGTCAACGACGGTGCCAGGTTCAGGATTTCTTCCGTTAGTAAAAATGCGAGTGTTGATGCGCTTTGAAACAATAACAAAGCAGAGCTTCAAGGAATCCCCTGGATACAACTTTTCTTGTAATAATTTCTTAATGTGTTCGATTTCATGTTCGACGACATAAGGGATTTGGCCATCCCCTACTCCGTCACGGTATATCAATATTCTCTCAGGTAATCTGCCATGAGTTTCTTGATATGTCTTACAAGCTTTAATTATGCTCAAAGCAAAATCATTTGAAATTTCTTCTCCTCTAGTATGAGCCGTGACACAACTGTAATAACGGCACAGCTGCTTATCGAGCGACGCTACCATAGCACCGTAGCTCTTATTTTTCTCACGTGGATCGTGACACACATCGAATCCAACGACCATCATATTACTGACCGGTATCAAAACCGACCAAGGTGCTCCACCCACTTTACAATTCATTTGAATCGCCACCTTTGTTGCAACAGACATGGGATTTTTCCCTTCGAGATTCTTAGCTAACACAACCTGAGTCGGAACTGCTCTGTCCACGCAGCACTTCTTTTTAATCGCCGAATATCTATCGCTCTTATTATTACTTGCCACACAGAAAATGAGATTCGGATTTTGTTGGCTGATCACGGTCTCCAGAATATCCATGTAAGTGGACGGTCGGTCGTCTCTAATCTCAACAATTCGCGCAGGAGGAATGTTCCAATTCATTCCTTTAGCTGCCTTCTGCAACATTTGCACGAAGTTCTCGGTGCTGTTCCTCACTCTAGATGGGCAAATAGCAACCCAATGTTTACAATTGCCTTCCACTAAGAAAGGCTTCCCCCTTAAATCACGAGTCCAATCGACTTCGGCACCGGCCGAATAACGTACATCACGTCCTCCGACGATAGTTTCTGTGTCAATGACTCTCGCAGGAAACTCAACCAAGTTGTTGGCCAGATCCAAGTCCCACTGTCTCAATTCATTCATGATTTCTGGCTTACTTCGAAGGCGCTGGCTGAATCTTAAGAGTTTTTCAATGCGCTGGGGCGGCCCGACGCGTGTGTGGTCGGCCAATGCTCGCATCAATTGGAAATTTGCACGTTGGGCATCCGTCAAACCGGTCATGCGACACAGTTCAGGCACCAAGTAGACGATCTCTGGCATTCCGGCGCGGATTTCACGAGGTTTAGTTCGCGAGACGAGCATGGGTTGGTCACGATCGGCAATGTTCAAATTGTATCGCTAAAAAATCAACCCGTTTCTAATAAAGAACAAATTAATAAAGAACTCTGCCTTACCTCCCTGAAGTATTGCATGTAAGTAATGGACGAGCCGTCGCTTTTCTGGAAGGAACTGTTCGGAGTTGCTTTCCAATCTACATCATCAATGGTGTAAGTGCGGTTGTTATAGTCGGTAAGTACAACAGAACCGATTATGCGGCTCTGAAACAGGTTCTTGTACTGAGCTCGCTCTTCCTGGAGGCATTCTGACAGTAAATGGAGGACCGTGTCGTTTCTCATAACCTTGTGCGTGATCTCGCAGCATAACAGTATGGAATCCTCGTGTTGTCTTATGGAGGTCACATAACCGGGCCACAGTTCCATCTTGTGGTTTGGGATCGATATCTGCAGCAAGCATTGATTCAGAGCTGAAATTAACTCGACTTTCCTTTACTGACCTTAGCGACCGCGTCGAAGAAGTTTCGGCCGACCAACTGCAGTTTCAAGAAAGTCATGCATTTTCGCAGTATAATATTGAAGACCTGAAGGTAATGATAATCTCCAGCTGTCACATCGCCAACTAAACGCAGAGAAATCTTGATTTTATCGGTAGTTTCTTCGGCTGAAAGAAAACAATACTTTACAATTTCTTCACTATTAAACTTAGGCCCGGTCTTTTCGTCGCCAATTAGCTTTATCTGTTGGTTTATTCCTATGGTTGTGATCACAATCATTACTACGGGAATTAATCACCAGATAAAGTTAATTGGGCTTAAATATATCACTTACTCGGAGGATCAACGAATACTTCAAATGGATCAGGATTTAATCTTCTAGAACTGTAGAGCACAGTTCCATCGAATATGTACCCGGGCAGGATTTCCCTGAGACCTGTTCGCAGGAGTCTCTTGCGAATGGGAGTGCGGTCTTCGTCAGGGCTGAAGTCGACGCGATACTGATATAAACACCAGTCCGTGGTTTGCAAGAGCTTGAAGTAGTTCGCAGTTAATCTAATAGGTCTTCCAAAAGTACCTAAAATGTGTTTTATTACATTTTAAACAACCCTAGTTTTTTTTTTTCTTTTATATTCAATCACTTCTCACTCTTCAAAAAAGCTTTATCAACGATTTTATCATTTGTGTGTCAAACATACAAATAAATATTCAGTGCTATTCTGTAGCTTAGTGGTTTACAGTCAACACAATTTAACCACTGACGTCAGTAGCCAATGTAAACCACCACGCTACAGAATAGCATTGATTACCTTGTTTAGTGACTAAATTGTCTGGACGAGTCCTTATAATACTTTCATGCAAAGTTCTGCGTCCTCTCAGCGCCCCACGGCCTCCGTGCATGACTCCGATATCTCCAGCAGCACCGGCAAGTTCTCCAGCTATTTCCGCCTCACCTCCTGGGGCCCTACCATCTCCCACGCGTCGAAAAGTCGCTCGGCCCGCAAGCATTTCTTGTGGCTGCGGTGCTGGTGCTCGCACTTGATGTGAAAGTTGTACTTGTGATCGAGGGGCCCAACTAGCAGGTGGTGGTGCTTGTGGTTGTGGTCCAGAAGGTTGTTGTCGCTGGGCCCATACACCTCCGGGTCTCGCAGCTGGAGCTGGAGCAGGTTGTTGGAATTGACCAGGTCTATGGCCATTACCTCCGCTCGTATCGGGTCCTCGAGCACGACCGTGTGCGCGGCCTCGTCCACGTTGTCTCTGCCCTTCCATGTTTTACGAATCTAAATCATAAATACAAGACGTGCTTAGTTCGCAAACGTTTTTTTCTTTAATTACACATCCAATTTCATCAAACAAACCTAAAGTAAAACGAATTTCAAGGTAAGCTTATACGGCTTGCCCGCCATTTGCAATCTAACAAACAACCGACGCCGAAAAAGCGCAGACGCGCGGCAGTTAATTTTGATTGGGCGAAATTTTTGGCGCGAAATTTAAATATTTGGCGCGGAATCTTCAGCGGGAAATAGAGAAAAATGCATGCAACAGAAAATTTAACTCGTAATATTATCACCGGAAGAGGCCAATTAGAGCAGGAGATATTTTCTGTTGATTATTTCTAAATATAATCGCAAGTTAATCAAAAAAAAGAAATTATTTTGTATTTTAATCTAATTGTAATCAAAGAGGCATTAGGCGCGGGGCTAATCTTAATACACCACAAACGAAAATGTGGCACACGAAGGTAATTATAACGTCAACAATTTTGCACCGGCTTAAAAAGATAAGATAAACACATTATCTTTTATTTCACGAAGTGATACCGTTTAGGTGAGTGCGCACTTACGCGCAGTTATGTGAATTCAATAAAATTTCATTCAATTTCGAAAATGATGAACTTGGAGAGAAGAAACGACGACCGGCTCAAAATTGATAACGTCTTATCAACACAACCAGAACTGGGACCGAGTATACCGGATGGCGGATATGGTTGGGTCGTTTTAGTTGCTACGCTATTTTTTCAGGTTCGTGTACCCTCATTAATAATGCCAACTTTTACAGCTGAGCTCAGAACGCTATAAACAATATATGTAAATAGCAACCGTATTTTGAAGTGAATCATCCAACATAAGCATAATAAACTAGTTTAAACAAGGAGTTATCGTAAGTATAATAAAGCCTGCGTTAATTTAAATTAATTTTTTTTTAACTTTAACTTTTAGTGACTTTTCCTAGAACGTTGGTATCTCGTCACGCGTACACTAGCGCGTTTGTATAAGTATAAATAAAACAAACAGATGCGTTCGATTTTAATCTCGCGGGTTTGTTTGTTTTTGGTTACTCATTCGTATAGAAATGCCAAAGTTCGTTCAAATAAATTGAAAATAAACACCATTCATTTACAATTTATTAACTTATTAATTGGTTAGTTGATAATAATACTGCTTCAATGTTTATAACGGACTGTTCATTTGTCATTTAAATTCTTCATCTAGTTAACTTTGACTTTTTGACAGATAGAAGAAGACGAGTGAAAGTGGAACGTCATTTATTGGTTCATACTCATGCTAACTTAACCTCAAATCAAATGACGTATCAAAAATTGAAAACAACCAATATTAACGCTATTGCTGTTATAATGGCCACTAGGGAGTGAGTAGGGAACAGGATAGTGAAGTTAGGGACAGTGATGTGATGACGTAACTTATATGTCAAATACTGTCAATGTCAAGTCTTTGGTCGCGTTCAGGCAGAAAATTAGTTACAGCACAGCGTAAAGTTGTAGCGCTTTAAATTACCTGAACTGCATTCAGTTGTAGAGGTTATGAATTCCTTACGCTGTTATGCAGCGCTGCAATGTAGCATATAAAGATTACGCTTGATTAATGGCGGTCGCTTGAAGAAAGCGCTGCAAGCAATGACGTCAATGACATACTTCAAAAGCCATAGCCGACTTGACGAACAATTTATTAATTTCGGTAAAATCTAATTCAAACTTAATAATTAAAAATGACTATACTATTTGAGTTCTACCTTTTTTTTTTTAATTTTCAGCTTCTCGTTCCAAGTATAATTGTTGCTTACGGAGTATTCTTAGTATTTTTGCGAATTGAAAACAGTGCACCCGCTATCCCAGAGCTGTGGGACAACCCTCTAGTATACGCACCTTTCTTTTTCGTCGCTACATGGACACTTGTAGGTACGTTTTCTTTTTTTTACGTAAACATCAACGAAGATGAAACAGTATTAAACAATGAAATCTTGCAACAATAACATTAAGGTCCGGTTTTACAATCGTGGAATAAGAACGGAATAACGGTTCGCCGAATATCCTTTCATGTTCCTCCATATCTACGTCACACCACCGTGCGTCACGTTATTCTAAGAATAAAGCTTATCCGACGATTGTAAAATCGGGCCTAAATGACGATCCTTTAGATTATAACTACAACGTATACAAAAAACGTATGTCGTAACTTACTATTTAACAACAGGTTAAGACTGCGTTTAGTTGATAGACGAACCGTCAAAGTTTAACGAGCTCGGGCGGACTGCTTTCTAAACGGAACTCATACCCACCGTGGTTGCCTAATGGTCGCATCTCAAATCACGACCAGCGTGACCACTCAGCTGATTAGTCAGACAACGTGAAATAACTACGGACTAAACGAAATCGACAACGTCGCTCATGAACTAAACGCAGTCTAAGTCAAACTGACAGCTGCAATCTCAGACGAACGTTTTCTTTCCATGGTCTACCTCGATCAAAAACGTGTCTCTTTCTGATAAATTAGAGGCCCCGTAAATCGATAAATAATATTTTAGTCGAACAACTTAAAAGTGTTACCGTGTTCTGTTCGAAAAATATAAAGGTGTTACAAGAGGTAACCAACTTTGCACGGGGAACACCCTGTATAAAATATTTCTCTCAAACTTTAATTCCCTGGCTTCGTACAACTGAAATTCTCCAACTCGACGAAATTTACAATATTTTTTGTCGTTTATCAATGGTATATTTATCCTGCACAGACTTTTAAGCAAGTTCCGAAAATTTTCGCGCAATGACATTTTAATGGGACATAAAACAATTGACTAAGCGCGAAAAAAAAATCACCAATTGAATATAAAACCTAAACGAGTAGGTACAACTATATGTATAGAGCGGATTAATCCAAATCTCTTTCACTTTAAATATTTGTAAAGTCTCCCCCAATTCGGCTTATCTTAAAATCAAGGTCACCCCATAATGTGGCAAGCATTCCCAATAAATAACTTTCTTTTTTTGTAAACGATAAACGAAATTAATCGACGCCAACCGTCTCGAGTACAGGTGAAAACCTCGACTCATCAAAAAAACAATTCCATTACCCCAACCATATCAAAAAGCACTTCCTCCAATCTTGCTGAATACGTAAATATCTAGGTACCTGCGAACGCGAAGAACAAGTTATTTAAGTCCTTCGAGACGCACGCACGTAAGTTTTTGATGAGTGATGAGAATTTCAACGAACGCCGTGCGTGCTACGTATGTGTAGAAAGCGATACTTTTATGTTTTCTTTTCGTAATATTAAAATTACCTCACCACTTTCCAAAATCGTCTTCAGCTTCAACAAGTGGCAATGTCCTTCTTACACTGCTGCTCTAATTCAACTGTTGCTGACCTAACCAATCAGGTGCGGCGCTCGTCGCACGAACCAGCTCGAACTAAAAACACGTGCGCCAGGCAAATTTTTGCTGACTCTTTGAATATGGAACAACAGCGATCTTTATCAGCGTTATACATCTAATTCTACGTTACTAAATAAGGCCCAATTTTACAATCGTGGAATAAGAACGGAATAACTGTGCGCCAAATATCCTTTAATGTTCCTCCATATCTACGTCACACCTACGTCACGTTATACCATAGGTTATACCAATGATAGTGCTTATCCGACGATTGTAAAATCGGGCCTAAGTAAAAATTAAACAAATTTGTAATGTAAAATGCAAGTGGATATACACAGTAAAGCATTGCGTTATTCCCTGAATCAGAGCAATTACCGGCATTTTGAGTCAAAATATGTAAAGGCGTAAATTTTAGGTTTGTTTGTTATCCTGCACTAGTGTAGGTGTTTTTTTTTTTACGAAATAATAAGCTTTAATGAAGCCTAAATTCTTTGATAATGTGTCAATACGAATCATACACATCCGTACTGACATACCACACAATTTATATTCTAGCGATCGAGCAAGTGTTTGAACAATTTGGAAATTGTTCGAACATATTTGGTTTGAACAGTAGGTGTGATTTAAAAACGCACCCATAGATATTTTGCGAAAAAGTATGCGGTGTACACCAGTTCAGGATAACAAACAGACCTTTTATACAGGGTGACATTCAAAAAACTACAATGCATGGCATAATTCCGTCGCGCGGCGACTCTTTCGTTCGAAAACACAAATGGCGTTTTCGATTGGCTGCTCTAAAGCACTCTCAGAGTCTCATTTTAACCTCATGTAATAATAAGGGACGGAGATATTCTGAGAGTGCTCTAGAGCTGTCAATAGAAAACTCTATAAATTGAACGCAAACAGGTAACGTAATTTCAAATTTGGCGCGCGTATTTTGACTGAAAATGGCGGCAATTGCGGTACTTTAGCTATCTAGGAACTTTTCAGAGCAACATTTCAAACGAACACGGCCGCCTAGATTTATAAAGAATTAGTAATTACTAGAGAGTCTAGGTTTTAATCAGTTTGATTTATCACGAGCGTACGCTTGGAAAGAGTGGGATCGTAAGCAGTATACGATGCATAGATAAGAGTGGGCGAGCTCGACGACGCTGTGAGTGCACGGAGCCGAACAATGCGTTACTGCATCGAAGCTCGCGGAAAAGATATGCCTTCTTCGCTTGGTCGACTAACGCGCATAAAAAAACTGATTTTATTTTAGACTCCCTGGTAATTACAAAGCAGACCCACCACGCATATGATATAAAATACACCTAGCAACTAGGTAATTTCAAGCAACTAAACCAGGTGTCACTACGGTTTGTTGCCTATACAATAAGCTAGGGGGACCTATAGGCGCCATGCACATCTCTGCGTTCAGCGCCGCCTGGCGTGGTGATTTGTGAATTAGTGATATGAAAATATTTCTTGAGACTCATTGCATGGGAATAATATCACTCTTATGACAATTTACGATTGTAGTACATAACACTTGAGCTTCCTGGTATTGAAATACATTACAATATTCAAGTTCAAATGTACATTAATAATTTGAAACAACTCGTATTTTCATACCACTAATGCAGAATATGAGCTGCTTTCGTTCATACCAATGATTACTAATCATAAATACTGGATTCACTTCGTGCACATTTATTCGTAACTGTCTTCCGTTCATTTTATGAAATATGAGTTTCATTCCTTCGTTTTTTATAGAATCAATACATAAAAATTACTAATAAATGTGCACGAAGTGAATCCGGTATTTATGATTAGTAATCATTGGTATGAACGAAAGCAGCTATGGTCATTGGTGGCGCTGGCTTCGCATGTGCATGGTCCCTATTCTTGACAAGTGCATTTGTGCATTCGCATATATGCGAGAGAAAAAATGCATATATGTGAGTGGAAAAATGTACTTGTCAAGAATAAGCCCCCATGGCTTATTTTATAAGCAACAAACCGTAGTGACACCTGGTTTAGTTGCTTGAAATTACCTAGTTGCTAGGTGCATTTTATCTCATATGCGTGGTGGGTCTGCTTTAGTATTGTCTGTAATTAGCAGTAATTACTAATTAGTCCTTCCTCCAGAAATGCTCCTCTAGTTGTGCAATTTAGGTAAATTCAAATATGCGACATTACCAACGTCTATCGAGAGCGTCGATGCTTCTCTTTCATCATCGCCAAAGTCGATCGATAATCGATATTTCTATTTCGTGAACTTTTCTACGATGTGATTTGTTTCAACAATACGTTTATGAACTAACGTTGTAATAGCAAATGACTTACCAAATCTGCAGATTCCGGGCGAACCATGGGCGAACGAAAAGAAATTTGCGCTCACAATTCACAAGCATCGGCGGACATATTTCTTTGCATTCGACTTTGTAAGGTGGCGCCCCCTGGATTCTTTCGAAGTAGTAAAGACATGCGCAATTAACAAAGGCCTAAGCCTAATAATTTTCTTCATTCGCACTAAATAATTACTATTGAGATCACTTTCAGATTGCGCACCGGTAATTATAAATTTTAAAAGTAATTGTGCGTCACGCGTCGGTTATTTAACGCCACTTTCCACACTCACTCATTTTTTGTCTTCAAGAAAACGGCGCGAAATTTAAATTTTTTATATTAATCAAGTTTCGTATAAAATATTTTTGCGTTCTTTTAAATGAATACGTTGTATAGGTATGTTCAAATATGCGACTTTACTAATGTCCTATGTCCATCGAGAGCGTCGATGCTCCTGTTTTATCATTGTGAAGTCGATCGATAATCGATATTTTTTCTCGTTAACTTTTCTACGATGTAACTTTTCGATTCCAATAATACGTTCATGAACTAATGTTGTAACAGCAAATGACTTACCAAATCCGCAGATTCTGAACGAACGAAAGCAAATTTGCGTTCACAAGTCACAAGTTTCGGCGGACATTTTTCTTTGCATTCGACTTTGTAAGGTGGCGCCCCCTGGATTCTTTCGAAGCAGTAAAGACATGCGCAATTAGCAAAGGCCTACACTAATAGATTAATAATGTTCTTCTTTTGTATTAAATAATTATTATTAAGATCACTTTTACCTTGCGCACTGATAATTATCAAATTTGAAAGGAATTGTGCGTCACGCGTCGGTTATTTGTCGCCACTTTCCACTCCCCGCTCACTTTCTGGTCCTCAAACAAATGGCGCGAAATTTGAATTTTTTAAAAATATTAATGACGTTTCGCATAAAATTACTTTTACGTTCTTTTAAATGAATACGTTAGCATTTGGAAGTGCCAACTCGTTTTTTCTTTTGTTTAGCGGGAATATTGTATAACTACGTCGACGTAAAATTCTGAAAAACGGTCAGCAGCAAGTTGAATTATTGAAAAGCTTCAGTTACTTTAATATTACAGCGGCTGTGTAAATACACTTAACTATACACATTAAACACTATTTACATTCATGTATTTATTTATGAGTTAACAATCGTTAAGAATTTAATTAAAATGAAACTTTTTATATATGTATGAAGACAAGAATAAAGCCAAAGAATTCATCCAAAACGAATCAATAACAATTACGCTGTTAAGCTGCCTTGAATTTCTTCAAAAATATATTTCATATCTTCTACTTAGTCAGCTTTTATAATTTGAGACTGAAGTTATCACCAGAGATAACGTTAGTGATTAATTTGTGATGAGTTATCACTGTGCTTTCCTGCTCATTTCACACATCGTTTCACCACAAGAGCATTTTGTAGATTTATTATTAAAATACAACTCTCTTTGTTCCAAATAGTGCAAATATCAAGGTGATACCCTTCTCACTCCACCACTAGTGTTAAGAGGTCAAGAAATATCAATGAAACTGTTGTGTGCTTGTGAATAATTGGAAATAATTATTTATCTTATTTTTTATATTGTATAGTTTTTTAAATCAATGTTGTTTATAGATCCATGGACTAGGTCCATCATTTCAAGTAGCATCTGGCCCAGACTGGTCACAACGGCAGGGACAAGCCTGACTTGTTCCGGCCTGCTCTTCATATGGCTAGCCATGTCGAACGGCTCGAGGACTGCCCCCTGGTTTATCGTATCCGGCATATTGTCAGGTACGTACGACTCTTCTCTTCCCACATCAAAAATTAAATTATTTGAAAACATACCTCTACTACAAGTATTCTTTATAAACCCAGGTTTGGGGGCATCAATAGTTATAGCGCAGTGCGAAATAATAGTGTCGCAGTACTTCAGGGTAAAACTGAAGCACGTGAACATCTGCGTCCAAGTGGTGGTATCTCTCGGGTTCGTGGTCACTCCGATTGCACTGGGGAACCACATAATGAAAGACGGAATGCTCAGCGTCATCTTGTGGTACCAGATAATCATCCTGCAAGGGCTAGTCGTGTGTTTGTTCATAAGAAAACCAGCTTACTTGAAAGGAACCGGGAAAAATTACAGGCTAGTACAAGTAAGTATTCTGGATTGTATTTTATATGGGGGTGGTGCAAGGCGGTTTCGACTTGCAGGGCATGGTCGATGATGAAATAGACATCTTCGCTAAGAACACAACGGAATTGCAAAACGCCAGGCACAGTACAAGCACGGTAGAGGAGACGATAGCCACGATCGAGGCCAACCCCGATGACAACGAGGCCGCAACCCCCACCGGTGGCATGAGTAATGGGGGTATACATCTGACAAATCCCCCTGCCACGCACTCAAAACAAAAACCGGATGAAAATTTAATCGACATTCAAATTCACCCCCTCGACAAGGACAATTGGGAATCGTTTGGTGATAACAGCCTAATGAGTGGCGAGCGTCACTGGGAAATATTTGAAGATAACACCGATGCAGACAACGGTAAACCACAGCAGAGCTTGCAGACACCACCGGCCAACAACGACCTGGATAAAATAGAAACGTTCGAAGATAACTTCATGCAAGTCCCGAAACCCCTATTCACAGAGACCCAGGTCAACAACAACAACACGTACTCGTATGATAACGTGGAAGCTAACGAAGAGCCTGTGGTCTTCATGCCGGTTAACAACAGCACGACGAAAACTGGGGGTTTACTTACGACCATCAGCTTCCTTAGGGAGCCCACGTTTTACAAGTCCTTGCTTCAGATTATAACTCTGAAGTTCTCAATTTTTACTTTCTTCGCGCTGTTCCCCAGTCATCTGTACATGAGGATAACTTCGCTGAAGGTCCACCACACGGTTTACATGGTCGGTTACCTCAGTATTTCAGCGATGGTGTTTTCCTTGATTCTGCCTTTCGTCAATGCGACTGCCTATCGGAGGGCCTTGCTCTTGTGGACTTGCTCGTGGGTCGGGGCGCTGGGATTTATAAGTAAGTCTCTTTCTGGTACAACAATCGAACAATTAAAAACCCACAGCCTCTTACAGTGACGTCGGATGTGAGAAGCGAGGCGGCGCTCGTAATCGGGGCAATATTCGTGATTTTGAGTATACAGTCGTTGCAGCATTTCGGGGCCCCCTTGCAGAAGTTGGGACTGCGAGGTGAAACCAGTAGGGTCCACGTTTTTCTAAACGTACTCACTGCCTTGATGTTTTTTATATTCCTATTAGCAGGTTGGTATTTCAAAAAAAAATTTGGTCCCCCCGATTTGTATCATGTCTTTTTTTTGTTGTTGCAGATATGAGTTACGTCAACTGCTTTCGAATGATGGCGCTGCTTCATTTCGTAACAGGGGGCGTATGGTTCGCAAATTATTTATTCAAACAAATGAAACCCATAGTATCAAGAAATTAAGTTATTGTTAAGTTTACGTGATAATTTCATACATTTTTATTTATAATAATTGTAATAAAACTTGAAAATCACCCAAAAATATTCAAGGGGGGGATCGGAATGTCTCCAGGTTGACCGCTGGGCTTCCTCAAGGGGTTTGGCAGGAGCTGGACGCCAGGAATCGGGACGGGCGGAGCCTCGGCGATTTCTTTGTTGATGCCGTCGAAGAAAGCGCTGGCAATTTGGGCGGGAACGTCGACGAATTTGCAAGCGACATCCTGTAACCTTTCGGTGAGCCCCGTCCACAGTGCCATCTGGCAAAAACGAAAGTTACTGGCCACCTGGGGTTTCAACTTGATCCGAATGAAGTTGTTCTCGGCACTAGAGAAGCCCTTCACTTCTCTATTATTCACCCTGACTTTACCAGCGTGGGCGAAGTCGGCTATTAATCGAGTAAACACTTCCCTGACTTCCTCGTCTTCCGCAGTGAAAACCTCGGGATCCTCGAGCCTCGAGCCGTTTAAGCTTTGAGCTTCGAACAAGTACGCCAGTTCATCTCCGTGACACACGGTATCATTTAAAGCTAAAAAATCACAACTTAATTGTCAATTCCTTAAGAGCCAGCTAATGAGTTACGTTTGACAGAGTGATTGCCTATGATTGGAGCCCCCTTCAAAAAATAATCTGCTTTCCTGGCTTGCCCGTAATGTTCGAACTGGTACAGATAAGTCGGGGCCTCGTTCCTTGACCAGAGGTCAGCGGTCAAGAACGCAGGCAGATTAAACAAAACGTCACCTGAAACACTCACGTTACAGAAACCTGTAAATACTGACTTTCTTTTGAGACCTGTTATTTCGGATACTTTCGCTAGGCCTTCGTCGAGTGCCCTCGTGGCCACTGAAGCGTAGCCTCGAAACCGCAGTGGGTCTAAGATCTTCCACTGGGTGCAAGCTTTCGAGTTGTTCGCCTCTTTGCCTAAGCCGGTTATAGATTGAAGGTTTTTGATCAAGGTGTCGTCGAGGAAGTGGGAGACGGTTCCTAATTTTCCCCCAACTTCTTCTTTATATTGACCTAGGGGGCCCATTTTAAATTCAAGCTCAAGCTTAAAACTTTGGGTCTAAGGCTGTATTGTATAAAAGATTTAAGCCAGGATTAAAGTTAATCCTAAGTTCGAATGTGACACACTAGTGTTGCATGGACATTGATTAAAGTTAATCTTGAATTAAAGCTAATAGAGTCCTATGTTTAATCTAGAATTAGTTAACAAGGACGTTGGTGCAACTCAGCCTAAGCTGTACGTCATAACAAGTGTCACATTCTAACTTATGATTAAAGTTAATCATAGCTTAAACCTTTTATACAATGCAGCCTTAGAAAGAAAGAGTATTTACTAAAGCTTCCTGAATTTTTATTAATACCTTGTATGGCCCTTTTGGTTTCATCTCGTGTGACTCCTGTCAATAAAGGAATCTTGGGTGACTTTTTATAGAACATATCATCAAGCGGTTTTCTTTGCACAGCGGCCGGTAGAGACCTGCCATCGTTGAGGCCCTCGTTAACCGGAGATGAACTCAACAAGCCGGACAGGCCGGAAATGAAACCTCGCTTCTTCAACCTTGTTAGTTCCAAGTGCGAGTCTCCCTTGGGGAGATTCAAGCAAATCAAATTCATTCAACAGATATAGTAATAAAATCAATTAGGAGTAGTTTTATGTGCAGTATCTTATAGCGCAGAAGGTGGTTTTACAAAGTAAAACACAATTTCAAGTTCAATTTCAATATTGGATAAGTATCACCAATACCAATTCGCTATTTAAGTTACATATTTAAGTGTTTATTACTATACCTCTTGAATAAACAGAGTATACATCTACACTTCAACTTACCTTCACTATAGAATCGGCAGGAATATTTTGCAAGCATTTCACCATTGTTACAATCGAATGTGTGGGGCACCCATGATAACTCGCAATCTCCTTGGCAGTTTCTATCGGGGCATCGTCTATTGCCCAATGGGACACTGCGGTCCCAGACATGGCGATAACCCCACTCACTTGACCTTCGGTGATTTAATCAAATTAAAACGAGATCGCATTCACTATTTATAAATAAACAGAAACCTTTTGCAATTTCTGATAATGCAACTAACAATACGCTGCTTCCCCCAGTTCCATGTCCCATCACGTTTATCCTAAACGGGTTTCCACCGAAGAACCCTATGTGATTCCTCACCCACTCGATCGCCAATACCATATCAAATAAGCCAGCGTTTCCGGGAAACATCGGATCCCCCCCGCTTAAGAATCCTAAAGACCCGAGTCGATATTGAATCGTCACGAGGACTAGCCGCTGATTCATTAGATGTCTGGCCTGGAATCACCCACTTTTATTAAAAGCACGTGTACCTATGGAATTTTTACCCCGTATTGCGAAGCCGATCCAAAACGGAAACCCCCTCCGTGGATCCAAACGACCACCGGCAAGCCTGAAACACACAAAATTGCATCGCACTTCCCAACAGTATCGTTACAACACCGACCTTCAGTCCCAACTGGTAAAGTCGGAGTAAAAACGTTCAAGTACAGGCAATCTTCACTCCCGAAAACAAAATCCTCGCCCGGCAGCGACTGGATGCAGGGAGAACGATAGGCAGTCGTATCCACATCACCCTCCAAGAAATATTTCCTCGGTCTCTGAAGCAAAAACCCGTTTGATTTAAACCAAGCACTTCTTTTTTTTGGATTTACCTGGAAGCGAGCACTGCCCGTTGGACTGTGCGCATAGCGGATGCCCCGAAAGTGATAGTAAGAGGATTCGAAGATTCCAAGGACCCTTGCGGATTTACCAGCGTAATTCAGGTATACAACGGGGTCCTCTGAAGCAGCTATGTCTGCCGGGTTTCCACCGACTATCCTGCGCACCCTCTTACTCTGTCCAACCCCGAACATCAATATGAAAAGCAATAAACTCATTAAACCTTTCATATTTTTTTTTCCCCCCTAAACTACTCTGCAGGATATCATTAAAAAATGTCGTTGCTAAAGGAAGTGTTTCTTTTTTATCTTTAACAAATTATCTACTTACACCCACGTGCCACTCTATAAAAAAAAAGTTTTTAATTAATATAACTGATACATGTTAAGTAAGTTAGGTTCACACGGTGTTCTTTTGTGTTAACGTATTGTCTTCGTACGTCTCTAATACGTCGGCTAAGTGCTCATTGTCGCGGGGTTTCTTGAGCTGCTTCTTGCGCTGCCCGGCTTTCTTCCTTTTCAGGGGAACCGCGGGTTTCTTGGGGCCGTGATCTTGCATTGAGCGAATGCCTAACGGAAAACCCCCCAAATTGAATCATTTTAAATCCTTAGTTTGCCGAAACTGACCTTGCTTCTCTAAGTATTCATCGATCTTGGCATCGTCCATGGCATCGACGGCGACTGATCGCCATAACTTTTGGAATTCTTCGTCAATTGGCAGCGTGGCCGTCCGATCGTTGTAAAACAACACCTTCTTCTTATCCATGGGCCTCGTGACGAATATTATCTCGTTTTGATTCTGCAGCGTCTACAGAATACAACATCATTCGATTCATGAAACTAATTTAATTTAAGAATAAAAATAAATATATAACAGCAGCGTATGAACCTTCAAAGCTTTCTCACAGTGCGGCAGAGACTCCTGGATGTCATCCAGGAGTACGCCGCCGAGCCCTTTCAGATCCTGCTGCTTGAGCAATTTAAGAAGACTCTTTCGGTCTTTCAATTTGTACATAGCTTTAAAGACGAATTTTCCATCGGCAGTGACTTCGATTTTCGGGTTCTTCTGTAGAGCCTCCGTCTGCAACCACTATAAAAATGCAGTTAATAACTCGTAGTTATAAAGTTCGGTGGTTAACACCTGTTTGACTTTCAATCCGACATCCAGCTGGTTGGTTTCATCGAGGATGTCTTCTAGAGTTAGGGGGTGTGTGTCGCCATCTTGATGCCTGGTTTTCATGTGCTTCACGATTTTCGCCAGCACGCCGAAGCGATACTGCGAGCTTCCGGTGGCCGACTTATAACTGCAAGGGAAATCGAATGAGTGCGGTTCGCATTTGCGGTCGTCCCTTACGTGTTAATATCGAGTTTAGGTGCGGAGTTGACTGCCGATTTCGACTTCTTTTTCTCATCCTTGTTGGAATCGGATTTAGTTTCGTTTTTCTTCTTTTCGACACTGCAAATTTATTTCTGTTTAAGTCAACATGTCCATTGCGTAGCTGCTGTTGATGAACGATTTGAGACATCAAATGAAATCAATAGAATACAGGACAGAATAAAGCAGAATATAGTAAACAGAATAAAGAAGTTTAGAGTATTTGAGTCGTTTATTTGATGTAGTTTTGTGGTTCCTATAACTGAGTAATGAACTGTGTTTTGATAAGTGGTTATAGTTTAATAACAAAACTCATTTCTGCCTTTAGAAAAGAAACAAAAATATTAGATTTCTTGATTAGTCTGTTTGGAAAATATGAGAGAATTTGGAAAACTTACGAGGGCGTAGTTAACGCACGTTTTTTAAATAATTCTCGCTCCTTCAAGAGAGCGGGATCCATTTTTGGCAAATTTTCGGAAACTTCTCTTGGTTTTTCTTTCCAAATAAGTAATCCAAATTACTGTTCGTTTGACAACAATCACATAACCTCAATCTCACAATACAATGACGTACAGCGTTGCCAATAAATCTAAACGCATTTCTACTAAACCCCCGGGGGGAAATTCCACTGAAAATCTACTCTGCTTACTAATTAAATAGGAATCTGGTTATTATGATTATCATTGGGCGCGTTTAGCGAACAGCAGCTGCTGAGTTGTGATTGGTTCACATTAAGGTAATAGCCAATCACAAACGATTGCTGAGTAAGCAACTCAGCAGGTTGTTTATGAACGCACTCCAGCTGCTGTTCCCTAAACGCGCCCATTAGAATTGAAATTCAAAATAACGAATATTTTAATACAATTTATTCGGAAATATGTCAATCCTTCCTGTTTATTCATGGCCAGCTACATTAACATTCACTGACGTGTATGTATGGCCGTTTCAATTCGACTTTTACAAATTTTGACGAGTACTCCTCTCAGCGCCTCTTGTGAGTTTTTAAGTAATTGCAGTTGTCATTACGTTAACTGTCAGTAGTTTTGTAGTATCTTTAATAGGGAGCCCTGAGAGGAGTACTCCACTAAGGTACGGTTGCGGAATTAAAAAAAGCATACACTCAAAATGTCTCGCTGTGAACTTAACTTTGTTTGAAATATTTTCGACTTTTACGTCAAAATAATTGTCAAGGTGACATACCGACAGTAACATGCCGCATTTAACTGTTGCCCAAAAACCGCAAATAAATACACTAATTGGAGAAGGGTGGTCAGTAAGAAGATACATCTAGAGTTGTAAACAGCTGGCTTCAAGTAAATAACGTTGTGCGTTTGCCATGACCTTCCAAAAGCTCAGATATCAACCCCATTGAACATGTTTGGGGTTATATCGTGAAGAAAATTTGAAGAAAATTTATTAAATATATTTATGTATGTTATTTTATCGTAAATGAATTCTCAGTTTAGTTTACTATTGCTTTCTTATTGACTCCTAAAAGTGAAAGTTGAATTATGCATTGTGTCATTTTACATGATTTAATTGTCAGTGTTTATGTCAATCTGACAGAGATCGATTTACACTATTCTAATATTGCAAAATATAACCTAAACGCCTAAACACTTGTATGATTTTTTTTGATTCCGCAACCGTACTAAATCAACACTCCGTACAGGAAACGCAATCCCATTCCTCTCGTGAGAGGATTGAGAAACAAAGATAACAAATATAATTGTCGCAAGTGCAATAAGGAATACAACAGTTTTAGGGAATAGGGTCGTTTTCGAATATCTTTTTTTCACTAATTTTTATTAACAATATATTCTTTATTGTCTAGTAATCATAAATTATACGTTTAAATTCAATAAAAAAATATGTGTGAGTAACATTTAATTTTTAAAAAGTCATTGCGTTTGAAACGCGACAGCTTACGCGCCATCTTCGTGTGACGTCATAGCATCCGTTTAGCAATTTTCGCATGGGCGGCGGTCGGCGGCAGGCCACAGATACATACAGTTCAGGAAACTATTTAGTTTCTAAAAGGTGTTATCATTACTATCATTAGCAATTATCATAATTCAACATTTAGCTTATGCTTAAAAGTGCACAATTAATACAATGTGCTCCTTAGAAGAGAATTATGTAAAAGCGGATTCAAGTAATCTTCCGCAGATCGACATTATAATGGTAATGGATTATTTTAACACAAATAAAGATTACATTAGCGCAGAAATGAGAGGAGTTAAACTACAAAGGTACAAGTACCCTGTTCAATGTATATTTTATTCTAAACATTATGTATATATTTATTAAAAATCTGGCAGGCAAGAATACGGTGAAACAATACAGTATTTATAATTAGATTTTTTACTTGCCATTATTGCGAAATAAAACAACGTACTATTTATTTCACTTTATCGGGTATCCCACTTTAAGTAGGGTGTGAGTTCGTTGGTTGTCATGGAAGTACTTGTAATGTAAACATAAGACTTTTTGACCAGATGAGCGAGATGCAAAATAAGTTAAAATAGTGAATGAGAAAGATGCGATTACAGGTCCAAAATGCACTGGAAGGTATAGTTTACGAACGCACCCCTGGACGGATGCTATGACGTCACAACATGGACGGCTAGCGTTTACCGATAGGTTATTTTTATTAATTGTTTAATGGTCTAAAACACGAACAAAAAATTTTTTTTCTAGGAAATATTAGTTAAACACATGATAAAGTTTCCAAATTTGATATAAAAAAAAATGTCAAATGAGCCCATTCTGTTTACCGCAATGTCACTGGTTTCAATTTAAAGGTGTGTTAGGTTATGTTTAGTTAGTTATTTACCAATCAAAAAGTTGTTATTTTGAGAAATGCAGAATGTTTCTTTTACGAAAAGGGCGGAATCATTAAATGTCATGCGATAAAAGTTTGGGATGCGATATTTAAGCTCAATTTTCTTAATCACTGACAGTAACTTTGACAAACGTCACTTCAAATAATATTTCCAACTGTTTTTTATCCCTAGATGAGAGGAATGTGCGACAAGGATAGATATAAAAAAATCACTAAATGCGTTACCTCTATACGAAGTATGTTGATTTAGTACCTTATCAGTGCCCTGTAATCAGCGACAAAGAGTCGACTTTTGGCGTTTTCTCGAGCACAAAAATTCAATGTAAATTTTTGAAAACGCCCAGGCCAGTTGGAACTCGCTTTTCATTTAGAAGGCCATGGTCCACAGTATAAGAATCACACAGTAGCGTCACTCGAGTATAACTGTCACATTTGTTCTTTTGTTTGATACCTACCCAGTTGTAAATTACATTGCATTTTCCATAAGGGTATCAAATAGATTGGCCGCTCTTTTTGACATTGACGTTTAAGTGACGCTACTGGGTAATTACTTATACTGTGCTTGACTGTGCTTCGTCTGTCAGTGTTGCCAATTCGTGAGAATTTTTCCGATTCATGGGAATTTCTATGCCTGAAAATTTCCAAAATGGGAAATTTCTTGAAAAAATGGGAATTCTCGAAGACAAAATTACTTAACTTTTAAGGCAAATCTTGACATAAACGCATAAAAGCAGCTTAAGTTGCAATTTGAGGGGACCAATAAACAAAAGGAATTTTTTGTCCCAATGTGATGGGAGAACTACTGTCAACGGTTGGCAACACTGTCGTCTCCATTGCACGATCTCTTCGGGCTTCACGGCTTCAGTGTAAAGCAATATGGCTGCGTTGGAGCTTGGTGACCAGTGTAGTTTAATTTGGAAATAATTTACAAGACTTTTATGTGCGCACTCCTGCGTAGAATCTGTTCATGATAACGAGAAAATCATAGCAGGTACGTAATTCGGCCGCAACTTGCAGTAATTACCGAAACCACCTACCAAGTTTTTTTATTGCATTTTTTGAGCGAGCCTGTAAGGCGGCTTTTCGTTTTCTTTCCGTTTTAATCTATTTATATCGGTTTTGCATTCGTCGCCTTCTTCTTCGTGTTGGTAACCGCAAGAACAATCGCACGGCTTTTCCTCGCCGATTAACATTTATTTGTCGTTTGAAGGACAATATCCTTATTTGACAACTTGAAGTAGTATACTTATAGCGATGCATATGATACAATAATTTCTTCTATTAATTACTACTTGCGAGCACGTATGCCATGTTTAAAAACTTGTGGGTGGAATTGTTGGTGCGAGTTTGGACGCTTTAGCCACCCATCAGGGGAAATGTGAGTGCGTCGTTGTAATGCCTCGTTGTTCGTTTCAGGACTGCCAAAAATGGCATATAATTGTCCTAGAGACTTGGACGGCTTCATGCCGCATCTCCCTAAAGCGGACACCAAGTTTCGTCAGCAACTAGGGGCCGATCTACTCGGTTATTTAGCGGAACCGTCAAACTCGATAGTATGTCAAGATATAGGGCAGTTAGTTGACGGATTAATACCGTGGATGCAAAGCAGTAACTATAAGGTAGGATCAGTATTATTAAGTTAACTTTAACTTTCAGTTTTAACAAGGGGATCAAACTGAAGGTTAAACTCAATTTGTGATGATGATGATGATGAATGGCCTTAAAGACTTGCAGTTCCTGTGTTAACATAAAATGCCCTTATTTGGGCTGTTTTGTAATTGATTGACAGCATGTCGTCATTATACTGTCAACAACTTCAGGTTATACTAGGCGAGTTTTCGCGATAGTAAAGTTGTAACCACGTTGTAACTTTGTTATAACTTTGACAGCAAAAAGTCGTTTTCGCGGATAAAGTTTTAACTTTAACCGGAAGTGCCGCCATGTTCACTTTCAGTCAAGTTATAACGTTGGTCAAGAGCAAAGTTAAAGACGTCATTGAACTGTCACTGCTTAAATTTGGTTAGATGTGACCTTATTCCACAACAAATCAGAAGTCACGATTTCATGAATTTATACGTAGGTTACAGAGCACTCCACTCACACTTTTTGATATTCAGAAAAGCTTTAATTTTCACTTTAATGATTTCATTTCAACTGACAACTTTCAAGTAAGAACGATTTTCGTTTTCGCGATAACTTAAAGTTGGAACTATAGAGATGTCACTTAAGTTACTTTTAGTTATAACTTCGCGTTTTAACTTTGTACCGCGAAAACTCGACTACTGTTTTTTTCTTTAATCATTTTTAATAAGTTGCTTGCATATTCTGTTCTAATTCATCACATCATTGGTTGCACTAGTGTGCATGCATGCTAACGAGTGTCTAAATAAAAATCTGGTCAAGTAGGTTGTGGTCAAAAATTTTTTCGTTGCATGCATGTCGTTTCTAAGTTCAACGGCTAAGCTTTCAAGTGTAACGTCAAAGTGATTTAGCATTAAAAATAGTTTTTCTCTTCACAAACTACTAAAAAATGCCCTTTTCAATTGAACAAAAGACATTTATGCTTGAAAGTTACTTTCGAAACGGTCGCAAAATTAACGGTGTCTGGTCCTATTCAATTCAAGACTGTTTGGAGGAATTCCTTGTCCAATTCCCAGAAATTGTTATTGATTATAAACAATTTCTAGAGTGTCTAAATCGAAGTGTGGCATTATTTCGACAAAGTGAACGATCTTAGAGAACGTATATTTGATAAGTGTCAAGAAATCAACAACTCTCCGGATTTACTGCAAAATGTTGTTAATGGAATTAAAAACAGAATTATTAAATGTTACCAAGAAGGGGGTGGCCATATTCAGCATATTTTATAATAAACGTTTTTAAATTTCACGTTTTCACGTCTTTTACGGCAAAATCACTTTTAACAAGGAAATGATAATTCAGTATCAATTTTGACGTTACACTTGAAAGGTTAGCCGTTGAACTTAGAAGCGACATACATGCAGTGGATAAATTTTCGACCACAACCTACTTGACCAGATTTTTATTTAGACACTCGTTATCTTATATTAATACATGAAGCTAAAAAGAGATAAGAATACACTCAGTGTGCCTTGGTATGTTGGTACGCCGTTGTTAAAACCGGTGGTACTTGTCCACGTCTTTCAATATTATTTTTTTTTCATAATTTCCGTGGTAATTAATAACTTCGTAAGAATATGTAGATGAATTTATTAAGTTGGGGATGCTGACTGGAAGCGCTTGCGCTATGCCACTATTCTAGTGAGCTCTAATTTCTAGTACTTTTTATTTTGTTATTGTAGTATTTGTGGTTATTTTTTTTTTGACTGGTAGATTCTTTTTTGAAAGTTAATTACTCAAGATATTTTGACACTGAATATTTAAATCTGATACCCTTGGAGCTGCCAACCTGGTCACATAAAGTTTCTGCTTGGAACAACGCTGGTGCGCCCCAGTGCAGCCAATAAAAAATGCTAAAAACTTCTTGAGGGTTTATTTTAGCTAAAATTACTTTGTTTATTTAATATTGTTTATTTAAATCGTGGTAGTAATGAAAATATGTGAGGATCTTCATATTGTAGAAGAAACCTCGGTTTAAACGCTGTCAACTTTCAAATTTGATTTGGTTTTATTAATTCCCATTCTTGAAATACGACGATTTTGAGGTCTGCTTTCTAACAGCAAGTCCGAGATGTTTACTGTGAAATCCATGTTTTGTGTTGCTCAGGAGCTAATTGACTTTTGTGGACACTTTAAGGTCCGGTCTTCTCATTTCCAGTTAACTTTATCTGGTGATTAATTCCCATAGTAACGATTGTGATCACCACAAATGTTACTATGGGAATTAATCGCCAGATAAAGTTAATTGGAGATGAAAAGACCTGGCCTAAATGTTTAATTCTTTGAATCCCATGACTGACTGTAAATTTTACAACAATTAACATATTTTTTTGAGATGGTTCAGCTTTAATAACGTTAATTATTTAAACACAGATATCTTATTATGTGGAATCTGTGGAATTTTTTGAAGCCATGGGAGGCTGTAATTGTGTTTCAATTAATTGGCAATTGCCTTCATTAAGCCGTTTAACCTGCATTATTATTTTTTATTGTTTTTAAATTCCTGTTTTTCGGATGAGCTAGATTCTAGATAGTTAATCTGATTACAAATACTTTAGATAACGTCTGATACTATGAAATGTAAAGAAAATTTACTATATAGGCACTATTATTTGAGTTGCGATCCATTGAAAAGTTTAAAAGTTTTTTTTTTGCAATATTACTTACCATTTTTTGTTTATATAAATTACTATTGTAAAAATTGCAATAGATGGTTAATTGTTCCAATTTAAATTTAAAAAACCTGGAAAATTCTTTAATTTCTAAATTTCCGTTGTCTGCAACAGCATGGAGGATCTCGCCGTTAAAAAAAAGGCATTTGCAAAGTGTCTTGTATTTATCTATTTAATTTTTATAGTGTAGTACACAGGCTTCGTTTATATATTTTTTAAAATTAGGATACAAACAGGTGAACACCCTTAGTCCAGGAGGACTCTATTTTGTGTTTTATTCATTTTAAATTGTTTAAAGAAATACGGAAGTTTTCTGTCACTGTAGAAAGAAATCTCATTTCTTAACGCTGTACACTTAATTTAATTGAATTTATGAGATTAATGCAATTCGAATTATAATTATTTAGATTCCAGTCGTTATTTAGATTTTTGAATTTAATGAAAATCCGCGCGTCCTTGGCGATTTCTGGCTTACAACCACATGAAGGGCTACGGCGCCTACTTTTGTGCCTCTCTGAAGGTTAAGGTGAAATATCGATTTAAATGCGCGAATTTACGGGCTTATTGTTTGAAGGAAATTAGCACTGCGCCTGTAACCGCGACGTGATTCAAATAAAAATTAGAAACTGCTATGTTACAACCTAAACGGATTTTTAAAAATTATACAGGGTGTTTCCGAATTAATTTTACTAACTCCAGGAATCGTTAGAACTTCAGAAAAAAAGGGGACTTTCTTCAATAAACAACGTCCGGAAACGCTTTGCTTCCGAGAAAAATGGCGTCGAATTTTTTTTAAACGACTTTTAAGAATAACTCGGAAACGGAATTAGTAATGGCTTTCATATTTGGTGTAATTATTTACTTAATCAAGTAGTATCGTTTAGGCCCGATTTTACAACCGTCGGATAAACATTATTCTTAGAATAACGTGACATAGGTGTGACGTAGATATGGAGGAACGTTAAAGGATATTCAGCGAACAGTTATCCCGTCCTTATTTCACGATTGTAAAACTGGGCCTTAGTGATACTTATGATTGTAACAATCCTTATACCGAGTGTTATTTTTATGGGGGCACAGCCGTATTTTTTTCATGCTACGCCTCATATTCAGGCTTAGCATACTAATGAAAATCGTTTGATGGTTTGAATCACCCTGTATATCAGGTATCCAAGTAAAATAACATCTCACGCATCCAGTTAAAAAAAAATAACCCATTACTTTTGATAAAGCAATCAAACAAGCTGTGAAATGTTAAGCCTTTGCTTCTCGCTTGCCTTCGAGATTGGCTTAATTATTTACTTTTTTTTTGTTAGTAGTTTTGTTGTTGTGTTCGCAGCGACGACGCACGGGAGAAATGCACTGTGTTTTTAATTTCTACTGTCTCTTAGATCTAAATAGATGCGTATTTTTAGTTTGTAGTGTGAGCACTGCAGCTTGATTTGCGCGTGCAATTCTTAGGACAGTTCTCTTGTGACCATTTCACCAGGTGCCTCTACTACTACTTTCGTTTCGTGGTTTAATTTCAGAGCGATGGAAATTAAAAGTACGTAATTTTCTCTGTGTGATCCTTGCGCTTTAAAATAATTACAGCGCTACTAAAAATACTGTATAATTTATTTCAGGCTTCGTGTATGTCACGTAGTAAATTATGTACATGCTTGTGCTATTACCTCGTAATGATGATTTTAAAATGATAGCCAAGCCGGAAGTAAATTATGTCCTATATTATTTATGCTCTGTATACCTATTTTTATTCGAAATGTAGAAAATAGGATGTTATAAAAAATGTGTTGCTGTTTAATAATAACAACAATAATAACATTCTTGCGTTTCCGAAGATTAGAACACGTCGAGAAAATCCTCCGTAAGCGCATTCGAAAATAGCTATTACATAAAGTTTGACTCGGGCCTATTCTGAAAATAAACTTATTAACACTTGCGTTATCATTCATTTTGAAAGGGTAAACAAGTTTATAAATGTGGAGATTTACGAGTGTTTGCGTTTTTGATTGTAATTGTAATTGATTATTCAATGAAATGTCAATTTCGCTTTGACAAGGTGAAATTTTCAAAATTTCTTAAAAACGTATAGGGTGATACCCAACTTGAATCTTTAATTAAACGGCAGATGAGATGATCGGAAAATCCTCCTAGGAAAAGTAATTGGGGAAAAAAGAAATAAGTAACTGTTTGAGTGACCTTCGAAGCATAGTATAAGAATCTACTCGAGTATAAATAGCTGTCACATTTGCCATTTTGTTTGATACCTATTTCCATATAGGTATCAAACAGCATGGCGTCTTTTTTTTGACGCTGACGTTTAAGTGACGTTACTGGGTAATTACTTATACTGTGGTTTGAAGAATCAATAATGCCAACATATGTATTGTTAGTAAGACAGTCTGAAACCGTAAAACCGCAGTTGATTAAAATTATAAAGATAAAAATGTCAAACTAACATTGCCGAAGATTCCGAATACATAGGCCCAGTATTTCAGTCAGAGTTTAACTTTAAGGTTCGTTTTATTTCTACGGAAACAGATGTCCTTAGTCCTTACAATTATTACTATAGGAATAAAACGAAGCTTAAAGTTAAACTCCGAATGAAATACTGGGCCTTAGTGTAAAATGGCGAGCTTGGAAAACGAGCCATGTCTTAAAGCTCAAGATGGGGTCGTACTTTTTCGATTACAGAAAACTGTAATCGAATTACAGAAAACTGTAATCGAATTACAGAAAACTGTAATCGCCGTTGAAATGTCATTATTATATGATCGGTGAAAACAGACACATAACTAAAGTTAAAGTGCAGTTATAAGTTAATTTTTTCAAGATAATTTACAGAAGTTGTTAGAAGCTTGTTTATTGTGATTTTATAACCTAAGTTGTGAGACATTTCTGTAAAATCAACTACTCAAAACTTAATAAAATATAAGGGCAAATAAAAATTAACACCCTGTTAACTAGTTTCATTACTTTGGAATAGGTGGCGCGACTCATTTCCAAATTTCGTTTGACCTTGACCTTTAACTTTTCTAAAAATTTTAAAGTTTTCTGATCTCAACTCCTTGCTCAGGTTGAGGACAGTTGGGTTCGCCTGGGTTGGCTTGGCCTTGAACTTTAGTTTGATCTTGTTCTTCGAAATTTTTTTAAGTTTCAATTTTTTTCCGATCGCAATTTTTTGATGGGGTTCAGCAGCGTTGGGTTGACCTTGAACTTTCGTTTGACCTATACCTTTGACCTTTTCAGACCTTTGATCTCGAAACTCAATTAAAAAAAAAAAATTCCCCAATTTTTTGCTTCAACCTTGATCTTTGATCTATACGAAGCTGAGTTACCGAAATTTAAATTTTTTTAAAAAAATTTCGCCAATTTTTCGGTCGTGACCTTGTTCTTTCACCTTTACGTTCCCTTACACATCCAAGGCCTACTGGGATGACGGGAGTTTATATGATAACATGTTACTAAAGTATATAGAGAGAGAGAGTAAATAGATGAAGTGGTAGTTTGGAAGGTTAATGACGGAATAAAGAACCGACCAATCAAAAGCAAATTACTCTCTTTATAAAGGGATTTAGTTTCTTTGATCCTTTGATGGACCAGCTGTTTATTCCACCATTAACCTTCCAAACTGTCACTTCATGTCTTTAATCTCTCCATAAAGGACTCTACTATTTACAACAAAAAGAAAATTGAAACAAACTAGCTTGAAATTCGAAAAACAACTATGTAATTAAAAAAAATAGTAGCGATGAAATTCCGTTACTCTACGACAGATGGCGTTCCTATATTTTTTACTTCAATCGCACTTGAAATTTTCGAAAATCAACTGCAATCTTAATAATAATAATGTTAATTATATTTATACGCTTCTTATACAGTTATTCTTCTATTAAATAAAACGCAGCTTGATACCATCTAGCTATCTATGCTCGCCACTGTTAACAAATCTACAATAAATTAATTGACTTATTAACGAGTTTAGTTTAGTAACACCCTCTATAGGTTTTGAAATTAATTTTTTGTCTTTCCACTATATTTTTTTTCCTTAAAAACTTCAGCTTTTCGAAAAATGTCTAATGCCCGTTTTACACGGTCATATTTTTGTAACAAATTTATTACGAAGTGAGTGAGAAGTGCCAATTCAACCAATCAACATTCACTATGGTAGCTTATCTTTCTCACTTCGTAATAAATTTGATACAAAAATATGATCGTCTAAAACAGGCATTAGACATCGTATTGAATGAAAGTATGAGACTTGTAGTGCCATCTCTTGGAGAATTACTTAAGTCCAAGCATAACTGTCCCCATTTACGGTTGAATTAAGTTTAGTAACTCTCTGTGCATAATTCGAAATTCATTTTTATGATTATTTGTAATGGGAATGTGAAAGGTTCTTTCTGTGATGATCATTAAAGCCATCGCTTGTTCTAAACATAGCAGCTTAAATCCATCCATCATGTATTTATTCTACCTACCACTCGTTTACTTTAATATAATCTCTGACGCAGTAATTTTCTTCGATAACCAGCAAGCATGTACGTACGTGAAGGTTTGGTTCAATTAATTTTAATTCGACAATTGCTTTAAGCATTTCGTTTTCATGACATAAGCACTTTGTACGTACGTACGTGCGTACCACGAAGCTCTTGCACATCTGTGTTTAAGATATTTTTGCTGTATTTAATAATTTTGCACACTTAATATGTAGGTACCTACTTATTTAGTAACGCGGAGTTTTGGAACCCTTCGATTCTGAAACAGATACATTCTCAGATTCTCCAAATTAAGATTAATTGCTGCGCAGCTAAATCTAATTGTTTCACATTGTACCGTTGACCTTGACGATTATTACTTGTTTTGAAAAAATAAAATAAAATAACACATGCCTTTTAGTCGAATGGAACATGTGAGATATTCTCATAGGATTTGCTAAGAATACAAAGTAGCCTTGAAAATTCGGGCGGTTTCCAGGATTTTACATAAGTCAAAGGACTTGTTTACGTGGCGTCGTTGGTCGTGTAGGTTTCACATTTGCAAAGAATAACATACCTGTTAGTTAAAGGTCGGTGAAAATAAACGGGAATTTCTAGATATAAACAACATTACGGTGTTGTGTGCGTGACCACCTTTTTAGAGAAGCCTTCTGCACTTAAGAAAATCAGATTAAATGGCCCTGGCTAAAGTCTTTTATTCCTCCGACGCGACGTCTCACCTAATTGAACCTAATAATTAAAGATAAATTGGTGATAAACACATGCTTTAATTGTGTGCTGTATTCATGCGTCATCTTGATTGTTTTAACGCCGTATTAAGGGCAGGTCAGGTTCTAAAAACACATCAAATTAGTTATTAATAATCTCCATTCTATACTTGGTTCATAATTAAATAGTATGTGTATAGAAGATGCCACATTAAAAAGTGTCCATTTCATAAAGAAATATTTTTTATCCTGAAGAAACTGCCCACGTGCAGCGAAACGTAGATTTCAAAAGTTTGATAATTTGTTAGATTATCACCTTTTAACAATGTTCTGTTGTACGTGGGCGCTAAGTAATAAAACCATCTTAATAAAAATGTGAAGAAAGTTACATCCAATTGGAAATTGCATGAGATACAACAAAAAGCATGATTCTTTTAAACATTGTAGCATCATAAATTTTATATCTTTGCTTATCGGGTGTTGTAAATACCTATTCACCTATATAAAAATTTAATATTAACTCACTATCGAAATTGCAAAATGAAATGCGGCGTAAAAACAACACAAGAAAAACCTCTTAAATTTCTACTTCTGTGACGTTGTTGTAATTGAATTACTTTGAAGTTAACATATTATTGTCGAAATTATAATCGTCGTTGTAAGATTGAAAAAATAAAAGTGTGCATTTCCTTAATTGTTCAGTCTTTCAGTCTTGAAGGCGTTTAAGTTTAAAGCTGAGAGAAAATTACAGTTGAATACTGCCTAAAATATCACCATTCATAAAACACAAACCCTTACAATAGCATTAAATCAGCTTTAAATGAATGTATTAATAATAATGAGTATCAATTTTGTTTGCAGGTCTCAAGCAATGGCATCGAAGTAATGACATACTTAGTGGATCGATTAGGTCATGATTTTAGACCGTATCTTCAGACTGTGTTACCGGCTGTGGTAGATAGATTGGGTGACGCCAAGGATGCTGTCAGAGAAAAGGCACAGCTGCTGATCCTCAAACTGTTGGAGCGCGAAGTGCTCACACCTCAGACCTTGCTCGAGAGACTCACGCCCGGCTTTACACATAAAAACGCGAAAATCAGAGAGGAAGTACTTAGGTGTTTAGTAAATACTTTAAACGAGTAAGTAATTCCCAACAGGTTATTTGAAATTTCTTTGTTGTTATCGTTTATTTTTTGCTGCAGACATGGAGCTCAGACGGTGACACTCAATAAATTTATACCGCACATTGTGAAGTTGCTTTCCGATCCGACGTCGACAGTTCGCGACACAGCCTTCTCAACTTTAGTAGATTTGTATAAGCACGTCGGAGAGAAACTGAGGATAGACATACAGAAAAAAAATTTGGTTCCGGCTGCTCGCCTTCCATCTTTGCTTGCGAGATTCGATGAGGTCAAAGATGCCGGCGAGTTACTCCCCACAGCTTCCACCAGTTTAGAATGTAAGTACCTTCTTTTATTTTCTTTTTTTATTAAAGTCGAAGAGCTAAAGAGCTAACAGGAGGAGTAATTTGAAATCTGCTTGCCAGAAACTCTCGAAGTTATTGACTGTTCGATATCGTATGTCCATCTCACAGTTAGGGCCGGCCTTTCCATCTTCCAGTTAAAGTTAGCCGGTGAATAACTTGATTTTTATGGCTCAGTACTTCAGTCACCGACTAACTTTAATCTTCAGTCTATTGCCATAGAAACAATTGTTTTTATAATTGTTACTGTGGGAATAAACTTAGATTAAAGTTAATCTGTGACGGAAATACCGGGCCTATGAATGGTTGTTTGATTTTTATGAATCGTTTCCATGGTAGTTATCCGTTGGTTAGTTTATCAAGAGGTGGAAAGACCAGCCCTTTGCTTAAAAAAAGCTATTGATTAAACAAAATATTTCTCATATATTATAGGAGTACGCTATTATTTTTCATATTTCTTAACTTTTTTAATGTAAAAAAATATTAAAATGTATAAATACATTTATAAAATAATTTAAATTGTGTAACTGACGTTTTGAAACCGAAAAGAAACCGATATTACCGACATGTTACGCCGTATTTTTTCAGTTAACCACCAGATGTCGCTGTTCTCAGTTTTATTGTTCTTGAAGTTTTGTTTTAAACTATTTTAAAGGCGTCACATCAGCACTCCTTCAGAATTAACACTTCTGTCAAATTCATGGAGTTCCAGCGCAACTGGTTCAAGTGAATCGTTTAATTTATCGTCGGTCTTGATAACTGTGCCAAAAGGGCAAAGTTTATTGCCTTTTTCTTACTGAAAACAGAAGAATTTGCGTTAGGATGTCTTTTATATTGCTTATATAAAAGCAAAACCTTAAAAATACTGGCGTGTATTCTCATCCTATGGTTAATATAAGCTGCGTTCGTTTATTCAGCTCCGTTCCTCTTTTCGCACTTTTGTCTCACTCTTACCTACATTAAAACTTATTCGCTCTTACTCTAATTATACTCCATCCCTGCACCGTGTGAATAAACGAACTCAGCTTCAACAACGTGTTTATTTTCCATGACAACGTTCGTCCATCACTCTCTTATACATTAAATCGACATAGAGCTATTGGGCACTGTCCTGTTCCCTACTTTGAGCAGCGATGGCGATACCGAATATCGTTTCTTGTTTATTTTAATCACGACTTTAGTTAAGCACGACTCTAATCATAAGATCAGAATACGAGCCATTGGGAACTGAAAACATTAAAAACTTGAAACTAATGAAATACGTTGGCAACATTGATGTGCATTTTGAGGTTAAGTGCAGTAGCGGACAATAAAATCCGGGCAAGAATTTGACATGTCGTGCGTATTTCTACGAATTTGGTAAATCAGGCTTTATTGAGGTTATATTTTCGTCAAAATAAATCAATAAAATTCGAATTAAACGTCAGAATTACTGGTGACGTGCATTAAACGTCAAAAAATATTAAAGTGAGATTTACACTGTGCAACTAACGCGCCCGGATTTTATTGTTCGCTACTTAAGCTGGATTAAGCGTTGAGCGCGTCAAAACGCCGGGCGTATTGTATTCTGATTGGCTACTGTATATAAAATACCAACCCTACTTTGAGTAGTTCTGTTGCATTTCGTCCTGTTGCAGCGCGGCGCTGCGATCGCTGACGCCAACAGATTTCTGCATTAAATTTAGCGTGTTAATTGCTGTATTTAATTATTTATTGTATTTTGTTTCAAGTGGGTTGGTTTTGCCCCTATATTCCGTTGATTCTTTTCAGTGTACGTAGATAAGGTGGATAAGCCGGCAGTTCCGCCGAAAAAAGGGTTGACGATGAAGAGGATAGTTTCAGCCGCCCCTCGAATAGCTATGACTGCCCAGCCGGCCGTTAATACAGGTATTTCAGATGATTCTGAACTTTAGAACTAAATTAAGGATAAGTATTGCAAAAGCGAAGGTAATTTAAAATTTACTTGAACTACGTTGTAAATAAATAGGTAACTGCATGTCAAAGCCTTATTTAAAATAAAAGGGGTAATTATTTATTACAAGTGCCCCGTACGATTGCGTAAATACGTCATTTTTAATAAAAATTGTCGCGCTATCCTTCTGTAACCAATGGCTATAGACTTCTATCCTTTTCTAAACACCGATTAGACCAGGCCCGTCCAACTTCATGGGAAATACGGTATCACTTTGAATGTAGGCCAAGGGGGTGAAAGGCAAGGAATAGGTATGGAATTGTGCTGAATTTGAAGATGGCGCTAGCCACATCGTAGTTTGTTTACAGATTTCCTTTTTCAGTATTGTTTACTCGCGCTGAATGTTAAGATGGCGCTGGCCACTTTATTTAAATTTGGCGCTTTAGCATCTTGGCTCATGTTTCCTGTTCTTCCTCTCATTTCCGCAACGCTCAGTCGAACGCAATTCGTATTTGAATGTTGTCAAATTTTCTCTGGAATTTGTAGTCATTTTGTAGTGTTGCTTCTTCTTTTACGTGTTCATCACATTTTCGGCGTTACTTTAAAAAGCAAATTAGTGTTTATAATAGTGTTTATAATTAGTGGTGTTTATTAGTAATTGCTATGGATCGACATTTATGTGTTATTTGCGGTGCAGTTGAAAATGTACGCCTGTTTTGGTTTCCATCGGTAATCAGTAAGTAAGTATACATATAATTCAAGTACCTAAATATCTTTTTACTATGGTTCAATTTCTAGATGAATAAAAACAATTTACAAGGAACCTGTTTCTAAAATACCCTATCGAGTTTCCAATGCAGTTTGCTGGTGAGGACACTGTTGGCAGAGGTGATATACAGGTCATAAAGGATGCTTTCGAAATGGACAGGAAGGAAATGATCTTTCGAGTTGTGCCAAAACTAACATCTCAGCATTTGGCTCCTACTTCATTTTCTAAAATGAAAGTTTCGTTAGCGGCACAACTGTTCAGCCATTCTGTTGCATGTTTAATCTTTTACAACATGTCGAAAGGTAAGTGATAGATGCAAAAAAAAATTATTACTCTAATTATCATGGTTTGTAGGTTCATTGGGAAACAGTGCTTTTAGCACTGCAACTTTAGTAAATCAAATAGATATGTTGTTCGACAGTTTTAATGGCATGCACGTGTATCCACACCAAGGCAAAAATTTACGTACTGCTGTGTCCGAATCTTCCAACCATTTGCAGTTTTGGGAATCAATGAAGCATAAAATCAGTAAGTTACAAGAATTGCTTATATCATGAAAGAGAATAATACTATTGGAGTAGATCTCAGATGTCAATACTTATAAGTATGTAAATATTATTTTCATTAGGACATTCAGGCGTAAGAATCGTAATTTCAATAACAATTTTCTATTAAAAGTCTAAATTAATTAAACTTTCCTACTTTTTTTGTTGAATTTCAAAATATGTTATAGAGGGTGATTTTAAAAAATTTTTATCAACTCTTGCCATGGAATTTGAACGACATGTAGCTTTACTGTAAAACAGCATAAAGGAGTGAGTGCAATGACGTACTTTTCACTTAAGCTAAGACATGCCATCCAGATCTCATGGCAAGAGTTGATAAAAATTTTGAAAAATCACTCGATACTATATATGTATTATGGAAATAGTAATATATTTGTTCTTTTTCTTTTCACAGGCCAATGGCGCTTTGTAGGCTATAAAGGTGCAATGCCTCCCTCCCAGAAAGGCTGGTTAGCTAATTTAGAAGTCATGCCCGCAATCTGGAGGAAATGCAAAGCCATGGGTTTGGAACATCTACGGACACGCAGCATAAATCAGGATGCTCTAGAGAATATGTTTGGTGGTCTTAGATCGTACTGTGGTGACAACTGTAATCCTACAAGTCTACAGTTTATAAGTTGTTTAAAAACTCATATACTGAATGGGCTCACACATACTGGTATAAGGGGTACCAATTGTGAGGATGACAGTAATGAGTTATTAAGTAACTTACAAACTTTTCTGAAAGTAAGAAGTAGTACTGATCGTGGTGTGCAACCTGAAAGTAATGAAACAACTGACAAATACATGCTTAATACCATAATAGAATCTGTGGGATCATCAAACTTCTTCAAAGTCTGCCTGCTTTTTATTTGTTGTGCTTTGTATTTTAAAGTTTTTCTTAGCATATTAAGTTGTTTCGGAATTACAAACTGGGATGACAAATACCTGGCAAGTTTCAACTTACCTTACTTTTACTATCTGTTTTTATTTGTTTTTACTTATCTGGTTTGTATGACTATCTTAAAATTAAAAAGCTTGTTGTACTTTATGATTCCTTAGCTGTACATACATATTCTTTATGTAAAATACTGTAAAATTTTGAAGATGTAAGCATATAATTTCGTCAGATTTTTTATGCACTATAATTGCTGATTAAAGCCTAACACATTTTTCTATCATAGGTTAAGAAGTTGTGTAAATTGCCTTAGTAGCAATATTATTCTCTTTGGATACACTATGAATACGTAAACATGCAGAAACTTTTTTGCAATGAAAATTGGAATTTGTACACAATTGTTTTGTTATTATTAATTATTATTTCGTTATACATATAATAAATTGAGTGACGTTTCAATGTTTTTATTTATAAATTTCTGTTCAATCCTAAATTATGTAAAGAGATGTAATAATTATATTTGGGTACTTTTAAATCAAATGTGTTTTATACTTGTCGTGAATTTTGTGATTTTGTCGTTAAATTCTGACGAAGTCACAACTTTTACGGTGAGATGTACAACATATTTGATTTCTAAGTAACGAATGTAATTATAACATCTTTTTATGCCCCAGAAAGTATTCAATTTGAATTTGAATGTCCCGCGGATTTTCAATTTTTTCTTGTTAATAATGACGCGAGAGGGCGCTGCAGTATCATCAGCGACATCTTCAAATTCAGCACAAAAGCAGCATTTTTGTGGAGGGGGAAGTGTACCAAAAATTTTACACGTAGTTAGCTATCTCTTGTTGATATGATCGGTGGATTAGACACATGAAACGTCATTATACGTCATTGTTGTTTTAATTTTTTTTTTATCAACTTTTGCCAGGAATTTGGATGACATGTCTTAGCTTAACCGTAAAATAAGTCATCGAGGTTATTTTATAGCAAAGCTGGGACATGCCTTCCAACTTGTGTTGTGACACAACTTATATTATACGGGGTGGCGCTGTGTGCGAGATTTCAGCGTCGTATCTTGTGGCGCTTTTAAATAATTACCAAAAGAATTTGTTTGATAAGTGATGAAATATTGTTTTTTACTTTTGTGCCCTATTTAAATTGCTTTTTGTATGATTCTTTCCGTTTTTTTTTTTTTCCTTATGATTGCTGCATGAAGCTTCCATGAGAATGGCTGGTTCGGCGAGAAAACTTAACTCTGCATGTAAGTGTCCTATGCATTAACAAACGAAATATTTTTCATGCCTTACATCATCATAATCAAACTGATTAAATTGTTTGGATATTTAAAAGTATAGTAGCAATAAAGTTCCTTTATTCCTACATGTTACTTAAACTTATTTATAAGTATATGCTTTTTGTGTTATTTAATAACTCACTTTTATTTGCACTCATGTTTTAATCCGATGATAACTTTTACGGTACAAAAACCTTTAATTTCCAGCCGGAGCCGTAGATGAAGAGACGTTTCTCAGAGCCTTCGAAGACGTTCCAAAAATCCAGTTATTCTCACCCAGAGAAGTTAGTGATCATATGAAGACTATTTTTGATACTATATCTGATGTTAATAAAGATTGGAATAAGAGAGTCGATGCCGTAAGCAACCCCGCTCACCCTCCCCGTTTGCTCGAGTTAACTAGATTGAATTTTCAGTTAAAGAAGCTGCGATCACTAGTTATAGCCGGAGCAACAAATTTCGAAGACTTTTATACCAGCTTGAGGCAGCTGGAAATCCCCCTGCAATCTTCTGTGAAAGATCTGAGATCGCAAGTGGTCAGGGAGTGTTGTATCACCATCGCTTACCTTGCTCAAACCCTCAAGAATAAATTTGAGCACGGAGCTGAGAACTTACTGAACAGCCTCATCAACTTAATCCAAAACTCAGCAAAGGTAAACACATTTTAACGATAATGACCTTTAACCTGTGTCGTTTCTTTTTAGATTATTGCAACTGCTGGCTTAGTATGCGTCCGCTTTATAATACAGTACTGTCATAATTCCCGTCTTATACCCATCATAACCAGCAACTTAATTAATTCGAAGAGCAAAGATATCCGAAGAAGTTGTTGCGAATTCTTAGAGCAAGTATTAATGCAATGGCCTACGCACCCATTGGAAAGGCACATCGCGATCCTGCAAGACGCAGTGAAGAAAGGGGTCGCCGATGCGGACCCCGACGCACGAATCAGTGCCAGAAAGTGAGTAAAACCCGACGTCATTCTCAACTTTTTATACTCATTGCTTAAGCTTCATTGCAGAGCATTCCGGGGATTCAAGGATCATTTTCCGGAACAAGCGGAAGCCCTGCTGCAGTCGTTGGAACCTGGCTATCGACGTGCTTTACAGGGGGAGCTGTGTCTTTCGAGTAGCTCATCGAGCGGAAGCCTCGCTCAGACCGGGGCAGGGATTCGTGTTCAGAGACGGTACAGGACACCGACGGCTCCCCAAAGTAACGCAGGTTGGTTTCGAAATGAACGAGTTAAGTTTACTTTGTGTGAATGAATTTGAGGTTTGCTTATTGTTTGAAGATTGGCATTTAATTAGATATGAATAATTTTTTTTTGCTGCTGCTTATTTCGGAACAATAGGCAGCACAGAGAACTTGCAGTACACGGGATTGCAGAGGGCCCCGTCCCTTCCGAGGAACTACCGACAGCGAAGTGGCATTCCCGTTCTTTCCAGTATGTAAAGTAAAGGAATTATGTACTCGTTCCTATTGTCACGTAGGAGCTAATTTGATTTTCCTTTTTTTTTTTTTTTTTTTGATTTGGTGTTTTTATTTCGTCTTTGTCACCCGGTTGTTGTTTCGGCACCCACACAGAGGAAGCTCTGCGTCCAAGTTTAATTGCGATGAACCGTTCTTGCAGATTCTGGCAAGAAAGGCTTCAGAAGTAACTCGGCCATCGACTTACAAGCACAGCAGCGAGCCAAGGCCAGGGCTCAGTATGCGGCCATCGCGAGGCACAAAGTCATGACGGGCTCGGCCAGTTTACGTGAGTTTTTGTTTTTCTTTGATTTAAAACTTGCATGTTTTTGAAAGTACAATATCATCAAGATATTTATTGCTTTCATTCATTCAGTTTCATTTCAGTTTGAAAAAGTCACGACAGATAATTTCCATTTTTTTTTTTTTTTTTCACTTTAAAATTGTCAAATAAAAAGGCAAGAAGATAACGTAACTAAAATTATCCATTTGTTTTTTTTTTTATTTCAAATAGTTAACGAACATGAATAAACATTTAAAAAAAAATAATAAAATGAAAAGAAATCGACAATAATTGGACCTTTTTCTGCTTTTCTCTTTCCAGCCATTTATTTTAAACGTAAAAGTAGTCGTCATTCATTCAATCATTCATGATACAATACGAATTACATAATTAAATCAACAATTTAAAAAAAAAACATTTACCTACTTGTTTTCTGTTCAGGAAAATGGTCCTTGAATGGCCGGAAAGCTCTGTAATGAAGCTTGAGCGATGTATATAAAAAGGATGACCTCAGGTTTTACACATTTCCTCGCACTGATCCTCGCGTCGGTCCCCCTCGACAATCTCTTTTTTCACTGCGTCTTGCAGGGTTGCAATGTGTCTTTCCAACGGATGCGTAGGCCATTGCATTAATACTTGTTCCAAGAATTCGCAGCAACTTCTTCGAATTAATTAAGTTGCTGGTTATGATCGATATAAGCTGGGAATTATGACAATACTGTAATGATAAAACAGACGCATACTAAGCCAGCAGTCGCAATAATCTAAAATGAGTTTTGAATTCAATCGATGAGGCTGTTCAGTAAGTTCTCAGTTCAGTGATCAAATCTATTCTTGAGGGTTTGAGCAAGGTAAGCGATGGTAATGCAATACTCTCTGACCACTTGCAATCTCAGATCTTTCACGGAAGATTGCAGGGTATTTTCAGCTGCCTCAAGCTGGTATAAAAGTCTTCAAAATTTGTTGCTCCGGCTATAACTAGTGATGGCAGCTTCTTTATGGCATCGACTCTCTTATTCCAATCTTTATTAACATCGGATATAGTATCAAAAATATGTCTTCATGTGATCACTAACTTCTTTGGGTGAGAATAATTGGATTTTTGGGACGTCTTCGAAGGCTCTCAGAAATGACTGTTCATCTACGGCTCCGGCTGGAAATTTAAAGGTGGAAATTCGTTATTAATGTTATTTTTTTTTTTTCAAGAATCGTTTGTTTATTGTGTTGTCCCTTTACATATATTTGTTGTTTGTTCATCCTGTTGACATATGGATTGTTCCTTTACATATATGTGTTGTTTTGTTCATCCTGTTCACATGTGGATTGTTCCTTTACTTATATGTATGTACCAATAAATTTCAATTCAATTTTCAATTATTTATTCATCACGAAAATTGCCTTTCACTTGTTAACTTCTTTAGACTGGGAAGAAAAGCTTCATACTCCAAAAAGAAAGCTATTAGAATCATTTCAAAAAGTGGTTATTTGTAATCTTGCAAAGAAATTTTCAAAACTTTGAGAATTCTTAATGTCCCAGGCCTATTCATATATCTCAGTGCCTCCTTTATATTCGTGATAATCTAAACTCATTCAGCAAACATTTAAACAATCATTCTTTTAACACTAGAGGTAAAGATCAACTCATACTCCCCAAACATAGACTTACACCTATGTAACATCTATCTATGTTAACATCTATGAAATGTTATAATCATCTTTCTCATGATATTAAGCAATTAACTCTAATAATAAATTTAAATATTCCGTCAAAAATATTATCATCGATCTGTGTCCTTACACCATTGAGGAATTCTTTAATGAGTCTTCAACTCTTAAATAATAATAAGTACAAAATTTGTTTTAAATGTTATGCATCTTTTAATTAGGACATAATACATATATGAATTCTGTGATTATACATTTATATGTGATATATTTTGTGATTGTTGTACTTATAATTTTATAGACGATGCAAAAAAAACCTGTGATGTTTTATATGGAAATAAAGTATATTATTGTATTCATCTTTTTTTTTTTTCAAAATTTAATTTAGTTTTCGAAAATTGGAATTGCTTAAAAGAAATGTATGATTTGATTTGCATAAGCTTCGCGCTGGAAATCATGGATTTTTCATTTATTATCAGCTGCCGTTTTGCTTGCTGAGAGCCTTTTGATCTTCAGCCGAATGAGAATCGATAATTTTTTATTTGTTCCTTTTTGTCAAATTAATAATTACCCCCAACTTAATGCACGAATTTATTAACTAAATAACATCGTTTTTCTAACTGTGTGCTTTGTTTCATGCTTGTAGAGGGAGAGGTTGCTCAACAAGGTATTAAAATTTTTTTTTACTTTTAACAAATCAAGAAGTAGCCGTAGTATTGATCGTTGCATCACTTACTTAACAATAACGGAAAGTAATTGTTATAATGAAGACGCTATTTGTTTAAACGGTTTACAGCGAGACCCAGGAAAGCACCGGAAACCCCGACGGTGGAATCACCCGAGCGGTTGGGCAGGAGGCGAAGCCGAAGTGCAGGCATATCATACTCGCAACGTAAGGATGGACCCCCCCACGGGGCAATTAGGGTTTCGTTTGATTGGTTTTGAATGATTTTTTAGCGACCAGTCGATCGGGGTCCCCCAACTCTAGGTTGCCGTACGCGTACGGTAGTAGATATGCAGGTACGGACGCCACTGATTCTCCACGGGGCAAGAAGGTGTCGTCTAGAATACCTCGGTCCACGACCGGCTCTCGGGATACCTCCCGAGAGGCAAGCCCAACGAGAATACCGAACATTAGATACCGACGGAGTAATGATAGGCCCCCGATAAGTCCAACGACGAGACCGGTCATGGCTCAGAAAATCCTGCAGCAAAGCCGCGAAGCAGAAAATGCATTGGCAGATGCTTTGGTAAGGATTCCAGGGAGAAACCCGCCGCCTTTAACCGAGTATTTTTTGCAGACGTTAGATCAAGTGAGTGCAAATGAATATCACAGGCTGCACTTGGCTGAAAAGTCCATGAGGTCTTTGGACAATCACTCGGACGACTCAGAAACCTCGAGCGTGTGCTCAGAGCGATCATGCGACTCATACCGTAGGCCGAGCGGTGTAAGTATTCGGTTTAATTTATTCATCTCTACTAATTTCGTGTTTTTGGTCAATGAGAATCAGAAAGTTATTCAATGTATTCATTTATTGTTCTTGTGCTTGAGCTAATGATTTGTTGTTCTGTATCAGTCATTCTCATGGAGTGGCTCACAGCAGCGCTTGCCCAGCAGGGAGATGTGGGAGCCCTGCCGAGTAAGTATGCTTTTTAGGGCTTCGCAATCATACTTAACAATAAACTAACACCGATGACACATACATTACGATTTAATTTAATTAACAACCTCTTCGTGTTCGTTTCTTTACTAGTAATAACCAAAGTAATAGTTTTTTTTTATTATTATTGTTTAAAAGAGGCAGCTCTCACGCTTTCAGTCGTTTAAATTAACTGCAAGATTCATTCGATATTTTAAAACGACATAATTTTTTTGAGCAACTCCATTAATGAATGCGTTTACTAACATTTCAGGATATAATCGAAATCATATCGTTGTGTGCGAGCACTGTTTGGCAGGAGAGAAAAAACGGACTCGTCTCCTTGCGTTACTTCCTGAACAGTGGGGCCCAACTCACGCCGGGGGAGCTAGGCCACATCACTGAGATATTCACGAGGATGTTCATGGATTCGCACACCAAAGGCCTGAGCGTGTTCCTTGACACACTGAACGAAGTCATCAAGCGCTACAAGCACGAGCTGCTCGACTGGTTGTACGTCTTGCTGCAGCGCATCTTTCAGAAATTGGGCAGCGACTTGCTCAACTCCACTCACGGGCAGTTGTTGAACACCTTGGATATAATAAGGAAGAATTATCCGGTGTCGTTGCAGTTGTCGAGCGTGTACAGGTTCCTGGTGGATGCGACACAAACCCCCAATGCGAAGACTAAAACCGCTGCGTTGAACTATCTCACTTCACTGTGTCAAACCATCGAACACGGACAGTTTGTGGCGAAGCCACCCGCAAGCCAGGCCCTGCAAAAGATAATTACCTACGCTCAAGATACCAAATCCATCGAGTTAAGGAACGCTGCAAAGGTGTGCATTGTAGCGTTATGGAACTGTAACACCCCCCAGGTAACGATGATGCTGGCCGAGTTACCCAAAGAGCAACAAGACATCGCATCCAGCGTTGTTAATACTCATATGCGACAGAGTTCGACGGGCAGCGAAGCAGGGAGCGTCCCGAATAGCCCCAAAGCACTCTCGCCGAACACGCCCCCCAAAAACGACATCTTCAATCAAGAAGAGATCTACAGGAGCCTGCGGAAGACGACCGCCGAAATACAAAACTACAGCTATGAGACTCTAGGTAAGTTGTTTTCATAGCACGGGACCTATGTGGACGCATAACTTTTCGAATTAGGTTCGAAATTAGACCGTAACAAGGTCACCACTTCACATGATTCAGGTATCTCGCAAATGTCCGTAGGGAATGATGTCAAAAATGATGTGACCGGGTTGGAAGAGCGCATGGAGGAGCTCACGATTCGATCGAATTACACACCGGTTTCTGCAACGGTTAACGGAGTGGTGGAGTCCGACCTGAACGGTTATAATAGCTTAGGTGAGTCATTCTTTTTATGATTTAACTAACCTTTGATATCGTTGTTTGTATTTATTTTATTTTAGTCGATGGAGAGTTGGTGGTTTCCAAGGTATTAGAAAATTGCATAGTAGACAATCCGACTAGCATCACGGAGAAGCACGCGTACTTATTGAATTTGGCCTCGCTGATTAAAATGGGGCAGATCGAGCACGTCATCAAGAATTTCAGGTGTGCACTTTGATTATAAAGTAAATGTAAGCGATGGTAATTTTTTTGTTGTTGCAGGAAATTGCTGAGGCTCTTAATTGATAATCTCAACACGAAAGACGCGGCCACACAAATAATTGTCCTTCAAATATTCACGGAGATTTTTAACAACCCCGACATGAAGGAGCACTGGTCGAACTTCGTCGAATTATTAACCTTGCGCATCCTCAGTGTTCACTGCGAGGAGAAGGTACGAGCCCCCCACTTTTTATCTGTTTTGATTAACCCCAAACCTTCGCTGCAGGTTTATAAAATGGTTGAAACTACGGCTGCTGCTATGAGGGTGTTTCCGTTCCACGCAGTCATCAGTGTGTTAACCCCATTGATTCAAACGGGCACGTACCATACGTTGCAGGGGGCCATCAAAATGCTCACGAAGCTCATAGAGGAGCAACCGAATGAAGTTACAGATGAGGTTTTAACTTTAATTATGCCCGACTTAATTAAGGTAATAATTTTTTTTTAAATATTTATACAATTCGAAAGCCTGCCAAAGCCTTAACAGATATTTATTGGCCAGGCAAACGACCATGAAGAAAGTTCCGTACGAAAAAGCTCTGTGTTTTGCATGGTCGCACTGCATCAAGCAGTGGGCGAAGAAAGATTATCCCCCCATATTGCAAACTTAGCGGGTAGTAAGTTGAAGTTGTTGAGGCTTTATATTAGTAGGGCGCAGGCTTCGTCAAACCCGACCAGTCCAAAAAATTCAGGCACGAGCTAGTCCACAACACAAACATGTCGACGACGTTTCTAGAATCTTTGGTTTTATCACCACCATCGTATCGCTTCGATAAATTTACTGCTCTGACATTATTTGGACCATTATAATAGACTGATGTGATGTATAAAGGAATGACTGGGACTGGGAAGTAACTTCATTTTACATTCAAATACGATACAATCGAAAGAGCAGAGCAGAATGTGATATAAATAAAGTAATTGCATTTATGAAATCAAATAATATTTTTAATAATGTTCTGATTCTACAGAGCGGTAAATTTATGTACCTATTTGTTCTTTATTCATGTAATGTTAAGTAATATTAGTTGTAAGCTTCATCTTTGTGTTTATACAGTTTTTTTAATGACGTTAATGACTTTTTTATCCCAAAATATTTTTATCTAATTTAACGAACAGCCGTTAGCGAATCTAATAATATGAGAACCCGACTTGCTTTTAACCATGCACACTTAATAACACAAAAAGTGCCATTTCGTGGAAGTAATATTCATCATACGTAGCCGATCATTTGTGCTTTTTATGTTACGGTTGTGTTTATACTTGCTGCTTCCCTTTTAAAAAAAGAAAGAAAGAAAGTACGTAGCCTACATTGCTCGATGGTTGAAGATTTTATTAAAGAAAACTTTTCGATATCGGTGAAGATGTATCTCATTCGGAGTGAATGTTGTATTATGCACATCTTGAATTGTGATAAACGATGTAGAAATCATATATTAATTGTTTCAGAAATTTTCGTTTGTGTATTATATTAGCAAAGAAATAAGTGTTTGTTTCGCTACAGTTTTAATTACTTCTCACAAAATGCTTTCGGTGTACATTTGGAAAACTATTTAACTACGCCCCCCAGTAGTCCTTTTATCACTAGATTGCTAATATAACTGACTTTATGAATAATTTCTGAAACAGACAGCATCATGTCTTAACTAGTCATTGAATAAGTCTACGATTTTCTCACGTGCGTGTCAAAGTAGAGTCCCCCTGGTGTGTAAGTTCAGATTAACATAAATACTAACACTAAAAATAAAACCCTTGCGAACCATTAACACATTACATTTAATTAATTTAAACAGTAATTAAAAAAAGTTATCGTTCTATGTTATTGTATGCAACTTTTTAACGTGTTGACATAAATATTTTTTCTATACTATCGTTTGCGTGTTCATTAGTTTTTTTTTTTTTTTTTAATATGTTCAAGTTTGCGAAATTGCATTTTGTGAATTGTTACATTATAAGTGTATATATTTTTTATTGTTATTTAAGCTCGAAAATTGTTTCCGGATTTGTTAATTAATTGATCTGCCTTGGTGTATACAGAAGAAGAAAAAAAAAGAAAAGTATTCTAGTCTGCATTTAAAAATTGATTTTGCTGAAAATTCAAAAGGCTACCTCTCATAAAAAAAAGAAATTCTTCATCACATCACACAAATGTGAAAGTATGTCTTTATTTGATTAACAAAACTAAACATGTCTAGGCATAGAAGACAAAATAGCTAAAAGAAAATATTTTGTATGCCAAATAACGTGTATTATTAATTGTGCTATAACATTTTTAAATTTGTACATACAGTAGCTTATTTGGTAGTGTTAGGTCGTCTGTTATAGTAAGACTCTGATTATCCCCCCCCCCTTTTTTTTTGTTTTTATCATCTTTGTCTCTTTGCTTACCTAATTAGGTGTTAATGCTCTGACAGTTTTATTATTATTATGTAATTAATTATTGTAATAAATAATACTTTAAAAGAAGCGTTTTCTATGATCATTGCATTAAAAAAAAATACAGGGGGCTACAACTACGTTTTCGATTCAGAGCACCCCCCGAATTATCTTCATCTCTTATTATTGCACGAGTTAAAACAAGATGAAAATACTCTGACAGTGCTCTAGAACGCTCTATTTTAGGGTCTACAAAAATATGCAAATTTTGATTTCTGAAATATTTGAAAAAAAAATCTTTTTTTTTAAATTTAACCAACTGCAGCTCGTACAGCACAGATAACACTGGCCTACACTCATTTTGGTGCCAGAGGTTTAATACCTGATTTTGAATATATCTGGTTCGCTAATTACAAAAATGCTATTAGTTTTTCTGTATCAGCTCTACTTTACGAGATATGAAATAAAGGCAATTTTAACAAAAAATTGATTTATTTCATCATTCCACATGCAGAAATTGTCGTTTAAGCGATTTTATTGAATGAATTTGGTTTGGATAGTTTCGCATAAGTCCCTAGCAATAGTCTGTCATCATGTGAACATCCCATCTGCCTCGGTACCTATCTTCCAATGTTTTTATATCTTGATGGAAGCGCTCTCCTTGCTCTTCACTAAGTTAATAAAAAACTAAAATACGAAGTAAGGCATTTATTTGACAAAGTAGATATATATACATTCATCACTTGTCACTTAAAAATTTTCTTTTATACGACTTTCTAGCATGGAGTTTACTAGGGCAGTCTCGCTGAAGACTTCAACAGTAGTCGGCCATCATGTGGCTATCCCATCGTCCTTGATATCGATTTTCCATAGTTTTAAAGTCCTGATGGAATCTTTCCCCCTGTTCTTCACTACAATCACCTAGGTTTTCTGGAAACCGATCTAAGTGATTGTGGAGGTAGCGAACTTTTATGCTCATGTTACAACAGAGAAGATTAAAGTTGGAAAGCATATTTTCTACTAATTCTATGTAATTTTCTGCCTTATGATTATTATCGTTTCACCCAACAAATTAGGCCTTAATCGCGCTGTTAAATTAATCAGTATTTAACTAGATTCTGTGAAACTCTTGGTGAACCGGGTAAGGCGGAGGTAGACAGAAGGAAATATGGGCCTGAGATTAATTAGTGTGTGGGGATTAACGGCTTAACCAGGTATAGGAAGCTCGGATTTTATGGTCATAGGTAATTCCAAGTGTCTCAAACCGACTAATTACATTGCAATTATCGGAACGAAATTTCTATTTTGAACTCAAAGATATATTTATTTCATTATTTTTGTCTTTTATCAGAACTAAAATAGCCTGTATCTAAAAAACTAGAGCTCCTACGAAAAAAAAAAACGAGGTATCTTTGGAATCAGCAAATCAACAATACTCAAAATCAGTTCTTACTTTTCCGGCACCAAAAAAAAAATCATTTTGTTGGCCTGTGTAATAGATCTCTCAAGCTGATCAACGAGATAAGACGGTCTAAAAAAAAATAGTAGTGACATCTATTGAGTATTTAACTTGAAAACTGAACATTTGACGCAAACCATTTGTTCCGAAGCTCAGTTGGATTGCTTACCGCCAGATGTCTCTTATAAATAAATAACGGAACTTGGTGTAAAGCGGGGCGATGGTGCGATATGTGACGTACGGTTATAATATGCTGTTAATTTATGGTTAATTCTCCTTTTAAATTTTGTAACTGACTACGGATATCAATAAACAGCAAAGTGGTAACTTCCGTCAAATGTAAAATAATTGCATTCCCGTAACTTCCCTCCTGTTATTCTTTCCTCGTTGCTGCTACTATAACAGTAACGCCACCACGTACTTGGTGAGCTAACTCCAAACTAACACCGATTTTGGCTCCAAATTGGGGCATCAAATTTAAAACGTTTGATGAACCATCTGCTTAACTTTATTATTTGTGCCTTTTAATATGTAGTTGTAGTCCTGTATAATGCGCATGATACTTGAATCAATGGAAAAATACCCATTATCCTCATCTCATCGCGAACATCTTCCTAAATTGTATCGATATCTTGATAAGGTTTTCGCGTGCCCATCAACCAATAAGTGCAGGGCAGATAACGAGGATTAATATAAAATACGCAGCGGACTTATTTCAACGTGTTTCGCATTGTTCCGAGTAGAACATGGAAGAGTCGACGGCGAAAGAACAAAACGATGGCCCAGAAGACATCGTCCATCCTGACACGATGAAAAACATTGAAGAGTTGAAAGAACAAAATGACGGCTCAGAAGACATCGTCCATCCTGACATGGTGAAAAAAATTGAGGAACTTTTGAGCTCGAAGGGCGTCGGAAACATCAAGCTGAGCATAACGGCCGGAAGCACGAAGGGGGACAACTACCTGGGCATCATCGCGAAAGCCCGAGTGAGCGGCGCGCGCAAAGACGGGGAGAAATTCGAGCTGAACTGGATCGTCAAGAGCGCCCCAAAAATCGAACTCTACAGGCAAATGGTTAAGGTGGACCTTGTGTACGTACGCGAGGTTTTGATGTATAAGGAGATCCTGCCTCGCCTGAAGCAGTTCCAGACGGAGAGAGGCGTCTCCGATGAAGTAGGGGAGATCCCGATTTACATCACGTCCTGCTTAGAACCCTACAAGGAATGCCTGGTGATGGTCGACATGAAAGCGCTGGGGTACGTCATGAAGGACCGGAAGGAACCGCTGGATGTAAATCACGCGCGCCTGGTCATGAAGGCCTATGGAAAATTCCACGCGATTTCCTACGCGTTTAAGGACCAGGACCCCGAGGGTTTCGAGCAGATTCGACGTCGGACGAGGGAGGATTTTTTTAAAAACATTGACTTGGAAGAAATGGACAAATCTGCTGACGCTTACTATAAAAGAGTGTTGAAGACTTTAGATCCGGAGAAGGAGGCAGATGTGATCAGGGTTTACGAAAAATACACTGCGAATGCAACTGATGTTTTATTAGATGCGTTTGAGTCCGCCTTTACCGATCCGTTTGCCGTCGTCGGACATGGAGATAGTTGGATTAATAACATGCTATTCAAATACGAGGTTAGTATAGCTGATGTCTCGTAAAAAAAAATCTGATGTCTTTTTTTTACCAAAGAAATCTCATTTGCATTTTATTTCGGAACACCATGTATTTAATTGCATTATTGTTATTATACATTGTTTCAATCAAACTTAGGAAATTCACTTGTTTTATTCACAAGAAATTCAGTTGTTTTCTGAGGGTGCATTCGACTTGACACAACGCTCGGAGTGTACCTTTGTCTCACTCTTACATGCACTGAACGTATACGCTCTCCCTCTCGCACACTTCTGCTTAGACCGGACCGTGTGCCCCGAGCGTGTAATGTCGAACGCACCCCGAGCGAAATGTATTTATAAGTGCAAAAGTCAATAAATGAAATTCTTCAAAATTAATTATAATTACGCCGTCGCGTACGTTTTGTCTGATAAATATAACAGCTAGATTTTATCTATTAGCAGTAATAAATTTTTAAGATAGAGATGACAGATAAGGATATATTGTCTTGGTCTAAAAATAAATAAAGGCTCTTCAAGGCCATTTTTTTTTTCATTCAAAATTAATAGCAATGCGAGTGCGACGTTGCCAGAGCGACTGGATGCGTGAGGTTCCACTTATGCACAGTCGGAATTAAAAGTAATGTCTCCCCAATAAAATGGTTAGTTAGTTATACGGTGCTATCCAAAATTATTTAGATAAGGTACGTTAAGAAAAATAAAATTAGAGCCTTTGGCCTTGGATTTTTTGTCGTCAAATGTATCGTGACGTTTCAGTTCTGACAGATGGTTGACAGGTTAATTGATATCAATTAAATTAACTGTCGTCAAATGTACCTTGACGTTTCAGTTTTGACAGATGGTTGATAGGTTAATTGAAATCAGTTAGGTTAACTGTCAAATGTATCTTGACGCTTCAGTTTTGACAGATGGTTGATATCAATTGGGTTAACCGTCGTTTCAGTTTTAACAGATGGTGTTGATAGGTTAATTGATATCAATTAGTAAGTTAACTGTCGTCAAATGTATCTTGGCGTTTCAGTTTTGACAGTCGGTTGGAAGGTGAATTTATATCAATGATACAATCAGGTTAATTGATATCAATTTCCTGTCATATCTGTTAGTCGTTGAAATTGGTCGTTATCAAATTAAAGAGTTTTGACAAACCCTCATGTATTGAATTAGAAGATTTTTTCTACTGTCGTAAAATGTATCTTGACGTTCCAGTTTTGACAGATAGTTGATAGGTTAATTGATATCAATTAATTTGATAACGACCAATTTATTTCAATTGCCGCGGGATTACTTGCTGACCAAAGAGTGGGGGCGTTCGAGAGCGTTTCAACAACAAATATGACAGGACTCAGGAAGCAAATGTCAAATTAAAATTTTCTGATCTTATATTTCATAGCCTTCTCTTATCTAAATAAGTTTGGATCGCACGGTACTTTCTGATCTAAGAAGCATGCGGCCAAGCAAACATTCGGTCAGAAGTGATTAACTTTTTATTGGCGTGACATTACTTTTAATTCTGACTGTACATACATGAAGAAGCCCCAAAGGAACGAGTCATTAATTAAATAGCAATTTTTAAATATTTTAAAAATTATAAAAACAAAAGAAAATCAGCTTTTTTTATCTCGTGATCTGTAATCTCACGAAAAAAATAATTTGATTTTAAAATAATTCATCGCCTAGGTTTGCCCCCCAAAGTGAGCCCATAAAAAAATCCGACCCTGATTATATCTATGCATGCGTATACATATAATAATTAATAATTATTGCCAGGTGCGGTTATAAAATAATTATAAATGATTGCTGCGTAGTTTTTTTTTTGCAAAGAATTGCAATATCATTGCAAAATTGAGCAACCTTTGTGAACAAGCCTCGTGATAACGAAGCAACTAAGTCCAGGAATGATTTTGAATTTTTTTTTTAGATAATAATTTGTGTGTTTCAATTGTTCGGAGTATAATTAGAAAAATTACGAATCATTTAAGAAGTTTAATTAGAAAAACTTAAATGAAATATTTTTTCCTCGAACACATAATAATCGATTGGGGAATAAATAAATGTAGCCTTAAAGTGGATTCTTTATTTATTTTTCATCTTCCTTTTTTAAAACACTGATAATTGTTTTTATCTAATACTGTTTTTATAAATTAAAAAACGGAAAGTATATACAACAACAGATTTGTTACAAACAAATTAATGGTATGAGGAAATACTGAAAGATTTTATCGATGCTATTAATTTTTTTTTTCTAAATTCGTTGTAGGGTGAAACTGAAACGACAAATAAAACTGATGTTTCATTGTACCTTCCAGAAAACTCCAAGCATTTGATAAACTAATTCTGGTAATCTGCAATTTTAATCGAATTAAATAATGCGTACTCATCTTCAAATATTATTTTATCGAAACTAAGCCTAATGAGAGCAGTTATAATTATAACCCTCTTACATCGTTTCAGTGACCTTTCACCAGATCACTACGTTACTGCTACTTACTATTACTTTTTTTAAATAATTAAAGCAGAATTTATGCGTTTCAAAAATTACTCTTATTAAAAAATGACGTATTAAAATAAAATAGATTTTTGGCACATCTGCAGCTGATTGTAAATATCATTTAAATTGTCCTAACTAAAAAAAAATAATTATTGTACAAGGTGTCTACAAAATAGTGGTAAGTTCCTCCGCCAAATATGCCAAATTATTTTATACTCTTTGACAAATTATTATTATTTTTATAAATAATTTTAATCACAAATGGCTTTGTTTTAAAAAAATTGTAACTATTATCCGTTTGCCTTGTGAAAAACACATCTGGCAATAGTGTCCTAGTGGTGACACAAAAGACAAGTGCGTGAAACAAATAATGACAGGTTACGAGTTCTGAATTTTTATTTTTAATAATTATTGATTTTAAATTATGCCTCTGTCTTCCAGGCGTCCAAAAAGCTTCTTAAAATACAAATGTAAATGATACAATATAATTAAAGCTCGTTCTTGTCCGATGAAAATTGTATCACAAACTCTTTTAAACGGACACTAAATGGCGCATAAACACTTAACGTTTCGCAGTCGTTCGACAGCTTCGTCAGAAGTGAAAAATATTTTTCAATATAAGTAACAAAATTGATTTGATATTATTGACATGGAACTTCAAATGCCTTGCCAACTTAGCATTTTGATAATGTTTTGTAGGGGACTTACATTGATCAATATAAAAACGAATTAGAGTAGGCGTTGAAATTTAAACGCATGACGTCATATTAATACTAACTCAATCAATTGTAACATAAATAACACGTCAGAAATGTTGTTTAACGTTACTCACGCAGTTGTTCATAGAGTACAAAAGTATCTTGATGCAGGCCAGTGGTCATTTCACGCATTCGTTTTAATTTTTTTTAAATAATACGTTTTCCTTGCATTGTAGAAACGTCAAAAGTGACTGAATGACACATGCGTTGCATCGCCAACACTAATTCATTTTTTTTTATCATTTCATACCTATAATACATGATGCAAATGAATAAGGTGTGTTTAATTCAAAGAAGTTGATTTTATTTTTAAAAGAAATTGTTATCTCAGCGTCCTTGAATGTTAATTATAAGCTCGACGATATAAAACGCGGCACGTCATGGCATTATTAAAAAAAAAAACGTTGATTACTTATTTATTTTTAAACCATTGTTTTCATGGCATTTCATAATAATTAAGTAGATATCTGTGTTTGCGTAATTGCTACGTACGGCAAGCTTAATTAGGTACCTTGCCCCCTTCCTCTAAACCTTAGCAAAACGTTTTAGGTATTTTTATTTTTAAATCAAAATTCTGCACGTATTTACAACAAATAACTTTGCACCTAGCTTTCCTAAATCTCACGTAATGTAAAAAGTGATTTCTACCTTCCAAAGTTTATAAAGAAAATAAATAAATTTAAAACATACACGGCTCTGTATTTTCTTTGAGGTTTCTTGGGGGTTTAATTAAAGTAAGGCCACACGAATGACGAACGTTCCAGCAAATTCTGCCACCGTCTAGGGCGAGTCTGGAAAGCACCGGAATCTTTGATATAGATCTAGTTTATAATTAGTATTACAAAATGTATCCACGCAACTTCGCAAATGAAAATTAGTCGACGTTTTATTATTTTTGGTTTCAATTTTAATGATTTTTAATTACATATGTATTACCATTTTTATCTTTCATCATTTTCAATTTGGGATAAGAACGTAAAGAAAAAACTTTTTGTCAAAGTTTAGGGCTTCTCTGCAACTGCTTTTTTTTTTAATGGAAAGACTACAGATTTTTTTTTAAAGACCGTCGAAAATATTGACAGCAAAGTTTTTTTTTATTGTTTTACTTTTGTAGGATTCGTTATGTCCAGATCGGCCAACGAAAGTCTGCCTTCTCGACTGGCAACTGTCCCGATTTGGCTCCCCCGTCTTCGACCTGTCCTACTTCATCTTCACGTGCACCAACAAGGCACTTCGCGACCAGCACTATGACAACCTAATCAAACTATATTACTACTCGTTGTGTGCCCATCTGGTAGAGTTGGGAAGCGACCCGGAAAAACTCCTGCCCTTCGAAATCCTGCAAGCGCAGCTCAAGAGGTACTCCGTGTTCGGCCTGTACATGTCCACCATGGTGTTGCAACTGATGATGAGCGACGTCGAGGAAATCCCCGATTGGGAAGAGGGAATGACGGCCGAGGACGTGTATGAAGCGTACCAGTACGAGTCGAAGAATCAAGATGTTTGTAACGAGAGGGTTCGCGATAACGTCATCGATTTCTATGAGAAAGGGTATTTCGATTTTCTATCGTAATTATTTAATTAATAAATAAATAAAATAATTAAATAAATAAAATTGTCGCATCCTAATCTTACCTGTGCTATAACATACAACGGCCATATTTAGTGACCAATTTGTTGAGTTAGTTATGATTCTCTCATGTTATTCTTAACTCGTTGAGTCGACCGAGTTTTTTTTCAGCTCCATTTAAAATAAAAACCTATTTAACTTTACATTAGGAATTGCCATTAAAGTGGGCGTGATTAGGACAAATTTCTGTCTTTATTTTTCTGTCGCACACATTATAACAGGATGTCAAGTAGAACATTTACCGAATCTGTATATTAAGAATTAGCAACAATAGTTTAGTTTTTGAATAGAGAGAGTAAATCGTAAGCTCCCGTTTAGGTACATTGAACAAGATATTTTGCATCTAACCAATTGGAAATCTATGAGGTAGACCTCGATGGGGGGTAATTCGGACTTTGGGGGAACCGACCGTTATGTTTTATCACCGCGCGAAGGCTTCCAATTTTTGATTATTTAAAAAAATCGTGATTTTTATCAACACTGATTGTGCTCTCTTGAATCGTCAAAAAAATATGATTGTCAACTTTACGTAGGTAAGAGTTCAAGTTGGAATTGGAGGGCGCTTTTGATGATCCATTTCAAAAGAAGGTAGGCACTGTTGCTTTCGCGGAAGCCCCCAAATAATTTCAAAAAACCACGAGGAAATGCAATGGCAATTTAATGTTTACAGTACATCATTATTTTAAACTTACGATAAGAAGCCAGACGACCTCAATTCACGGGGCGCAAAGAAAAAGAATTTCCAACAGATTAGGGCTTATCTGCAACTGTTTTAATTACTATACTTATCAAGAGTAGAATAGATGGTGATGTTACATCGATGATAAGTCGAAATACTTTTACTTGCACAAGTCCGCGACAGATAAACTGTCATGTGAAACCCACATCCTGTATAACTGCGCCAATTTACGATTGAAAAGTGTCTGGAGAAGCTAAAGTTCAAATTATTTAAATAATTCCAATGCAAGTGGCAATGAATTTCGGTTATCTCCAAGCCGGTCCAAGGACGTCGGAGGAGAGACTTCCCGGTACACGTGCAGATGATTGCCCGACTTGTTTATGTTCAAATTAAATAAATAATACAAACTTCCAAGGTGACAAGGCACTTCATAAAAACTACTAAGTCATTAAGTTTCTGCGACGCTAAATAAATGTATATAATCAGAGATAATGCGGCGTACTTGATGCAGTAGGCCGACGCGTTTCCACGAGTGAACTACGATGGGTCTGATAGAAGAATTCATTGTGCACCCCGAAGTGAGGAAGAAGCTCGAGGGGTTGATTGAAAAAAAGGGGATAACCAGTTACGTCCTCGAGATCGAACGCGGGGCGGCCAAGGGCGATAATTACTTGGGCGTGATCGCGAAAGCCGTCGTGGAAGGCGTTTGCGAGAAGACTGGCCGAAACGTCACCTTGAGGTGGATCATCAAAAGCGCGCCGCAAGTCGAGACGTTCCGAAATTTTCTCAACCTCCAGGAGGTTTACGGCCGCGAAATTTACGTGTACAAAGAGGTCTTCCCCCTATTCCGGAAGTACGAAGTCGAGAGGAACGTTTTGAGTCCGTTCACGTCGTCGGCCCCGCTCATCATGAGCTGCCTCGAGGAATTCCAAGAGTGTCTGGTCCTCACCGACATGAAAGCGCTCGGGTATCAACTGAAAGACAGGAAGCTCCCCCTGGATTTTAACCACGTGCGATTAGTGATGAGGGCGTACGGAAAATTTCACGCGCTCTCCTACGCTTTGAAGGACCAAAGGCCGGAAGTGATGCGGAAGCTCACCGAGGAAGTTGAAGAAAGTTTCTTCAATTTGATCAATAAGGAGCAAAATCAAATTCACGCAAATATCATCTGCGACAAAGCTACGAATTCGTTGGACCCCATCAAGGATAAACGGTACTGCGACTTGTTTAAAAAATACAGTGAGAAAAGCTTCGAAGTTTTGCAGGAAGCTCTCGATTTGAGCCGCACGAATCCACACTCGGTGATAGTGCACGGCGATAGCTGGGTTAATAACATGCTTTTTAAATACGCCGTAAGTACCATGTTCATTACAGTAGCATCACTCGAGTACATCTGTCAGATTTGCCATTTTGTTTGATACCTATGTATTTGCAAATCACGTTACATTTGCAAATAGGTATCAAACAGTATGGCGTCTTTTTTTGATACTGACGTTTAAGTGTCGCTACTTATACTGTAATGATTTTTGTGGCTAGATTTAAATCTGGGTTTAATGTAGGACCCCCAAAGATCGACTTATCCCACCGAGGTCTGCCTCTTGGATTTCCAATTGGCCATGTACGCTTCGCCCGCTTTCGACCTGTCCTACTTCATCTTCACCTGCACGGACAAGGCGCTGCGCGACGAACGCTACGACCAAATGATAAGGATTTATTACGCGAGCCTGTGCTCGCACCTGGCGGATTTGGGCAGCGACCCGCAAGAGTTACTCCCGTTCCACGCCTTGGAGGCCCAGCTGAAGAGGTACTCCGTCTACGGGATGTACATGAGCACGATGGTGTTGCACCTGATGATGAGCGAGACGGACGAAATCCCCGACCTGTCGAAGCCGATGTCGGATGAAGAGCTCACCCAGTCGTTCTCCTACGAGTCGAAGAACGCCAGCTATTACAACGACAGAGTCCGGGGTATAATCATCGATTTTGTAGAAAAAGGTTATCTAGATTTTCTCAAATAAATTCTTGACTTTAAAAATTCAAAAAATTATGCCATAAACCCCCATTCCAAATCAACAGATGAATAGAATACTTTTTTTCTCGGTGTTAAGGGAGAGTTAAACAATAGTTAATTGCATAACTGTGGAAAAAGTAAATATCTAAAGTTTTATAATTAGCAAAAAAGATAAATATTTGCTTTACCTTAACAACAAATGATTATGTCAAAGTTCACGAAAAAAAATGATTAAGTAACATTATTAGTATTGCGTAACCATGGCAACGCTCCGAAATGTCCGAAGTCTGGTTATAATAAATGAATCATAGGTCGTAGCAGGCGGTGCAATGTTCCGCCACTTCAGCCTATTGTCGGCTGTCAGCTGTTTGACAGTTTACTAGAGGCGTTCGTTTGAGTGTCGCTGTTTATTTTCCTACAGAGTTTGAAAGTTATTTTGAAAAGGAATGAGTAAGTGAGAAATCAATCAGTTGGTGCACGTGGCGTGTAATTGCACATTTTTAGGTTAGTGCGATGGGTGACACGGCTGGCACTATTATTAATAAATGGCAAATCTGTCATTTTTTAAATATTCAGAGGTCGCTGGACCTATGAATCATTAATAACAATTCTATAGTACGTATTAGTAATACGCTAATAGTGCATTTTAAATAACAGATGACGCTAAGTTTACCAAATTTGTCATTTTTGACGCGCCATCAGTTTCGCCAGCGACAACTGATGACGATTGATTAAATCAGATTAAATTTTTAGTCTGCCATCTGATGGCCACTCGTTGTCAAAAAGTTACTGTAACTTCTTAGGGGTGGCTGTCAGATGGCGCCACTAGAATTCGGATTTTTACTTCTGATTTAGCTGTCCAGGCCCTGGGGCCCGATTCTCGAACAGTGTGAGAAGATTCGTATGTCAAAATGACGCAATTTTCGAATGATTTGTATAGTTTTGTACAAGAGTGTACGTCATTTTCGCATACGAAACTTCTGGTACGGTTCGAGAATCGCGGGCTCCTAGTGTAGAATGAGCTTATCCATTTATTTAGCAACTGTGATTAGTAGTAGTAGTAACGTGTGTTCATTTGAATTTGTAGTCTAGTGACCGCTGGAACTGCTAATGTCATGTCATGAATTAAATCGTACGGCTTACCTTTTAATTTGACATTAACCTAAAGTAATACACAAATTTAATGGAGTTACCACGTTTTAATGGATACTTCTGGGTTAGAAACATTCGGTAAACAGATTATTAGCAGAGATTTTTAGTCGTGAAAAGTGCCTGTGACATGTGTGCGGCGTATGCTACGAAATGAACACGCGTTATATTGCGATTAGTAGTAATTGTAGACTTCAGTTAAAAAGTGAATGACTTTTAGGTTAGTTTTGGAAAAACTAGCGAGCGTAATGTAAGTTCCTTCCAAGTATTTTTATGATAGAACTCCGGTGTCTAGAATACAATCGACATTTCTAGCATCTTGTTGTGTTAAATTCAGTGTAGTAAGTATATTATAAACAATGGTGAACTGTGTGGTTTGTGGTCGTTCTACAATCTTATAAAACGCTTGTGTGCGCCTGTGACTTACCGCGGCCATATTTAGTGACCAGCTTGGACGAGAAACTAATGTATGACCCTCTCCTGTTATTCTTAACTCGTTGCTCTAGATTATCGCAAAGGTCCGCTAAAACGACCCGCCAAATTTAAATTAACTTTACAGACCAGAGTGAGCGGTTAAATTAAGATTTTTGAGTAAAAATGCATAAAGTTTATAGTAACTAAAAAAACGGCAAAAATTAGATACAGGAAACCTATAACAGAATTGATGAGGAAATGAACACCAGTGCTGCCAACCGACCAAAAGCGTACGTTTCGGAAGATAGTTGTGAAAAGTTTCGGTAGATGTATCTGAACTTCGGTAGATCATTAAAATGATTTAAATAGAAAACATTCGTAAAGGCCAGTACACAATGAATTTGCATAAAACATAAGACATAAGCCGTAACAGTAATTCGACCTACGTAAAGAAGTGCGCTGTAACACAATAGATTCGTAACGAGAACAAAGCAAATGTGATTCTTACGGTTTACGTCCATTGTGTTCTATAGGCTTAAAGCACTATTCACAAATTAACCAAATAATAGATTAGATTACAATAACAAAACGTACATTGTTATTAAACAAAAATAACAAAAACGAAACAAGGACAATTAGATATAAAAAAACAAAACTCAAATATTTTTTCGAATGCTTTAAATATTAATTTTGTAAGCGGGTTCTTACGGTCTACGTCCATTGTGTTCTATAGGCTTAAAGCACTATTCACAAATTAACCAAATAATAGATTAGATTACAATAACAAAACGTACATTGTTATTAAACAAAAATAACAAAAACGAAACAAGGACAATTAGATATAAAAAAACAAAAATCAAATATTTTTTCGAATGCTTTAAATATTAATTTTGTAAGCGGGTTTTGTTTATAGATTTTTTTATCAACTTTTCAACCACTTAACTACCAAAACAAAAGCGCAGTGACAATCTTTTTTTATGTTTTTATTCATAACAATAATATTAACGAATGTTTCATTTAAGTATTAAATAACGGATGAAATGTTGAGTATGTGATTGAGTTCATGTAAATCTTTACGTGGACGGTTCACTTTTGCGAACATAACTCTCTGTCTGTGACAGACTTAACGCGACAAAAAACTGAATTTCTTGTGCACTCCTGTGTGTACCTGAAACAAAAGCAACTGCAAAAGTGTGTAAATCAAGTTGGCTATTTATGGCAAAAAAAAATAATGAAAAACGCTGTACGCATTAGTCAGTCGTGTGCGCTAGCCGAATGCCGATGACTCGCTTAGTTTTAAATTTAAAAATTTTCGCGTCCGAACGCGTTTTCCGAAAAACTCGCGTCAGAAAGACGTTTTGATATACGTGAGGGTGTTTATGAGAATGTGTTTGTGTGTACGAGGATGGAAGTTAATGGTATAAGGCGTCACGGCAAAAATGTAAGTGCCTTTATTATTATTTTTTTTGTCGCCTGAGAACGTTTTTCCATATATTTTTGATTAAAAGCTGCCTTGCGGACGCCGATGTTTTTTTCTTGCATCAGCGCTTCCTCGTTTAATGAAAACCAACCTCAATTTTAAATGTAGGCAGGTTATAATAAAACGGCATGTTTTTTTGCACAATAAAATTAATTAATGGTGGAGGAGTCGGTTAGAAAACTTGTGAATCGGAATCGCCTCCTGTGTAATAGGGATCATGCACATGCGAAGCCAGCGCCACCAATGACCATATTCTGCATTAGTGGTATGAAAATAAGAGTTGTTTAAAATTATTAGTGAACATTTGAACTTGAATATTGTAATGTATTTCAATATCAGGAAGCTCAAGTTTTATGTACTACAATCGTAAATTGTCATAAGATTGATATTATTCCCGTGCAATGTCTCAAGAAATATTTTCATATCATTAATTAACAAATCACCACGCCAGGCGGCGCTGAACGCACCTATAGTGTGTGGAACGCTTAAATATTCAAATTCATTTTTGGAAGACTGTTGGCAACCAGGTGCCATGCCGGTACAAAACAGTTGGCTCTCCTGCTTAAACGAAATGTCAAAAATGACAGAACGGCAGTGGAATGCAAACAGCTGATATCTTGACGAGATTATCAAAATATTAAAATGAATCTAGAAGATAAATCGGAGTGAAGGTGCGATGGAAGTCGTAGAAGTAGACGGCGACTTGAGCTTGAACAACGTCTTCGAACACACCGCCCTGTGCAAGTTCAAGACGCGCTTCGAGCTGCACAGTGTCTGCAGCGACTTCAGGTTCGTCAACATAAACATCAAGACCTTGCCTTTCATCTACGGGTTAAATTTAGAACAGTACGACGTAGACGTCATACTGAACAGATTGAATTTCCACTTGAAAATCGTCTGCTCTTCATACGTGAGTTGCATCAATAAAAAAAAAAAATTCCCCCGACCCCAATCATAAAAGTTTTGCAGCTCTTTAACGGCTTCATACGCAGCTTGAAAATCAAAATTTACAACCTGAATAAGCAGAAGGAGATCGCGAGTTGCACCAATTTCTTACAACGACAGAAAAACCTACACTTGGCCCTGAACGTGATGCGAAAATGCAGCAAGTTGTTTGAGGAGAGGAAAATTGTGTTGCAGGCGTTGACCGACAGGTGTCCTGAGTATTTCACCGTTACGAAAACGGACGACGCCGGTTATGTTGTTACATCGCTGGACAAGCAAAAGAATTTCCTATTTTTTGAATCGAATTGGTCAATCGGATGGAATTACAGGAACTATGACGTGTTCGACTTTGTCGATTTCATGCTCAACAGCAGAGGTACGTTTTCAAACAGAAGAAATGCATTTTCTTGTTCAATGAAAATTAGTATTAGTGGCGCTGCGATCGCCGACAGCCGATCGGCGTTTTACCTAAAACAAACATCGTTGAAATCTGCACAACAGAACAATTCTCGCATTTCTAACTGTTAACAAGTTTCAAATTTCAGCAATTTCTCAATTTCTTTCAAACACCGTTTAAACATCATACAGCCGATTTACGTGAAACGTTAGTTCCATAAAATACCTACAGAGGTCGCGACTAAATTTTGAATTGCCCAATAACAGCTGTCAAGTTTTTGTTTTAAAAGAAACGTAGGGCCTTAACACGTTTAATTTTGCAGACAAACTCTTCAACACGAAGGCTAAACCAATAATGAAGAGCCTCACTAATCCGCACAACAGTGCGACGGTTAAGCTGAAGTTCTGGGGTGAAATAATGGACTTTGTTCAGTCGAGTTTGGACACGTGTAGTGTTCAGGGTGTCCACAGTTATGTTTCCAACGATTCGTGGAATCGGGGCGGTCTGAGATCGAGCAAGCGATACAAGAATCTGCTTGAGAACAAGGAGTTCTATTTGATACACCCCGAGATTATAGAAATCGATTCGGACGAGGAGACTTGTCTGGAGGTCGAAGACTCGGACAATGACGTGGAAATCGTTGGGAAGAATTTCGAATGCGGGACGGTTTCGTTAGGTGACGATAATCTGGCGCGCCATCGTGAAAAGAAAATACCCAGTATATTAATCGACGACACGTCCGATTAATTAAAGTAAATATTAATTTGTTGAATGTGAATGCGACGCATGTTTTGTTATTTATCGGGAAATTATATAAAGAAATCAAGACTAATTAATTACATACCTATTGGTAAATAAAATTTATTTATAAGTTCAACCGACTGTCCTTCGCTCCCTTTTTTTCTGCACGGTTTTGCAAGTGCATTTTTTAAAATTATTCTTGATTTTCAGTTTATAAAAGTTTTCTTGTCAATTTTCATTTTTTTTTTTTTTAATCGGTTGCTGTTTGCCAATTTTCACACAATTTTAGTTAAAAATCGAGAGGGAAAAGGTTATCGATGTTTATGGTAGATGTTATACTACAGGCACCATCTAGTGACTTGGAGGAGAACCAAATTCACTACAGTTTCTGTCTTTTTTAAGCAAGTACAACGGGCACATACGGCGATTACTCTTAGTGTAAACCTCTCCTGTTATTCTTTATTCGTTGGAATGCCAACAAGTAAAGAATAACAGGAGAGAGTCACCTTAACAGTAGTTTCTCGTCCGAAGTGGTAACTAAACACGTCCAAAATGGTATCTAAATATTAACTGTGTGTCATAAGCGCACACATGCGTTTCATAAAATTCTGAATCGACCACAAACCACACATTTCACCGTTGTTTATAATACACTTACTTCATTAAATTTAAGTGAACAAGATCCTACACTGATAAAAAATGGTAGTAAATTTACACTTATTTTCACATTAAAATTCAATGTTACTTAAAGGAAAGTTTTAATGCTACACAGTATTATTACTGAATAATAGTAAAATAATGTGCAATTTTGATGTAAAAATGATTTAATTTTACTACCATTTCTAGCAGTGTAGAAATATCAATTGCATTTTATGGCCGTTTTATACTATGACATTTTCTATCTAAAATCTGTTACAAAGCGAGTGAGAAGTGCCAATTCAACCAATCAAAATTCACTGTGGTAGCCTATCTCACTTTGTAACAAGAATTAGTATCAAATTAGCATAGTGTCAGACGGCCTTTAGACACTGGAGTTTATGCATGAAAATCGATGAGACGAACTCGACTGTCATACCGACGCCATCTTGCAATCAAAGATGGCGGCGCTACGATCGCCGTGTCTGCCAATACTGTTTGTGTGACTCTCTCCTGTTATTCTTTATTCGTTGGAATGCCAACGAGTAAAGAATAGCAGGGGAGAGTCACACTAAGAGTAGTATCTCGTCCGAAGTGGTAACTAAATACGTCCATAGTGGTAACCAAATATGGATCGTGTTATAGGCGCGCACATGTGTTTTATAAAATTCTGCAATAGGTATACGTATGTCGGGTGTTCAATTTGAAACGTTCGCCATTGCTAACTTATTTTTATTTTTAAAGATTCAGTTAAATTTCTAATAAAGAAGAAAACAATTGCACTACTAGTTGTCAAAATAACTAGTTTTTTTTTTTTAGATTTTACTTCGGTAAATAAACCACCTGACATCACTATTTCGTTTGTTACGATAGATTACAATCGTGTGTCCTGTCGTACTGTTGAGTTCGAAAGCAAGGTTAGGAATTGCAAGTTCAAACGTTAAATTAACAACTGTCATGACGAGATGATGGTTCACAATGAAATTTTCATGGCCAACTTCGACGTCAGATTTAAAAAAAAATATATAAAATCGAGATGAAGCGCCATCTATTGACCGACAGTGAAATAAATGTGACAAGGAGCTTCCAAATGAAATTTTGTTACCGAAACAATTTAGTTAATTAAAAAAAAAACGGGAATAAAAAAAAACGCAGCTTGATTTTGCAGTGCCATGCTATTGAGCGATGGGGAAGGTTTCCATACAAGCTTAACAAAAAAAAGAACGAACAAAAAACGAACAATTTATTTAAAAAAACGAGAATTTTTAGAAAAAAAAACATTGATTTTGAAGCGCCATCTGTTGAGGGATGGGGAAAGTTTCCTTTAATGCAAACTTAACAAAAAAATACTAAAAAACGAACAATTTATAAAAAACGAGAATTTAAAAAAACAATCCTCAGGTTGATTTTGTAACGCCACCCATTGAGCGATGGGGAAAGCCTCCAATAACACAAACTTAACAAAAAGAAACCGAACAATTTATGAAAAAAACGAAAATTAAAAAAAACCATCAGATTTATCATTGATTTTGAAGCGCCATCTATTGAGCGATGGAGAAAGTTTCCTTTCATACAAACTTGAGAAAAAAAACTAGCAAAAAAACGATTTAATTATATAATGTTTGTATTTTTTAAAACCGGCAATGCGGTACTTTTTTTAATTAATTTGATAGAGATTTTTTTCTTTACAAAAATTTCTTAAATTTGCTTATTGAATAACTGAAAAATTAAAAAAAATCATTTTTGAATTAGTAGGCCCTGCTCACATATAAAGTCAAGTTGTCTAAATAATTGACAAGTGGAATGTCTGTCTGTCTTCAGAAAGCAAATGACAGTTTTGTTTGTCTTTTTTTAATTATCGGTTGCTGTTTGTCAATTCTCACACAATTTTAGCCAAAAATCGGAAAGAAAATTGAAGAAACCAACACAGAATAATTTAAAATTAGTTTATTTATATTAACTGGAGTAAAACATGATTAAAAAATGTATATAATAAAACATTCCTCGCGCGAAACGAAATGGGATTAATTTAAAAATACAATAAGCGATCTGAGTGCTCCTCTAACAACAGGCACAATTTTTTATTTTTGTAAATCTTTGCAATAATTTAAAACATTTTTACAAGCCATGTGAAATATAGGCACTACACTCGTATCATTTCTTACAGAGTAGAAAACTTAACAAATTAATCATGTAAGTGATAAGTTACACAATAATAATTGGGAGGGGGAGTAGTGAAGAAATAATAATAATAATATGTTTACAGACTTAAACATTAAAATTTCAAGAAGCTAAAATTATGATTGGCACAATGTTAACACATCTGGTTAATTACGAAATAAAAATTAAAATTTAGCACCGTTATACGCATTTAAATTAAGGTCACTTTAGAAAAATAAAAATTTTAGTTTCAGTTGCGAAACTAATCAAAATAATCTTGCTGGGGGGTCGAAGGCAAAACTCAAGGCACAATTACACCTTTCTTTTTTTTTAATAATAAAATTCAGCAGGTCCAAGTAAAACGACAAGAAATACAACAATAAATTTCTCAATTACCAAATTAGAAGCACATGTTTATACTAATATATACAAATATTTTATAAATGTCATACAAAAAATTAATTCTTTTTTTTATACATGATTATCACACCAAGCTTTAGTAGTAGTAGTAACAAATAACGTTGATGATAGGTCTGTTCGATAGCTCTGCACTTTCTACACTTTTAACACCTTTACTCTATTTTTCTCACTCCTACTTATGTTATGTCGTATACATCGCACTCTTTCAGGAGCAGTTGGTGCAAAAAGTGTAGAAAAGTGCAGAGCTATCGAACAGACCTGATTTTAGCATTATGAAGAAAGCAAACTATTGTAATTTTTTTTGTACATGCACATCAAGCCGAAAGCTCATTATAACAGTGAAGTCTCATCTTTACAAAAATAATATACAGCAAACTCCAAATCACTCATCTAATCGAACTTGAAGGTTTTCGTGGACGACTCCTGCTTGCTGCTTTTACTCATCGAAACCGTCTTCTTCTCAGTGACGTGCTGAGTGACGGACTTCTTCAGCATTCTCTGTTCGAGCGTGTCTGTGTCTTTGAGTACGGGGGCCTCGTTGATGCACTCCACAGCCGAAGAGTACGTCTGAAAATCAGACGACCCACCATTTTTAAACGCGGTCGGACTGAAATCCAGCTTGGCGTTCGGGGTGCTCGTATAGTATTTTTCGCTGGTGGTGTACGAGTAGGGTTCGGAGCTCGTTTGGTACGTTTCGTACTTGTAGGTGTTCGTTTGGTATCCGGTTGGGGTTTTGTAGGTGTTACTGGATACTTCAGATGTGACGTAACCAGGCCCGGACGCCCCCGAGCTTGAGCTTTTGTACTCGTCGACTTTCAAGGGGGTGTCGATTTTCATCGGGGTATAATCAAATTTCGTGGGGGTTCCGAAGGGCTTCGGCGACGTGTTCGAAGCCTTGGGTTTGCCAAAGGTATTCGTTGGGGAAACGTAATTGGCAGCAGTGTTTGGAGTACCGTATTGACTTGCGGTTGTTGCATAATGGCTGTTTGGTGTGGCATATTGTCCTGTACTTCCCCCATAACTTTCATAGGGTTTCGACGCATAGGTCTTTTGAGTGGGACTGCTATCGCTGGTGTAGTAAGCCGAGTTATAAACAGATGTGGGTGCGAATTTTGGGGTGCTTTTAGTAAATGCAGAGTTGTAGCTGTCGTAGCCGGCGTTTTGATTGTAACTGTTGGTACCACCGTACACCACGGAGTCTAATGCGTTGATTTCTTGCAGGAGGACGTTCTTTTTTCTGTGTTCTAATGAGTTCACTTTTTCGGGGCTTTCCAGATGGGTGTACTGTTCGGGGTAATAATGTGCGCTTGGTGTGGGCTTGCTATACTGGCCTTCATACTGTTGGGGGTCGTATCTAAAATTCACAAAACAATAAAATATTGATTCGCAGATTATCGCACGTACAATATAAATAAGCCAATAAATTAAAAATGCAATTTCTACAAAGCTTCTTCTACTCTTCAAACTTTAGTATGTTATGAGAGTTTGTTTACTTTAAGACTATGCGTTGCAGTCGACTAACCCCAATACTTACTTCTTCTCTTTCGCATCCAACTTCTGCTTTAGTTCCTGAACGATCTTTTTATTTTTGCTCATGATAGAACCGTCGCCTTTAGAATTATAATGCGCACTGCATGCATAATAAAAGTTTGTTAGTTCATGCGAGAAAATAAACGGAAAATTAGCACGACGTCACCACAAGAGGATATTCAGCACAGAGCACGTACTTATACATAAAACGGAGATTTTTGTAAAATATTAGATCTGAACAATGATTAGATTTGAATTGTACAAAAGAAGTAAAATGAACAGTTTGAAAAACCCCGCGGAGAACTCGCAATCTGATTGGCTGACACACGAACTGCGCCATTCACATTTTTCATTCAATTCTGCGAAAATTATTGCATTCAAATTATTCTCAGTGTAATTACGCTCGAAAAGGGGACTTTCGTACAATAATTGAAGCCGAAATGAAAAGATTTAAAACTTGCCGCTAAAAACTCGCAAGCTGATTGGTTGTCTCACGTTTCTATTGGCCTGAGCAAAAGTGCAGTTCAGGCGTGCTCCACCAAGCACTGCTTACGGGGCGCTTTCTTAACTTAAAATCTTGACAGTTCTGTCACATGTGAATCGTGGATGAGTTCGTGTAAGAACAATTAATGTTATTATTGTAAAAATTTTAGCATTCTGGATTTTATATATTTACGTTGGAATAAAGTGGAGTATTTATGTCCAATTTCGACAACTTAATTTAGTATTAAACTATTACGGTTTTAGATTAAAATCTTACCTGCATATACTCAGAATTTCTGTGGTAAGTTACAACATGTATAATAAAGCTTCTTTTCTCACTGTGCGTAATTATCATCGCCCTTTTTAACACGTTTTATTCATAACACGAAAGCTTTTTAAAATGACAGTTTTTCTTTATTGCGCAAACATACTTTTCACTCCGACGTGATCAAATGATGTGTATGAATCTATTATAAAGTTTATACCATATAAATTATGTTGTTTTACGGTAATTACAATATCACAAAATCTTTTAACCGGACACTTTTGACGAAACTGTCGAACGACGGTGAAACGTTAAGTGTGTAGTGCGATAATTAGTGTCCGGTTAAAAGATTTTGTGATACAAATTTCATCGGACAAGAACCAACTTTAAAAAGGTAATTACAATATTAATTAATTTTGCGTGAATTCACTTTGATTGACAGTAATAACAGTGCATTTCACTCAGTGCCGTCAGTGCCCCGTAACCAGCGCCAAAGTGGCGACTTTTGGCGTTTTCTCGAGCACAAAAATTCAATGTAAATTTTTCAAAACGCCCAGACCAGTTAGAACTCGCTTTTCATTTAGAAGGCCATGATGCATGATACAAACAATCCGCAACAGGGGGTATGATCTACAATGGCCAAGGTCATTTCGCAATGTAATTACCCTACTACTCTCATAGGTGGCAGAACAATATTACAATCTTAATAATCAAAACGCGCATGAGCAAATTGTGAAGTTTGTTTCCATTTTATGTGGCAATCATATTACTGACGTTTATATTTCATTTTTGTAAGTACATTTTTTTAGTGCTTTGTAGGTCCTTTTGCTTGCGGCTTCTTTTTCTTGGGAATTTTTTGTATTGTAAATTAGTTTTCGATCACTCCAATGCCGTGGCCAAATTTGCATTTAATGTAACGCCTAACGTGATTTTTATTTTTTGACATCCAATTTGACATAAATCTGCGGTTGCACTTAAGTTTAATATCAAATTACTCTTTAGAAATTTGTTTTCTTTTCCACATTATCATATCACAAGTAAAAACTACACCAAACTGGTCAAATTATTAGACTTTGAAAAATCACGTTAGGCGTTACGTTAAATGTAAACGTGACCGCACCACAACAAGTAAATTATTGACGGTGTCATTATTTTAATGCAATGGATCATTTTTTTGGCCGCGGTTTACCCTTTGCTTTCTTTCATTTTTATAGTTTTCCGTTTTTTTTGAATTTTCCGTTAGACACGGCCAGTAAATGTTATTGTTATTGCAACGCTCCTGCTTGCAATAATTCAACAATTCGTCAGGAACAGAATTTAACTTTTCATTTTTTTCCTGTTGAGGATCAACGTTTGAAGAAATCCTATTATATTCATATCACACGTTAATGTAAATTAAACGACAAAAATAAATAATTTTTAAATTAAACATGTATAAATAAATTTAATTGTGAAACTAAGTGCCGATTGTACAATTATGGTTTGACTTTAAACTTTGCTAATTACTTGAATTTACAATTGATGCTATGGGACTAAAGCGAAGCTTAAAGCTAAACCACAATTGTACAAACGGCACTTAGTATTGTTACTCTTGAAAATTGTAAATTCCTCAGGCGAAAAAGGAATAGAATTTTAAATCTCGACTTTAGCAACTGTTTACTCTACTACTCTACCAGGTGGCGCTAAAGATGTCAGTAGGTACTATAGACATTCTAATCTTTTTTTGTTGATCTGTGATCCGCAATAATTTTTGCAAATATGGAAATTACGGTCAGTTTTTTTGGAATTACGAAGAGATCTCTTTTCGTTTAAGAATGATCGCGATTTATTCCATAAGTATTAAGCATTCACGTAGCAAAGCATTTACCGATGAACATAACCTACAGCCACGTTTAACGGTATGTACATTTCCATTTTACATATATTTCATCTTACTTTAAGATAGTTACGATGTTACTGATTCTTTAATACTTAAATCTCGTAGTTTATAAATTTTAATTTAAACCTAACCTCACTTCCGGAGATGGAGAACAATAGGTTCTGTGTGTATGCGTTGTTCGGAGTTACTCTAAAAGCTATCACGTATAATTTGAAGATTTTTCAGCACGAGATAAACAAATTTGACTGAAAACTACACGTGATAGCTTTTAGAGGAACTCCGAATAATACAAACAGACCTAATTATCAACAAAAATAATTTGAAACGCCGCGCCAAAAACTCGCACGCTGATTGGGCCGTCTCGTGTTGCCATGGTTACGATATATAAATGACGAGAATCTGCAATAATTTTTGCACTTGTGTAAAATACGGTCAGTTTTCTCTCAGAATTACGAAGAAATCTAAGCGATTTGTTCCATAAATATCAATTATTTAATAGCGGAGCATCTATTAATAACGAACATAACCTACAGCAACGCTTACCGGTATGTACACATTTTGCATACAATCTCCCTTACTTTAAGCTAATTATTACGATTAGAATCTTTTGCAACTCTTTAATTAACGGCATTGTAGTTCCTCTGTAATGATTAATTTTACTTAAACTTAACCTCACTTTTGGAGGTGGAGTGCTTCTTTCTTTAACCTACATTAGAATTAACGTACAATGCGTTAATATATTTTTTAGATTAGAGGAGTCTATGAAAAGTAAAACCTAAGTCGTAGCTTAAATGAAATTAACTTATATCAAAATTGAAATGTCAAGATACATTTGACGATAGTAGAAAAAATCTTCCAGTTGAATACATAAGGCTTTGTTAAAACTCTTTAACATGGTAACAACTAATTTCAAATGCTGTTGGATTGCTTGCTGACCCACGACTATAGTGTTCAAGAGCGTTTAAACAAGTAACAGATTTGACAGGGGTCAGGAAGCAAATGTCAGAATAAAAGTTTCGAATCAAGCTAAGAGTCTGATTTTGTTTTTCATAGCCTCCCCTTATCTAAAAAATATTATTAACGCATAGTATTTACATTGCGATTTCTGCCAAAACTTAGGAAATAAGACGATAACTCAAAGCGCAATCAGCTGTGGTATGAAATTATATACAATGATAGCTAGTTTCCATTCGAAGTTGCGACGGGGCCTAAAGCCTGGTTCAGCTCAGAGTTATTTGTTCAATGAAAGGTTCATAGTGTCTTTAAGTGAAAGGAAGTTGTGTGACAGCGTGCATTTTATGTACAAGTACGAAGAGGCAAGCAGCAGACATGCAAGTATTAGTAAGGTTAAGACACACACCTGCGACTCACCGCGAGGTGGCTCCGTCGTAAGAGCTGAGATAACCGTCAGTCTCTTCTCCGGAGGTATCACCCCCACGCAACTTGTACTTCGCTTGCCGAATCGCAGTCAGTTTACCCCTGGCCTCCTCCAGCTGGCGCTCAATTCGCAGCACCTCGGAACTACAACAAAACAGTCATGAAATACACGTGTGTTTACTTAGAAGTGAAACAGTTAATACCGAGCGTTGATTTCCTGTGCGATTCCACCAACCATGCGCTTGTTGAGGACCAGCGAACGTTCCTCTTCAACGCTGATCGCTTTCTGGGCTGCTCTCACTAAGTTATCAGTGGAACGTAGGACTGCGTTGCCCGCGTGTTGTAATCTACGTGTTGCTTCAGTGTCTCCCTCAGCTTTTACCTTGCAAGCAACCAGCAGATGTGCCGTGGAACTTGCCACTTGCTTCGCAGATGAGATGAGTTTGTCTTCGCTTGCAAGACCTGTGGTTTCCCCCATTAAAACTTGCATTAGTTTTTATGTCATATGGATAAAATACCTTGCACAAGGGCATTTGCGCTCTCGACCAAACTGTGAGTGGCTGCGGCTACAAGACGGGCGGCTGAGATTAGGCCTTCGGACCACTGTCCATCATCTGATGACGTTAAGGGAGTGCTGGACATTTTCCCACTGTCGATGAGCTCCCTCTGGGCAGCACTTGCGGCCTTGACTAGAGCAGAAGTTGCCGCTGTTATGGATTTGGCCGCTTCCAAGATCATCTCGTCGAAGTTCATCGATTCATCCAAATCGTGAGTCTGTAGAAACGCACATGTTGAAATTTATTGAGGCTACTTGAAGCACGGGGCAAAAATGGACGTGGTTACTTACCAGTGTTGCCAATGATGAAGTATAGACCACTGTAATAATATGTTTGACTCCTGGGTGCTTCAAACTACAACCAAGAATATCAAACATATCTTACAGTAACCTACAGACTTTGGAAGCGAGGAAGTAAGTTGTTGAACGTAAAGAAGTGCGACGTACCTTGATGGACTTGCGCGGCCTCAAACTGGCAAGTTTTTTAGCAGCGGCATCGATGGAAGCCGCTGCCCCAAGCAATTCGTTTTCGGCTATTACAGTCGGGTCATCGGGGTCAACCCAATCACTACCTGCAATTCATTCACAATGACATGAGACACTCAAGTCTTTAGGTCTGTTTGTTCTGCACTTTTCTACACTTTTTCTCACTCCTACTTACTTAGATCTATATACTCACTATATATAACTCACTCTCTCAGGAGCGGTTGGTGCAAAAGATGTAGAAAAGTGCAGACCTTCTATGTGTTGAGTGTGGTATACCTTTCAAGAGTTCAGCAACCGTCACCAGTTCGGTTACAGACTGGGCAATGCGTCTTGAAATGGGGGGAAGAGTGTGTTTGGCGTCAGCGCTGTTTCCATGTAGTATGGAAAGAAGTAGCTCGCGGAATTGCTGCGCACATTCTTGCCCTGCTTGAAGAGTGCGATTTTTTAATTCCGGGGTTTCAGCAACATAAAAAGCACAGTTCTGCAAAAATGCTTGATTAAGAAACAAGTCGGGGGATGAAAATTGTGGATAGGGCGAACCTTAACAATCATAAGCATGTCTGAAATTGCCCGCCTAGACAAGTTGGCTGCGGCAATTATATCATCCTGTTTATTACTGATTCCAGCGGCAACTGATTTGGCAGTCGCTTTAGTAATGGCTTTCGTGGAACGAATGATATCTTCGGGGGTGACTCCGGTTTTAGCTCCTTCGCTCAAGTGCAACGCCTAAAAATAACATCATGAGATTTCATGATCGGCTTTAAAATGACATGACGAGATGAGAATGTACTGAGAATAAATAGTGTGAGCTCGAGGTGATTCTCAAAACTCACCCTGACTTCCTGTGCGATTGCTTCCACGGTCGATTCTAAGGCCCTCGTTCCCCGGGTGTGTTCATCCTCGACCGCCTTCACGGTCTTCAGCAGAGACGTGACGTTAGTGACCATCACCTGTAAAAAAAATAAAATAAAACATATAATAACTGCGGACACAAGTGGAACCGAAAAAAGAAACACAAGTACACATGCGTTTAGCTACGAGAAACAACACGAACGTCTTACAATTGTTAATTATTAAAAAAAAGTAATAATAAGCTGAGACTTAACAATGTGAATTAAATACATACCGATTCGAGTTATTACTTACTAACTGATTGTGCGATTTCGAATGAAAATAAAAGTGATTCGTGAAATGCTACACGTTTATTCAGACAAACAAAAAGTGATAGTACATGATTATAGAGATAGAAAAATAAAAACATTCAAAAAGTACTTGTTTTACAAAAATATATATGTGAATTTAGACTAATGTAGTAAATAGAGTAAATGGTTTGTTGAATGACTGAAAAAATAATAATTTGTATATGAATTGGCACATTGCATGGTAGAGTCATTCAACTTTCTCAAACAAAAAAAAAAAAGTAAAGTAGAAAATACGAAGGATAATGTTTATAAGTAAATGCTAAATATTTAGGCCTGATTCTTTTCATCTCCAGTTAACTTTATCTGGCGGTTTATTCCCATAGTAACAATTGTGATAATTATGGGAATTAATCGTCAGATAAAGTTAATTGGTGATGAAAAGACCAGGCCTAAAAGTGAAATTGAATGACATAAATGCAAAAAACTTTTCCCAAATTTTAGCTTATGTGATAGAAAAATTAATTTGAAATTTCATGCAATTAAATCGAGGTCGTACATTTTCATGCACATAAGCTATAAATATGTAAATTCCTCAAGTTCTGTTTAGATGTTTAGATCTGGGCTTAAGTTGCTTGATTTCCTTTAAATTTACTATTGCGCCCCAAGCATTTAAACAGTCCTCAAAAGAACGATTAAATAGAAGAAAGGGATTGAAAAATCTGCTACATAAACTTTTCAATCGCAATAAAGATAGATAAAAGGCAGTATTTTTATATGTCAAATACAAGTAACACTCCAACACAGAGCTACTAAAGAAGAAGTATATTTTATGCAGCTAGTAAGCAATGAACGATATCTGTCTGTAAGGTTTCGTTATTTATATTTTCTCGGCTGTCGCTCAACAAACGAAGTAACTCCTCTTCCTGATCAGAAATCCACCATTCAGTATCAGAATCTGGGACCTGTCAGCCAATCAAAACATGTGTTACAATTAACCAGCCACCAAGTAACAACAGAGATTCAACTATTCTAGAGTTAGACAGAACGCCAGTAGTTTAAACCTACACTATTTCGGTGGACTTTAAATTAACACATGTTTCGTGAGCTTCACCACATTAAAACAGTTTTAAGGTGATTAGTATTGTCTGTGCAAGTCGATGTGATCATGAAGTGTGTGTGTGTGTGTGCAACAAAGATTAATAAATTATTCATTTAAAGTCCACCCTGTATTAATATGAGACAAATCTTAAATTTAAAAAGACACACACGTGCAAAATATTTAGTTAAATACAATATATTTAAATGATTACATTATAATTTAAACATGCAACCTGTTGTAGTAGTTTATTTATAACAATTAATGTTATTGTTGCTTGACAGTTTCACGTAAAAAGAAAACATGCAACACTCATGATATTAATTATGTAAATCAAACGAAGAATCACAAATTTATTCAATTCAGTACATTCCGATTTGCATAAAACTACTCTACCCTACCTTGGCACTGTCCTTCAGGTGGGCCATCGCGGGGTCATTGATGGGTTTCCCACTGGCGGCTTTGGTGGCATGTATCAGGTCACCGAGTGCACTCGCCACGTCCTTGACGGCGTTAATCAACATCACCTGCGAATCAGGATTGCTCGAGCCTAAACTCGCTGCACCAAACTTGACGACTTCGGCCAATTGCACTGTAATACAGGAAATGTATCCGTACTAAACCAATTAAAAAACAACAAAACGAACCTATAGTTGAGACGGCATTTTGGGCGGCGACTGCGAGTTGCTCCTGCGAAGAAGCAGCCCCCGCCACTAGAGTCTTGGTGTCCTCAACGAGGGCCTTCGCAGTTTTGAGGATGTTCTCACGATGGTCTGCGAATGACTCGTGCTCATTTTCTGGATTGAGGTTGCCGGCTGTCGCAAACATAATGGTGGTGTCCAAGTCCCCGATGATGCCGGAAACTGTAGAGGCTGCGTTGATGCAAGCTTGTGTGCCCCGTGAACCCGACTGCAAAGTAGCCAAAACCCGAGACACCTACAAACGCACTTAATAATGGGGGGTGTTACAAACGGATGAGTAGGAGGTACCTTTTCGCTCACTGCCTTGGAGCTATCTGCTATGTTACGCAGTGAATCCTCGTCTTTTTTTATCTGGCAGGTCTCACCTGCGTGCACGAGGTCAACGCAAGCCCCTCCGAGTGCCTGAACCACTTCCTTAAGGCGGATGGCAACTTCGCCGTTTGTCGATGAGGCGGCAGCCCCGATGCTGTCGTTTGCAAGTTGGGTGTATTTGTGGGAAATGTCTGCGGATAGGGGGGCCAAACGCTGGGGCTCTAAAGCTGCTTTCGTCGACTGAAAATCACACGTGTACGTGTTTGGATGAATAGAGGAAAATGAGAGGGCTTACCATTTCACCGGCAATCTTTGCGATGTCCTTGGCACATTCCACCATGCGAGTTTGATAGTCGACGTAAGTGTCGCCGTCTGATATGATGAGGGAAGCCCTGTGGTCCGAAAGGCGAGTCATGGCTCTGTTTAAATTATCAACGACGCCGGAGACGAAACCGCTTTGAGTGGAAATGGCTTCGAAGTTGGCAACCAGCTCTTGGAGGGCCTCACGAGTCGAAGTCGCGTATTCATCCACGTCGGGGTGAATGCTTACGGCCTGAAATCATTGCATTTTAAACAAAGAAACTGATTCGCAAAAAATTACCTTTGCGTTTCCACCGCAGTCTTTCGCTGCGTAAATCAATTGCAGCGCAGACTCTGTGACTGATTTCGATTGATTGAGCAGGAGCTCTTGCTGTTTCGAGTTGTTCATGTTTGAAGCCGCCGCAATGCTTCCTTGGACCAAGGGCTCGAAATACTGCGCCTGAAAAAAGACGGTTCGGTTGTAACAAGAATTTATTTCGAAGCAGCAAATCGTACTGACCAATTGATTCACAGAGTGCCCGATGTTTTCGGCTTCGAACTTCCCAGCTTGACGAAGTGGCTCGATTGTGTCTATCAATTCGGCGGCGGCCCTTCCGACTTGCTGATTGCACGCTTGCAAAGTTGAGCCCCGTTTGGCCAAAGTCTGGTGGACGACTTCCATCGTTGCAGAATCCAAAGTATGCAGCAAGTTATTAAGTTTATCGGCGGCTTGATCACACTCGGATTGCCCTGGAGCTTTATCACTAAAAGAAAAAATAAATAAATAAGGCCTTGTCTTTTCATCTGTAGTTAAGTTTATCTGATGGTTTATTCCCATAGTTAATTGGAGATGAAAAGACTGGGCCTAAATAAAATGGAGACGCGAAAGATGAAACCTACTGTATACTGGCGACCAGTTTCTTGATGGCGTCCGAGACGTTTTTAGAATTGCCTGCAAACTGTTGCCAAGTCGGAGGGTCTCGGGGCATGACTACGAGGCTCTTTGCAGCACGGATCACAGCGCATGAACTATCGATGATCTTGCGTCCGGCATCAACGATTGGTTCTTGCGCTTGCCTTGCTTGATACGAGATCTTCGCAGGGATGGTAACGAACTCGCTGGAGTTTGCGTAGACACACAAATTCTGAACGGCCTCTGCAAACAATTATTTATTTACGATGTAAAAATAGAGAGCACCTCATACCTAAAAGTGGTTTAGTAGCCTCGGCACACTGTTGCCTATTCTCGTCGTTATAATTGGAATCCAAGGTCTTAATTTCCTTGACTAGACGAGCCGTTGAATTGGCAACATCCTTGGCACTCTGCACGAAGTGCCTTTTAGCAACGGGATTGCTCGTTTTGGAACTCGCATGTCTGCAAGCGTTGCACAAAGCGCTCGTGTGTTTCGCTATGGTCGTCGCTGCTGCTAGGACCTGCTGTTGACTACTGGTGGGGGAAGACAGTAGAGTGCAGCTCTGCTGAATTGCCTGGGACGCCCGTGCAAATTGGGCCTGATCTACTAAGCCGGGGCGCCCTGCGATGCTGCTCGAATCAGACACGCCGACCTAAAAACCCCCACATTAAAACGAACTCTATGATACTAAGACGGTTGGAGCTTACGAGGTATGCCGCTTGAGCTGACGCTTCCACCAAGCCGCAAATACTCGAGCTGACAATCCGTACGTTTTCCCCAAACCTTTCGTGCTCCGATTGTTTGGCGCTGTTTGTTATGCCAGTCATGCCTTCACCTACGCACGTTTCAAAATTATTTCAGTCACTTCCACTAAGAATTAATGAATACTCTACCTAGGGTCTTGCTCTTTTCCTTCACCGAATCAAAGCACTCGAAATAGCTGAAATCATTGATGGGCTCGCTGGGGTTATCCAGCAAAGGCTTCATAGCCTGTATATTTCGAATTGCATTGTCGCACTCGGTTTGGCCCGGTGCAGCGGAAGTGCAGACGTCAACTAGATTGTTAATGCTGTCAGTCACGGCTCTGGCAGCCGCGGCCAACTGGTTCTTGCCGTTCGGAAGATTGGGGTCTGCAGAAACCGACTTGGCAGTGGTTAGCAACGAGCTGGAAACCGTCGACACGTTTTTAATCGAGTGGACCACCTGCCCTTGGACTTCTGTGTCCTTTGACTGCCCCGCCATCTCCATGGAAACCTGCAGTAATTCATGGAAGGCCGAGCTGAAGTCCTTGGAGGACGAAGCGAGTTGCTCGGGGCTTTTAACGGAAGTGACGACGTCAGCGCTTGCTTCGTTCAAGTTAGCGGCTGCGGTGTTGAGTTCTTGCTGGAGCTCCCCGTAGCTCTTGTTTGTCGGGGGGAACTGGCCCGAATTGATGTTGGTGGTCCATTCTTTAATGCAAGTGATGGCAACGTCGACGTCTCTTTGTCCGGGCAGACAACTCACGGTGCGATCTAGGGCTTTCGTGATGTCTTTCGCAGCGGATGCAATTCCAGGGCTGAGTCCACTCGCCGGTTGTTGCAGGCACCTCTGCGCCTCCTTCACGAGCTTCGCAGAGTGAATTATCACGTCTTTGCCTGCGTTTATGATGTCCAGCTGAGTGTCGGTGTTGTCGGAGGTTGCGGCGACGGCACGCACAGCACCGGTGAGGTGCCTCAAGCTTTGCGCTGTGTCCCTCGCTGCTTGCGAGGTGTAAATCTCATTGCCTTGGGCCGTCGCGCTCAACAACTGGGCGACCCCTTGATTGACGAGTTTGCTGCTCACGCCTAGTTGCTGCGCGCTTCCTTCGGGGGTGTCACCGGGTAACGGCCTCAAATTATGATTTTGCACGGCCCTTTCGAACTCCTGCAGTTCCTCCTGAAGATCGGCGATTAGCTGAGAAGCCGCATCCAAGCCAAGTCCTTGGCAGGCGGGTTTAGCCCGACTTATGGCACTTCTTAATTCGGTTAAGTCAGTGCTTAATTTCTGCGTGGTTTCAGACAGCTGTTGAGACACTGATTCGTCGGTTAACGTCGGCAGAACCGCGCGGGATGATTGTACGAAGTGTGTAGCGGGGTGCAGGAAGACTTCTGCAACGTACATCAACTCGACTTGGTTATTCGGGTCGTCAGGGTTGTCCGACGTGGCTTTGATTGACTCCACCAAAGGTGGGATGGTTCCTATGAGGTCCCTTGTGTCCGACTTGAGAGATTCGCGTGTTGCCCCGTTGCTGTTGTGGGGGTGGCTGGCTTGGCTTGCGGCCACACATTGCGTTGCAGTCGAGACGGCCCTTCGGGCACACATCTGAACCCTATCTACCAGTTTTGCTCTAAATGCTGGAGTAGTCGCAGCAACTATCGTGACATCCCTGAGGTCCTCGGCTGTTCGCCTTAACTCGTCTTGGTAAGCCACATCGTGGGGGTTGTTCGCACATTGCCTGGCGGCCTCTACCATTCGGGCTGTCGCGTCTGCCAGTGTTTTAGCAGCGGCCAATAGACGACGTTGTATATCGGAGTCCGGTTGCTTTTCGGCTTCCCCTTTGATGCTCTGAATCAATTGCGCAGTCGCTTGGCCCAGGACTCGGGCTTGCTTTATCATTTCGCCTGTATCTCCGGATGCAGCCGATAACTTGTCTGTTGCCGTGTATATTATTTCAACGCTGCTTTCTTGCACTGACTCGGAAGCTCTGATTGGGGTCGCTGTAAAAAAAATGTTTAAACTAAGTGATGGTTATTCGTGAATTCAAGTCGTACCTAATTTAATGTGATTAAGCAGGTCATTTAAAGTTTTCGATACGTTTGCAGCAGCCTCTCTCAATTGCATCATCAGTTCTTCATTGGTGCAAGATTCATTGCAGACGGAAACCAAGTTTTCAACAGCCCTGGCCACTTCACGGACTGCCATTGTCAATTGCTCTTGGCAAGCCGGAGAATGCAAAGTCGGTGCGACAACCTAAAAATTAAACCCAACCGAAAATTAAAACAAGCGCGGGTCGGTTGATGCCAAATTACTTTAGCGCAAGCGACGAGTTGAGACGTTGCAAGGGCGCACTGCGTGGCCGCCCCAATAACCCGGTTTTGAGTCTGTTGATCCTCGCAGGTGGCCGCAATGTTTTTGGCCTTCAACACAAGAGCGGCGGTGGTATTCGCAACGACCTTAGCCAACGACAGGAGCATGTCTTGGAGCTCCTTGTTCTCGTTGGTGTCTTCCCCGATGGTCGCAAGCACTTGCGAGCTCGCTTCCCCAACCCTCGAGGCTGCGTTCAGCAGATTTTGTCTCGGCTAAAAAAAAAGAACCACATGGAGGTCCGATTGGTAAAACGAAACGTGCAGCTTACTTCTTTAGCTTCCGGCTCGACTGTTTTAAGTAAATCGCTGAAAGCACTGACGAGTTTCTTGGTTGCATCGATCAGTTTCTCGCCCATGTTGGTGTCGTCCATGAGGGACGCGATCATCTTCACGTCTTTAGTCATCTCGGGGAGGTTGCTACCTATCGTTGTTATGGCAGCACCGACGGCTGAATGATCTATTTCATCGACGGGGCCCGACGTCAGTGTTACAACCTGTAAAGTAGATACGAGTGTAGAGTTTAGGATAAGTGTTTTTAGGGGGCAATCATACTTGAGCCGTGGCAGCATTCATCGCAGCGATTTGTGACCCAACGTTTTGCTTTCGCGTGTCCAAGGTCACCTGCTTCCATTTCTTCGCTGCCGGATCACTTCCGATCACTGGGACTTGCGCTTTAGCCTCGAGGTCGATCTGAGACTCTTGTATCTTGGTTTGGGTAGCCGAAATTGTGGAAACTAGGGCCCTCTGCGGCTCGGAGAGGACGGACGTGACTTTCGTTTGTTGAATCTGGAATGCATCGTAATGTAGCGGTGTTAAAATGGATTGTCAGATTAAGGGTCGGTCTTTCCATCTTTCAGTCAGTTAAAGTTATCCGGCCAATAACTTGATTTTTATGAATTGTATCCATGGTAGTTATCCGTCAGCTAGTTTATCAAGAGGTGAAAAGACCGACCCTGTTTTGAAATTGAACAGAAATAGAATCTTTTATTCGAATTAAGGAGTCAAAGCTTTTTAATTTTATAACGGAAGGTCATGCATAAAAATTTAAAAGTACTGATGCTACTGGGTGTGCTTTAATTATTTTTTTTTAGCTTCTACACACTGATATGTACAAAATTAAAAACTGTATGTACCTACTCTGCCGACTACTCCATTATGATAGTTAGCATGAAAGCAACAGGACATGTAAGTAATTGGGAGTTTTGCCTCATCTGAGTGAATCATTAGATAAAGAAAGAAAAAGAAGCAAGTGCTTGGCAATACTTTAGATTGTGTAATTAATGTATTTTTTTGGATTATCAGAGTCAATATGGAATGAAGTTGTACACACACCAGTTCTTCGCTTGAATAATCATCAACTTTATATTGTGAAGACAAATCGAGCCTTACCGTTGGAGGTGCATGTCCTACATTAACTTGTCCACTAACAGTGGTGTACTGAGCGGCTCCCATATGACCTGTACCGTAGGGTTTTTGCCCTAAACAATATAAAAAGTAAAGAGAACAAAGCAAACGTAAACAAAAACGAAATTAAAAATCTGCAACTTATGGTAAAATGAACCAAAATTTTGGGGAAATTCTACCTTCACTGCCTGCCCTCATTATGGCCGGTTTGGCCAAGGATTCCATGTTTACTCTGCCGATCTTGCTGGATTCGTGTTGGAGAATGGTGGCCCTAGAAAGAAAAAGGAAACAAAAATAAAAATGTACCGCGAAAGTGACGGCAATTTCAATCGTGTTCCCCCAGATTAATCACGTAAATTAAATCTGAAACTAGCAGTGTCTTTCCGACACACAAAAAAGTCAAAGGTGACAAAGATGCAAAGCGATTAAACATGGAAACAATCAGGCAAACCCCAAATTTAATGAATGCACAAAACACACTTGAAGCGTACGTGCTTGAACCAACTAATTTTCTTTCACCAAATGATGATGACCATTGCTACTCAAGAACTAGCACCAGAACGTTACAAGACTCGATGAACTAAGCTTTTACCTTCCGAAAATTGTGGTAACTAAGAAAAAGTCAGACCTAAAAGTGTTTGCTTCTTTAATGTCCGATTTCTTCACCGACTTATTCCTAGGTTAAATTTGTTTGTCAGTTAGAATGTGACATGTACCGTGCCTTCAATTAAATTCCTCATTAAGATGGGCTATGATTTCATTGTTTTTTCTCCTAAAGATTTGTAGCACTGATATTTAATTGAACAAATGTCAACTTGGCACTTTGTATTCATTTATAAAATGTTAGAATTACAGCACAAAATATTTATATTGTTGAAAGTTATTTTCAAACCGGTAAATTAGAAAATGGACAGTTTGTTCATTCGATTAATCAGTGTGTACAGAATTTTCGACAACAGTTTCCTAATCTTGCAATTACTTATGAACAGCTATGAATTGAGTGTCGCCAACTTTATAAAAAAATCACAGCTTACTTTAATGAGGAATTTAATTGAAGGCACGGTAGTTTGTGTACAGCCAATTCTAACTGAAAGATAAATTAACCTTAGGATAAACACGGTGAAGAAATCGGCCATAAATGGAAGAACAAAACAACAATTGCACCAGCGCCCATCTCTTTTGTTAAACTTACTTGTGCGGTGCGACACTGTCCTCGACCATGGTGGATCCCTCATCGCCTTCAATACCAAAATGGTCCTTGGCTTGTTTCTGCAAGGCAAGAAAAGCAGCAATTTAAATTGCCCCGGGGGGGGGGGGGTAAAGGAGAGACTCACCTTCTTCAAGATAATATCGATGTATCCGGCTATAATTTGCTGGATTTGTTCCCCCTCGGTGGTTTGCACCGAGTAATACTGATCGGAGTAGTCGCCGAAATCGAGGGTGAATGTGTTGGGGCTCGCGCCCCAGCGTTTCACAGTGGTCAAAGGCCAAGTCTTCAAAATCTCCTTGGTGTTTTCGTCTAGCCTCAACACCGAGTCCTTGGTGACCCCCAGCAAGCGAGGTACTAATTTATTCTTGCCTTTCATTTTTTCCTGCAAATTAAAGCACAGTTGGGGGCACCCCAAATAAAATCGTATTTAAACGAACCTTAACGAGGAAGAAAGTCACCCCGTATGTCTTGAGGGCCCTGGCGTTCTTCGTGTACAAAACTTTGGCCTCGAGCTCGTTCAGGGCGTTGTGCCTCTTATGTTCTGTGAAGACCTTTTTTTCGATGCCCTTTACTTTCACGTAGGATTGGGGCAGGAACTCCTTTAAACTAAAATGAGAGATTTAAAGTTGGTTCTTGTCCGATGAAATTTGTATCACAAAATCTTTTAGCCGGACACTAAATCTCGCACTATACACTTAAAAAAAAAATATATATTTTTCATTTCTGATGAAGCTGTCGAACAATGGTGAAACGTTAAGTGTATAGTGCGAGATTTAGTGTCCGGTTAAAAGATTTTGTGATATAAAATGAGAGAGTTCTGTAAAATCCGGGTTGGTTGGAAAAGCGGGGTTGTACTTACTCCAAGAATCCTGGCTTGTGTTTGGTTTCGTTGTGGTCCCCAAATTGGATTTGGCATTGTATTCCCGCGAACTCGCAGGCTTTGTCTTGCGTGATGGGGTGTGTCCCGTCTAGTATGGCATCTCTGGCTTGCACGTAAAGCAAGTTCAATTGAACCGGGTCTCTCGAGTCGATGTTTTGGTCGGAGAAGAAGAACTTTCGCCTTAGCAGCACGGTCTCGTGCTCGTCGATTCCTTGCTCCCTCAGCGTTTTGGAAGGGTCCACCCAGTTGACTTCGTCGTCGGTACGCAGTTTCTTCCTCAACATGTCCATTTTGGCATCGCGTTCTCTTTCCTCTTTCTTCCTTTTGAGGGTCAGCGTCCCATAGTTTCGGTTTTCGAGGTTCTCCTGGTTTTCTTGGTCTTCAAGCACCAGGGAGTACTCGTCGTGGTTTGTTATGCCTATTTTCGTGCAGATCACCACCATTAGGTTTGCTACTATTTGGGAGTCGTCCACGAGCATCGTTTTGACAGAACCTAAATGGAAAAAAATAAAATCCAAATTGAAGGGAATGGGGCTTTAGTTAAATTTGTAAGGAAACGAAGATTTCCAGGTCATCTATGGATGGGAGTGTCAAGCAAAACTCACCGTCCATCATTTTTACACGGAGCGTCCTCAATTTGCGTCGGTATTCCAGCAAGTCCCCATTTCTTAAGATGTAATACGCCAACTGGCGGGCTGGTTCTAGCCACACCCCAGTTTTATTATCTTCATCGGTGAGGAAGAGTCCATAATCCTTTGCTGTAATAATTCGTACTTTATATGTTTATTTTTTAAATTTTATAGAAAGAGCCGACGTCTGCGACCGTGGCATTGCAAGTATGTGCATAATAAAGCGGACATAATAAACGATGATGGATAATTTCCCGCTTGGACGAAGCATTTGCAGGAATGCAGTTAATATTTGAGGACGATGTGCTCGGAAAACGCGAGTAATGAAAATCCGCTTGGGGGTGATGCGCCCGAATAATAATTCCTAGGAAAATTTTTAGACTTTAATCGTCTTCATGCTCAAAAGTGCATACAGATTGTTTCAGCGAAACTTGAAAAAAAAAAAAAGACGGAGGCCCGACACCTTATAAAATAATGAAAAAGTCGCTTTTGTTTTGTTCTTGTAACTGCAAGTTTGAAATGGCGCCCGTTTAGTATTCAGCTTCCTTCACCACAGTTACTGAATGAATCGAATCGGTGCAACAGGTGTGCGGTTTTGCATGAATAATATTGCCTCCTTGTGCAAGCGGGGGTTGTTGAAATAAATCACCGAAATTCTGCCCGTTCAATTCTCACCCAACCCAAGAAAACACATTTACAATTTTGAGGGAAAAACCTTGCATTTTTTACACTCTTGTACAAAAAATTCCGGGCACTCGATTCAACTACACTACAGCACTAAAAATCAGGGCTCAGTTGACTCAAAACGTTGTTGCGATTCACAATTACATTATCATTTGCTTTGTATGTATGTATATGTATGTACATAGATGGAAATACTAGTGACATTCCAATGACTAATAATAAATGTAAAAGTCGAACACTTACGTTGGCCGAGGTTTGCTTCCGAGCACTTCTCCCTGATGATTTTGCACGCGTCGTACACTGTCGTTTGCGAATCGAAGACGATCGTTTTGGTGACGTTGCTGTCGACGATGTTAATTCGCAGCGAGAAAGACATCTTGCCTTTTGGGGTTCAGCTACGCTGTAACAAAGAGAGAAACACTTTCTTCCAATTTTGTAAACTGGGTGTAACTTGCACCAAACCAGGGGGGTTCCCCCTTTCACAATTCAAAATGAGAGGAGAGACGATACAAGGCAAGAGCTTTAAATATCACAGATCGGGATAAACGAAAGGATTCGATAAAGAACCATTTTTCTTTGGCAAGGAAAAAAGGGATAAAAATTGAAATATTAAAGAGTGGCAATTCGAACATAGGTCTTTGGTTGCGAGATGCGGGCCTTAACACAAAAAAAAGTAAAATTCAAATAAGGAAAGATATATCTTTAGAGAAAAGATGAAATCAACACACAAGAACGGACAGTCAATGTACTAAGTGATTTGGCATGTTTTAGGAAATATATTTGACGGAAGTTACCACTTTGCGGTAGGCCAGTTTCTCCAATTTGTCGGTTTATTGACATCCGTAAATCAAAAATAATTGTAATCATTTAGTAAGTGTATTATAAACAATGGTGAACTGTGTGGTTTGTAGACGTTTCAGAATCTTATAAAACGACTGTGTGCGTCCATAATTTGCCGCGGCCATATTTAGTGACCACATTGGACGAGAAACTTATGTTAGTATGACTCTCTCCTGTTATTCTTAACTCGTTGGGCCAAACTGAAAAAATAGCAATTTTATTTTTGCTTCGCTTTTATATCAAAAAGTGAAACAATGAATTTTAAATAGTTATTTAAAAATATCTCTAATCCAGACGTTAATGTCAAAAAAATGCAGGAGTCAGCAAATTTCTGTGTGGCGGTAAATTCAAAATACTCTCAATCTTTAAAATCATGAAACTAATTAAACGAAAACTTCTCTTTTCGTAGAGTAATTGTTAAATTTTATTTATCAAAAAGAACTTCACAATATAAAAATGTTTTTTTGTTTTCTTTAAAACACTTGTACCAACTAAGGCCCGATTTTACAATCGTCGGATAAGCATTATTCTTGGAATAACGTGACGTATGTGTATATAGAGGAACGTTAAAGGATATTCGGCGAACAGTTATTCCTTCCTTATTCTACGATTGTAATTGATTCCCGAATTCCTTCGATTTCAGAAAAGTCGCATTTGTTTTATTTCGACCACGTTATGAAACTTATTTCAGCCATCTTAACTATTCAAGAGACATTATTATTTACATTATCTGCAACACATTGACTAAGATCAGTTTGTCTCCCAACAACTTCTTACCTTCAAGATATCGCACTACTTGAAATTTCAATTTTAATTTCTGACGCGCAACCAGTTTCATGTAATGCTGCCATCTGACGGCCACTCGTTGTTCGAAAGTAACCGTAACTTTTATGGGATGCCCGTCAAATGGCGCATCTATAACCCGGATTTTTACTTTCCTTTTAACTGTTCAGGTCCTGTACATAATCGAAGAAGGAAAACTTAGAAGATGAGGATGGGAGAAGAGCATACGAAGCAAAGCCATGCATTAAGAAGAAAAAAGGACGACCGAAAAGGGCCTGGACTGAAGAAGTTAGAAACGAAACAAAGGGCGAAAGATGGAAGTGGTTGGAAAGGAGCATGGAAGCTCAGAGCTCCAACAGGCCTTACAACCCGAGACCCGAAAGACAAAAAAGGCGCTAGGATTAAATAAGTAAGTGAAGTATAAGTACTTTCATTAGTGCTTAATTTTTTAAGGCAAGGCTTGACGTATCTATATATAGAGCCTAGGACTTGTTTAAAATACCACAGTACTTACACAATATTAATTTACATTTAATATTTAAATATTTTCTGCCTTGCTACTTATTGGGTTGGTTGGGTAACCATCCGTACAGGTACTCTTTTTCAGTACAAAAAATTGCGTACTCTTACTTTTCTTAAATCCTCCACAAATGTACTCTTTCACTAAATATCCCAAGGTGAGTGTAACAAGAATGACATCTAACTGAAAGGAGCCATTATTAATGACGGCACTTTTGTCAGAGGCGCTAATGTTTTTCACAAGTTATGGTTATTTTGATTTACATACATATGACAGTGACAAATGTAAAGGTACAAAAGCGCCATCTAACACAAAAATAGCAAACTACTAGCATTAATTACTGACTGTAACCTTCAATTCAAATTTATACCTAAACATTCCTAAAATATCATATTTTTTTATAGGTACTATACCTACCAGAGAAAAGGAAAACAGTAAGGCCTGATCGTACAATCATGCAAACTTTAAACTTCGTTTTATTTCTTTGGAAACAATTGTCTTTACAATTGATGCTATGGGAATAAAGTGAAGTTTAAAGTTAAACCATGATTGTACAATCGGGCTTAAATCATATATCATTAAAATTTTAATCCATCTGACGGCCACTCGTCAGTGAGTAACTGTAACTTCTATGGGGTGGCCGTCAGATGGTGCCACTACAAATTTCTATTCAACTGTCCAGGCCCTGACAGCTACCTACATGTGTAACGCAGTATGTCATTTTGCATTAAAAAAAGAATGTACTCTTTTTGTGTTAGATAGATTTGGTAACCCTATGTTTAACAGTGCACTTTTAGAGACGTCGATTCGAATATTTTTATAAAAGTTAGTAGGGGACTAATAGTTAAGAAAAATTTGGGGCAATTCTCGAAGGTTCGTCGTTGATTCGCCAAAGTTCCAGACGAGAGATTACAATTAAGTTTAGGCCCCATTTTACAATCGTCGGATAAGCATTATTCTTAGAATAACGTGACGTAGGTGTGACGTAGATATGGAGGAACGTTAAAGGATATTCATCGAACAGTTATTCCGTCCTTATTCTGCGAATGTAAAACTGGGCCTTAGAACTTTAAACTTTAGTCAAATTCCAATCTATTTTGTTAATTTTTTTGAAGAATATAAACCGATTTGAAATTAAACAGCATTTTTGGCCGATTCAAAATGTTTTATAACTTACGGCGCCATCTCTTGACAAGTACTAGAAACAATTGACATTGGATTTTGAGAAACGAGTGTGAACAAATTTGATCAATCTTTCTCAGTTACAGTTTAACTTTAAGCACCTCTTTATTCCCATAGTAACAATTATTATAAAAGCAATTATTCCTATGGGAATAAACTGAAGATTAAGTTTAAACTGTGACTGTGAAACCGGGCCTTAATCAATTTGAAAATAACCAACGTTTCTTTACCGAGCGTTTCGCGAAATGCTTGGTCTGAGAGCGCCACCTCTTGACGAAAAATACAAACACTGACATCAGATTGCGAAAAATGACTTTAATCAAATTCCGAGGTCAGTTTTTGTCGCGAGCAAATAAACCTAACCGAAAACATGCAGCATTTTCGAGCGACTCAGAGTGAATTGCTGGTTGCACGGTATAATTCCCGGCGCCATCTCTTGATTAGTAATAAAAACAACTTCGACAGCTTCGACAAACAACTTTGATCAATTTTTGACAGAAAACAATGATTCAATTAACAAATATCCAAGGTTTTTTGAAGAGCCTTTGGGAAATGCATTGACCGCATCAATGATTGGTTCAGTGCCATCTCTCGACGAACAATACAAACAGCTGACATTAGATTTTAAGAAGTGGCTTTAATCAAATTCCAAAGTCATTATTTTTGGAAGAAAATGAACCGATGCGAAAATATGCAGCATTTTTGGACCACTCAAAATGCATTGTGCAATTCACGGCGCCATCTCTTTACTAATAATAGAAATAATTTAAATTCGATTTCGAGAAGCGACCTTGAATAATTTTTGACAGAAAAGAATTTGAATATATTCAGTTTTCATACAGCACTTTTTTTGGTGAGTCTTTCGCAGTGCATCGAACGTTTCATTGACTGATTCAGAGCGCCATCTCTCAAGGAACAGTAGAAACAACTTACATTAGATTTAGAAATTTAAACTGTAGTCAAATTCCATGCAGTTTTTTCTTTTTTTAAATATAAACCGATCTGAAATTAAGCAGCATTTTTGGGCGATTCAAAATGCATTTTATAACTTACGGCGCCATCTCTTGACAAGTGTTAGAAATCTTAAAGAATTAAATATTTTTTTATTTAATTTATTTATCTGAATTCGTAATACCAATAAATTCGGGGGAATATCCAGGAGGAAAAAAAGAACGTGTTCAAAAAGCGTTAACAAAAATTTATAATATTTTTCAAAAGTTACGCATTGCGCTTCGGATTCGTAATTTCCATATTTATCGTGTTTTGTATCACACTTTCCGCGTTGGCGTGTGTTTATTCGTATCACATAAAACGAGTCTAATGCATTTCTATTTCTGATTAAGAGCGAAAAACGTCACAGGAAAAAATAAACTCGGAATTTTATATAATCTCGGATTTTAATAGCGGAGATATGTGTTTAATTTCTCATTTAATAGCTGAGGGGGATATCTACGTTTAGTATGGAGCTAGTTAAATAAAAATTGTTAAAAAGAAAAATATACAGGGTCTCTTGAGTTGACCAGCCTGTATTAGGGTTATTACGAAGCAAAAAGTTAATTGCAAGTTAATTATAAAAAAATGAATCATTGATGAAAGTATAAATATTATGTCACCTGTTAATAGAACACTTCCTACACCATTTCACGTACTCCCACGTATTAACAAGTTTAGAGCAATTCATAAAAAAATCAAATATAAAAACATCTGTGAGAAATGACGACAAGAAACGACGTCATCTACAACAAAACACGTGCATGTACCGAGTAAGCAACAATAAATTGTAGCTGCTGCAATGGTGACATATTTTATTAACAAAAAAAAGTAATTTTAATCCATTACGGTCTAATAATAAGTCGACTCTCTTCCGACTTTCACATGCATGTACACTCTCGTCCAAAAAAATCCGTCCGCTCGCAATAAAACGGGGCGAAAATGAACCTTATTGAAGTACTTCTTAAGACCTTAATAGACGATAGGTACTTACGGAGTTATCATGTTACGAGCACTAGCTCCTCCGAGCTAATAAAACTTTACAGTCAATTAAAAACGGCGGCGGCGGCGGAAGTAAAAATTTCAATAAACCGCACGCACGCCGCCGCCGCCGCCACAATCAATAAACACACACAACTTAAGAAACAAGTCAATAAACTTTGGAAGTAGAACATGTCACATAATTGAATCATGCACGATGGGGTGGTCGGGGCGCAACTGAAGTGGGGAGGCTGAGTTGCCAGGCAACCGTAGCGTCCGACTCGTCGGCGTCGCCTGTTTCTTGGCGGCGCTAAACGGCAATCGATAACGAACACGTGCCAATAAGCGAGAGTGAATTCGGATTCCACACGTATGCGGGTCACTCGGTGGCATTGCCACGTATGGAAATCAATTGACCATCGACGCAAGTCAATTCATGACCAAATCTATACATACATAGTTAACTGAATAATTAACTTCCATGCATGGCGTTCCTCAAGGTCGACACGTCCGATACTGTTTGTAAAAAAAAATAAGTTTTGACTTAGATGTACAATGTACAATATTATCTAAAGCCCCAAGCCCATACGTCAGATTTTGATCTGAAGCCGATTGAACTGATGGAGATTTGAGTATGACCTGTCAGTTGAGATTGACTCACGTGAGTATGAGCCTTAATGTGTTCTGGGCTCTTCAAGATTTGAAACAGTCTAGAGGACCTGAGAGAGAGCAAGTAATAAATTTGTTTATTCCTCAAAGGTGGAAGTCGAGTCCAATACTCTTCGTCTTCGGGTGTTTCTTGCAAATACAATTTGGTGTCCTTCTTTAAATTTAGAACGAGGGATGATGAAAGAATTCGACTTGAACCGTATGGAGAGGATGTGACAATCGTTTCACATCGAAAAAGAAATCCAACAATTCCTTCCTTGGAACTTTCTTGGAGGCGATTCCTCCCTTAGAGCTTTCTTGGAGGCGATTCCTCCCTTAGAACTTTCTTGGAGGCGATACCTCCCTTGGAACGTATCCAAGCATTTTAATATCGCCCTAAATATTCTGACATCTTTAAGTAAGTGATGAAAGTAATTATTCTGGATGATGGAAGGAAACTCCCTCATCTTTAAACTTTCTAATTTTTAATTTGCTTTTTGTAATCTCCACATTTTTCTTTATGTTTAAGGCAAGGGATGAAAGCAACTCATTTTGAACCATGGAGACAACTTCTCCTTTGGATTATGACCAAAAATTCTTCATATTTTGACATCTTCTTTATCTTCAGGCGATCACACCTTCATTGGAATATCTTCAAACTTCTAATCTGACATTTAAAGCAACTCATTCCGATTAACGAAGACAACTTCTTCCTTGGAGTATCTCCAAATTTGGATGGAAAAAAACTCCCCCATCATCAAACCTTCTAATTTGCTTTTCTTAATCGTCATGTTTAAAGGCAAGGGATGAAAATGGTTCATTGCGACCCGTGGAGACAACTTCTTCTTTGGAATATCCCCAAACATTCTTCATGTTTTAACATTTCCTTTCTAATTTGCTTTTTGTAATCTCGATATTTTTCTTCACGTTTAAGGCAACTCATTTCGAACCATGGAAACAACTTCTACTTTGGAATATCTTCAAACTTTCTAATCTGACATCTATTTAAAGCAACTCATTCCGAATAACGTAGACAACTCCTCCCTTGGAGTATCTCCAAATTTCCTTCATAATTTTGGCCCTCTCTTTTTTATATTTAAAATACGGGATGGAAGCAACTGACACTGAATGATGGAGACAAACTTTCTCTTGTAATGTCACCAATTTTTTTTTAATCGATCTTCGCAATCTGATTCTACATTTTGTCAAACTTACAGCAAGGTAACTCTTTCTGAACGATGGAGACAACCCTTCGTATTCTGACACCTTTCTTCATAATTAAAGCTAGGGATGAAAATAACTAATTCCGAATGAGGGAGATCAGTTCCGATAGATAGTGTTTATGGAGAAACTCAGTCCCGACAGACTCAAAATTTTACTGAAATGCTTTTATTAAAATCCTTCTGCTAATTGACCCCTCCCCCCTCTAAAAAGCCAAATAATATCCCAAATATTTGAAAATTTTTTCTTTTCCAAAAAAGAAGTTTGTCAAATGTGTTTTGGTCGAGAAAAAGGAGGCCTCGAATTGATTTTAAAAGAAGAGTGTAGCTCCTTAATATCTTGAAATATACAGGGTGTTTGAGGTCCTGCACCTTGATTCAAACTGGCGCCTTTACAAGGAGAATTCTGTAAACGAAAGGACTTTTATACTACCCTTATTAAGCGAGTTTTCGATCGAGTATCGTTCTACAAACACCCGATATTTCGTTTTGAGGCGAACAAGTGTTATTTCTTATATCTTTATTTTCCGTCTGCATTATCACAAGTTAATATTTCCAGTTAAAGCTTGTTTACGACTTTACATATTTGAAAGTGATATCGGTGAGTAATTATTACAAAAACATAATCGTTTATAAATACGAACATTTTCATGAATTTTAGGCGCGAAGTATTTGACGTGAAAGCTATTGTTTAATTCTGAATGTGTGTTTCTTTCTAAACCTAAAGTTATTAAAACATAATAAAGCATGTTTTTATTTTGATTAATATTTATTAAATAATGTGTATACAATGTGGAAACCGATTTGTGATACATGGCAGTTTGCCTGACGGTCAAGAGAAAGGGCGTGTTGATGACAAAAAAAAAATAATAGTAGCATACGCAGTGTTGGTAGAGAAGGAGTTGTGGTCTCTGTCATTGCCAGGCACACTCCAAATATTTCTTCTTTGTTTTGATCACTACTTTAGACTACTATGTAACACAAATAGGTTTCCAAATTGTATATTATTCGATTTACTTGACAAATGATTGTTTAAGTTTAAAAATTGGCAACCTTTAATAATGATCTTATAATTAAAGCTGGTTCTTGTCCGATGAAAATTGTATCACAAAATCTTTTAAACGGACACTAAATGGCGCACAAACACGATTTTGTGATACAATGATCTCATATGTGGAAAGTTGTAGAAAACACAATCTATTTAAATAAAATAAAAAGAATTAATTTCGTGGATTTCGGACTGATTTGAGGAGACTAATTATTCGGGCAGAAAATCAAAGTCATTGAAGCCTCTTCAATTTCTTTGTACTACTGAAATTCACAGATTAAGCAAACGGGTTCGAATCGATTTCGAAATGAATCGCCTCGGTCTCACGAAACGGGTCAAGCGACTGGCATTGATTTTACAATAAAATGGGATAGGTTATAAAAGGATCGCTAATTTCATCGCGGATTTAAGTAGATTTTACGATTTACTGAATAATAACTTAATTAACGATTATTACGGACGAAATTTCTATGAGTTTATAAATTTATTCTGGGAGAGGGGGACTGGATTAAAAAATATACTCTGTGCTAACATGAAAAATCACAGCTTCATTTTAGTGCTTTAATACGTTTGGTAGACACTGTACATGTAATGAAATTTAAGTCTGTTAAACATCGAGCCGCAAACTTTCTTTTTAACAAAAAGCCAAAACGCCAAAGAAAATTATTAGAAGGCACTCAAGTATATATTTTTTTATTTTTGGGTACTCACGAAAATTGTTGAAAAATTGTGTCCTTCTCTGTATTTTTTTTTAGTAATCATGTAAATGACTCGCATACCTATTACCTTACGGTTTTCAATATGACATTACCACTTAAAGTGATGATTTCATTGTAGCTCGAGAATGTTAATTGATTTTCAACCAAATTGTTTACATCAGGAGTTTACACGCGAAGTTCAATACCTTACTTATTATAGACGTGAATATTTAAATACATGACGTAATTTCGTGCGTGTTTTTTAACAACCTGTTTTTAACATTAACACCGTCGATTTTGCAATAACAATAATCGAAAGTGTTCGATTTCGTAAAAATTTTACAGTGCAAGCTTTTATTAAAAATTAAAAATACTCACGGATCTGGTGCAGCTGACGTCATGCTTTCGTAATCTCAGATTAACATTGAATTAAAAGATACGCATTACGCAAGGATGGGATGGACGAGAGGCACACCTCTTCGAACGGACTGTTGAGGATTGAGTATACGAGGGTTCGATGGAAAGTATGTGTATGAGGAACTGAGAGGTTATAATCCAAACAACCGACTACCACGAGATACAACCGTAGAATAAGCCAACTAGGACTTCTTCTGGAGGGTAAAATCAAAAACGACCCCTGAAACCCCATAACAACCCGGTCCGATTTCATTGGCGCATCCCGCGATGGTGGGGGGATTTTCCGGGCGGGATTGGCGCGTTTCCGCCAATGGGAGGCCGCACACAACGGCGCCAAACTGTCGCGTCGGTTAAATGTTCGCAAAACTATCCATTACAAACTAGATACTCGGATGGATTTTAATTTGATTTACGCAGAGACGGTGGGTCCTTTTTCTTCTTGCGCGCCGCATAAGTTAAATCCTGCGGATGCCGTGTCGATCCTGAATTCAATTATACGAAAAGACAAACAACTTGTAACAACGACTTCTACAGCCACGAAGTTGTGTTTTCGTAGCGAACAGTCGATTAAAACCACTTAAATCCTTAAGTGTTCATTTTCAAATTCAAATTTGTCAAAAACGAACTTTTTAGTGTCGGGGAGGGCGAAAAAGAATCGAAATAGAACGTCTACAAATATGTCAGGTTAACGAGTTATAAAATTTTACTGGCGCAAAGTAATAAACGAAAGGGATATGTGCCGATATATTTTTTTGCATTCCGGAAGCTTCCCGAAGCTCCATCTAATCCTTTATTGCCGTCTAGTAGGGTTCGGATTTACCGATTCGTCGCCAGTCGTTCCGGCGTCAACAATTTCGACGCCAGTTTTTTCTGCATCCAACGATTCCGCATCGTTACCACACTACCGTATACGCTATTGTTTCCTCTCCCTTTCCACTTTATTTCTAGAGAAAAGTTTTCGTTCCAAAAAAAACCTATAGGGAGGGGGGGGGGATAATGAGAATGACATTTTATAAATAACCAAAAGAATTGGGCAAGTTGAGGACCACAACGTCTTTTTTTATTTACCAACAGAAATAAACAAATAAGAATTAATAACACACTAATGTTAGGACGTGACGTCGCTACGCTGCCTGTAGGTAAACATGACGCCTGACGAAAATGTATTTTTAAAAAAATTACTGACCTGATTGTACCAGTCTTGCTAAATCCACACACCTGCAACAAAACAAATTTGTTTTAGCCAAGAATAAAATTACCTACTAAAGAATAAAAAAATAACTCATCTTTCAAATCAGAGTCTCACTTAATAATGATGTTGTATCTATTTTAAGAATGTATCTAAGGTAATTTAATGGGACTACGTCATTCACTGGATCAATTCTTTCAGATTTGATTCAAGGTAACATGTAAATACAATTGTATTAAGGCACGTATTGCGTAGGTCAGTAAAATTGTGGACGTCTGGCGTGGGTCTCTCGACTAAGTGATCTTAATTTGATAAGTTCGCAACGAATGACAATCATGACAACGTAACGTAACGAGTACCTACGGGTAGAGAAGTTGCTTTATTAACGAAAAATGAGTAAATTTGAAACCAAAGTAGCATTCCGAATGAATTCTTAACGGCATGGCATGGGATTTCAATTCACATTAAAAAAGTTTTTAGTTTAGTTTCAAATGGACTACTATAACATGTGTCCAACAATTATTGTATAGTCCTGGGTGGTTGTAGAATCAAATATAAATGTCGATTCTTACTTCGCATCGTTGAATTGACGTCGCAAATATTGACTGTCAAACAATTCTTGTTTAGGTATATAATGTTACAGGACTACAGGACACTCGTTAGATTCGAAACCAATTAGAATCGAAATTTTTGTGCTTCTAAAAAAATTCATTAAATCCCAGTTTTACAATTGTGGAATAAGAACGGAATAACTGTTCGCCAAATATCCTTTAATGTTCCTCCATATCTACGTCACACCTACGTCACGTTATACCAATATAAATGCTTATCCGACGATTGTAAAATCGGGCCTAATTCTAGAAGGAGGTCTAGAAAGTTTAGTAAATTGTTGAAAATTTCCTGAAGGAATAATTAATGTAAATAATTTCTTAAAACATTTGTACAGAAGTCACTATAAACGCTATCGAAGTGTAATTTTTTAAAAAAATTTCTATCTATCTTATAAAATCTGTAACATCGTCTCAAAAGCACATTTTCATTTTTTTTTAATTTAGAGTGACTTAAGGCAAATACGTTTTCCAATTTATTTATTTAGATTCATTTTTGTCCACTCTGCGATGGCCTTTTATTTTCGTTGACATCTCTAAAAGATAATGCGTGTAAAATCCTACAACTTTTGCGAGGATTTTAAAAATTTCACGGCGGAAAATGGGTATTCTTGGGGGAATTTAGGGATCGCACATTGGCAACACTGATGGGGGCACACTGGCACGCAAATGTGGGTTTATACTTTGTAATAATGATATAAATTAAGCATCAATAATTATAGTTGAAAGCAAAAAAATAGTAAACAAAAAAACAGTTTCCTGTAATTGTTCCTTTTTAAAATAGTACTGTTTAAATTTTAAATACACCTTCACAGACGACATTTAAATTTAAATTTTGAAAGCTTTCAAATCTGACAAACTTAAAACTTCTGTAAAATCATTTAAAATGCCTTTTATGAATGAAGAAATTTGAAAGAACAATTACAGGAAACTGTTTTTATCTACTATTTTGCTTTAGACCAACGAGGTAAGAATGTCTGGAGAGAATCATACTAAGATTAGTTTCTCGTCTAATTTGGTCACTAAATATGGCCGCGGTAAATCATATGCGCGCACAAACCAACAGCTCAATAATTATTGTTCAATTGTTTTTGTAATTGTTCCCATGAGAATAAACAGGATATTAAAATTAAACTGCGACTGAAAACCGGGCCTTCGAGTATTTCCATCTTCTATTATTACATGTGGTTAAAACAAAATGAAAATACTCTGAGGGTGTCCTAGAGTGGCGAATCGAAAACGTTATAAGTTGTTTTAATTAAAAATATTTTGGAATTTTTGTTGCAAATTCGATAAAAGAGGATCGCAAGATGTCGCGATTTAAACTTTTCAAAAGTGTCTAAAATGTATCTCGACCAGCGATGTTTTGGAGCACCCTGTGGCGTATTAAAAAAATAATAAATAATTTGGGGCGCCCTGTATTTAAAAAAAATTCGTGTCTTTCCCTTACTTTGATGATTTAGTAACACAGGGGGTGGAACTTAAGAATCTAAATTTTTTTCCATTCATCTCGAATTGTTTCTAAAAAAATGCACTTTTGCTTGAAGGTGATTTGGATTTGGGACACCCTATACAATGCACCGTATTAAAAAAAAACTTGCTTTTCCTTTATTTTGAAGATCTATCAAAAGAGGGGGGGGGCATACAAATTTTCTACTTTCATTTCGAATTGTTTCTAAAACATTGCTTGCACGTTTGCTTGACGGTGATTTGGATTTGGGACACCCTGTATGGTGTACTGTTTTAAAAAATAATTTCTTCTTTTTCCTTTGTTTCGATGATCTAATAATACGGGGTGGGAGCGAGCACATGAATCGTATATTACTCTCACTTGATCACAAATTGCACGCTTGTTTGATGGTGATTCGGATTTGGGGCACCCTGTATTAAAAAAAAATATTGTTTTTCCTTTATTTTGATCTAATAATATGGGGAGCATACGAATCGAGGCATTTTTTCCCATAACCTCGAATTGCTTCTAAAATATTACAAGTTTGCTTGATGACTTGGATTTGGTGCACCCTGTACTAAAAGGTTTTTTATTTCGATGATATACTAATACGGGGGGAGGGGGGTAAACTATCTAAACATTTTTCTCCCGTTTTACCCAAAATATTTCTAGAATATTGCACGTTTTCTTGATGGTGATTAGGATTTGGGGCACCCTGTACAGTGCACAGTATTAAAAAAACATTTTTGTTTTTCTTTTATTTTGATGATCTAATAATACAAAGGGGGGGGGCATACGAATCGAAACATTTTTACCCCCTTAATCTCCAATTGATTCCAATTTATTGCAAGAGTTACTTGATGACTTGGATTTGGGGCATCCTGTATAACATTTTGGTCATCAATATTTTTTTATAGAAGCCACACACAATGAATAAAAATCACTAGATGGAGACGCGGGAAATTCAAACTGTCTTCGATCATTTCGCTCGTACTGCATTAATACTATACAAAGAACAGAACGATTCTGCAAAATTCCGAACGGAATTAATTTAATAAGTCACGCACCTCTCTCTAAAACGTTCGCAATTATCAGGAAGTCGTTAAATTACTCGTTTAGATCCCCATAAAAAGCGATATTATTACGCGGTGACATTTAAATGGGAAATACGCGAGCAATTAAAACCTTTTGGAAAGGAACGTTTCCTTCTGCTTTTCTCTGCGAAAATACCGAATTTATTTTCGCAATTTGTTTTCCTGGTTTTGGATTCTGAATTTCGCCACTGTCATCAAATTTACCACAGCGAAAACACGAGGGAAGATTAATAGCAAAGAAGTAAATGGGACAGAGAGATAAATGAGGACATCAGACCAACCACATATTGTACGCATAGTTGGGAAATATGTACATTGATGAAAAGAATCGTCGAAGCTGGGAAAGTAGGAAACAAGGAGAGGAATCAATAGGAGAAATTAACTAGGAAAAAAAGAAGAAGAAAGACAGATAGAGAAATGGAAGAATTAGCAAAGGATCGGAGGAAATCAAGAGAAAACCAAGGTGATCAAATCACCTCGTGGAAGTATGAGGGATCAGAGAAGAAGAACATTCTCACTTTGTATACGAAAGATGAAGAACACTCTCACTTTGTGTACGAAAGATGAGGGCTTTTGGCTTCAAGGTAAACACAACGTCATTTCGAAAAGATTGTCTTCCATCCAGAAATAGTTTCTGGATACAATTATTATTAGGTATTGGGGCATTTTTTAAAGTCTCGTGAATCCATACCTGCATACAAATGACAGAATAGTACTAAAAAAACTAAGCTAGCGCCGAATGTCATAAGTTTAGACCAGTCTGTATACTGATAATTAATCTTAAAAGGTGAAATCTTCGAAGAAAATGTTTGACTTTTTCCAATTAATTTAATGGGGTTAATTGTCGTTCTGAAAGATAGACATGTTTACGTCTGCCGAACTTTAAAAATGTTCTTGGAGTTGAAACACAAGCCGTTGTTGTGTGAAACCTAACGCGTTATCTTTTGGTCTGTAGACTCTATAAATGTGGGGGAAGATGAAATTTGATAATCAATGTCGACGTTAATTTCGCAGACAGAAACGTAGCAGCAGCCTCTCTTGAATTACCTCGGCTGACGCAAGGCCGGCCACATAAAAGCCTAAAAGAATTATTACATAACAATATAGGCGAATTCTATCGACGTGTAAACACAGAAGGACGGGAACGCCGGCAACAGCAGGAAAGGCGCAGGAGGCAGCAGGACCGACAGGATAGATAGCAGGGATGCTGTGACAGTACCGGCTCGGAAGCCGCCTGGCGGGCGCCGAAGGCCTTACTCCAACCACCACCCACCCTTATCTTGATTATCTCTACTTTAACCCGACTTACAGCTTTAGATTGATATGATTTTCAATTCATCTCTAGGACTATAAGCGTTCGCCTGCGAGGATCAAGTGTTAAGGGAAAACACTTGAGTTGAAAATACTAATTATTATTATGTTCTTTTTTATTAACAAAGGAATCTTGTTATCACAAGCGAACACTTTTATAATCGCAGGAGCAGAAGCTGAACGGCCTCATATCTTATCTTAAATTATTTAAGACGTAAACAAAGGCGTTTTACACTGATTGTGAAGAGAGCGTTCGTAAACAAGAGGCGCAAGTTTAAATATTTGTGAATCCAAATACTTCTGAGAGTTATTCAACTTTCGTTCGCTCGAATTAGTCGATTCACAGGAAAAACTTTTGCCCATTCGGTCAAGTTTGAACGAAAAGTTTAAATGCATTTGCTAAATTGGGGGGTGAGTTTTACATGGCTTCCAAAATCGAACCAAAATATAATCAAACGATTCTAATTCTATACATAACGTTTATATAATCGCTAACAGAGAAACTTGGCAATAATTCAAAAGCATAGAATAAATAACATTAATTTGCGACTAGTTAAATGTAAATATTCGATTCGATATCCAAGTCAAACAGCATTGTCTGTTTAGTGTGTGTGTCAATCGTTATACGTCTTATTTATTCAAATGAAAACATCCTGTACGAATTAAACTTATTCGTCGTCATATTCAGTAGATACGATCGAAATAAAAATAAAGCAATTTCGTGAACTCACCCCGTGTCCAAAAACCGTAACATCACCCTGCCCAGTTCGTTACATGGGGTGCATCTACTATACACAGTTCGGCCGATAACGAGCGCGATAAAGAATGGGGTGGAGTTCGGGGGGGGGGGGGGGTGCGCAGTAAATTGATGGATGTGTTAATCAGCTTCTGCTCTTAGCTTCGTTTACAACATGCTTAATACCATGCAAACAATGGGGCGGTAAATGAATGCGCCCTGTCGCTTTCTTATTAATTTCTCGAAACATACTGAGTTTCTAATTGTTCTGTTGTGAAAGGAGGCGCTCCCGCTCTTTGAATTATAATGCGAATCATCATCATTTTGCTTCTGGATACTGTAAATACATTCATCATTTTGGGGGAGGGGGACAAACGGCGACAGTGAATTTGCAATTCATTTTTGGTCTCCTTGTTTTTAAAAAAAAAGCAAAAGGGATTCAAGATTCAATAATTTCTTACGAAATTATAAATTAAAATAAATTACTGTAGTTAAAACCAATTAAAATCTATAAATCAATTTTTAATTCATTTAATTCAAATTTAATTCAAAAGCGCTTAGTGTCCACGTACAAGTAATTTAATAAAATCTTAGGTTTAAAAGGAGTCATTTTTAAAAATCTTCCTCGACAGTTTAAAGTTTTAATTTTTTTGACACAAACCCAAATCATTTACGTGATCTTAAGTTTTTTTTTTAATTTTCGTCCCACATGAATCCCGATTTAAACCAACCAACGGAAGCTAGACGAACCACGAACAGAGTTGTAAAACGTCACGTCACGACGACGTAGTACTTACCAGAAACCGCGCAATTAATTCCGTTCACATTGTCAACGGACGAACAGATGTCCAAGGCGATCGATAATACACACACGTGCCTCGTGTATCGCACCGAGACAAACAGACCTAACTAGCTAAGATCCTCTAATTGGGCTATTTCTGAACGTGAATCACAGACAGACGGACAATATAATGCAAACATCGGGAGGCCGCCAAGAAACCGGCGAGAAGTAAATTTACTCTCGTCCTCATCACAACTTTCGATAATAACTCCACGAAATACTCTCATCAGACATAACAAAAAATAAATTAATCGAAATTGTCGAGGTCCTTTTTTTCACTATGTCAAAACTGCATCAACCTTTTCTTAGTAAGTGATCCAATTTGCCTTTCTTCAAATTCTACTTACATCAGAAGTGAAAAGGACTTTTGGGTTTTGTTGTCCGTCGAATATCACCGTGAGCATGCATGCACGTCAGTTTTTATCTTTAAAGAAATGTTCTTTTTTTCCCTAGATGGGGCTGTAGATCTTCTATTGTTTAAAGCTTAGATGTAAGATGGCGCTGCAAGCCTTGCACTATTTACGGATTATGAAAGAGCAGTGAGTTTTCTTTTTCACATTTCACGTGTGAGTGAATTAATTAAAGAATTATGGCTTATCAACATATCAGTCATTCCCTGACAGATGGCGCTGAAAATCTTTCGCTTTTGATCCACGATACCGATGGCAAAAATTTCAATTCCTCAATGTTTGTGTATGTAAAGCCAATTTATTGATGAAGAGCGAGACTGCATCTTTAATAAAAGCTCCATCCAACTAAAACAAACAGAAACCTCAGACATACACATCCGGCACTAACACGAAAATTATCGCAATGGTAATTCTTTCTTAGTGTCTTTAGATTTCTTCTATTTTATGGCCGGTCTTAAACACTCGCCGGTTTGTTTGGGACATTCTCGATTAAAATAACACATGCGCAGGCGAACGATCATAAACATCGATGCAGATTCGGTGGTTCCACGTTCAAATCCATCGATGACGTCCCTACAAACGCAAATTGCAAACCGATCTGTTTATGAAATTAAAAAGAAAAACGTAAATTTAGATTGCGCGAGCCCGAAATCTAAATCTAACAAAATTCTCTTCACCCACAGCTTTAAAAAATGATTGAATTTGCTTTAAAATCAAAATTAAAAATAACAAAACTCAAGGATCCCAGAAGGAAATTTTCAAGGCAAAAGACGTATGTATTTTTGATTTCGGATTATCTCAGTTGGCTGCCGCGATACGCTACTAATTTCGTAGGTCTTTAAATAGACCAACTTCCGCTATTATGAATGCATAAGTTGCGCTAAGAAACACGAACCGCTTGAGCCAACCACATCAAGACCAGCACGAACTGAAGAGTGCATTAACTGATCCTCATTAAGCAGTTCTACTTAAAAATAGCGTTGGTTTGAATTAATCTATATTTTGTTCATTCCATTCACAGTATTTTTTTTTTCATATACAGATTCGGTAAATGTTTAGCTTGACATCTTGTTATAATGCGTGCGACAGGGAACGCATTAGAAAAATAAAGAGAGAAATTTGACTAATCAAGCCCACTTGTGTTCGTAGCTCAATTGCATTCGATGCCGGCCACTACCCGCCCCCCCACCGAGTCGTTTCTATGTCCTTCCTATGTCCAGTACCCAAATTTCCGAACTTGCATCTTCTTTGACTCTTTCTTCATTAACAAAGTTTAGCAACCGTCTTCTTGCTTGCTACATATTTTTACTTTGAATTCTGTGGGTATGCTTTAAGACACAATGTCTTTCGTTTTTTGACTCTGGCTATTCGTTGTCGTTCTTTCATCAAAGGACATCATTGTTAAGTAACACGAGCATCCTTTGCATTTGGAATTGATTTTAGTAAAACATAAGAGGGTAAAACAGAATTATTTGTTATTCCATTGCAATTGCATTGTAAAAGCCAGTATCACAGTTCAGGTTATTGGGGTGTTTGATATCCTCGAACACAGTTCAGGTTATTGGGGTGTTTCGTTTTCTGTCCTTGACTATTCGTTCTTTCACCAAAGGATATCATTATTTAGTAAAACGAGCATCCTCCGAATTTGGAATTGATTTTAGTAACACATTAATAGAATTATTTGTTGTCTAATTATCTCTGCTTTAATCGCAAAGCAACTCGAGGAAGATGTAACGCAAGGTCATTTCGAAACGTACAAGTCCAGATCCAAAACTTTCATGAAAAGGTAATTAAAGAACTCGTCGATTTCTTTTGTGTTCAAAGTGACACCATTTTCTTCTTTTTTTTGCACTTTCTACTGTTCACACGCCATACCCTGATCAATTTCTCATAAATACTCTTCTCGTATCCATCCATTGCAATTTTTCTTCTGGTTTCTTTCATCAGCCAAAAAAGAACACTATTTTATGTTTGAATTGGCTTCCAGTTCGAACTGCGTCACGTTGACTTCTTCTATTGCCGAAATTTCGTTCTCCATTGCAGACTGCTCCTGCTGGTGGTGTTGCTGTTGTTTCTCGTTAGTCGTTGAAATTGAGTAGGTATGACTGTTGTAGTGGGTCGGAACGTTGGTCTGTTGGGGCGTGACGGATCATTGATGAGATGTTTCTAGATATTGTGGAGGTAAAAGCCAGTGTCACAGTTCAGGTCATTGGGGTGTTTGATATTCTCGAACACAGTTCAGGTTATCGGGGTGTTTGATATCCTCTTTCGTTTTTTGTCCTTGGCTATTCGATCTTTCATCAAAGGACATCATTGTTTAGTAAAACGAGCAACTTCCGCTTTTGGAATTGATTTTAGTAACACACAAGAAGAACAAATTACCTTTTTTTTGGCCATTCTTCTTACAAAGAGGAAAGAAAAACATAATTTATGATTGAAAGGGAAAACTACATATAATGTATTCAATTGTCCAAATCAAAGAGCTTCCATTCAAAAAAGTACAGAAATGGACTTTTCTGGGACGCACATGAAAATAACAAGAAATATACGAACAAGGTTGAACAGTGTTTTCTGCCACACAGGAAGTGATGCCGGAAGAACTACGAAGTCTAAAAATATGGACAGCAAGAGTTATCATCAGTATTGCAAAATCCTGAGATAAGGGGAAAATACAGGATTTGATCGTTGCTAAACAATTGCAAATGAATTGTTGATTCATTTATAAAGCAACCAGACGTTAAAGTAAATATTGGTGAAAATAATCAATGTTGTCAATAATGTTAGGATGACTTTTTTATTTATTGATTATTAGACCTTCTAATTTGATTCGTATGCTTTTGGGGATGAGATGACTTAGCTTGGGCTTCAAAATTGGTCTTTAAACGCCTTCCACCATTGCCATTTTTCTATTAAATTTTAATCCAATTCTAACTTTCTACATATTTAGATTTAGTAACGAGAAAAGTTACAACATTTCTTTTTATATCTAATGAAAAAACCACGACCGGTTCTAATTTAATTTAGCAAACGTCATGCAATCCAAATTATAATAATTATTATAAGCAATAATTAAATTAATTAAAAAATAAAAACTCACCAGAAAGGTAATTAATCAATCACTATTAATCTCTCTCTCACGCAAATGCACTACAACTTGAATTTTATTACGAACACGTTCTATCACTACACGGTATGTTTTGTCACGGAGGAAACGTGAGGTTTTCGTAAAACGACGATAAAAACAGATAACGCACTCAAACACGCATAGCCGAGACCATCAAACGCAAGGGCGTGCCCGTTTACATAAGGTAGGTGCCCTGAGGCACTACCGAAATCACCGAAAACGTCGTAAAAGAAGCAGGGCGTTTATTTCGAGCGCGTGAAATCCTCCGAGTTTCATTAACACCGTGCTTCTATGACGAAAGCCATGCCACTTCCTCCTGAACCTCCTCATAAGCAAAGTGTATACAACGAATTAGTGACTAATTTGTGTTTAAAAGTATTTCAAAGTCTGATGAATTGACTTCGAAGAAAGTGATCCCGAAATACGTCATCGTAGTAGTATTATTATGAGTCACAGACACAATCGATGATGATTAAATATGCAGGACATTGAATTCTGTTGCCCTTGCTTTTGGAATGACGATTTGTATGACAAAACTCATAAAGCTTAAAAAAAAAAGAAAAAGAGAATTGCCTTCCAACACTTATGACAAATATTAAACAAATTCACACATTAATGCTGGATTTCACCAACGTCACTTAACTTTAATCATCGATTAAGAATTATTATTCCTATACCTTCAACACATGTAACCATGGTAACGTTTATGTATTATGTATGAATAAATTTAAGTAACGTTGGTGAAATCCGCCATAAGTAACTTTAAGGTAACTTTTTCTACATTTTTTTAGATTTATACTTTATTATATACAAAGTATTTAAAAACGAAACTAAAAGTCAATTAGATAATTGAAATTATAAATTTAAGAGATTGTTCTGTATTAAATAGCGTTTTGTTATAAATTCACGTAAACACATTCATCACTCTTTTTACTTTTAAACGGAAATGGAAACCCAAATCACTCAACTTAAACTTTCCGTCCGAATAATGAATACTGATGGTGGTTTTAATTTTTAAAACGATGGCGTTTCTCAAGTTGTGATCGGAGGAGGAAACACTTCTTCTCTTTTTCTAAATTAAAAGTTTCGTAACACGCATGTGGTCGGCCGCTAAATATTCAATCAGAGTTTTTATTTAAACGGCAAATTTTAATGATTATTCGTTTGCAATAAAAAATCGATGCCCACTGCTGAAGAAAATGCTAACTTAGCATCGCGATCATCATAATACGAAGGCCTAGACATTTTATTGTATGTACACAAACTCGCTTTTTATTATTTAATAAATCGATTTTGTCTTCGTATATGCATTTTTGTATGTAATTACGATGTAGTAAAGTTATTAAAAAAATACTGAACGATATTTATGAATGCATCAAATTACACAGAAAAATTAAACAATAAAATAAAATTACTGCACATATTGTTGCATGAAAATATTATTGTAATATTTGTCAAGTGAACACATAGCAAAAGAGAAAACCAACTTTTTAAGGAGAGCTTAAATTTAAAGTTGCGTTTAATAAAATGTCAGTCGCATTTTAATTGACATTTAAAGTTAAGTTTAGGTTTAAGTTTAAATTGTGAAATATCTTTAAAAGGCTGATACGAAAAGCGAACGAAAAAATTACTTTATAAATAAAAGAAAATAGAAAAAAAAATTTACTTCAATAATTTTTTTGTAAAACTATCTATTTTTTTAATTAAATTAATAAATGCCATTACGAATGCAGTTGGGAACAAAATTAAGTTAATACGTATACAATTTATTTTATGCGACATTTGAAAATTCAAAAAATGAGGATGCATACAGAATGTTTAATTTGAACCGTTCACCATTGCTAGCTTTTTATTATTAAAGACAGAAATTCGGTTAAATTAGCAAAGATTCTCTGATTTTAATGCTCATTCTGTATTTCTAATAATAATTTAAAAAACAACTGCCACTCCTAGTTGTCAAAATATTTTGTACAACCGTATTTTTTTTTATTGCAATGTAGTCATTTTTATAATCCATTTGGTAGAGATTCTTTTTCTCTTTACAGCGATATCAACTTACTCCATATCACTGAATTCAGAAAAAAATCTCAGACAATCAAACAATGTAAAGAAAGATACACAGGCTGTCCCAACAATGTGTTCTCGGACCATATCTCGAAAATTATTGAAGATACAAAAAAAATTTCAAGACAATTTCTTTTTTAATTTTAGAGGTCTATAACATAAGATGATTTTTATCTATATAGAGTGAATCAAAACAGTGGTGCCGGACACAACTTTTCTATTTCAAATGGCATGCCTTATACAGGGTGAGTTATTAAGCGCCCTTTCTTCCATAGCTCATTTATAGAACGAGATAGAATTTTTTCTTTCACAAGGACATTCTACCTATTGAGCACTATAACCTAAAATTATTTTGGTACATACAGCATGTAGCAGGATTTTTTTAAACGGAACACCTGTGTATTTTCTTATAGAAAGACATAACACTCGATCCTCTAAACAGTAGCGCATAAAATATTTATATTTAATTAACCAACTAAGAGTAAATTAATATTTTATTGAAAACGGTCTGATTTTCAACTTCTCTTGAAATACTAACTGTAAACGTTTTGTTTGTCGTACGGCAATAAAAATCGGTAGTGTTATAAATTAAAGTGTAAGGAATAACCTAGATATAAATTCTTTTAGTCTTACTTGTGTTTTCAAATGTTCAAGTCTGTGTAATTGTCAGAATTTCAAACTGTCGTTATTCAATTTTTTTTAAATGCAGGGGGGGTTGCATCTCTTTTCACGAATAGATAGTGTTCATGTTCCTCTTCAATTTTGTTATAGGTTTTCTGTATCTAATCCTTACAGTTTTTTTGCTATAATAAACTTTTTACATTTTTACTCTAAAATCAATATTAAAAAGTTATTTAATGTATTTTAATTTCTTTAAGACAACGCCATAAAACAGATGGATAAATATCAAGTTTACAATTGATTACAGAATCTTATTACATTATAATAATCGAATTTTTGTTATAATACAGTTCTTTTACTTTGTTTTAATTAAAAATGCTTTAAAATTGATTCGATGTAGTTCCTAAGCTTCAGTTGTCTTCATTAACATTTGATTTAATAAAATCTGAATACTTGAAATTCAAAATACAAAAGAAATTCACCGATTTTCATGTGTTTGTTAGATTATTAATTTATTATTTGTATATTTTTTTGAAGTACAACAATTTTCACATTAAGGTAATTATTTGCAAACACTGATGTTTTCTTTTGTTGTAAACCACATCGAATCAATTTTAAGACGTTAATTACAACAAAGTGAAAGAACTGTATTACAATAAAAATACGATGATTATAATGTAATAAGTAATAAGAGTCTGAAACCAATTGTAAACTTGATATTATCCATCTGTTTTATGAAATAGAGGGCGCTGTCTTAAAGAAATTATTAAAATACGGTACGTTAAATAACTTTTTAATATTGATTTTAGAGTAAAAATGTAAAAAGTTTATTATAGCAAAAAAACTGTAAGGATTAGATGCAGAAAATCTATAACAGAATTGAAGAGGAACATGAACACTATCTATTCGTGAAAAGAGATAGGGGGGGTTGCATTTAAAAAAATTGAATAACGGCAATTTGAAAATTTGACAATTACACAGGCTTGAACACTTGAAAAAACAAATGAAACTAAGTGAATTTGTATCTGAGTTATTCCCTATACTTTAGTTTATAACACTACCTATTTTTATTCCCGTACGTATTTTAAGAGAAGTTTAAAATCAGACCGTTTTCAATAAAATATTAATTAAAATATAAATATTTTATGTGCTGCTGTTTAGAGGATCGAGTGTTATATCTTTCTATAGGAAAATACACAGGGTGTTCCAGTAAAAAAAATCCCGTTGCATGCTGCCATTATTTTATGGAACACTTTGTATGTATCAAAATAATTTTGGGTTGTAGTGCTCAATAGGTAGAATGTCCTTGTAAAAGAAAAAAAAAATGTATCTCGTTCTATAAATGAGCTATGGAAGAAAAGGCGCTTAATAACTCACCCTGTATATGAAGCCAGATTTGAATTATCCATAAAATTCTACGCATTTTCTGTATACCATTGCCTGTACCTAAACCCAACCGTTTTTGAGATATTTAACATCTTGTCTAAAAACTGCCACTTGCAGTCAGTATTTTATTTATTCATATTTTATTTATTTTTAACTCTAAGAAAAAGATTTTTATTAAAATTAATTATTAAATTTAATTTTATCGCTACAGGGTGGTCATGGTAATAAAAAAAATATCAGAAATTTCAAAATGACAAAACTCAATTAAAACTATATTTTTCTCTTCTAAATTCTTCGTTTAATAAAACATTTTCATTTTTGTTAAGTATAATCTTATGCCTATCGGCGATATTTTTTGAGATTTTCAGATTTATTTGAATTATTTCATATAAAAGAAACACTGGTCTAAGGTGGCCGTGGAAAATCGGCAAACAATGAACCGGTTGACATTAATAATTACTTTTCAAAGTATCGGACTCTTGGGAACTTTTAATTGTGAACTTGCTAAGACATGAATTTTTAGATTTGTTGAATTATTTCTTTATTAAATGATTGCATAGCCAAAGTTGGTTGGGTCCGCTGGCAACGGGCTTGACTCTTGGTCGGGCAACTATGTAGGTGTGTGTTCGAATCCCCTCCTGGTACATATGGGTCCTATGTGAGAGATGGAACACTTATGTGTCGGATTGTGTTCAGGATTCATTTCGGCCCGTTTGGACTAGTTTTTCTGCGTTTTCCCAGTTTGTAAGAGGAACGCCGATGGAAAACACCTAGTAGGTCGGTCGCAGCCGCAGCGGGCAATATTAGAATAGCCAGCTTAAAGCATCCCTGACAAGCTCATAGAGAGCTTGGGGCATGCATGATGTAAGTAAAAAAAATGTATAATTGTTTAAAGGAGTCACGTACTTAAACTGACTAATGCTTGTACATTATTGTCACTTGAAAATTAATTACTAAAGTCAACAGCTTCATTTGTTTGCCGTTTTCCACGGCCACCTTAGACAATAACTCGTTTTAAGAAATAATTCAAATAAATATAAAAATCTCGGAAAATATCGCTGATGGGTATAAGACATATTTAACAAAAATGAAAGTACTTTATTAAACGAAGAATTTAGGATAGAAAAATATAGGACACGCTATTTAAGAAAATTGAGTTTTGTCATTTTGAAATTTCTAATAGTTTATTTATTACTATGACCATCCTGTAGCGATCAAAGTACATTTAATAATGGCTTATAATAAGCTTATGTATCAACTACATCTGTACCAAGAATCTTGTTCTTAAAGTTAAAAATAAATAAAACATGAATACATGAAATAGTGACTGCAAATGGCGGTTTTTAGACTAAATGTTAAATATCTCAAGAACGGTTAGGTTTAGGTATAGGCAATGCTATACAGAAAATTTTCATATACAGTGTGTCACAAAAAGTTTTATACAAATGGAGAAAAAGTTTATCTTTCATTTCACATAAAAAACTATTCTTTATAAAAAGCTTTGCATGACTTGTAGATCCATAATCAGGTAAAAAATTTTAAAAAAATTGGCTGGAGTACAGGGAAAATAAAAAATAATGATTTGGACGGAGAGCAAAATACGTTCAAACTGTAGTGGAGAACAAAATGTTCAATGTAATTGTGATTAAATAGCAAAAAATGATGCACACTTGTAGATTATTGATATTCCTAGATAAAAATTAAAAAATAAACACTTCAGCAATTGTTAGATAATTTATTTTTATAAAACATTGATAACCTTCTTTATCAATTTTTATCTGGGAATATCAATAATCTACAAAAGTGCATAATTTTTTTGCTATTTAATCACAATTTCAATGAACATTTTGCTCTCCATTACAGTGTGAACGTATTTTGCTCTCCGTCCAAATCATTATTTTTATTTTCCCTGTATTCCAGTCAATTTTTTAAAAATTTTGTACCTGAGTATGGATCTACAAGTCATGCAGAGCTTTTTATAAAGAATAGTTTTTTTGTGAAATGTAAGATAAACTTTTTCTCCATTTGTATAAAACTTTTTGGGACACACTGTATGTATAGGGCATACCATTTGAATTAAAAAAGTTGTGTCCAGCACCACTGTCTTGAATCACTCTGTATAGATAAAATAATTTTATGTTGTAGACCTTTAAAATTAAAAAAGAAGTTGTTGAAATTTTTTTGTATCTTCAGTAGTTATCGAGATATGACTCGAGAACACACTGTTGGGACACCCTGTACATTATACATATCATTTAACGTAACAGTTGACCGCCGACGTTACCAACATTTTAAGGAGAGCTTTAATATGCTGCAATATAAACGCGACTTAAATTTAAATTCTCCTTAAAATGTTGGTATGATTGTAAGTTGTAAGATGTGGGATTTCTGTATTTTACTAATTTTGTTCCGGAGTGAAAACAAAATTTTCAGAACGTAAAAAGAATTGTTTCATATTTGAATTAATTTGTATAAAAAAAAGAACCAAATTATTTACTTGATACCCTCCAGCCCTCGAGAGCGCACGCCCTTGGTTGTATATCCACTAGGCCTTGGTAGAGTGGAATATAAATACAGGCACCGTCAGAACTATTGATTAGCCGCAGAAAATCTCGGAAAAATAAATTAGCCCGAAAGCGACGAGCTCATCGTTTCGCAGAATTCGGAATTTTACAATTGCATAATCGAACTCGACTTTTGCACAAATAAGGAAACTGTCAAAACACACGAGCCACAAATGCGAGAGGTGGGTATCGCGTCGACGAAACCACGGCGGACATTGAATATAATAAACAAATTGAATTTTCGTGTTACACCGAAGCAAAGGCCAAAAATAAGAATACGTTCGTTCGCCTTGCTGAGCTCGCGCTCGGGCTCGGGGGAGAGCAGATGCCATTTAAAATCGTTATTATTCGGGACCGGCCGTGTCGATATTAATCGTGTTAAAGTAAACATGCGGGAAAGTACCTTAAAATTGACCGCCTGCCTTTACGGTTATCCCAGCGATATCATATCTTTGCGAAAAACACATTTATGTCCCGGATTTGTTACTTGTATATACACGCCCAACTCACTTATAGGTTCGACTGATCCTTGCGCACCTACCGTTAAGACACGGAATTAAATACACATAGGCGCAGATTTACGGCGGGCAGAGGAAAAAAAATAATTAAATCCGTCCACACTTTACTCTGGACAAAAAGGACGAACGAATTCCTTCTGCCACCTCCCCTCAAACAAAAAAAAAAAAATGTGCATGGGTTTTTAATAACGAACGCGTTTTCGGCAATTTCGCGATGATAAGGATGTAAACGCGTTTATTAGAAATAATAAAATGAAACGCGCTCGTTATGGTATTGCGTAAATTTTTTTATCTTTTAATTAACTTTAAACGAGCCATCGACGTGTGGCGTACATAAAAGTACATAAAGATAAAATCGGAAGTATTTTATGTTTGGGTGTCGTTATTTGTAGTCTTGCACTTGTGAAGGACACAAATGAAGAATAGAAATGTTTTTAAACTTGTTAAGCAACTATGAATCTCATAGCAATAATAATAATAATAATATGTAACCATGTGATCAACAATAATTGCATGTGCCGCTCTGCAATAATCTTTTATTGCGGCACGGGCGTCGGTCGTCTAGAAATTATTATTGATATCCTTATATAGGGTGTCCCGTGACGTAATGTCATCACTTCACCTAGGTGATAATCAATTTAAACTAAATAAAAAAACTCTAATAAAGTTTTGTTCTAAAGTAAACAGTTTTAAAAATACTGGGTGTTTAGTGTGTAATTTTTTATTTTTTAAAATTTTAAAGGTCATCTAATAATTTATCCGTTTACCTAATAATCAATTCAAACTAAAAACAAAAAACTCTAATGTTTTGTAATTTTCAAAATTATTAAACTTTATCTCAAAGCGTATTCAAAATGACCCTCCACATTCTAGCGCGCTTCAAAAGAGATCTAGTTGCCTACACGTAAAAAATGCGAACGATCCGATTAGTTATAGACTGATTTATTTCGAATTCGGTGCGTGTGTTGAGAGAAACTCATTCATTGGCTCTTAAAATACTCTGGCACCGAGCTAATTTATTTAGACTTCGGTACGTGTACGATTTCAAATACATATTGCGTAATCCATAGTAAATTTTCAAAAATTGTGAAAAATGTATGTACTTTTAAAAAACAATTGTTTGCCGGGCAACATTTTTTAAAATTCGGTTTGGAAAAAATATCTACGCATAAAAAATGAAAACCATCCGATTAGTTATGGATTGATTTGTTTCGACCTCGGTCCGTGTGTTGTGAAAAACTCATTCATTGGGTTTTAAAATCGTCTAGTTTCGAACTGATGCATTTAGACCTCGGTTCGTGTAAGACTAAAACATGTCTTATGATGAGTATGACAGCTATTCCGTTGTTCTTTTTTTAATCAATTAAGACCTACTGAGTGAATGTAAAACTTACATCTAGAGTTGATCGCGATTGTTTTCTGCATGTCGAAATAGCAGCAACGGTTGTCAAATAAACAGAAGGATTTATCAATATTGCAGAGTGCTACCATAATGTTTAATTTTTTATTTTTTTTAATTTTAAAGTTCATCTACTCATTTATCCGTTCACCTAATAATCAATTTAAACTAGATGAAGTGGTGACATTACGTCATGTAGATAGTAAATAGTATCCTCCCCAGGTACCTTTAAGTTTGAAGAAAATTAACTAGCCTCTAGACGTCCCAGGCTATAATAATCCTTCAAATGCAGCTTGATGAAGTTTAAATCTCAGAAAATATACGCAGTGCGTTCAAATGTTCCAGTGTTTGCTACTTATAATCCATTCCTTATCTATTTCTTATCGTGCCATGCCGTGAAAGTCTCGTGGGAATGTGGTACTCATGTATGTAACTAAATTTTGACAGTGAATGTCACATTGACTTAGATTTTAAGGTTACTTCGAATTAGGCAATATCGCAATGTTTTCTTTTCGTCACGAGGTGTACTGACGGCCAAATTTATATAAAGTTAAGAATTGACGACACCGTTTGATCAATCTGATTTTAATTGTCACAATTTGACGTATGTTAAAATGATCTAACATGACAGCCAACTTACTGGCTTAAATGCGGCCTATTGCGAAAACAAATAGATAAGGAATTGACACCTTTGCCCAAAGAAAAACTATCAGAATGACGTGATCACGTGATGAGTTTATTACAGCGAGTATTTGAAGTGCAATCCTTGCTTTGAACAACAACGGCACCACTCATCACATCAGTGAATGACAATCAATAATTACGCCTTTGCGCTTTGACATGTGCTTACTATTAATTAAACAGAAATGTCATTGTTCTAAAAAAAGCATACGTCCAAGGACTAGTAACGGAATTTTATGATCACGCATTATATTTTTTAAATTTATTAAATCAACGATAGTGATTTATAAATTTTATTAAGCGCCCAAAACTTATCTACGTTCACGACGTAACCGTTACTTTTTGAACCTACCCCGTATGTATTACATTCTCCACCCTATCTAGAGGCTTTATTTTAGGAGCTGGAGGAAAACTTTTAACACGAAAGTGATAGGACTTTTCGCGTGTTATTTTTTTAAAGTTATCAGAAAAAGCAAAAACGCATCGCAAAACGCAGAAAAAAACAAAGTTTTTGTTTATTCTCAGTGGAACACCCCGAGTGTTCGCTAAAATGAAAGGTCATTCGTTCGTGCTTGCAAAAATACATAATATGTTGATTTCTGAACGAGCCGTTTGTGACATATTATTCGAGTTTGAATAATAAATAAATTAAGGTACTTAAGAAATCAAGGCGGCCTGTCAATAATTCGTTTTGTAACATCTCAATGTGATTTAGAAGTTTTTTTTCCAGGTGACCTAAATTTAATGAATTGACATGTACATGCTTTAAGCAGCTCAAATATGCCAAAAAAAGGACATAGTATTTTTTCCTCCACTTAAAAGGCATAGACACATTGACACTATCGTTGCCCATGAATTTATTTAGGCGCCCGGCACTTATCTGGGAACTGAAAACTGGACGTAAGGAAATGGCCGTTACTTTCTGAACGTACCCCGTATGTACGTTTATATTTTGCACTGTGTCTAGAGGCTTTATTTTAGGAGCTAAAGAAAAAGTCTCAACACAAAAGTTGTAGGGCTCTTCGAGTATTACATTTTAACGTTAACGGAAAATACAAAAACGTATCGCAAAGTGTTGCGTAATGAAAGATTGATTTTTATTGATACATTTTGGAGATATTAAAGTTTTTTGCAATGGTCCGTTTTCACGCTCAAGCAATTTGCGCAAATGTGCTTATGCACACAAGGAAGTCGTTGCATCAAAACGTATTTTTTTGCTTGCACAAGCTAAAAAGGTAAACTGTTTGATGGCCCCCGTCTTACTTTTACAACGTCTATGGAAAAATGCTTCGTCAGCGATTAATCAGTTGTTATGTAATCGAGCGTTCACCCGTTCAGTTTTAACTCGCAAGTATGTTGGATATGGTCGTACGTAAATTAGTGCTAAAAATTTTGAAATAGTGAAATTCTGGATTTATGATTTTAATGTATGGGGAAGCCAGGCGAAATACGTTGACTGCAAGACGTTTCGAGGGGAAACACTAGGCACACTTACTGTGAGTGAAGGCGTGGCATTTATGTCATAGTACACAGTACACTTTCAATAAACCATAGAATTAAATGTAGAAAATGTGTTGCAAGAAATCAAATTTGGATATGTTAGCATTTCCCCAGAGATTTCCTCACGAACATTCCTCACGGAATTATTCTCGGTAAGAATTTTTTTTAATTTTCGTTTTAATTTTGGTGCATCGTAGCGTATACAGCAACACAACCATAATTTTTTTTTGTGTGAACTTGAGAAGCACCCTGTATTTTACTTCCTCTCCAAACTCAAGTTGTCCTTTTTCGTACGTACAAAAATACCCCCTTCGCAATTCACTATTCATTATTTTTATGTCTGTAGTATTTTCTCGAAATTATTAAGATTAAATTAACAATAATATTGTGCAGTGTGTTTCATTTCTCATCTACACACTCCTGTATTTGTTTTGTTTATTAACGCAACGCTTTTAAACTTTTGCCTGTTGTCCTTCCTTTTAAAACCGACGTTTTTCAATTTTGAAACCGTTTGCACTGCAAGCCGCGAATTCCAAAAAAATTTAAAAAACAATTTCCTTACGTTTTTACAATCTTTCGTCTTTTATCGTTGATTGTTCATTCGTTTTTCGTACATGTTTTTTTTGTTGGTGGGGCCGGGGGGTTCCTGTAAATGTCGATGTCGCCTTCGGACTTGCGTAGTTGCTGTCTCCTCTGTCGTGCTGTGCCATGGCCTTTTATATGATTTTACAAAGGTCATTTCGATTACGTAGTATTCCATTATGTGTGCTAGTTTCTCTACGATTCATTTTCAATGCCGCACCAATTCTTCGAATTTGCGAAGGTCAATCATGACCCTCATCGGCCAAGGTCTTTGATAAAGCGAGCCGCTGTTATGCTTGCTTACACAATCCTACATAATCTTATGGTGGGTCTCGCATTGTACCGAGTTTAACTTATGTAATGAGCTTAATGATTATGAAATGCTCGATTTCGTACATTTGGAGACTGAATTAATTTTTTTTTTTAATTTTCAGACAAAGGCGCTGGGCCGGGTCCTCTTCGACCAGGTCTGCAAGCAGCTACACTTACTAGAAGCGGATTATTTCGGCCTGGAATATCATCACGACCTTGCTGGGACTATAGTAAGTAATTGCTACCTACTTTTTCGACCTACCTGTTTCACTCTGTATAAGTTGCGAATGCTGGGTGAAAATCATCGATATTAAAAACTCTACGGCAGCTCGAAACCTGGATGTAAAGAAAGCTCCAAATTGTCCAAGTAGGCTAGAAAACTCGTGGCACCGCTAGGACCACATACCTTGTTGAGAATCCCATAGGTTTAAATAAAACAGTGGCTGCAAATGGCAGTTTTTAGACAAAATGTAAAATATCTCAAGAACTTCGGGTTTAGGTATAGGCAATGCCAAAAGTTGTGTCTGGCACCACTGTTTTGATTCACTCTGTTTAGATGAAAATAATTTTATGTTGTAGACCTCTGAAATTAAAAACGAAATTGTGTTGAATCTTCAGTAGTTAACGGGATATTGTCCGAGAACACACTGTTGGATCACCCTGTACATTAATATCGAATTAATCCGAAGAATTTCTTTTAATTTTATTAAATGAAGTATGTACTTTTACTTTTATAATTCTTTCCGATTTCATGTTATTCAAATTAAACCTGCCCCCTCTGGTAGACGAAATCGGCCTTTGATGATTTTTCTTTATTCTCTTCGCCTTTTAGAATATTTTTCCAGCGCGGAACATATTTCCCGATTAACCAATCCATCACTTCCGACCGCCGAATGTTTTAATCTCAAATCGGAAATTCATTCGTCGAAAAGCACGATAATTTTTCATCGGCATTAGGCGAGTCTTGATCGCGAAAGATGCCAGCCCTCGTCGTCGTTGGGGTAGTTTTAGTTATTTCTCTGGGCATTTCCGCTAGCTGACGCACTTCCGGAATGCGTCTGGGCATTCATCCGCGACTGCGAACATTAGACGAGACGAGACGGATTTTCCCTAATACAGCAAATATTATTCGGGAAGTTGTATTGGGGATTATGTGACGATGAATTATTTATGAGCAAATTGTGTAAGTGTATTGCTATTTACGAAAAGAAGTAAACAAATGCAAATCCACGACTAATTTTATCACACATCTCATATCTGAATTACATAATATTGTGTAAGGGGGGAAAGGGGGACGGACCCCTATAAATTTCCCACAATTGCAACTTGCCGTCAGTCTATCGCGAGATGCATCTAATTCAATCAGATAGAAATAATAAAGTGCAATTCAATAAATTACGCATCCCCGATATTACAGGGGCGCCCCCCCGAATATAAACAAAACCCTCGAAACCAACCCCAGACTTGCAAGTAAAATCTTTCATAACTATAACGTCTCTAAGATATATGATATTACAGTAGCATGAATTGACTAAAGTACTTCGGAGATTGATCAATTTATGGATGGCGAGGAGCCAAATTTATTGTGAGAGGAGTGGATGCGCTCTGCACCCCTCCTCCACCCCCCCAGTTGAGGAATACTGGAGCGTGTTATGAATTATGATAAATTTTACAGTTGCGTAAATATGATTTTTATGTTAATTTTTCCTTGTGGATCATAACATTAGTAATAGCTTTTGCAGTTGGTTCAAAAGAACAAGAAAAAATAAAAGAGAATTAGTCTGACAAAGCCACCATTGGCGGCTGCAGGTCGTTGTATCATAATTGCAACAAAAAAGCGGTTTCCGATTAATTAGTACGTGCTAATTAAGTGCACAGCGTGGGCCAACAGTGTGTGGGCGGCTTTACTATTGAATATTTTTAAAATCATTATACATTGACTTACATATAATTAACTTAGGTGCACAGTATCAAATTATTTTAGATGTACACAGGGCGTTCCATTCATTTTCTTAGTGCTGTCAATCTAAATAAAAAAAAATTTGTAAAGGCTGTATGCACCGAACAAATTAACTCAGTTTAAATTTAAACGACGTTTATAATATATGACATTTGAAATTGTTTAAGTCACATTCTAAAAGTGACCCTTAAAGTTAATTTGTTCGGTACAAAAAAAATTACTCCAGTTAATTTGGTCACATGAGACTTTGGAATTGTTGAAAGCAACAAACCATAATCGACAACTCTAGCAACAAATGTACGTGACTTTACAGTTCCGATCGACGAAATAACTATAATAATAAGTTAACTACGTTAACCGGCAATAAATAACGAAGCCCGGGCCCATAAAGGCCCCCGGACTTTTATAACTTGCGGATTCCGAAGAGCCAAAGGGCCACCGAGAATTGCATCGCTAAATGCACATCGGCGAACGAGCAATAAAGTGTTATATAAAAGCGCGACCATAAATAACCCATTAGGGGAATCGCGAGGCCCCTTTCAAGATAGATAGTCAACAACCCCATTGGACGCTGACAAACGATGGCCCTTCGGGACCACTCATGCAAAAATACTGTCTTGTCGATTCCGCGTATGCGAACATGAACCGGAGGGGGGCGAGGCCCTGCTTGCTTCAATAAATTTGAATTATACTCTGCACATATTTGTAATTACTTACAATTAGTATTTTGTATAGCATTAAAGTTATACATAATAAAATTCCGGTTAGACTTTAGAATTCGCTTGGAATTCTTTCTTCTTTTTTCATAATTTATAAATAAATGAAAGGGAATAAGTTTATTGTAGAAAAACTATCAATTAAATTAATTTTTTTATTGATATTTGAATTTGTTGAGAGGATATTTCTTGGATAGGTTTTTACTTTACGATTCTAAATAAAGTGTTCGAAGATTAGTCGCGGCTTTAATTCGATAAATTTATAATAATGATTTGGTCGACAAGTGCACATCGGTACGTGGGAAGAAGACGTAGAATTTAATCCATTACTCGTTCGGCCCACTACAATTGAAAGTTAAAATCTCGCACGAATTGGTGGGTGTTGCTAAATAGGGCAAGAAATGTAGCGTTAGAGTTTTCCACGTTTAGATATGCAAATATCTCGCCGGTGACTATATTTGTACAAAACGTATTTCAACGAGTTGTTTTTTTTTTAAAGAAATTTCCTGCGTTGACTTTCCAATCCGTTTCTAGAAAATTTTAAAAATTGAAGCGATTGCTTCAAATCGTTTCGTATTAAATCCAAGAAGGATTCTAAGATACAGAAATCCATCGAATAAGATTAATATTTAATGATCAGCTGTCAATAAGGAGAACATTTCCTTAGTACTTAATGAAGCGCAAAGTATTCCAAGTATAAAAAGGCTCTACTGTTACTTAGGCCCGGTTTCTCGATCTCAGTTTAACTTTAAACTTCAGTTTATTCTCATCGCTTCTATAGGAATAAACTGAAGTTTAAAGTTAAACTCAGATCGAAAAACCGGGCCTTAGCAGGACTCAAAAAGAAAAAAGTTTAACTGAATGAATTTCTGCAAGAAGTATTTCGAAGATAAAGTCGCAAATAAAATGAAATTCTAGACTTACGAAAAGATTTAAACTGAAATCAATTTTAAAAGGCAAAACGATCTGAAAGCGTTCCAAACGAATTCTAAAGTCGTGGAGAAGACCAAAAAATGCTAATAAAAACAAATTAAACAAAAAAGTAAATTATTAGAATGTGATAAGCTAAAGAAATCTGGGGAATTCTCGCTTAAGAGTCTACTGGCAACACTGGTTGGCTTAATTGAAGAGGCGTTATTGACGTCATCTCCTTGTTAAAATAAACTGCCTTTATGTCTTGACTTTATTTTTAATACTTCCAAATATTCTATTGTTTTGACGTGTTCCAGTGTTACCAGACGGGGGATAAAGAGTAAAGGGGTAACTTTTACAAGCAGGTACGTTTGGTAAAATAATAAAATACTACTGATAATTGCATAACATGCATTTAAAAATCTGACCATTAAATGAATATTAAGGCCCCGTTTTACAATCGTGGAATAAGGACGGAATACCTGATCGCCGAATATCATTTGACGTCCCTCCATATCTACGTCATACCTACGACACGTTATTCTAAGAATAATGCTTATCCGACGATTGTAAAATCGGGCCTTAACGTTCCTCCATATCTACGTCACACCTACGTCACGTTATTCCAAGAATAATGCTTATCCGACGGTTGTAAAATCGAGCCTTAATGTTCCTCAATATCTACGTCACGTTATTCCAAGAATAATGCTTATCCGACTGTTGTAAAATCGAGCCTTAATGTTCCTCAATATCTACGTCACACCTGCGACACGTTATTCTAAGAATAATGCTTATCCGACGATTGTAAAATCGGGCCTAAGAGAAACTGAATTTTAAATTAAAAATAGTGACAAATAATTCAAAAAACGATAAAGATTGTAAACGATTTGATTCGGCAAAATTTGAAAAAAAAAAGAATGGTCAACTTTCGATCCATTCCAAAGTGAAAAAAAAAAACCAAAACGATCGTTTTGTCAAAGAATACATTAAAGAAGATACATTAAAAGAAAACGTTAAAAGCCTCAATTGACAGATTGCAGTGTCTTTAATACAGATGACTGCGCCATGATGATTTGTGAGCTGAAACTATATTATCAAAATGTTAGAGGTCTTAATTCTAAAATAAAAAATGTTTATCTCAACTCCTTTTCAGAAGACTTTGACATGTTCTTGCTCACGGAAACTTGGTTGCAGTTGAATGTCTATGATGCGGAACTTTTTAGTGATAGCTCTTTGGTTCTAAGAAAGGATCGAGACAATGTTCTATGTGATAAAAAGACTGGAGGTGGTGTTTTAGTGGCCATATCAAATAAATACAGCGTTACCTGAATATATATTAACGACATAGATTGTAGAATTGATTATCTGTTTTTACATGTATGTTGTGAACATTTTTTCCAGGTCCATATACTTCTTGTTTATATTCCGCCTAATCTGTCCAGTGATGTATATCTGTCATTTTACTGTTAGGTGATTTTAATATTAAGGATTATTATCCTTTGAGGACAACAACACCAGGTCCAGCTGTAAACGAAATAGAGCAATTTTCAGACTTCTTCAACTTAACTCAACTAAACAATATCTGTAACAAAAATAACTACATCTTAGATTTAATTCTTTCTAATCTTGAAACCTGCACTGTAGAGAAAGCATCTAACTTACTCGTTGCTGAGGATGCGCATCATCCAGCCCTCTCAGTTTTTATAAGTTTTGTTAATGATAAATTTTCTCCAGTAAACTCTGCATTAAAGTATAATTACAGAAAAGCAAATTTCGAAAGAATATACGAACTAGTTAGCAATGAAAACTGGAAAATAAAAGACTGTGAGAATGTAAACACTGCTGTTGAATCTTTTTACGTGAAACTGAATAATATAATATCAGCCACTGTCCCGATAAATTCTACAACACAAAATTATCCTGTTTGGTTTACTAAAAATATCATCAATAAACTACGGAAAAAAGCGAATTTGCACAAACAGCTAAAAAGCAAAAACTTACACCCTTCTACGAGAAGACGTTTTAATGAACTTCGGGCTTATGTAAAGCAAGAAATTAAACATGCATACTCTGCTTACCTGCGGGAGTGTGAAAATACTATTTCCAACAATCCTAAATATTTTTGGAATTATATTAAATCGAAAAAATCTAACTCTGGAATTCCCTCAAATATGATTCTTAATGACTCGGTATACTCATCTAGTAAGGATATTGTAGACGCATTTGGCAACTTTTTTAGCAGTGTATACAATCAACCTAGTAATAACACCGACACACTCCTCAGTAATTTAAATACATATGACATAAGTATAGATCAAATAAAAGAAAGCGAGGTTGATAATGCCTTACAGCGTCTTAATAATTTTGCACTTGGCCCGGATGGCATTCCAGGTTATATAATAAAAGGCTGTAAAAACTATTTAGTTTAACCGTTGTGTGCACTTTTCAATTTGAGTCTCACCCAAAATAAATTTCCACATGTATGGAAAAAAACAAAAATTTATCCCGTATATAAATCAGGTGATAAAAATCAAATCAGTAATTATCGTCCAATTGCTATATTATCCACACCTGCCAAAATATTTGAAACAATAATATACAACCGCATATTTAGTAAAGTTAGAAACACTATATCCCCTTACCAACACGGTTTCATGCCGAAAAGGTCTGCTGTAAGTAATTTATGCAACTTCTCTCAATATGTATCAGAAGCCTTGGAAGAAAGATCCCAAATTAATGTTATTTACACTGACTTCTCTAAGGCTTTTGATACGTTAGATCATACTATCCTCTTAAATAAACTTCAAAATGTTGGTTTTTGTACAAAATTGTTAGCGTTTTTTTCAAGTTACTTATCATCACGGACCTCATATGTATCTTGTATGGGTTTTAACTATAAACCGTTTACTCCCACTTCAGGTGTGCCGCAGGGAAGTAACCTTGGTCCACTCCTTTTTCTACTATTCATAAATGATATAGAGGACGTTATTAAAAATAGTAAAATATTGCTATATGCAGACGATTTAAAAATATTTCTAAAAGTGAGCTCAAAACGAAATTGTGACTTATTGCAAGCTGATTTACTAAATTTGGTAAACTGGTCTATTAAATCTAATTTATTATTTAATATCAATAAATGTAAGGTTATGATATACCACAGAATTTTTAATCCTATAAAGTTTAATTACACAATGATGAATCTTCCATTAGAGAGAATCTTAATTCATCGTGACCTGGGAATTAAGTTTGATGTAAAACTTTGCTTTGATGTACATATAAGTAGCACAGTTTCAGAATGTTTAAAATTGCTTGGTTTTATCTACCGACAAACTAAAGACTTCAATTCCAGCAATGCTTTGGATACACTATTTATTTCCCTAATTCGCTCGAAATTAGATTACTGATCTGGGAACCTTATTACGTAAAATATGAACTTATGCTTGAAAGAGTACAATTTCGATTTCTGAAACTGAGATATTTGCTAGATAAGAAGACCTATCTCACTTACTTGTCTTATCGTGAACTTTTGTCAACTTATCAATATGAGTCGTTAAAGATAAGGTGTCAATATTTACAACAACAATATCTGTACAAAATTGTTAATAATTTGGTCGACGACATCGACTTTTTGGGTAAAATAAACCCGCACCTCGTACTCGCTGCCAAAATAATTTCTGCTTGCAAACTCCCAAAACTAATGGTTTAAAGAGGTCGCCAATCCATGTTATGTGCGACACTTACAACAAAATATATTCTGATGTAGATATTTATCACTTGAACTATCAGTCCTTCTGTAAGGCAATACGGGGCAGTAGGACCTGATGTTCCTATGTATACAATGTTTGTGTAAAAAAAAAATATATGTTAACAATTATATGTCGGACGCTCACAGATCGCTGTGATAGTTATCTTAGATTTAATAAAAGAAAAACGGAGATTTTATAGTTCAAGTTTTAATCTACACACCAGTTATATAAACCCGACTAGTTTTGGCTTTTCGCCATCTTCAGGGGATAAATCGGAAGGAGGTCTGAGGTCGACCTCAGACCTCCGTACAGATGGTAATTGTTTCTAGTCGAAAATAATTTTAATCGTTTTTATTGAATTTTTAATATGTATTAATCTTTGAAAGTTATGTCATATTATTTCAATAACTCCTGATTTTCGATTTATCCCCTGAAGATGACGAAAAGCCGAAACTAGTCGGGTTTATATAACTGGTGTGTAGATTAAAACTTGGACTATAAAATCTCCGTTTTTCTTTTATTAATTATTATCTACACTATAATGGATTTCCGTCAAGAAATCTTAAATTCAGATTTAGAGTTACTCTGTTATTAGGATATCTCTGTTTCCCGTTGAGTGAATAAAGCTTATATATTGTTAAGTGACTAAAATAGAGTGCGACAAAAGAATTTCTTGAAAAAAAAAACTAATTAGGTGGAGAGAAAAAAAAATAAATATTTTAAAAGCAAAACACATAATATAGTAGGATATTTTCAGGTGAAACCTTTAAAAAAGAAAAATTTTGAAAGCAAAAGCTCTGTGAAGTCCTCTGTCTTACAAAATAAAAAAAATGCAATGTTCTAAAAATCTCTTCAATAAAGGCGGGCGACCACTGAACGCGAAACTAAGCTAAGCTGAGCGAAATTAAGTTTTTTGAAAATTAACTCCAAAATCTTACGCGGACGTGGCAATTAAAGCTAAGCCAAGCGAAGTTGGGATAGCAAAGATATAAAACAAAGTTTATCTTCGCTCGGTTGCCTCGTCCGCGTAAGATTACCTTGGAGCTAATTTTCACAAAACTTAGTTTCGCTCAGCTTAGTTTCGCGTTCAGTCTTAAATCGACTACATACTTAAAAACAGTTGAACTCTTAAGTCGGAAGAGATTGAAATCAACTGCAGCCTTTTTAATTATAAAAAAATACTACACGTATGCGACAGGGATATTCAAAAACATTTTGATTCGGCAAACAGAAAGGAAATTCGGAAAATGGCAAACAAATAATGTAATTAAAAAATATTTTATAACACAAACGAATTCGTAATAAAAAGAGAGTCAGGCAGGACGGCATTTTAAGTCCACTTTTGTTTAATGTTATACTGGGTGTTAAATAAATAAAAAGACCATACACACGTTGATAGGTAATAGTAGAGACCAAAACAAGAGGAAAATTCTAATAAACCTAGATCCAATTCTCAATGGTTTTCGAGATATGGGACTTTGAAATTTAGAAAGTCGCCCCATCCTTTTATTATATTATTATTTTATTATATTATTCGCCCAACAGGAAAATTCCCAATTAAAGGACAAAATGGAACAGCATAAAATTAAACAAATATACAAATATATATACATAGAACTAATAACAAAATAAATAACAAGGCAATTAAAGCTTGTCATAAAATATGTCATCGTAGATGACGTCAGCATTACGACACATAGAGTGCAAAGGCGATTTCAATCGTATATTGGTGTTAGCTGTTGGCAGGTGGAAAGTTGTAGTCCACCTAGAGTTAATACGTGGCACCAAGAAATTTAAGGATCCCAAGATTTCAGCACAGTCAATTTGGTTATGAAGAATCTTCCATATAAATCGGGCTCCATGGATATCACGACGTTGACTGAGTGATTGAAAATTGTGCCTGCGTAACAAGCAATCATAATCAATGCCTCTAGGAGGATATTGCCCACTGATTTTAAATGTAAGGAACTTGAGGAACCTTCGTTGTACACGTTCAATATCCAAACGGTAGCATATGTATAGGGGTGACCATACTTGAGAAACATATTCTAGTCTGCTAACAACCAACGAATTAAAAAGGCACCTGAACACATCTAAGTTGTCGAAATATTTGACCATACGCAGGACGAATCCAAACATTTTTGAGGCAGCCGTAACAATATTTTTTATATGATTAGAAAAGCTAAGTGCTGAATCAAAGGTTACTCCAAGATCTAGAGTGAAATCCTTTATTGTTAACGGTTGACGATTAATAAAATAGCTGGTGTTGACGGGACATAGCTTTCTGGTATAGGTTACAACGCAACATTTATTGACATTTAAATTTAGATAATTATTCGAGCACCACGAAACAACCTTGTCAAGACACCGCTGGAGTTCTGCGGCTTCAAGAACATTAGTAACTGAGGCAAAAATCTTGACATCATCCGCAAAGGCAAGAGTTCGACTTCCTAATAACACTAACAAATCATTGATAAATAATATAAATAATAAGGGACCCAAATTGGAGCCCTGTGGGACACCAGACGTTGCTCGATATTCGAATGATTTATAGCCATTATAGAATACATAATTTATTCTGTTAGTCAAATATGACTTCATTAGACCTAAAGCGGAAGATGTCATGCCAAAATAACTTAACTTTTTAAGAAGGATGCCATGGTGAACCGTATCAAAGGCACTGCTGAGATCAGTATATATAACATCGACTTGACCTTGTTTATCCAGATGTTCAGAAATGAATTGCGTTATGGTGACCAAATTCGTTGTTGTAGATCTACCAGCGACAAAGCCATGTTGAGAAGATGCTATATAGGAACGAGTATGATTAAGAACTTGCCTGTAGATAACCTGCTCAAGAATTTTAGCGAAATTGTTTAAAATTGCTATAGGGCGATAGTTTTTTAATTGAGCTTTATCATCCTTTTTATGAACAGGCGTAACTCTGGAACGTTTCCAAGCATCTGGAAATGAAGATGTAGTGATAGCTAGATTGATAATATACAACAACGGTTTGACCAATACATATCTCGAATCACGAATCAAGAAACTAGGGATTTGATCCTCACCAGCAGTAAGCTTAACAGGAAACCTAGCCATTATTTCTAATATATCATCCTCAGTAACAGGTAAAAGATGGAAAGGAGAACAGTTTGAATAGATATCTTGCGATTCATTACAGTTAGAATTAGGTAAATAAATTTTGGAAAATAACTCAGCAAAGCCATCAACAATATCCTGAGGACTATTATAAGTTTTGTTATCGGAGGAAGATAATTTATTAGGGATCCGAGAAGTGCCTTGTCTCATATGTACATATTGAAAAATTTGTTTTGGATTAGACAAAATGGACTCTTCCGTTTGACGCATATAAGTTTGATAGGCAGCAGATATTTGCAATTTACACAAAGCACGCAGACGTTTGAATTCAATATAAGAAGATAAATTATTACTAGTCACCCATTTCTGCCGGTAGTTGTTCTTTAATTTCAAATTGGTGATAATAGATGCTGTGAACCAAGGAGGATAAGTGGATTTGCGAATGCGGAACAGTCGAATCCAAAATATTAAAATGTAAGATGTTATACAGTGTATCAATGCACATATTAACGTCCGAATAAGACATAACGGGAGCCCAGTCCACATCCAGAAGCTTATTATAAAGATCCATGAAATTGGCTTTGCGAAAATTGTATCTTTTACCCTGAGCAAGAGGAAAGGCGGAGGTATGGCGGGGGTATGGCCCTCCCGGTCGTCCGATCTTCAAACGCGTGACGGCATCACGTTCCTCGTCATTTTCTGTCATAGATGACGTGCAGCTCGATTCGATCCGAGCTCCCTATGCTACCGTAAAAAAATCCGGAAGAAAAGCTTGCAAATTCGACAAATTTCAATAAATCATATCTCGAAAAAACGCATTTTCCAGGAATATAGGCCCCATAGTTTAGGTACCCGCGGAGGTGTTCTTGCGTGTGAGAGACTTTAAAAAAATTCTAAGATCACGTTTTCGAGAAATTTTCAAAAATGTGTATAAATGGGAGTTTTCGGGCCATAACTAAAATCCAGGACCGAACTCGGGACCGAGCGTCCGCAGATATAAAGATATTACTGCCCTATACCTACGTTCCGAGTTTGGTCCGATTCGCTCCGTAAATAGGGGCGCTTGAACGGTCAAGAACGGCCATTTTTGGAAACCCCCATACAAAATCTTTCGCCCCCGCGTCCGATCGCAAAATTGACCCCCCGTTGGTTTCTCGGGTCTTTTCTGCCTACGATGCTGAAAGGCTCGTCGCGATCTGATCACGTTTAAGGGTCGAAAAAAATTCCCGAAAAGTGGTCTGTAAAAGTGCACCACCGAACGTTTCGTCCCCTGGCTCCCGACAGCGACAGACGATCGTTTCGCGATTGCCACCAAAAATCATCCGAAGGACGTGTCTAAAACATGTTTTTACGGATTTTCATAAAAACATTTCTGGCGGCGGCAATATCGAAGAAACACGGAAAAATGGGCAAAAAAGGGTGTTTTTCGGGGTGCATTCCGAAACGGGGGCGATATCGAAAAATCCAGTTTCCTGGAAAGTTGGCAATCAAAATTCATAGTCGGATTTACTCGGATCATTTTTCGAAATTTCAACAAATAAGGGCGTGGTTGCTCCGAGAGTACACTTTTTGCTTAAGTTCCTCTTATTATATGACATGACACTGAGATAGAGAATTGGATCTGGATTAGAATTTTTTTCTTGTTTTGGTTTCTACTATCACCTGTCAACGTGTGTATTTTTTTATGAACATCCTGTATAGTCATGGACGAAATAACAAAAGCATTGATACAAGGACCTAGTTGGAGAAAGCTTAAACCAACCGGAAATGTTTAGGAAAAATGTATGGTTATGTAAAAACGGGCAAAACCAAAAATATAATTTATTATGTAATTAAATTTACAAAGAGCTATAAAAACGAATGCCGTTTTATAGTGGGGTAATAAAACAAACTATGGAAAGAGACATTAACGAGTGCCAACTGGGATGGATTTGTTGGGCTGATGAATAGTGGTTTCTCTAATTTCGCGCGAAGTGTCACACTAACGACTCTATAATTATAATGAGTGAAGTTGTTAATGCAATAAACCTTCCCCGGCAATACAGTTAAGTAGACGGCCGGCACACAAAAACCCTCCCCCTTCGCAGGGGAAAATATTGCAGCATTGTCGTTCGTGAATTTCATCATTTTGTCGCGGGGTTTATGGCCCGTTATATGTATTGTACATTCTGGATCATTAAAAAATTTTATTTTCTGTTGGTTGCACGGGTACGAAGAGGAATTTTGAATTTCATTTGCCATTAATCATCACGTGATTTATGTATGAGTAACGGAAGAAAGTTGCGAAGGTAATCTTAAGTTTATTAAATTTGGAAACTTTTGAGGTTGTTTGCCGAAGAAGGTCAACATTGTCTTGGAAATTATCGCAGCTGTAAAAATAACACTATAATCCTCCGCAGTAAAAAACAAAGAGAGAGAGAGGAGGGAAGAAGGCTCCTTCTGAGAGCGCCTTTGTTATTTTGACAAATGTCATTTTCCGAGGGCGGTCGAAAACATCCATAAATAAAGTAAATAAAACTATTATCATACCCGGAGTAGCTTTGGCCCGGATCTCCGTAGATAGATACAGATTCTCGGCCTGGGATTGTCGGAAGTTTGTCGGCGCCAAGCATGGGCGCCACGACGCCATAGTTGGGACCCCAATTTATGCCGAGCAGGTTTCAGGACAAGTAGATACGGTTAATTATAATTTACTATTGCGATAAGAATTTTAATATTTTCACATTCTTTATGACTCATATATTTTTAAACAACCCTAAAATTTTTTAAAAATTTCATTTAAAATAATTCAGGCGCAGATTTTCATCATTTATCAAGACTTCCATTTCCGAAATAGTATTTTTTATATGAAATAATTAAATTAGTTTCAGGGAGAAGCATAAAGATTTAAAAAAAAAAACAACTTCCCAAGAATTCATCGAATTGATAAGTTGGGAATAATTAATTCAATTCTTTGTATTTCTAATTAAAAACAAAATAATTGCGCTATTAATACGAGTGAACTTAAATTTCGAAAGAAGCAACGAAAGTATGTCAGTTATTTTCTCTTTTTTTTATGAATAATAATTTTTCCGAGGATGACGACGACGTGAGACATAAAATTTGGTATTCAGGTTCATATAAGCAAACATAACTGCATTTCTTCTTTATCACCGGCGGACCAATTTATAAAACGACTAAAACGAGAACAATATCCTAATTTTCCGTTTCGACTCGAAACTATCTTTCCTTTCGCCCAACAGAAGACGCCGTGCCGACGCTTTTAAATGCGCCGCTTCTATAAAAACAAGCGCCGTAAAAAGTTGGTATCTTTTTGTGAAGTTATAACAATTTGTTATTTCACTGTCGAGTTGGATAGTTCGGGGGCACTGTGCACGGAGGAGCTGCCCCCGCGTTTGGGGTGGGCATGGCGCCAGCGCTTAGCCCGGGAAGCGACGCCGAAATGTATCTTTCGCCCGCGGAAATCTGGAATCTTATTTTTTATATTTGGCCGTTAAAGGTCTCCGCGATGTATTTTAAGTGATCGAGGTCGCGAATGAATTGGGAATATTTCATGGAAATCATTTCCAGGGATATTTATGGGCCTATTATAGAACAACGGGATTTTTGTTTTTCTGCTTTCAATAAAAGGGCGCCTGCCTACACATCGAATTATATTAGAAACTGATTTGAAAAGAAGTTCTGTTTTTGTAAAATAAAAATGAAGATACAAAGAATATTTGCTCCTGCTTTATTATCAAGTAAGAAAAATAATTCTGAAATATTCTCGATGTACCATAATTTTTGATGTAATCTAAAATTAGATGTAATAAGCGTGACCCCTGAAGACTAGAAGAATAGACAACCCGTCAATCATATCAGAAATAACTAACGTCTTTTCCTAATACATGGAAGCACAATGTGTTGCCTATCTTCTAATTTGAAGTGGTCACGATTTAAAATGGGCACCTTGTATACAGGGTTTAAGTCTCACGTGACCAAATCTACTACTTGCCTAGGAAGGTTCGTTTTGCGCAAACTGACGACACTGTAAGATATTTTCTACTAATAAAAAAGTAACTAAAGTGGGCATGGGCGTGCGTGGTTCGCGTGTTACTTTGTAATCACTACGAATTATGTTTGTAACAAAGAAACAAGTTATTTCGTGTCTATAAAGCTTGGCTCGTTTAATGGAAAAGACATTATAAGTCAAGATTTAAATAAAAAAGTAAAAGGAAACAAAGGCAACTTAATAAAATCTATTTTTAATTATCTACGGTTGACAACTGTTATTTATGAAAAACTTACTACACAGGATGTCACCGAACGACTTGGCTGAATGATAAAGTGTTAAATACATACTTTTTAATAGTCTTGAATATTTGATACAATGGTAAATGATATTACCTTCAGTACATTTGCAATTATGTTTTGAAATCTTTCATTTTACATAAATACAGTAAGTGACCATAACGTTTTAAAGAATCGTTTCTGGACAATGATTATAAGAATTTTGATCATTAATTTGAAGAGTAGAATACGACGCTAAAGTTTGGCCAAGTCATTCAGTGAAACCCTGTATATACGTAGATTAAAATGTAAAGCAAGATGGTAATTTTTTCAGACAACGCCATTCGTATGTACCCCAGTGTCTACGCATCTACAGCGACAGTAAGAAGCAGTGACAGGTCCAGCTACAGAGAAGTCCCGAGGATGTCCCTTGTAAGAGTGGTCGAAACGTCAGCGAATCCGAAAAACGAAGACGCGGTGCCAGCCCGGAAAACGAAGTGAAGCATTTTAGCCTTAATCTTTTCTGGCTTTTTTGTATAGGAGTTGAATTATATAAAATATTTAAATGTCAGGTCGGTGATTTTAGGAACTTTTGAACGCTAGGTTTTGGAAAGTTCATTTCTAAAAAAATATTTCATCAAAGTTATTTGAATTGTTATTTATCTAATTTATTTAATTTAAATATAAGCGCCACGTTAGTTTTGTACCTAGTTAAGATTGGCCATAATAGATGGCACAACTGTAATAAGAATGCTCAAGATGGAAGCAGAGTTGCCAACCTGAAGGATTCATCCTGTTTTGTAGATTTTCTATACCCAAAGGAGACAAAGGGATTTTGTTTATTAAAAACGATTATTTTGAGAGACTTTTGGAGGCTTTGAAGCCTTATATTAATCGCCTTAGTTATTTTATTTTATCGGATTATCTGTGAAACAGTTTTCGTCTTTCTTCAGCGCATGCGTTCTATAAAAAAATCAATTTTCAGACATTTTTCTCCACACCGTGATCCAACAATAATTAGACGTGCTGTTCTTCAATATTTTTTTATTGGCCGCACGGCGTTGTGTAGAAATTATTATTGATATCCTTAATAGATAGTAAATAAAAGACTGATAACATTTTAGATGCAAACCTTCATTCATTGTTGATCACAATGTATGTTGTTACAATTGTTTCAGTCGTTTCACATTGCCACTGTTGCTAGCTGAGGCGGTTTTATCCCTTTTGTCTTTTTTTATGACAAAAAGGGTAAATGTCTCCTTTAAGGCCTGTTTTTTCAATCACAAGTTAACTTTAACTTTTGATTTATTCCCATAGTGAAAATTATGGAAACAATTGTTCCTATGGCAATAAACTGAAAGTTAAAATTAACTTGTAATTGAAAAACCGGCCCTAAAAGAAATAAATTTTACATGCGGACATGTTTTTAGAGGTACTTTATAATTAAATCATAATTTACTACTATACAGGGTGAGGCAAAAAGATGTTAACATTCAATGGGTGTTTAATCGCTTTAAATTACAAGGCAGGGATTTGGTTACAGGGTTTCAATTTGGCACCCATCCCTCTCAATGCACTTATGGAGTCTGTCCATTGTTGTTTGGACAGGAATTCCAGCGATGACGTGAGTATTTAGGAAATATAACTTTTTTTGTGAGAAAAATCTAGCTGTTTGTACTGTTACCGTCGCGTATTTCTAAATAAAATTGCGCTAGGAACATTTTTCGAGTTATTCGCAGCATCGGGTTGCGAATAGTAGGCAAAGAAAGAAAAGTTTTTGTTAGATATAATTTGTCAAACAATTGAAAAATAGATTTTTGTCAAAAAATTTGGTAAATAAATAGAAGTTTTTTAAGTACTGCACTGCATTTAATTCGGAAACTTTCCGTTTTCCTGACGTCCCCGGTCAAACCTGTCGCGTTGACTGCCAGATTGTCGCACCGTACTGTAACATAAGTGTAACAGTACAAGGACATAGGAGGACCATTTAATATGTAAGGTATCGACTATGAAGGGGGTTGATTTAATAAAAAAAATAATTTTGTATTGCTTAATGGAAAATAATTCCTTTTTTGTTTTATTTTATAATGTAATATTTGCTTGAATAAACGACTGTTCTTTGCCGCATGTTTTCAATGTCACAGCAAAGGGGATATTTAAATTTTACAGGTTGGTAACATTGGATGGAAGTTGTTGTAAGAATCGTTGTGCGAAAAGTGTGCAAATAAATGTTTAGGCGACGAGTTGCGCTTTATTTAATAAAATAATTTAACCTTCTTCTTATAAACTTATTCTACATTACAATATTTTTTCTTTCATTCTTTTCAGTTCTACAAGTTGTCAACACTGCATGGAAGTCCTCGTAAGAATTGTAGTGTGAAAACTTGAAAAGCGTGTAAATAAAAGTTTAGGCAGTGAGCTGTGCTTTATTTAATAGAATAAGTTTATTATAAGCTTATTTTTATAAACATATTCTACGTAATTATATAAATTTCTTCCATTAATTGTGAATTTATGTAGCAGTTTTAAAGCAATTAGACGCAGATATTGATGGTCGAGCTAACAGAGGCGTCCGCTACTAGTCAAGTGGTCGCGGGTTCAAACCCAGCGTGCTCCTAAATTTAAATTTTAATTTTTGCACTATAAAAAATTTGAGACAATTTAGAAATGAGCCACGGAAAAAGAAACTGCGTGAAACAAAAATTCCCGAATTTGCAGTGTACCAGAGTTCTGCAAAAGTCCGCAGACAAATTCCGTACGAGAAATATAAATGTTTCGTTTAAAAAATGTACTAATTCAATTACGTAATTAAAGCTAGTTCTTGTCTGATGAAAATTGTATCACAAACTCTTTTAAATGGACATATTTTTCACTTCTGACGAAGCTGTCGAACGATTGCGAAACGTTATGTTTGTGCGCCATTTAGCGTTCGTTTAAAAGAGTTTGTAATATAATTCAATTACGTAATTAAAATTCGACTAGTGACGTCAAACCTCTCACTACAACTCGCAACCTAAGAGGCTATATAAGCCCGGCAAGCATTAGGGTGGTTGGCGGGGGAGGGTGGTCGGCAATAATATCCAAGCAATTTCCACCCATACATACTAAAATATTCTAAGGCATAGCTTCCCTTTGAGAAATATAATTTCTTGGGCTTGTACTGTATTATAGAATCTCATCTTAAATACGCGCACTTTAGCGAACTTACAGAAACCTGTAAAATTGCTAGACCTTAAGCTACTCATTAATAGATGGCGCTCGTCGAAAATGGGTCTCGTAGGTAGTCAAACATGCTCGTGGGGATACTCGTCGGTAATGGGTCTCATAGACAGTCAAACATGCTCGTGGGGATGCTCGTCGGTAATGGGTCTCATAGACAGTCAAACATGCTCGTGGGGATGCTCGTCAGAAATGAATCTCATAGACAGTCAAACATGCTCGTAGGAATACTCGTCGGTAATGGATCTCATAGACAGTCAAACATGCTCGTGGGGATGCTCGTCGGTAATGGGTCTTATAGACAGTCAAACATGCTCGTGGGGATGCTCGTCGGTAATGGGTCTCATAGACGGTCAAACATGCTCGTGGGGATGCTCGTCAGAAATGGATCTCATAGACAGTCAAACATGCTCGTGGGGATACTCGTCGGTAATGGGTCTCATAGACAGTCAAACATGCTCGTGGGGATGCTCGTCGGTAATGGGTCTCGTAGACAGTCAAACATGCTCGTGGGGTTGCTCGTCAAAAATGGGTCTCTTAGACGATCAAACATACTCGTGGGGAGGCTCGTCAGAAATGGGTCTCATAGACGGGCAAACATGCCGGTGGGGAGGTTTGTCAGAAACGGGTCTCATAGATGGTTAATCATGCTCGTAGAGATGCTCGTCAGAAATGGGTTCATAGACGGTTAAACTTGCTCGTCAGAAATAGGTTTCATAGACGGTTGAGCATACTGGCGGGATGGTCGTCGGAAGTGGGTCTCGTGGACGGTCAAACATGCTATATTTCACGTATGAAACATTGTTTTGGATCTTTTTAAAGCGTAAATTTCGTGTCTGCAGGATTGACGAATTCTCGAGCGAAAAATGCAGTGGCTCTAAAAAGAACCATTTTAGGAGAGCATCCGACGTGCTAGGTGTCCAATCAACGGGACGTGAAGAATTCAACTTGAAGCTTCCGTGGCCGTCGCGTCGTCCATATTTTAGTCTCGACGACTAACGAGAAGTAGCAGCGACGCCACCATCAGGCAGCGGCCCTGAGGAAGTTCTTCGACAATGGAGAACGAAACGTCGGCTGTAGAAGAAGTCAACGGGACGCGGTTCCAACCGGAAGTCAGTTCAAATAGGGTGATGAAGAACCTATAAAATAAAGAAAAATTAGTTTATGTATTTCAAACGTCCCAAAATAACTTTTATGGAGAACTGATCCGAGGTCGAGAAACTTTTATTTCATTTTATAATAACCTGTTCTGTCTCTGCCGTTTTTCAAGTTGCAGTGAAACAATCGGTATATAGTTGGTTTCGAAGTTTTTTTTTAATGCAGTACCTGCCATGTTATTTGACTTATGAATTCTCATTGAATTCTGAACCGAATTTTACCTCAACTCTATCTATAATTATAATAGGAATTAGTACTTGTAGCTTTTTATTCGTTGAAAATTTATCAATCACAGTTTAGTTTAGAATTACCTGACGCTTTAATGGTGGATTTCATAAACGTTAATTAAATTTAATCATACGTTAAAAGTAAACGTTGCTATGGTTATATGCGCTGAAGGTATAGGAATGATTATTCTTAACCAAATGATTAAATTTGATTGACTTTTATGAAACTAAGGCCCAATTTCATAAAACGTAGTTAACCACTCGATCAAGTTAATCGTGTGATTAAGCAATATCATTGGAGGAAATTTAAACTTTTCTCCAATGGTATTGGTTAATCACACGATTAACTTGGCATCAATTTATTATTAAATTTAATTTTAAAGAGCTACTTCAACACAAGTGCTGCCATCTATTGCAAAATGTACAAACAGACGCCGCGTCTTTAACAGAACACTTTTACCGAGTACAGATTCCTGTTTATTGCCTGTCTTATTCGATTGTAAATGTGTTATTCTCCTCAGACTACAAAAATAAATATTCTTAACTCTTTCAATTAACTTTATTTAAGAATAACTTTCATCGACAAAAGAGCATAGAGCAAAAACATCCGCTTTCAGGACGATCGATTTTTCAGGAGCCGCGAGACATCTGTGGGTCTTGCGATCTCTTGGTTTCCATATTGAAACGTAGATGTCGCGACTAAGCATAGCACATTTTAAAATCTCATTTTATTAAATACTTTGATTAGAATTTAGAACTAATTTTTAATGAGAGTGTAATGAAAAGCAGTACGATAAAAAGGGCATAATTACGAAGTCTGTTCCCCCATTAAAACGTGTAAATAATGCAGAGTTCGGGCATCATTAAAAATTAATCCTTTTAATAATGCAGAATGGAGATTATATGGGGATGATTCTTCTTGCTTTGAAGCGATTTTAAAAATTCAACGGCTCCAGTCGTGAGTTCTTACTTAGCCAAAGTAAAAATTCAAAATTCATTAAATTATCCTCTTGATTAAACTAAATTAATTTCTATTTCTCGTTAATAACAACAAACATAGAAATTCGGTTCGTGTCTGTCTCATTTATTCATTCATCATTCATCGCATCCGCAAGAAAGTAAGTTTTGATGCTCTCCTCTTCTACACCTGTAGAAAGTGGAACGTGTGGAAACCGACGTAAGCAAACCTTTCTTCAAGCGGTTCACCTTGTGACAACGTAAGAGCGACAATGCAAGAAGTGAAGGCGATGTGAATTTAAGACCATTATGGTGCGAAATTGTAAATAAAATGTAAATAGTGTAAACTCAAAAAGGTGTAAGTGTGCTTTGTAAATAATGGTAAGCTTCATTTGGATAATAAAATAAGCTACTAAGAGATGATGATGGTTTTCAGGTAAACGAAACTGTCAGCGAACTCTCACGTGATCTTGAAACGCGCTGAGTAATTATTTATTAGGAATTAGGTATTAGATGCACGTCATTTAATTATAAAAAAAAGAAATCTTTTCGGATTCCTCCTTTCTTAATTTTCGCGCGTAGATTAAAAAAAATAATAAATTTCTCTCGGTGGCATTCGATAGGGCAGAGACAAAGCGTTGAAATATGTGTCAGCTTAACGAATTACGGCTATTAGCTTTCCTTAATTGTGCCGGATTTGCCCGGAATTCACTTCCAACGTGCAATCTCCCAGTAGATTTCCCGGAGCCGTTCTTTTCCGGCTGCTAAAAAAAATCAATTATGAAGCGAAATCGTTTCGTCCCAACTTGATAATGGCTTTCTGCGAAGCGTGCTACGTTTAGTTTTCGATCGAAATTCAGTAACCAACCGAAAACTTGCTCACGATATTGTAATACGAAAAGAAAATAGAAAGCCTCCAACAATTACTAACCGGTGGTTCATGCCGTGCGATTAATTTGACTAAATGATGAATCGTCAGGAAGAGAAGCATCTGCGTAAGACCTGCATAAATTTCATAGTCTGTTTCGCCCGCGATTTACTACAACGCTAATTACACCACGCATCCTACAATAAATAATTAACTCGAACCAGATTTTTAAATGTATTCCTCCTTTGAATAATTAGCTCTTCACGCATTGCAAACTATTGCCTCTAATTACCTACGTGGGGAGCTTTCTGTATTTCAAAATCATTTCGTTCGGATGTAAGCGCATTAGTTAAAAAAAAAAAATAATAAATCAGGTTTACACTGTTCTGTTATCAACTCGAACGATTCTCTCCATCAACCTGCTAAAATCAGACGTCATCATAGTTATTTGCGATAATAGCCCGGACATTAATTCAAATCAGCAGGTAGCATTTAGTGTGTGTGTTTGGGGGTGGGGGTGGGGGAAGCTTCGCTTGCAAACATAATACATGTGCATATGACAATGCCGAGCGCGCCATTAATACACATTCAATTCCAGAGCACCCTGAACATGACAACCGGACTGCTGCTCGTCCTCGTGACTTTAATTGGGGACTTCACCGACGCCGAGTACATCCCCCCCGGCCCGAGGTACCGCTGCCCGGAGAACGACCTGCTCCTACACCCTTGCAAATGCGATTCCGAAACGGACCAGGGGATAAGCGTGTCCTGCGAGAATACCAATTTGGCCAGCATGAGCGTGGGCCTGAATAATTTGGCCACGTTCAAGTTGCCCATCGAGAAGCTCACGATTTATAAATGCCACATCGGTGAGGGCTTTCTGTTACTGATTTTTGTTCTTGGCTCACTGAAATACGTAGGCATTTCCTGTATTAATTTGTGTTTATTTCGAGCGACCTTTGAATCTTTGAACGCAGAAACAAAGAAACTCGGCGGCCGTAAATTGGATGTATTTGATTCTAAGGTGGCGTTGGTACGACATTCGCGTTCTTCTCTTCGAGAGCTTTCATTGGATAGGTCGCACGACGTACTTTCCTTTTTCTTCGAAAACATTTTCAATAATATCTCGACCTTCTTTGATTCCAAGATGGCGTCGGTATCACATTCGCGTCCTTCTTTTCGCGAGCTTTCATTGAACGCTGTACACCGCGAATATCCAAAATATCCAAAATCGGTTAACAGTTGCCAGCACTAATTGACATCTACTAGATGAAAAATCATATATTTTTACTTTTCAATAATACATACAGTTTCGCCATCAATATTGAATTCACGTAATTAAACTTCAAACTTAACGGGACTTTTTTTGCAAAATAATTTTTAAACCGGAAAAAAGTATGTAATGACAATGACGTCTATTATCGAATTTTTTTAAATTTATATTGAAATAATAAAAATAATAGAAAAATTAATAAAAATTGACCATCTACCTAAAGATTAATAGTGGCGCCATCTATTTCCAAACGCTAGAATCAATTTTAAGCGTCAGTTTAAAATGACTACAACCTAGAACCCACACAAAAAAATAATTAAAAAGTAAAATAAAATTGGTAGACTTGGGTCTCATAGACAATTAAGCATGTTCGTGGGGATGCTCGTCACAAACGGGTTTCATAGACGGTCAAACATGTCGGCGGGGATGCTCGTCAGAAATGGGTCTCATAGACGGTCAAACATGCTCGTGGGAATGTTCGTCTGAAATGGGTCTCATTTAGATTGTAACATTCATTTGTAAATGTCCTTCTTTTAATATGTCTGATTTATATATATATTTGTACTAAATGTCAATTGATTGCTCTTCAATAACGATGGTCTGACGATTCTTTATAATTTTTTATGTATAAAGAAAATATACATTATTATTATTATTATTATAGACAGTCAAACGTGCTCGTGGGGGATGCTCGTCAAAAATGGGTCTCATAGACAGTCAAACATGCTCGTGGAGATGCTCGTCGGAAATGAGATCTCGTAGACAGTCAAACATGCGCGTGGGGATGCTCGTCGGTAATGGGTATCATAGACAGTCAAACATGCATTCCATTAACAAAAAATGACAGGCATCTGTCCGAAGGGTTGCCATCTATGCCCAAATATCAGGATTAATTTTTCTTTAACCGTCAAATTAAAAATTTGAATTTTTTGTGTGAAAAATAACGCTTCTAACATGAAAAAAAAAACAATGAAAGCAACGATATCTACATATTTGAGAATCTTTTATTAGACTTATTACAGCGCCAAATTAAAATGTCGAGAATCACGCGACCGCAAAATTCCTGCAAGAAAATCTTTTCAACAAAAGAAGAGCAGCGCCATCTACCTCTGATTCTTAAATAAACTGTTACGTGTGCCATATTCAAAACGACTGCAACTAACTGGAACAAAATAAATTTCCGTTAATAACGTGAACGATAGTAGCGCCATCGATCTTTGAATCTAAATTACTTGGCGACTTTAAAATAACTAGAATAAAAGAAATTTCCGTTAAAAAGTAATTAAAGAAAAACGAATAGCAAGATAGACAGTGGCGCCATCTAGTTCCAAACACTAGAAAACAATAACGACAGCGAGTGGCGACATCTATTCCAGAACTTTTTGTCACACGGTTGGAGCGCCAAATTAAAACGGCTCGAACCCAGACAAAGGAAAATCATTATAAAAAACTGGCAGAGCGCCATCTATCCCTGAATTTGTAATTAAACTTAATTATTAATAACTGAAATGAAATAAATTTCCAATAAGAAAATAAATGACCGCCATCTATCCAAAGTGGCGCCATCTATATTCAAACCGCGGAATTAGTTTTTTAAGCGTCAAATTTAAAATGACGCTATCGATTTTTTTTTGTAAAAAATTGAAACCTCCAACAGAAAAAGAACAATGATAGCAGCTACATCTGTTTGAGAATCTGTTATTACAATTTTGTGCCAAGTTAAGATTACGCGACACTAAAATTCTTACAAAAAAATCTTTTTTACAAAAAAAAAATAGTGGCGCCATCTACCCGTGAATCTTAAATAACTTTTAAGTGCCAAATTTCAAATACGTAATTTTCTTGATACATTAAATTAATGAATTAAAAATAGGAAGCACGTTTTGGCATCGAAATTTAAATGTGAAGATTATAGTTAATTATTATTATTAATTAAAAGGAGATTGTTAGTGAATAATATACAGGGTGTTTCAAAAGTGATGGTAAAAAATTTAGGGATGAGGAATATGAATGAAGAGAAACAAAGAAGTTCCAGTAAACATGGTTCCGGAATTAACCGTTTACGAAATAATGTCATTTTTTGCTGATTGCGTCATGCTGCATATTAACTTACTAATTAGAAAAACAGTGAAAATTTTATTTAATTTATCATTCATGACATGAGACCATGAGACCATGAGACATCAGAAATTCATTTCCTTCTACGTGCAAGACGATTTCTAAACAGACGATATGGTGAATGGTGGATAGGTAGAGGAGGACCTGTACCGTGGCCTCCTAGATTACCGGATTTAAATTTTGGATTTTTGTGCAAGGAGTTTTGCAAAAAGCCTAGTTTACAATGCAGCTGACATTGTCACATCTGAAGAATTGCAGCATCGGATTGTACATGCCTTCCAGCAAATGAAGAATGATCCAGGAGTGCTAGAGCGCATTCGCGGGTCTTTGCGGAGAAGACTAGACAGACGCATTCAAGCGAATGTCAGCATTTTGAACACCTTTTGTAAATTGTTCAGTTAACATGCTCATGCTTTACTGTACGTTGTTTAACCAAAATTATGAATTTCTGATGTCTCATGAATGATAAATTAAATAAAATTTTCATTGTTTTTCTTAAAATTAGTAAGTTAATATTCAGCATGCCACGACCAGCAAAAAATGACATTATCTCGTAAACGGTTAATTTCCGGGCCCATGTTTACTGGAACTTTTTTGCTTCTATTCATTCATACTCCTCATCCCTAAATTATTTACCATCACTTTTGAAACACCCTGTAGAATTAAATTTAAACAAGCTCCAACACAAATTGTTTGGCGGAAAAATATTTCCGCCGCAATTGAGAATCGAACTCGAGTCTTCTGCTTATGCAGCAGGTGCTCTGACCATTGAGCTATTGCGACACCGAGTTCAGTTATCGTCTAATATCAATTAGAATTAGATGGTAAATTTTTGATTCTAATTTATATTACACAATAACTGAACTCGGTGTCGCAATAGCTCAATGGTCAGAGCACCTGCCGCGTAAGCATAAGACTCGATTCTCGATTGCGGCGGAAATATTTTTCCGCCAAAAAATTTGTGTTAGTGCTTGTTTCAATTTAATTATTATAGTTAATTAATAGACGTGCAATTTCAAAGTAACAAATTGACGTGTTGCAAGAAAAACGTTTGCTAAATTGATGAAACTCACTCACATTCATGAACATACATCTTTATGAAATGGATAAAAGTAAACAATAACGGTCCTAATACAGATTCTTGTGGAATACCTGCACTGAGAAATAGTGCAAACAAAATTTCAAAAAACTAGAAGGAAAAAAAGAAAAACATGAGAAGTCAACTGAAAATTAATAATAACAATTTCAACATACAAACGGAAGAATGAGGGAAGCGGAATATTAAAAACAAACGAAGACAACCAAAGAAAAGGATCTTATTCGTTCGACTTAATTGTCATAAAATTTGTAATAACGATTCAATTTGACCTGCTCGATCAATTATTATTACAAATTTTCTGCAGGCAAGTTATAGTGTTAATTCAATTTTGATTGCAATCGACCATCTTTTTTACGACTGTTTCGGCCTTGCTTGAGGCCTCATCAGCAGAAACCGACATGCAACGACTAAATTATTAAATCTACAACTTTCGTTGGCGTTATTTGGCCACTTTGTGTGCGATAGCTTATCAGGCAGTTATTGGTTGCTTGCTATTCGTTATTAAAAAAATAAAATAAAAAATCAGCCATGAGATGTCGCGACCTAAACTCTTGGTTATGCTTACATATGCTGCGTTCGAATATTATACGTCGGATGTATCTGGAGCGTATGATCTCATCTTTCTCAATCACGATTTTTAACCTATTTTGTATCTCGCTCATCCGTTTCAAAAAATCTTGTGTTAATATTATTTCCATGACAACAGGCGATCTTTTCACACCCTACTTAAATGTGGGATGTGAAAGATCGCCTGTTGTCATGGAAATAATATAAACACAAGATTTTTTTGAAACGGATGAGTGGGATACAAAATAGGTTAAAAATCGTGATTGAGAAAGATGAGATCATACGCTCCAGATGCATCCGACGTATAATTTTCGAACGCAGCTATAGTTTAAATTGAAAATCCGTTTTCCCGGAGTTTTTTTGGAACTTATTCTCTAAAGTACAGCAAAGCACGACATACTTTTTTGTAAATATTTATTTATTTTAATTTGCAATAATTTCCAAAAATTCAGTGGCCGCTAACTTTTGAAACTTTTCACAAATTTTCGTTTCAATTTGAGCCAAAAAAAAAACAATTGCGTCAGATTTAATCCGCTCAGTGGTAATGTCCAAGTCCTTCGACGGAGAAACCGTGTCCCCCCGAGAGTCCTCCTCCTCCATGTTCCAGTTCGGCGGACGCGGACGCCCCAGCCTGGGCGGCGTTTGATTGGGCGATTTGGGCGGCAGCCTCGGCCTTCTGGGCGGCCGCCTGGGTGGCCTGCAGGTCAACCTCGGCGGAATGAAGTTGTTCGGATAAGGAGGCGAGCCTTTGTTTGGCGTGTCCGACCATGGCCTGTTGAGATCCCAATTCGGCGGTAGCTTCTTCCGCGGCTTGAGACGAGTGAGCGAGGGTGGCCTGAGCGGCATTCAAAGCGGCGGTTACGGAGTTCGAGGACTGTTGGGCTTGCTGGGCGGCCTCTTGGGCGGCGGCTGCGGCCTTCTGCGAGAGCTCGAGCTGGTTGGATTCGGCTTGGAGTTGCTGGTGGGCCTCGTTGACTTCGTATTGAAGACGCTGGACGAGGATGTACTTGCCGACCAAAGCTGCCTGGGCTGTTGCTGCGGCCTGGAAATTATTGAGGGGGTGAGCAAGGTGGAATTGGGTTGAAGGTGGAGACGTACACCAACGGCGGCTTGTGCTAAGGAACTTTTCGCGACGAAGGCGGCTTGCCTGGCGGCGGTGTGTTGGTTGGCGACTGCATTGTTTGCTTGTTCGGCTGATCCCTGAGCGATGCTTCTTAACCCGCTGCCGGCGCTGAACCCGGATTTTCCACTGAATCCCCCGTGACCACCATCGCCTCCAACAAGGGCCAGGGTCTCAATGTGGCCACCTTCCGATCCAACACTATCACTGGCGGGTTCTCGCCGCTTTGATGGGCCGCAAGCAGCCAATGCAACTGCAAATTATAAAACCTTGAATTGAAAGACCTACCCTTAAGTAACCGAAGGAAACTTACAGGCGCAAGTTGCAATGAAGAGGAACCGGAACATTGCGACTTGGAAATCTGAAAACGCACGACGAGGTTTAAGACAACTGCGTCTTTTTTTGATTGTCGGAGGCTTACCTGGCTTACTGGAGCAAGGTGGATTTGATACTGAACTTGGTAGGCGACGGTCGGTTTTTATAGTGTGAATTTCTTCTCGATTACCATAAGGGTGGTAGGGGATGCACTGAATAATCCGTCACGCCAGCGAATTAGAATTCTCCGGACCATTAGTGCAAATCCTCGTTATTGCGTAAGCGCGCTTGTCCATCGGGCTAATTAAAAGCGGCATTCCGCGCGTTTATTATATTTACAAGGCGGCGGTGAAACGTACGCCATTAAGAAAAAAATGCACGCGTTTTTAATAACGTGCGTTATTGTTCGCTCGTCGTTCGACAATTAGAAACGCGGCGGGCATTTTCTCCTTCATCCGAGAAGAAAACTCGCGCGCGCGGCGAAAGTCATATCTATCAAAAATTTGCTGCAACAATGATTGTCGTTTATGAGGAGTCCTTTTTTTTTTAAATGAAGTCGCGAGCAGATAGATTGGATGCACGTAAAACGGAAAATTTCTCTTCCGCGTCGAACTTATAAGGGAAGAGCTTAATGGAGGAAATATTGCAGATTTTATTCTGTTTAAGGACGCATGCAAAGAGTTTCTAGCAACCGTCTTGGGTCAACAAACTGGTGCAATTTTTATTTGCTTTGCACAATACTTTATTCTACAGGGTGTAGGGTTCGAGAAGTGAATTAAATTAAAAAAAAGATTCCATAAACATGTAGACATAAAACACTTCGGTTTCGAATTAAACCTCTAACTAAATTTTTCAGTCTTGATTTGGGCAAGGATTCGATATACCTACGGGGTGATAACAATGACTATGATTAACTTTGGGATAGAAGTAATTCTTTAAGAAACCATACAAATTAAAGTAGGCGTTGGAAACATTGAGATAGGGCGACTTAGGGTACGCCATATTGATACTACACTGTCAAATCGTCGTGACATTTCATATTTTCAATTCTTCAGTTAAATATAATTTGGATAGTCATGCTTCTTTTTAAGAAGAGCGTGTGGTATTTCTTGCTGTACGTGCTTGACCTTTTAACCTTGATACTTAAATTAAATGCTTGAATCCATTTCGGTTCGACTTTTATCTAGAAACTCCTTTTTTGAATTTTTAAATTTGGCGCGTAAATTCAGATTCAAAGATCGACGGCGCTACTATCGCTTTGTTAATTATATGTTTAAATTTTAAATTTCTTTAGTTCTAGTTAGTTGCAATGGCAAGTAAAAGATTCGGAGGTAGATGGCGTTGTTCTTTTTTTTTTTTTTTTTAAGATTTTCTTGCAGGAATTTTGCGGTCGCGTAATTCTCGTCCTTTTAATCTGGCGCTTAAAGTGTAATGAAAGATTCTCAAATAGATGTCGCCGCTTTCATTGTTTTGCTTCTTACAGAAAAGAAAAAAAAAATCAACCGCGCAAATTTTGTCATTTTAAATTTGACACTTAAAAGAATTAGTCCTAGCGTTTGGGTATAGATGGCGCCACACTGGATTTTTTTGTTAGAGGATTATTTTTTTTAATGGAAATTTACTTTATTTTAGTTATTTTAAATGTTATCGTTAAAGCTTAATCAGAAATTCTGAGATAGATGGCGCTACTTTACATGATACGTATGAAAAAATATTTTAATTTACAATTTTGGGGTACAAATTGTCGTAGAAAAATTCGGCGATAGATGGCGATACTTATAAAGTGGTACATGGCCCGTTAATACTACTAGTATAATTTTTTTGTTCTGAAATTACTGTTTTATAAAAACTGTAGGCATTTTAAATTTGGCGCTTAAAAATTTAATTAATTTTCTTAAAAAAATTGACAGTGCCCTCTAGTTGATCTGGCGCCATCTACTTATTTCAGAACCTTATTATTATAAGGCTTGCGTGAAATGGATGGCGTCACACCTTATAAGTATAAGATCTCAAAACAGATGGCGTCACTTCAGGTAGACGTTGCCGTCATTTTTTTAAATAAATTAACTTTAATCGAAGTTCATTTTATTATAATTATTTTAAATTTGACGCTGAAAGTTTAATCCTTTTCATTAAAAATATTTTACCTTGTAATCACAATCACTTTGCCTTTTTCCTGTTAAAGATCGGTCGCGTAATTTTAATCATTTCAAATTTGGCGCTTAAAAATTAATTCTAATGTTTAGATGTAGATGGCGCCACTTACCTATCTTCACTGTAATTTTTTTTGTTAAGTATTTTTAACTTAAATTTATTTTATTCTATAGTTATTTTAAGTCTGGCATGCAAAGATCGACGGCCCTACTATCGCTTTGTTAATTATTTTGGTTAAATTTTAAATGTATTTTGTTCTAGTTAGTTGCGGTCGTTTTAAATTTGGCAAGTAAAAGATTCAGAGGTAGATGGCGTCGTTCTTTTTTTGTTAAAAAGGTTTTCTTGCAGGAATTTTGCGGTCGCGTAATTCTCGTCGTTTTAATCTGGCGCTCAAAGTGTAATGAAAGATTCTCAAATAGATGGCGCTGCTTTCGTTGTTTTGTTTCTTACAAAAAAGAAAAAAAAAATTCAACCGCGCAAATTTCGTCGTTTTAAATTTGACGCTTAAAAGAATTAGTCCTGGTGTCTGGGCATAGATGGCGCCACTTTGGGTAGATGGCAGTCATTTTTTGTTAAACGATTACTTTTTTTAATGGAAATTTACTTTATTTTAGTCATTTTAAATTTTGTCGTTAAAGTTTAATCACAAATTCGGAGATAGATGGCGCTACTGCACGTGATACGTATGAAAAAATATTTTAATTTATAATTTTGAGGTACAGGCACAGGTACAGGGTTAGTTTCATTAATGTTAACCCCCTTTTATTTTTTTAATTATTAACCGATTCAAAAAATTGAATTGAAGTTTTGCGGTAGCGTCTTATATATACCGGGTGGACAAAAAAAAATATAATTTTTTTAAATGGAACACCCTGTATATTTTTACAAATTTCTAGTCCTTGAGGCACCCCGATAACAAACATATATAAATATCATGTAATTGGTTTACTAGTTTTTGTGTTATTCATCAATTTATTGAAAACTTGATTGTCGTTTTTTAAATACTTTTCAGCTTACCTAGAAGTATCATTTTAAGAGATAGACAAAAACTTTAAATACAATTGTTGTGGGATTTTGTATGTAATATCTTTTAGAGCTCTCACAAAAAACAAAAGCGCATAGCAAAGGGGAGAAGAAATTACAATTTTTGTTTTTTTGAATGGAACACCTATACATTGTTCAATATAGTGAAATATCATTGTTTGCTGATTTCAAAAATATATAATATTTTGATATTTGGATGAGCGGTTTGTGAGATATTTGATTCTAAAATATCAATAAATTAATATTTAAAAAATCAGCAGGGCTTGGAAAAATGTTTCTATTGTTAATTCATTTTGTATCGTTTCAAATATTCGAATTTATGTTGTCATTTTCTAACTAAAACAGTGATTTAGAAGTTTTTAAGAATTTTATTCTTAAATGTTTATATGTATGTTAATATGTATTTTGATTTTTAAACTCAAATGTGTCACAAACAGCTGATCGATATATCAATATATTATGTGTTTTTGAAATTAGCAAACAATTATATTTTATTATATTGAACAATATAGATAGGGTGTTCCATTAAAAAAAAAAAAAAACAAAAATTTAATGTTTTCTCCACTTTGCGATGCGTTTTTGTTTTTTGTGAGAGCTCTAACAGATATTACATACAAAATCCCACAACTATTGTATTTAAAGTTTTCCTCTATCTCTTAAAATAATACTTCTAGGTAAGCTGAAAAGTATTTAAAAAACGACAATCAAGTTTTCAATAAATTGATGAATAACACAAAAACTAGTAAACCAATTGCACGATATTTTTATATGCTTGTTATCGGGGTGCCTCAAGGACTACAAATTTGTAAAAATATACAGGTGTTCCATTTAAAAAATTATATTTTTTGTCCACCCGGTACATATAAAACGCTACCGCAAAACTGATAGCATAAGTGAAATCTACATAAAAATCCATATAAGACCAATTTTTAAATTTGTTGAGTCGGTCAATAATTAAAAAAATAAAGGGGGGTTAACATTAATAAAACTAACCCTGTACAAATTATTGTAGAATTACTATTTTATAAAAATTGTAGGCTTAAAAGTTAAATTAATTTTCTTAGAAAAATTGACAGTACCATCTACTTAAACTGCCGCCATCTACATATTTCAGAACCTTATTATTATAAGGTTTGCGAGAAATGGAAGGCGTCACACCTTACCTGTAAGTATAAGATCTCAAAATAGATGGCGCCACTTCAGGTAGACGTTGCCGTCATTTAAAAAAAATAAATTAACTTTAATTGAAGTTCATTTTATATTAATTATTTTAAATTTGAAAAGTTTTATTTTAAATCTGAAAGTTTAATTCTTTCCATTAAAAATATTTTACTTTGTATTAATTACGTAATTTAATTGCATAATCACTTTGCCTTTTTCCTGTTAAAGGATCGGTCGCGTAATTTTAATCATTTTAAATTTGGCGCTTAAAAATTAATTCCAATGTTTAGATATAGATGGCGCCACTTACCTATCTTTACTGCAATTTTTTTTGTTAAGTATTTTTTAACTTAAATTTATTTTATTCTATAGTTATTTTAAGTCAAGGATCATTGGCGCGCGCGCAATTATTTTTTAAAATTTCACTAAGAATTTTTTTTATCATACGAGTACTTTAGTATAATACAAAATTCTGTAATGGACGTCACCGCCAATGTTTTTTTTTGAAAATTCATTTTTAAATTTGGCGGTTAAATTTTTAATTACAAGGTTTCGGAATAGATGGCGCCACTTTCGCTAGATAGTATTGTCCTTTTTTTTTTTGTTAAAAAAGCTTTAACTATAAGATGGCGCCTCCGTAGGTAAATCGTGCTGTCACCTATTTAGTTTTCACAACATCTACGTAAGTTATGTTGTCGATTTATAACAATTTGTTTTTAAATATTTTATTCCGTCAAATAAAGCAAACAGTTACATTGGTTACGTACGTACAAGCGTTACGTGAAATAGAATCATAGAGTGCCGCGCGCTAGGCGTGCTTGACTATTTATATAAACAAAAAATGTATAATCAGCATTTTATATAAAATGGGTAAAATTCGGTTATATTACTCCTCCACCCTTAAGAGCGACACTCCGGGGAGATCACATTTTGGCGTCGATTGGTGCTGTCCTTGATCGAACCGTGATTGTTGGACGTTGCTCCACTTCAACAGGCTTCTTTGATCGGAGTTTGATAAAAAGAATTGCCAATCCTGTAAATATCGCAATTACATATAAAGTTATGGTCCCTGACAAATGCCATGGATTGGGGTTGACATAATCCTCTTCCAAAATTTGAGGTGTGTTAACAGTATTGATTTTTGCCAAGTTGATGGATTTCAAATTCAGCTGGGGCAGGTCCTCTTGCTTGACCCTTGAGGTGGTAAGTTGTAAATCTTCAAAGACCAGAGGTTGTCCTAACGTGGTGTCGTTGAAAAGCAGTTCTCGGTTTTCAATGAGGTATTGACATGCTGGATCGCTTCCAAACAGGAATATTCCATTGATTTGCTGCGTTGTCCAAACGGAGTTGCAATTTGACTTGAATACGACCGGTGTATGGAAGGCTCCTAGGTATTGGTTGATCTCGGGGACGTATTGCAGTATATTTTCAAATGGCAGCTTATAGTGAGAGCAATTTAGGAAGTTACTGCTCGTCAATATGTTCCTTTCACATGTTGAATCTTGATATGTTCGTTTTATTTGAGAACATAAGTACTGCTTATTAATTAGGTCACAGACATCAGAAAGCGGAAAAATCCGAGATTCAGACTTCAGGATGTATTTAGAATTTGGAATAATGATTTCATAATCTTTTGTTGGAATAGGCAAAAAATAAAATAATGTATAATTGATTTTATCAAATAATGGTACCGATAATGTATAAGTTATTTCGGTGCCTCTAATAAAATAAGAAGGTTTAATTAAACTTCTGTAATTATGAATTTCGTTCAGAGAAATTTTAAAAGGTAATTTATTTTCATAAAACGGTGATATTTTCTGTAATTCGAGCAATAACTCTGAAGACTTGGATGTAAAATTTTAAGTTCACAAAACGTTATTGAGTTTTCAATGTCTTGCAGAATGCTCAAAACAACACTTAAAAGGTGAATAATTTGATTGCTAACAGAATATTGATTATTAATTTGATGTTGCAGGTTATTTTCATTTTTCCTGATGATATCTAACGAATTCTTGATTCGTTCGCCATCATTTGCATCAAGAATCGCCTGGAATTGGAGATAAATTATCATTAGAATTTAAAGTTTTATTAGGACGTTTAATATTATCTATATGTAATTTGTGAAATTTGCGTCCAGTTTTCGTTTTCGATATTTCAGGCTTTACCGTTTTTCGGGACGGGTTTACTTCTAAAATTTTCTCTTTCTTGTAGCGATTTCGTTGTTTAGATCTAAAATTACTTTTTATGAAAACTTCTTTAGGTAAATCAGGTATATTTTCCCGTTTAGTATTTAATTTTGAAATAATATTCTCCTTGTGACTTGATAATTGTTCGTTAATAATTTTATGCAAAACTTGAAGTTTCTCTTTATGGGAATGTACATAAAATTTGCGGTTCTAGTTCAATGTCAACAATTTCTTGCATGTCGAAATTTATTATTTCGAAAGGTGCCAATTTGGTTGTTGAGTGAACTGAGTTGTTATATGCTATTACTGCATACAAAACTTTTGTCTCGATAGAATCTTGTTTAAATTCTGTACGATTGTTTAATAAATTTAAATGTTCGAGAAAATTAGAATGAAAACGTTCTATTAATCCGTTACTAGCCGGGTGATGTGGACTACAAAAATGTACATTTATTTTGTGTAATTTTAAAAGATCTGTAATTAATCCATTATCAAATTCAGAGCCGTTATCTGTGATAATTTGTCCTGGGACAGAATGATGCGTAAAGAAATTTAATAATTTTTTCATAATTTCAACTGCTTGCAAGTTTGAAATTAAGTATACTTGAGCATACTTACTAAATGCATCTATAATAGTTAAAAATTTATGATTTTCATATTTTAAAACATCGATATGTACAATTTCAAACGGTTTAGTGGGTGTTGGTGTAATATTATATTTCAATTTTAAAGGTTTTCTGTCATATTTCACTAATTTACAAATATCACAATTATAGATATAATTTTGAATGCTTTTCTGCATGTTAGGCCAGTAATATTGATTTGATAATTTTTGAAGTGTTTCGGTAATACCTCTGTGATTACATTTTCCTTCATGATAATTTTTTAATAATTCTTGTTGATCGTCTATTGATTCAACGTCTTTCAAGATTTTTAAGCATCTTCTGAATTTTATGGCACTATCAAAATTTTCACGTAATATTAGATTTAATTGTTGATATAATTCATCAGTTTCAAAATTACAATAGTAGTGTACATTGGGTACGATATACTCTTTTATAAAATTGACAAAATTTTCATAATATTCATTTTTAGAAATTTGAACTATAAATCTTTGTTTACTTGTACCAAACAATTTGATAAGTTTCGGTTTTGAAGGGTTATTTTTTACTGAAATGAATTCTATTTGATTTTTACCAAAATTTAAAGGATCTTCTGATATTAAAATACTACATATTGGGTTTTCATTGTTAGTATGAACAGTATTATCATCATCGTCTAAATTTTGATCTTTTTGGTCTGCAGGTTCTACAATTGTTGATCTTATATCATCGTCATCTTCTTGCGATAGTTCTTCATTAAATTTATTAATATAATCAAAATTAGGTTTCGCTGATTTAGAAGAAAGTACATTCAAATTCGGGATTCGCGATAGGGCGTCCGCGTTGCTATTCAATTTTCCTCGTTTATAGCAGACTTCGTAATCGAATTCTTCAAGAGATAAGCGCCAACGAATTAATTTAGAATTTGGTTCTTTGAGCGAGTAGAGCCATTGCAAGGGCTTATGATCGGTTACGATTTTAAATTTACGGCCATACAAATATGGACGGAAATATTTGGCTGCCCAAACAATTGCAAGTAATTCTTTCTCTGTTGTTGAGTAATTAATTTCATGTTCGTTCAGGGTGCGCGAAGCATAAGCAATAGGAAGATCTGATCCAATGGGACCCTGTGACAGGACTGCTCCTATAGCATAATTGCTAGCATCGGTTGTTAACACGAAAGGTTTTTCAAAATTCGGATACTGAAGTAAAGGGTTATTAGTCAACAAATTTTTACAAAGTTCAAAGCAATTTTTATATTCAGTGTCATTAATGTCAATTTTGTTATTTTTCTTTAATCTTGTAGTTAGAGGTTTTGTTAATTTTGCGAAATTCTTAATAAATTTACGATAGTATCCCAATAATCCTAAAAATGCTTTTAATTGTTTCGGTGTTTGTGGTATCGGATATTCAATTATTGCTTTTATTTTGTCCGGGTTTGGTCTAATACCGTCCGCTGTGACAACATGTCCAAGATAATTTACTTCTTTTTTCAAAAATTCGCTTTTATCAAGTTGAATTTTGAAATTGAACTTTCGTAATCTTTCGAGTATTTGGTTACGTACGTACAAGCGTTACGTGAAATAGAATCATAGAGTGCCGCGCGCTAGGCGTGCTTGACTATTTATATAAACAAAAAATGTATAATCAGCATTTTATATAAAATGGGTAAAATTCGGTTATATTACTCGTACATATTTATTTAAATTGAATATAGGTGCAGGTTTTCTCCTTACACATATTTTGCACTTTATAGGGTGATTCGTTAGACGCTTTACAAACTTTGGTAAATGAAAGTAGATGTAATTTTGTGAAAAAGACGTCCTATCAACATAGGTCCGATTTGCTTTTATTTAGAAGTTATAGCGATTTAGTAACGGCTCGTCGTAGCTTAGTATGTGTACGTTGTAACCTTGAATGACTGCGAACGGTCGACAGCGTCAACTTTTAAGTTTAATCAGTCAGAAATAGATGGCGCTACTCTATGATTTTTTAAATAAAGTAACTGGCCATTTTAAAATATCTATTCAATCCTATTCATTTATTATTATTTCAATCTATTCATTTAAAAATTGACGGTTAAAAATTAATACTAGTGCTTGGAAATAAGGTGGCGCCATTTGTTTTTTGTTATTATTTTTTAACGGAAATTTCTTTTATAGTCGCCGCATTTATTATTATTTGCAATTGAAAAATTGTTATTTTACAAAAGATGCGATTCTACTCATTTTTAACTTTGACGCTTAAAAGTTTAATTATAAGGTTTCGAAATAGATGGCGCCACTTTAGACAGATGGTACTGTCAAATGATTAATCACAGGTTCAGAAATAGACGGCGCTGCTATCATTTTTTTTTAATGAACAGATTTTCGCAGTCGCATCATTCCGATCGTTCTAATTTAGCGCTTAGTGCGCAATAAAATACTTTTAAGTAGATGTCGCTGCTATCGTTTTTTTTCTTTTCATATTTCACCCTATCTAGAGATTTTATTTAGACAAAAACTAAAACGTATTATCTTTTAGAGCCATCACAAAAAACAAAAGCGCATCGCAAAGTTAAGAAAAAAATGTTTTTTTTTTTAAACTACATAAATTGTCATACTCTAAATTCTGCTTAAAATGTTGGTAATACCGGCCACTAATCATTTATTTATTGTGTTAAGAAATTACATTTTCACGTAAATTTGCACGTCACTTTAAATTTGGCGCGTAAAGATTAATTACAAATTCAGAACTAGACGGCTCTAGTAATTTTTTTAAATTTTCGTCTCTTCCTCAATTTCGGCACCGATTTAATCGCGTAATTCCAATCATTTCGCTTCTGTTAAAGATCATTTTTACAAAAAAAAAAAAAAAAAATTGAGGTAATCCTAGTGTTTAGACATAGATGGCGTCACTTACCGATCTTTACTGTTATTTGTCACTTTTTTAATTTATTTTTTAACGGTAATTTATTTTGTTCTGTGGTTAATTTAAATTTGGCACGTATTCAGATTCGAATATCGATGGCGTGTAACTATCGCCCTTTTTTTAATTTTTTAAAATTTTAATTTGACGCTTAAAGTATAATAAAAAAACCTGAAATAGACGTCACCTCCAATATTTTTTCAGTTGAAAATCCATCATCCAGTTGAAAATCCAGGGATGGAAAATCCATCCATCCAAATTTTTAATTACAAGGCTTGGAAAGAGATGGCGCCACTTTCGTTAGATGGTCATTTCTTTTTTCGTTAAAAAAGTTTTAATTATAAGATGGCGCCTCTGTAGGTAAACGGTGCTGTCATTTATTTGCCTTCACACTTTTGTTCTCGGTCTTCTTTCTCTTGAGTCACAGATTAATTTTTTTCTGGGATTTTATTACATTTTCATTTTCTCGTTACGCTTTCCGTTTCTTTCTAATTTGGCATACCAGTTTTCTTTTTCTTTTGCTTTCCCCTTTCTGCTCACTCTGTAAATCTTCACAAATTTGTTTTCGATCCTCTTCTCTTCTTCTATCACTGATCAGCCACATACTCATTTTGCTTTTAATTTTCTTATGATTTACTGATTTTCTCTTCTTTTCCTTCAGTCCCCAATCTTCATGCTTTTGTCCTCGATCTTCTTCTTCTTCTACTGATCTGCCATATAAATTTTGTTCTGGGTTTTTATTTTAATTTATAATTTTTATTGTGTCTTCCGTTTCTTCTTCATTCGGTCAATTAATTTTCTATCTTTTCCCCTTTTGCCCCCAATCTATATACTCTCGCACTTTAGTCCTCGATCTTCTTCTTCTTCTTCTGCTGGTTAGCCATCCATTTATTTTCTCCTGAATTTTTATTCGTTTACAATTTATGCTTTCGCTTCTCTCTCTTGATTTTTTCTTTTTCTTCCCACTCTGTAAATCCTTTCACTTCCAAACGAAGTCGTCACGCTTTCGTCCTCTGTTTATTTTGCTTTGTTTTCAATTTTCTTATTATATCACTCGCTCCCTTTTCATTATTGATTTTATATTCTTTCCTTCCTTTCTGCCCCCACTCAGTAATCTTTATACTTTGGTCTTCGGTTTTTTTTCTGCTACCTATTACCTGAAGGCTGCAAATTATGGGCGGGTAAACTAAGATCGTTCCAAATGCCGCCGGCTGTCTCGGTGGGACGGGCGAGGTCACACATTGCTACCTACCTGAGCGAATAGGCAGAAGTTTTAACACCGGAGTGGAATGTTCCGGTGTTGCCAGCCAACTTCAGTGGGACGGGGGGGGGGGTTCAAATCCAAACCGCGAAGGCCATAACCAAAAGTAGGCGCCACTTAATTTTTTTTGTACAGGGACCGGTGAAAAATTAAGAAAACACGTTACGTCCAAAACACGTTGATTTAATCAATCAATCACAAGAAACACATAAACAAATAAGTAATAAATTGACAACAAAAGAACAAAATTACTTTACAAAATACTCGTGCTTTGCCGGATCCGAACTTCGCATTAATCTATATTAAAATTAACCAAACACGTAAAGAAAAGTATCTCCAGTTAATTGCGCACGACAACGTTCGTCTACTTATATCCTATTTGCAAAAGACCGAACAATCATCTTTGATTCACGGAGGAGTGTACGCAATAAGTTGCATGTTTAATTGCGGCAACTTCAAAGAAATGAATCGGAAACTAAATTCACGAATTAACGCTCAAAAATAAAAATTGTAACGCTCCGACCTGTTTTTCCTTTGATGTCCGATTCGTTTGTCGGTGTCTTCGCGGGGATGCCGCGGCGTCACTTTGTGATGTGCCGGCCTCCGCGTAGAGGGGCGAGGGGGGGAACTTCCAACGTCGTAGTTTACAACGCAATCGCAAAATCGGATCGGAACCAACTTCCGCAAACTCCCGCAGAACAATCTACGTTAGATTAGCGTCTGATAAAATATCTCCTGATAAACATAACTCCCAGTAAAAGAATCACTCTTGATAAAAGAACTCTTGGTAAAAGAACTCTTGGTAAAAGCCTATAAGCAATGAAATAAAACGAACGTAAGTGTCAAATCGAGAATTGCTTCGTACAGAACTTACCCCGGTATTTCACCGAAGCTGGGACAAACCACGGAACACGCGGCTTTTCCTGTCTCACAAATGGGTCGAATCAGAGTCGGCAATTAGCCGTAAATATGTACTAATATCCCCTTCGATGTAATTGCACACACAAACAAATTATTTGACGAAAGTACGTGCGACCCAGGAGACTGCAAGTTTTGTTCTGGAAAATGGCGCAACAATACTCGTTTGACAGAAAAGGAACGATTACCAACGAGAGAGAGACACCTTCAAGTTTTACCACCGGGGAACTTTCTTAGTAACAGCGGGAACCAATCGTCGGAAAGGGCAAAGATCACGAATAATACGCGTCCCGAAGTAGAACTTCGTTAAAATTTATCTAACTACTCACATGCGCGCGATTTTGCCCCTAAATAAGGATGGATTACTTATATAAAATGAATTTGTTTAATTAAATGAAGGTCCCGTTAATGGAAATATGCTAGAACGAAATTTTAAGAAAATTACGCCGGCGAAATACGGCGTATCCCTACACTGACTGCAATGTGTACAACGACGCGGTCCAAGAAACAATCCGGCACGTCGAATTACGCATGTACAGGGTGTGTTTAGAACAGAAATGGAAAACGAACGGGAACAATGCATATACATGGTGTATTCAGAACAGAAATGGAAAATGAACTGTAACAACATAACCCCCAAAGTAAAAGGGCAGTAAATTGATTTATTTTATTTCTAAAGTCACTGGTCATTACCCGCTTGTCTTTATTAGCTCAACGGTTATGCACGTAACAAAATTAAAACACCGCGGGACTAAATTAAACGAAATGTTTTTAATTTGTAAAGCTTTAAGCTTGAAAACAATTTAATAACTGAAACAACAGAAGTCCCGTGGGCTAGATATAAGATATAAAAGTTAGGTTATGTTTATAAAAATTGTATGATTACGAGGTGGCTTTGCAAAATTTGTATTTGATCTAAACCAGTTTTTTTTTAACGCACTTTACATAATATGACGCTATTACCAATAAAATGTAAGAATTTTTTAAGAGGAATTAACATTTCAAATTTGGCGCTTAAAACATTGACCGGTAGATGACGCAAAGTAATTGAATTGTACAGAGTGATTATAAAAGTTTGAACTTTATCTTTTGCTTAAAATCAGTCCAGGATTCACACTTACAAATTTCTTGCAATCTGTATGTATTAAAGTAATTCTATTCCTACATGGTTTATGTTTTTAAGCGACTCTTTTCTTTTCAGCTCGACTTTATGGTAGTTTGTTGTATAAATTAATCCTACGAATTCTCCACGTGGAAGACACCCCGATCGAAAGCATAGACGAGCACACTTTCCTCGGGGTAAACGAGACGCTGAACGAAATCCACATCCTGAATTCCAGCCTGGCGGAATTTCCGAAATCGGCCGTAAAAGTAAGTCGATTACGTCAATTCGAGCTCCCCCAATTTTAAGCCGCCTAAATAATCGATGAATTACGCGCGTTTAAAACTTCCAGAACTTGGGCAACTTGACGGTATTAAAAATTGACGGGCATAAGATCTCGTCCTTGCCCGCCGACGCGTTCGCCGAAAGCGACCTGGCCGGAAAGCTATTGAGGCTTCATTTGTCCAATGGAAATTTATCATCGCTTCCGGTGGAGAGCCTCCAGCCGCTGCGGAAGCTGAAGACTCTGGATTTACATGGTAATCAACTTAAAGATTTAAAGCGGAATCAATTCAAGGGACTCAGAGAAACGGAGGTATTAGATCTCAGTTACAATGGAATCGTGAAAATCGATTCCAGCCACATCGGGGACTTAATCAAATTGGGATGGTGTAATGTGTCTCACAATGGCATTACGGAATTGACGAGGTGAGTTCGTTGTGTTCGAGGAACAAAGTGACGGTTACGTTTAATTTTATTGAATTTTTTAACAGAGGCGCATTCGCAAGGAACTCCGTCCTCAAAGTCCTCAACATGTCGTTCAACAAAATCAAACGTCTGGATTCGAACTCGTTCAGGGGGATGCGCTTCTTGCGCAGGCTTTTCCTGTCCGACAATTTAATCTCCGACGTGGGAAGGGGCACTTTCGGATCCATCACAAGAATCGGCACGATCGATTTGGCCAGGAACTTCATCAAGAAAATCGACTACCAAATGTTCCTCAAACTGAGCTTAGCCGAGGTGAGACTTTAATAAAATCTTAACCACAATCTATTTCTTCTTTGCGTATAGGTAATAGATGTCTCCGAAAACAACGTGACGGAAATCCAACAGCTAGCCTTCAAAGACATCTACTTGAGCAACGTGAATTTATCCAGGAATTCGATCAGCAAAATAGAGGACGGCGCTTTCGAGAACTGCGCCAACATCACCCTCGATTTATCGCACAATCAAATCAGAAGCATTTCAAAGAAGGCCTTCGATGAAACATCCTACGCCGTCGAGTTACTCCTATCCTACAATTTACTCACCGAAATGAATCAAGTAATTGATTGATTAGCTGTGATTGCGATCTTAGCTAAATCGATTGTGATCCTAGCTAAATCGATTGCGATCCTAGCTAAATTGATCGTGATCTTAGCTAAATCCAAAACCTTTTAGGTTCCTCTTCATGACATGGCCGGCCTGAGAGTCTTAAACGTGTCGCACAACCAGATCGTAAACATATCGAAAAACGCCTTCCCGAAGCTCTACGAGCTGCACACCATCGACCTGTCCCACAACAACCTGACGGAAATCTACAATTCCGTCTTTCAAGTCCTGTTCTCCCTGCGACTCCTGGACCTGAGCCACAACCACATGGAGACAATCAAGCCGAGCACGTTCGGGGCGCTCCCGAGCCTCCTCGAGCTGGACCTGAGCTACAACCGATTGAAGAACGTGGCGCGAAGCGCCCTCACCCGCCTGGCCAGCACCAGGAGGCTGACGCTGAGAGGCAACAGCCTGGATTCGCTGTTCATCCTGCCGATTTCCGTCGGGCACCTCGACCTGTCGCACAACAGGTTCACGGAGCTTCCGCCGAAACTGTGGCCCTCGATGAATTCGCTCCTCAGCCTGGACCTCAGCTTCAACCAGCTCGGGGATAACCTGGTGAAGGGGAGCTTCGAGGGATTGCTGACGATGCAGAAGCTCAATTTGAACTATAACGGGATTAGGAATCCCCCGTGGGAAGCCCTCAGCGATTTCACTTCCTTACAGTACCTTTACATCGAGGTAAGGTCGATTTCATGGGCCCTCGAGGTCACTTATTTACAGTACCTGTACATTATATTGAGGTGTAAGGGCCTTCAAGGTCACTTATTTACAGTATTTGTACGTTACATTGAGGTAAGGGCCTTCAAGGTCACTTATTTACAGTATTTGTACGTTACATTGAGGTAAGGACCTTCAAGGTCACTTATTTACGTCAAGGTACCTTTATGGTCAATTTAATGGGCCTTCAAGGTCACTTATTTAAAGTATCTTTACGTCAAGGTACCTTTATATTGAGGTAAGGACCTTCAAGGTCACTTATTTATAGTATTTTTACGTCAATGTAAGGTCTTTAGACCTTGGGGGCCCACAAAGGTACAGAAACTTAAAAAAAGTAGGGAACCCTTGTTTTAGACCAATCAGTCACTTCTGTGGGCTCTCGAGGTCTAAAGACCTTGGATGTCTACAAGAGTGACTAATTGGTCTAAAGCAAGGATTCACTTTTGCGGACTTTCAAGGTCTAAAGACCTTTGTGACTAAACTAGGCCAATCAGTCACTTTTGTGTGCTTTTAGACCTTGAAAGTCCGCAAAAGTGGCCCACAAAAATTTCGATTCCGAGGAGTATTCTTGGGGGCGTAGCTTTAAACGCGTTCTGCTTTTTGGTGAGCCAATCAGTGCCGAGTGTTACAGAAAGGCGTGGTAAGTCGTGTTTGTTAATACTTACAACCACGGCCCTTTTGTTACAGATTCGTATTTTGTGTTATGCCGGTGAGACGGGAGCAGTACGTTTCAATTTTCTTCGATTTAAAGTGTAATGAATAGGCAGCGGACGGCCGTTGGGCAGACGAGAGTGAACTCGTGTCGAACGGGCGAAAAATACATCGCCTCTACTAGTTATATATTTTTCGCTCGTACGACACGCCTGCCCAATGCCCGTCCGCTGCCTAGTAATGAAATTTTTTAATGGACGTGGTTAAACAAAAAGAGTTCAATTCCGAGAAAGGGGCGTGGCTTTAAGCACGTTGTAAGTTGTTGGTTGTAAGTGTTAACAAGTGCGACTTACAACCACGTCCCTTGTGTCACAGATTTGTATTTTGTGTTATGCTGGTGAGGGGAGTTCGTTTCAGTTTGTTTTTTGATCTAAACTGTAATGAAATTGGGCGTGGTTAAACAAAACAGTTCGATATTTTTGAGGGGCGTGGTTTTAAGCACGTTCTGCTTCTTTGTGACCCAATCAGTGTTGAGTGTTTAAGAAAGGCGTGGTAAACCGTGCTTGTTAACACTTGAAACCCCACTCCTTTTGTCACAGAAATGTATTTTGCGTTACGCTAGTGAGGGGAGAGCATTAAGTTTCAATTTTTAATGGGCGTGGTTTAACTGATGTGTCATTGTTATAAGCACATCCTCCCACCACAAAGAAAGCTTTCATATTACAGTTACGCAAAATGGTTATACCTATGTACGTTCAAGCGTACTGCGACCCATTTAGTAAGCAGTAAGTGTGAGGGGGCGTGGCCACAGCGACTATTCTGTAAACCTGTTTACGACGTAATTAAATTTAAAATCTCATGTGCTCTCGTTGGTAGGTGCATTCATTGTTATAACCACGCTTCAGTGTTCAGTTCTTTATTTATAATTGTATCACAAACTCTTTTAAACGGACACTAAATGGCGCATAAACACTTATTTTATTTTATGCACCATTTAGTGTCCGTTTAAAAGAGTTTGTGATACAATTTTCATTGGACAAGAACCAGCTTTAATTTATTTATAATATTTGTAAGGGGCGTGGCTGCGGCCCGGTCTTATTTTATGCGAATGAGGGGCGTGGTTAAATTTAAAATCCAATGATTCATCTTCGTTACCGCCAACGAAACAACAGACCTTTCAATACGGAAACAGCTTCAGCTTCCAGTTTTTATTAATCCAATCAGTGGCGAATATTTTATACGGCGTGGTCACATTTTATAAGCCACGCCCTCTTTTCATAGAAAGATGAACATTACTAGGACTATGTTTAACTTGTTCAACCAGTTATGAATGTGTCTAATGGCCGATATCTTCACCATGTTTAATCTAAAGTTAATTTGTCCTAACAGTTGGAAAGTGATGTACAGTTGGCCGTACACATACTATGTGTCACATTCTATCTGGATAAATTTAACCTCAAGATAAGGCGATGAAGAAATCGGACATTTAAGGGAAGCGGTGTTAAAGCGATTCTGTTGATTGTTACTGGAGGGCGTGGTTAAATTAAAAATTTTGAGTCTGGTTACTAATAATAATCATAGCTAAGTTAACATTGTAATATATTCGCCAGGGCGATGAATCCGTTCTAATTTCCAATGTTCCAATTAGCGCTGAACGTTTTTGAAGGCGTGGTCTAATTAAGAATGTATAGTTTTATAACCACGCCCTCTTATCACTGTCCAATCAGTGACAGTAATTGTTTTTAATTGCCTCAGCTGCCGGGGGTTTAGTATTTAAGGGTGTGCGTTCCTCACACCGTTCCTCAAAAATAAAAAAGAGTGATTTCGTTGAATGTTTTGATGTGAGAAGAACGTCAAGGAGGGCGCGTGTAAACATCGTGTGAAGGGCGCAATTTTCGCGTCTATCTGAAAAACGGCCCCTCGTAATTGGAAGGGTTCCCATCTCAGCCACTTTTGTAAACTTTCAAGATCTAAAGACCTTGGTGACTAAACTAGACCAATCAGTCACTTTTGTGAGTTTTTAGACCTTGAAAATCCACAAAAGTGACTAATTGGTCTAAAGCCAGAGTTCCTACCTTAGACACTTTTGTGGATTTTCAAGGTCAAAAGACCTTGGTGACTAAATTAGACAATTAGAATGGGTTTTTAGACCTTGAAAGCCCACAGAAGTGACTAATTGGCCTAAAGCAAGAGTTCCCATCTTAGTCACTTTAGTGGACTTTCAAAGTTTAGACCAATTACTCGCTTTTGTTGGCGTCCAAGGTCTAATAAACTTGGAGGTCCACAAAAGTGACCAGTTTAAAGCAAGCTTGGGTTCCCAACTTATTTAGGCATCGACCTCGTACAGGAAAAAATCAACGAGTTCATCTCAAACTTGGAACCCTTGCTTAGACAGTTTTGTGAACTTTTAGACCTTGAAGACGTTTTCCACTTCTTTCTGTCACTCTGTAAATCTTCACACATTTGTCTTCGATCTTCTTCTTCTATCACCGATCAGTCACACACTCATTTTGCTCTTAATTTTTTATGATTAACTGATTTTCCGCTCTTTTCCTTTAGTCCTCAATCTTCACGCTTTTGTCCTCGATCTTCTTCTTCTACTACTCATTTGCCATATTCATTTTCTTCTGGGGTTTTATTATTTTTATTGTGTCTTCCGTTTCCTCTTTATCGGGTCAATTAATTTTCTCCAAAATTATCTGTCAAGAAAAAGGAAAATACTTAAATCATTAGCAAAAGAAATTGTTAAAGAAACTATTGGTTTGACAGCTGCCAAACATCGATGCAGAAATAGTTTTTAGAAAGCGTCCTAACTCTTGACAACCTCAAAATTGTCTTTAAAAGAGCAAAGAAGAGTACGTAATAATTACCAAAAATTGTTAAATAAGCTACATATTAGTTTGACAGCTGTCAAGTATCGATGCTAAAATAGTTTTTAGAAGTCAGTTTGACAGCTGTCAAGTGATAGCTTTTAGAAGGCGTCGAAACTCGGCAGCTCCAAAATTATCATTTAAAAAAATGTACTTTGTCACTATAAAAGAATTGTTAAATCATTTATTAGTTTGACAGCTGTCAAATATCGATGCAGAAATGGTTTTTAAAAGGCGTCGTAATTCCCGACAGCCCCAAAATTATCTTAAAGATGAGAAAAGTATATAACTACCCAAAATTGTTACATAAGGTATTAGTTTGACAGCTGTTAGATATCGCTGCAAGAAGGCACGGTGACTCTAGCCGGTTCTAAACTGTCTTTCAAATAAAGTAAAAATGCGTGATCACTGCAAAAAAAATTGTTAAATTACTGTCACTTTGACAGCTGTCAAGTGATAGTTTTTAGAAGTCGTCGAAACTCTCGACAGCTCCAAAATTATCTTTAAAAAAAAAATTTACTTTGTCACTATAAAAGAATTGTTAAATCATTTATTAGTTTGACAGCTGTCAAATATCGATGCAGAAATAGTTTTTAGAAGGCGTCGTAACTCTCGACAGCCCCAAAATTATGTTAAAGAAAAGAAAAGTACGTAATCATTACCAAAAATTGTTGAATAAGGTATTAGTTTGACAGCTGTCAGATTTCGGTGCAAGAAGGCATGGTGACTCTAGCCAGTTCTAAACTGTCTTTCAAATAAAAAGAAAGTACGTGATCTTTGCCAACAAAAATGTTAAATTATTGTTAATTTGACAGTTGTCAAGTGTTAGTTTTTAGAAGGTGTTGAAACTTTCGGCAGCTCCAAAATTATCTTTCAAAAAACATTTACCCTGTCGCTACCAAAAAGTTGTTAAAACAACTATTCGAGTTCGACAGCTGTCGAGTATCGATGCAGAAATAGTTTTTATAAGGCATGGTGACTATCCATTTCGAAAATGTCTTTCAAATATAGGGAAAGTGCGTGATCATTTCCGATTGTTAAATTATTGACAGTTTGACAGCTGTGAAGTGTTAGTTTTTAGAAGGCGTCGTATCTTTCGATAACCCCAAAATTATCTTTGAAAAATTATTCTCACTACAAAAAATTGTTAAATCAACTACGTATTAGTTTGACAGTTGTCAAGTATCGATACGGAAATAGTTTTTAGAAGGCTTCGCCACCCCGAGCAGTTCCATACTGATCTTTAAAATACAACTGGAACTGTGTGATTATAAAAAAAATTGTTAAATTTGTTCTTAGTTTGACAGCTGTCACATTTTAGTAAGATTTAGTTTTTGGAAGACGTCGTAATTCTCAGCAGCTCCAAAGTTATCTTTAAAAAAAAAGAAAAGAAAATTTACACAGTCACTACCAAAAAATTGTTAAATAAGGTATTAGTTTGACAGCTGTCAAGTATCGATGCAGAAATAGTTTTTAAAAGGCGTCGCACCCCGAGCAGTTCCAGACTAATCTTTAAAATACAAGCAAACTGCGTCATTATTATAAAAAAAAAATTAGTTGTCAGTTCGACTGCTGTCACATTTTAGTGAGATTTCGTTTTTAGAAGGCATCGCAACTCTCCACAACTCCAAAATTATCTTTAAAAAAAAAGAAAATTTATTCATTCACTACAAAAAGATTGTTAAATAAGCTATATAGTTTGACAGCTGTCGAGCATCGATATAGAAATAGTTTTTAGAAAACATCGCTAATACATCTTTTTCCCTTCTGCCTCCAATCTACATATCCTCGCACTGTCGTCTTCAATCTTTTTCTTCTTCTTCCACTAGTTAACCATACATTTATTTTCTTTTGAATTTTCATTCGTTTACAACTTATGCTTTCGCTTCTCTCTCTTGATTTCTTCTTTTTGTTCCCACTCTGGTAAATCCTTGCGCGAATCTGATTGGGGGTCCTTTCCACTTTCAAACGAAGTCTTGGGTTTTTATTCTCTGTTCATTTTGCTTATTACATCTCTCGCTTCCTTTTCATTATTGATTTTGTTGATTGTTTTTCCCTTTTGCCCCCATTCTGTAATCTTTATACTTTGCTCATCGATTTTCTTCTGCTACCTGTTAACCTGAAGGCTGCAAATTGTGGGAGGGCAAACTAAGAGCGTCCCAAATGACGGCTGTTTTCTATTACATGGAGGCTGCAAATTATGGGCGGGCAAACTAAGATCGTCCCAAATGCCGCCGGCTATCTCAACGGGACGGGCGAGGTCACACGTAACCTCCAAAGTAAAATGGCAGCAAATTGTGCAACGGTTACGTACGTAACGAAACTAAAACGCCGCGGGACTGAATTAAACGAAATGTTTTTAATTTGTAAAGCTTTAAGCTTGAAAACAATTTAATAACTGAAACGACAGAAGTCCCGTGGGCGTTTCGAGAATTTTTCGCCCGCCCGCGCCGCGCCGAAACGAATCTGTATTTAATAAAATTCCTGCTCGCGCGTGTGTGTGTGTGTGTTTCAGGAGCGAGCGAGTTTCAGTCGACAAACAACGCCGACGCTCCTGAAAACGCGGCCACTTCCGCCTTGCACCCTCCTAATTATTTCAGGGGAACAATCTGACGAAGCTGGAGAAGGCCGCCTTCGGGCGCTTGCCGGTCGTGTTCGAGCTCAATTTAGCCAACAACAATCTTCATAACATCAGCGCGAGGGCGTTCGAGGGACTCCTACAGATGATCGTTTTAAATCTAACCAACAATAACATTTCGACTATACCCAACGGAGCTTTACAAGGTGAGCTTTTCAAAATCACAACTTTAGCGCGAACGTCCAAATTTATTATCCGTAAATTAATGGAAGCGTTTACGCGAAATGTCGTTGTCTATAATTAAAGCAGCGTCCGCCCCCCGTCCCCGCGCCCCCAATTAGCAAATTCAACTATGTTGACGTTATTAATACGAAATTGGAGTTTGAATTACCTTCGACGGAGCAATTAACCAGTCAATTAGTAGGCCCCTGATTGATTAGCTGTTCGGTTATGGGCTGTCCGTGACACGGCAATCGATGAGTTCCATTACGCTCAGAAATATGGGAACTTGCGTCCCTCGGGAAACCCTCGCCCGGGTGCTGAGAACACGCCGTTGATTAATTACGAGGCGAACAAACCTCGTCGTGCGAAAAAAAAATTATGAGTCTTATGTTTAAGCAAACGAAGGAAAAATCAAAATCACCACGACTCATTATTTTTTCCAACGTGTCCCAACGTTGCATTGAAGTCTCCAGGTTTTTTTAATTTTGAAGCTCCTTAACGCGAATTTAATCGCAGGTTTAGTCGCCCTTCAGACGTTGGATTTGTCGCACAACAAAATCGAAAAGATCGACAATAAGACGCACGGTCTGCTCGACGACCTCTTGTCCCTCGAACACGTGAGTCTCGTGCCGACGCCGCGCGCCGTTCGCCTCGACTTTGGAAATGTCGTTCGTGTTTCAGCTGAATCTAAGCCACAACAGGATTAGTTTCATCACGCGAAAGACATTCCCGAGCAACCCCTACATCCCGTACAGGCTAAAGGACGTCGATCTCTCTTACAACCCCATGCCAATTTTGACGTACGATTTGGCGTCGGGGACGTCGAAGGTCACCAAACTGAACCTGTCGCACTGCGAAATCACCGACATCAGGAGATGTAAGTACGATGGGGCGGGGGGGGGGTATTATCAATCAATCGATCAATCATCAACTTGCAGATGTAATCGGGAACATCACCAACCTCAAGACGCTCGATCTTTCGCACAATAAACTCCACGACCTGGAGGGCGACGGCGGCGAATTATTCAGGCTTCCGGTTAACGTCTCCGAGCTGTACTTGTCGAGCAACAGGCTGCGCCGTTTGCCGTGGAAGTACCTCAAGAACGTCACTCACATCGACCTCTTGGACATAAGGAACAACAATTTCGACAACTTCGGCCCCGAACTGACCGAAATGGTCCTGGGCAAGACGTCGGTTCATTTCGAAGGTGGCAACCATTTATTTACCTGCAATAGTTCTAAATTTAACTCGAAGGCTTCTTCTACTGCCGACGTTTCGTTCTTCATTGCAGAAGAACTTCTACAGAGCTGCTGTTTCTCGTTAGTCGTTGAGACTGAGTAGGTATGTCTGCTGTCGTGGTATTTACGGCAGGGATTGGTCTGTTGGGGCGTGACGGATGATTTCCAGGTATTGTGGAGGTAAAAGCCCGTATCACAGTTCAGGTTATTTGGGTGTTTGATATCCTCGAAGACAGTTCAGGTTATTGGAGTGTTTGATATCCTCAAACACCCCAATAGCCTGAACCGTGATACTAGCTTTTACCTCCACAATACCTGGAAACACCTCATTAATAACGATTCGTCACGCCCCAACAGATCAATCCCCGCTCACCATTCCGACCCACGACATCAGACATACCTACTCAGTCTCAACGACTAACGAGAAGCAGTAGCAACACCAGCAGCAGCAGCAATGACGACACGTCGGCAATAGACAAAGTCAACGTGACAATACTTCTATCGTTTTTATTAATCTTCTTAATAGGTAATCCTTTAGAGTGCAACTGTTATGTCCGTCCGTTAAAGCGTTACTTCACCAACGAACTTCACCTCGGCGAATCCTACAGGGCGATAAAATGCGCGAGTCCTCCATATTTATCGGGCAAAGCGCTGTTCGAACTGCCCGACGAGCTCTTGAACTGCCCCAGTAATGTTAATACGAGCAGGACGATAATGGAATCACGGCCGGGGGAGTACGACATAACCCCCGATTTACGACTGCGGGAGTTTAGACTGTGAGTATTCGGGGGGGTTTCTTAAGCCCGGCGCGGCGGTTTTTACGTTTGCGTCCGTAGCCAGGACAAGAAGTTCAAAATAAAGTGGCGCATCGTCAAGAACGAGGACATCGCCGATCCTTACATCATCATAACCGACGTTCGCGACCCGAAGAAGCTGATATACGAGACCACGCTGCCGTACTTCAGGAGAAGTTTCGAGATCGATGCGAATTTGACGAGGCGCATACGAAGGAGGAAGATGGAATACCGGATATGCCTCCTGGCGTTAGATAGTAAGTCTTCGGTGAGGAGCTGGTACAAGGAGCAGTGCAAGGGGATGGACGAGACCGTAAGTGGCGCGGCGGTAACAAGAAATTATGTGATCTACACCTTCATGTTTGTAATATACTGTATATTTATATAAATAATGTTAAACAAGATTTATAAATGAATAAAGCAAAGTAAAATTATCTCTGCGTGAATTATTAGTAGCATGTAAGGCGACTTGGTACAGCGCCATTTGTAAGGTCACATTTTTGTCTTAGTGTAAAGTCACTAGGCGGCAGGTCAGCAGTAAACAATAGATACAAAACGGGTCCAAGTGCGCGGTCTTGCTGAACCCCAGACGGTGTGGATGACAGAAAGAGGCAACACCAATACACTTTGGTATCTGAATAGTTTTTGGTAGCTTTCATTTTTTTTTAAATCGTATAAGGAAAATTGACCATACGTTTCTGGGATTAAAGTTCGCGCAGGGAATTCGAAAGTAAAAAAAAAACAGGTGGAATTCCCTGGTTACGAATTTTAATATGTATTTCGAAAGGAAAATTGATGGAAATGGAGTTTTCCTCGCCTCTCCCCCAACATCTGCAATTCCATTAACACCGAGCGTTCGCCAACTTTAAACGACATTTAAAGTTGAGCGGAAACGGGCGATTCCACCGAAATAAATTAGCATACGGTCCAATGCAATTACGTGCTTAACTGCAGTCTCTGAAGTTATAAGGTGACGCCGCCCTTCATGTCGTTAGTTAAGCAATTCCGATTAAAATTGAATTCCTCCACGGCTCCAGATGTATTCGGAATTGCAAGGAAGAAAAGACCAACTCACTCAATTAACGAAAGTGCTAATCAAACGTCTCCTTTGCATTTTTACGTATTGGCCACCACATCATCAGTTCAGGCATCAGGTCGATGAACCCGAATTTGATTCTCATCGTGTATCTTTAACCTCCTACACATATACATTTTAACAATTATGAAGGTATGACGTCGCACATTAATAGACCTGTTAAGTGCTGTTTTCTGATCGTAAAATCATACTGGTCGGAGATGTGACGAAGGAAGAAGCGAGCAGGAAGAGCCCGAGGTTAAGGCAAAAACGATAATTCCGAATATTTTATTAAAGCCATAAGGAAGAGAGGCGCTATTATGAATACCAAAATAATCACCATAGTGTACAGTTTTAATTATCACGTGATACCGCGCGTTCCTCAAGCTCAAGCAATTATCCAGCTCTTAAATTTTTTTTTCCTTTTTGCCTCCGTCGCGTGACATCCACAGGAGGCGCAATTATTTTTTTCCCAGGCGTCCTTCGATCGCTATCAGAAGAAAAAATTGCACTCGGTTTAGATTTAAAAAAAAAGTTCGGGCGGCCACGGTAATGTCGCGGAGTTAATTGCGTTACGCGTTCGCACCGAAAACTAATTAGACGGAATTTGATGGGAAAAATGGAATAATGAGGCCTGGGCAATTTAAGTAATTTACGGCAGGACGCATGCTGCGGCAAAGCAAAAAATTCAAGCGGCCTCATGCAACCACACTCGGAAGTTTGTCTTTATTATTATTTCAACCGTACAGGAGAATGAGATTGCGCGACTTAAATATTATTTAATTAATCAAAAAATGATAAAGTTTCAAAATAAACAGCAGCAGATGAACTGTAAAGCTTACGGTCGACTTTTCTTTTCCATGTTAGTCGTTAGTTTCTAATAACATAACAATTTGGTAATTAAATTAATGTTTTCTCACCCAAACCATGGTACTAAGTACAGAGAGACTGGCGGATATTAGCATTTAAGTTAATGTTTTCTCACCTAAACCATGGTACTAGGCAAAGAGAGACGGACGTATATTCGGAGTCTAATCACACCATGACATTCTGTAAATCTGATTGCGCCTTCGGACTCTAGGAGATGTACAGGGTGACTACGCGAGAATTCCTACCCCCTTTAACTCTTTTATTTTTGATTCTAGGAAAAAATGTTCAATACAAAACTTGTAGGGACTAATTCATATCGATTCGGGTAGCGTCATCTCTTGCCTGGTAAGAAAAACAGGTTTTAACTGTTGTTTAATTTAATTTCTGAAGTTTTACAAAATTAAGAACAAACAGCATTTTATATCCATTAAAGCAGCGCCATCTTCAAAATTAAGAACTGTTATTTCAATTTGATATCATTCAAGCAGCGCTATCTGCTGACTGGTAAGAAAAACATAGAATTCTATATCATTCAAGCAGCGCCATCTGCTGACTGGTAAGAAAAACATGTTGTAAACGTTGATTTTTTTTAATTTCTGCACTTTTACCAAATTAAAAACAAACAGCATTTTACATAGATTAAAATTGAAAAGCAAAATAAAATAAACAAAAATAAATAAAAGAAGTGATGCAGAGAAATTAAAATCAAAAAGAAAATAAACTCAAAAAAGTATTAAGATCATAAAACTAAAACATGAATAGGTTAATTTATTGATAAATAAAACGAAACATAGTAGAATTGAAAACAAAACTTAGTAAGAAAGAGATGAAGAAGAAAATAATTTAATAAATTATTTATCGTTTAACCTAAATTATGTATTTATTATTTATTCTCAAGAAGCTGTCATACGTGCACCGAAACGTCGACGTAAATTATAGATTAAAATAGAACAAATCGTTCACAATAATTACAAGCCTATCATAAACCTATTCGTGAAAATTTGGAGCCCCTTTAGGGGGGAGCTCTCGAATCGTTCCATCTCTTCCACGTTGGCGAAGTTGAATGAAATGAAAATGCGAAACAATAATATTTGTTGACAAAATCAATAGTAAACGTAAGCATGAAATTTAAAATTGGAAAAGAAAATAAAATTTAAAAAGAAATCCAAAAAATATTGTCGTCATAAAAATAAAATATTTATGAAAAATTGGGGCTCCTTACGGCGGAGCTCTCTTCCACATTAGCGAAGTTGAATGAAATGAAAATACCAAACAATATTTGTTGATAAAATTAATGTAGAGGTAGATGTAGAAGTGAGGAATTAAATTAAAAAAGAAAACAATTCCAAAAAATACTGCAATAATATGGGTTTTCATAAAATTAAAAACAAACAGAATTCTACAGCGATTCAAACAGTGCCGCCATCTCTTGACTGGTAAGGAAAACATGTTTTAATCGTTGTTGTTTAAATACTGACCTTCTTTCTTTTAATTTCTAAATTTTTACAAAATTAAAGAAAAACAACATCTTGAATCGATTTAAGCAGCGCCATCTTTTCGCTGCTAAGAAAAACAGGTTTTAACTGTTGTTGTTCAATTTAATTTCTGAAGTTTTACAAAATTAAGAACAAACGACGTTTTATTTATATCGTTTCAAGCAGCGCCATCTACTGGCTGGCAATAAAAGCAAGTTTCAAATGTTGGAGTTAAATGCTGACCTTTTTTCTAATTTCTGAACTATTACGAAATTAAAAACGAACAGCATTTTACGCCGATTCAAGCAGCGCCATCTACCGGCTGATAATAAAAACATGTTTTAAATGTTGGAGTTAAATGCTGACCTTCTTTTCTAATTTCTGAATGTATTACAAAATTGAAAACAAACAGCATTTTACATCGACTCTAACAGCACCATCTGTTATTCGCAAGTTGAGAGAAATTAAAATGCGAAACAATATTTATAAAGGAATTAATTTAAAAAAGAAAATAATTCCAAAAAATACTGCAATAATGTGAACAGGATGGTTAAATAATTTACTGATAAATGAAAGAAAAAAAGTGAAATTAAAAACAGAACTTAGCAAGGAAGAACAAAACACTTGAAGTAGTATCTAGTAACAATAGTTAAAGTAATTTAATAAATTGGTTGTTATGTATTTATTTTGAAGAAGTTATTGCGCCTTCGGACTCTAGGAGATGTACAGGGTGACTACGCGAGAATTCCCACCCCCTTTAACTCTTTTATTTTTGATTTTAGGAAAAAATGTTCAATACAAAACTTGTAGGGACTAATTCAAAGTTTCTCTGTGTGCCCACAGAAAAACAATTGATGACCGGATAAACGAGATATAAAGTAAACTTAGGTTTTTTTCTAAATTAAATTCTAATGGGACTACATATACAATAAAACTAATAATGTAGAAGGTTTTTTTGTTTGTTTTTGGAACAATTTGTATGACTCTCATCGTGTTTGAAGTTTACTAATTAATATTATCCTTTTATTTGGGGCACATTTCTGCATTTTAATTCACTTCCTACAGCTTTCGCGTCCCAAGAACTACGTCCTCCGACAATGAAGGAGTCATAGTGAAATACTCCTTAGCAAACGTAAACTTCGTAAAGACGCAGTTAGGTGCCTTATACCCGAGTTAAAAATATTAATTTGACAACTGAAAGGATCCAGAAGATATTGCCAACATTTTACACCCCTCTTTCGGGGGATCGTAGCTCCGTTGTTATTCACGTTTGGAAAAAGTTTTATACAGTGTGTCCCAAAAAGTTTCATACAAATGGAGAAAAAGTTTATCTTACATTTCACAAAAAAAACTATTCTTTATAAAAAGCTCTGCATGACTTGTAGATCCATAATCAGGTACAAAATTTTTAAAAAATTGGCTGGAATACAGGGAAAAAAAATAATGATTTGGACGGAGAGCAAAATACGTTCAAACTGAAGTGGAGAGCAAAATGTTCATTGAAATTGTAATTAAATAGCAAAAAATTATGCACACTTGTACACAATGTTTTATAAAAATAAATTATCTAACAATTGCTGAAGTGTTTATTTTTTAACACATTCCGATCCGTCGAGCACCAAACAAGGAAAGAAAAAATTAGAAACGTAGCGAGCGCTACCCTACGTCTTATGATAAATTAAATATTTTTGTGAATGTTAGATCTAAGGGTGTAAATATAAAAAAAAAGAAAAAAACAAAAAATATTATATGCGACTTTGAATTTTTGATAAAAACCCAAAAATTTTAAGAAAATTGTGGCCTTGTTACTTGATGCCTAACTGCACGTGTTAGAAGTGAAAGATTAAATTAAATGACCCCCCCCCTCCCCCCTGTTTATTTCAAGATTGATTTCTGGCATTGTATCCAAATATAGCATGTTCTGAAACGCGCAGCCATTTTGTGCCATAATTAAATCATCTCTGACAGGACGATATCGAGCTGCGATTCATTTATTTTTACGCAGTTATATTATGCGAAATAACCCGATTGTTTATTTACTAAATCGTTTCTGTTTTGTTCTGTATTTGTTTTTTTAATATGAACTTGGGCAGGCCACGACTAACTTTGATGTAATTAATCGTTTATATTTTTATTGTTGACGGGATTATTACATATTTTACGTAGTTGTTAAGTTCTACTGTGTATAATATATTAACCAAAAGTTTCATATACATACCGTATGTAAAACGCAAATCTTTTATAATAAACATTTTTAATAAATGCGAACGTTTAATTTGTTCATTGTTTTCGAAATAAGTTCCAAAGAATTCGGAAGAAAAAAATTATTTAATCTAAGTAGGTAGGAATACATAGTCATACATATACAGAGCGGGTGACGAAAGGTGAAGGACACGCACCCTGTATATTAAATTTCAACCGTAAACATCAAGTATTGGCGAAAAAAAATGGTCGCGGCCATGGGTAGTTCCAAATTGATCTTTCAAATAAAAAACCAGCGCGTGATCATTACAAAAGTATTGTTGAATTAGTTCGTAGTTTGACAGCTGTCAAGTTGTATCGCAAAAATCGTTTTCAGAAGGCATCATGACACTGGATATATGAGCAAGGTGTCTAATCACTGTCAAAAGAATATAAAATTAATTGTCGGTTTGACAGCTATTAAGTATTGGCGTAAATATGATGGGCTGCTCCAAACTAATCTTTCAAATAAAAGCAATGCAGTTCGTCATTGTTAAATAAATTGTCAATTCGACAGCTGTCAGTTTTAGAGCAAAAATATTATTTGCAAGATGTCGTAACTCTGTACTTAATCACTACCAACAAATTGCAAAACAAATTGTTAGTTTGACAGCTTCGAGTATCGATGCAGAAATCATTTTTAGAAGGCGTCGCTACCCCATGCAGCTCCAGACTGATCTTTGAAATAATTACAAGGAAACTTTTTGATTATTATCAAAAACATTGTTAAATTAGTTGTGAGTTTGACACCTGTCACGTTTTAGGGAGATTTACTTGTTAACCCTCCGTAGTTCCAAAATTATCTCTCAAGAAAAAGGAAAATACTAGGTCATTGATAGGCCAAAATTGATAAAGAAACTATTAGTTTGACAGCTACCCAGCATCGATGCAGAAATAGTTTTTAGAAGACGTCGGCGTCGTAACTCCCGACAGCTCCAAAATTATCTTTAAAAGAAAAAAGAAAAGTACGTAATCATTACTGAAAATTGTTAAAACAACTGTTTTAGTTTGACGGCTGTCAAGTATCAATGCAAAAATAGTTTTTAGAAGGCATGGTGACTAGCCAGTTCTAAACTGTCTTTCAAGTAAAGCAAAAATGCGTGATCATTGCCAAAAAAATTATTAAGTTGTTTGACAGCTGTCAAGTGTTAGTTTTTAGAAGGCGTTGAAACTCTCTCTCAGCAGCCCCAAAATAATCTTCCAAAAAAAAATTACTCTGTCGCTACCAAAAAGTTGTTAAAACAACTATCAGTTTGACAGCTATCAAGTATCACTGCAGAAATAGTTTTTTACAAGTGTGCATAATTTTTTGCTATTTAATCACAATTTCAATGAACATTTTGCTCTCCACTACAGTTTGAACATATTTTGCTCTCCGTCCAAATCATTATTTTTTATTTTCCCTGTATTCCAGCCAATTTTTTAAAAATTTTGTACCCGATTATGGATCTACAAGTCATGCAGAGCTTTTTATAAAGAATAGTTTTTTTTGTGAAATGTAAGATAAACTTTTTCTCCATTTGTATAAAACTTTTTGGGACACACTGTATATAAATGTGAGCTTAACCTTACCCAGTTATGAAACACCGCGTACAGTTAAATATTTAAATTTTAAATCAGAGCAGAAATTATCTAGAAACAAATAACTTTTCTGTTTCGTTGAGGTTTTCGGCTGAATTGACCTTGCGTTGAACTCTCCTCCTCATTTTAAATGCACCATCCCACATTATTGTAACAATAAAAAAAGCGCATACTGCATAATAAAAATTTCGAGTTATCGTTAAAGTGGACGTTATTTTTGACGTTTGGGACATTTTCAGCAGCAGAATAGCTTCCTGGAGAGTAGGCAATTTAAATTACACCCGCGGCCTATTGGGATAAGCCCCGCGGGGGCGAAATGCTAAAGATGGCAGCACGTCTCGGGGGAGGCGTGCTACGACAATTTGGCTGAATTGAAAGAGCGAAGAAAGCGAAAACGTTCTATAATATTAAAGCAACCGTGTGACTCGCGCTTTAAATATTTGAGTCGGCGTGTAGATCACCACCCACGTGGGGCCTGCCTTACCAAATATACTTTTTATTATTTTTTTCTAGTCATCGTCCGTTTACCATTTGACCATATAATTTTTTGCTGTATTAATGTAGCAGGTAATGAGGGAGGGGGGTATGTAAAATAATCATTGTTCCACCGAGTAATTTCGTGCGGTGCAATTATAACTAAATTGAAACATATGTGAGAGACACGGCAAAAAACCAAGTGGGTCGTGGCTTTAATGGCCAGGCAGCAGGTCCCGAGTAAGTAGGCAGGTAGTAAGCGAGAAAAGGCATCAAGGTAAGGCTAGTTGGGTAGAGAGAAACCTGCTTGGTACCATTCAGTTGATGGCAGACACCTGAGGAACCCGCGTTGCTCGTTCACGTACAAGCTTGAGTTTCAGTGACAGTCTCAAATCGTGTGCACAAAAGTGATACGCCCCCGGGGTACGTGAAACAATCGTGTGGACTCTTATTGGAACTACCCGTTAATATTAACATGCTTTCGGCGGCCGCGACCTTTTGTCTAATTGGATTCTTCTTCGCCCCGTCTTCGGCCAAAGGTGAGTTTATTATTAACGCAGGCCTTGGAATTACACGCGTATTTGTTTTAACTGCAGAAAGAGAAAGTCCCTCTTTGTTGCCGTAATCATATTTCTGAGTTTCACTCTTGAAGCCGCTTGGAATTTAATTAATGGCAATGTGCATTTCGCACACGTCCTTTCTTACATCAACGCGGCGGTGCACGTGATGTCTCCGGTGTTTTCCTCCGACTTTCCTCTTTAGCAAGAAGTAAGTTCAACGATTTCTGCACAGAAGAATTATTTTAGAATGCTCCCGCTTGCTTTACGGTGTAATTTTAGCCCATCGCGCATCGTCTAGGAGCTTCTTTCATATTTCCGATTCAGTTGGAAGAAACGATAGCATCTCTAATCTAATAACACTGATTGAATATTACTTAATTGAATATTTTAATTTTGGTCGCAGCTTTACATCAAATGTACAGTCGCAATCGTAATTCATGACGCTTGCAGAAAGCTTACGGAATATCGCACCCCCATCTCCTTCAAAATTGTGAACGTCGAATGCATTCAAAGCTTACTACTTATTTAAAAGTCTATCCGTGATTTTTCGCTTGAAAACCACAAATAAAATGTCCACACAGAGAGAAATGACAAAGTCAGATTTTACACAATATTGTGTAAAATGGAGGTGGAGGAATTGCTGAACACAATTGCTGAAAATTTAGAAAAAAATTCAGATTTCCATCTCTACCTTAAAAAAGTTTGTTTGTTTGTAGCAAAATTATTGCTCCATTTTGGAGTAAAAAGTTCAATACTAATTTCTAAATTGGCTTTTGTAACCACAATAAATTCCTGTAAGTGTGAAGGTAACGAATATAAAATTCTACATTTCATGTAAAAATTTACTACAACAGACTGTGAAGATTTCATTTTCACATTTTGTTGTACAAAGTTCTACACATTGTGTAAAACTATGCACAACAGAGTCGCAATGAAAAGTTTTCTACAATTTGTTCCATTGTTTTTTCTCTGTGCACGACGATGAGGTTTTCTGTAAAAGTTACGTCATGAATTATGATTGCGACTGCACATATTCGTACATCATCTTCAAGTTAACCTTAAAACGTTCTAATAGAATTTTTTAATAATAGAAAGGATTGCAATTTAATAAAGTAGTAACAGTAGTAACAACTGAAATGGAGTGGCAACAGTCGCAGCGACATCTTTGAATCGATTACATAATTAAGTGTTAAGGACCCTTCCACAGATTAGAGGGGTTGCGTTTAGACGGAAAATTTTTTACGTAAAAATTTTGAAGTTGGCGCTCAAAAATGCGATAAAAGTGTTTCAATAGATGGCGCTGAGCATCAAATCATCAATAATTTGATGAATGTTTTTGTGTCAAGTCATCAGCGTCATCTCGTGCTACCTTCACGATTTATTATGAATTCATTTTAAAGAGTGACACCAATAGTATTCAACTTTGAGTTTAAATTTTATCTCCATTAAATTCTGCAAAAAAGAATTGTGCACCAGTGGGATGTGGTGTACGGAAATGCTCTTTTGTTTTTATTTACTTTTTTGTTCTAAATTCAGTTCAGACAATTTTAAACAAAGCTTCACATTTTTAAAAATATGAATTTTGAATTTGGCGCCCAAAGATGTGATAAAAGATCAGCGTCTTAATAGATGGCGCTGTAGCATCAAGTTATTGGTAATTTGATGAATGTTCTTGTATGTAAGTCATTAGCGCCATCTGGTGATACCTTTACGATTTATTCTAAATTTATTTTGAGGAATGACACCAATAGTATTCAGTAAATGGCGCAGTTTCAACTTTGATTTTAAATCTATCTTCATTAAATTCTGCAAAAAAAATTGTAAACCACTGGGATGTCGCGTACAGGAATGCTTTTTATGTTTTTATTTGATTTTTTTTCCAAAATTATTTAAACGCCGATGAGTATTTTGAGTAAAAATTTTGAATTTGGCGCTCAAAACTGCGATAAAAGATCAGTGTCTCAATAGATGGCGCTGTAGCATCAAGTCATCAGTAATTTGATAATTTTTTTTTTGGTATAAAATCATCAGCGCCATCTCGTGGTACTTTCACGATTTATTTTAAAGTGACACCAATAGTATTCAATAGATGGCGCCGTTTCAATAACTCGACTTTAATGAAATTTTAATGAAAAATTTTATATTGATTAAATTCTGCAAAAAATGATTGTACGGTCTACGGGAATGTTCTTTTGTTTTTATTTATATACTTTTTTGTTCTAAATTCAGTTCACACAATTTTGAACCTCACATTTTTAGGTCACATAATTTTTTTTTTCAAAATTATTGAGACGGTGGAAAATTTTGAATTTGGCGCCCAAAAATGTGATAAAAGATCAGCGTCTCAATAGATGGCGCTGTAGCATCAAGTCATCGGTAATTTGACGAATAATTCAACAGCTGTTGAAATTTTCCGAATAAATTTGTGGTTTCTCAAGAATCATCGCTGTTTTATTCTACATTCACCCACAATACATCTAGAAGCTTTCAATTGTAAATTTGACGAATGTTTTTGTGTAAAATCATCAGCGCCATCTCGTGATGCTTTTACGAGTTATTTTAAAGAGTGACACCAATAACAGACGTTCAATAAATGGCCCTGTTTCAATAACTCAAGGACTTTAAATTTTATCTTCATTATATTCTGCAAAAGAACAATTGTACGGTGTATGGAAATGCTCCTTTGTTTTTATTTACTTTTTTGTTCTAAATTCAGTTCAGACAATTTTAAATAAAACCTCACATTTTTACGTCATATAATTTTTTTTACAGTTACAAACTGTATTTAAATCGAGCCAGCCAACCCTAAACTTTAGCGCAAAATCGAAGAAAATATTATTGGTGGTTCTTATTTGTAATACCCATTATTACTGATAGATGGCGCGCTTTAGAGTTTAATCAATGCACTAAAAATAAATAAACAGTGGCTACAAAATTAATAGGATTTAACGAAGTTGAAATTTAATAAAATCGAAAATAGGTGGCGTTCTTAAATTAATACTGCAACAAAGCTTGAAAGATTTGCTCACAGATGGGGCCACTATGAAGTTCAGTCGAATCCAATTGGTTTAGCTCGAGACACGACAGAAATAAAGAAAAGTTGAAAAGATGAAAGGTTCAGTTTTTGTTACGTGTAAAGCGTAACGTTCATTATTGACGATAGATGGCGCGTTTCAGAATTTAATCGGGATGCAATGAACCAAGCAAATAAACAGTGGCCACAAAGTTACATTACTAGAACTTGACAAAGTTAAGAGTTAAGAAAATCGAAAACGGGTTTGAAAGATTTGCTCACAGATGGGGCCACTATGAAATTCATTTGAATCCAGCTTGAAACATCGGCGGAAACGCAACAGATTTGATGATTAAGATGTTTTTGTTACGAATAATACGCATTATAATCAACAGGTGGCAGTGTAGTATCCATTATTGATGATAGACTGCGCGCTCTAGAATTTAATCAGTGCACTAAAAATAAATAGAAATTTAATAAAATCGAAAATAGGTGACGTTCTTAAATTAATATTGCAACAAAGCTTGAAAGATTTGCTCACAGGTGGGGCCACTATGAAGTTCAGTCGAATCCGATTGGCTTAGCTCGAGACATCGGCAGAAACAAAGAAACGTTGAAAAGATGAAAGGTTCAGTTTTTGCTACCTGTAAAGGTGACAGTGTAACGTCCATTATTGACGATAGATGGCGCGTTTCAGAATTTAATCGCGTTGCAATGAACTAAGCAAATAAACAGTGGCCACAAAATTACATTACCAGAACTTAAGAGTTAATAAAATCGAAAACGGGTGATGTTTTTAAACTGATTTTGCAACAAAGCTTGAAAGATTTGCTCACAGATGGCGCCACCATGAAATTCATTTGAATCCAACTGGGCCAATGAGGGTACAGTTTTAAAGAAAAACGCATGCAAATCAATTAGGTGATTTTAGTTCTACTTGGACCGAAGTCTGAACAGATTAGCTTGAGGAACCAGTTAATGAATAATAATTCTTTCAGTACACAGACCGAGGGCGAAAACAAATCAATTCGCAACTGGGCCAATGAGGGTACAGTTTTAGTAAAACTAAAGAGAAACACACGCAAATCAAATTGCTGATTTCAATATACAGTGAGTTTCGAACAAGATTCTTACTTATGTGGATTATTTTTGAGGGCTCACTAAAAACAGAATTATATAAAAATAATTATTTATTTATTTATTTATTATTATGTTTAAACACTTTAATATCAAAAAAATATAAATATATATATCGAAAACGGTTGATGTTTTTAAACTGATCTTGTAACAAAGTTTGAAAGATTTGCCCACAGATGACGCCATTTGAATCCAGCTTGAAACATCGGCAGAAACGCAACAGATTCGATGATGACGTTTTCGTTACGAATAATATGCTTTATAATCAACAGGTGGCGGTGTAATATCCAGCATCCATTGATGATAGATGGCGTGCTTTGGAATTTCATCGGGTTACATTGAACTAAATAAATAGCAACTAAACTGTTAACAGAATTCGTTTTGTTTATTTACTTTTTCGTCAGTCTCGTTAAGCGATTGACGTCGTTTTTTTTTTATTAGTCGACTGTCGACACAACGCCGCCGTGCTGATAGTAAAAAATTATTGTAGAGTGGCACGTTCAATTATTGCTGATCACATAGTATATTAAATGCGAACAAAGAAAAAAAGTTATTTGATCACGCTTGACTTTATCTTAAAAAAAAGGATAGGTCATCTAGGTAATTTTTGGAGAACCACTAATTTGAATTCGTTCCAACAGATGGCGTCATTTAATATAATTATTTTTAGGTTTTATTGTTGCAATAATAATTATGATTACGTAATTACGGAAATAACGAAATAAGATGTCACACTTATTTTTAGCTTTTTTTCAATTAGCCGACTGTCGACACAATACCGCGCGGACAATAAAAAATTATGGTAGAGTGGCACGTTCAATTATTGTTGATCACAGTGTATAATAAATGCGAACGAAGAACAAATTAAAAAAGTCATTTGATCACGCTTGACTTTATCTTAAAAAAAAGAATAGGTCATTCAGGTAATTTTTAGAGGAGCATTAATTTGAATTTGTTCCAACAGATGGCGCCGTTTAATATAATTATTTTTAGGTTTTATTGTTGCAATATTAATTATTATGACTACGTAATTACGGGAATAACGAAAAAAGATATCACACTTGCTTTCAGCAAACTTTACAAAAAGAGGGCGGCAATCCGTGTAATTTTTGAGGGGGACTACTAACTTGAATTCGTCCCAATAGATGGCGCCGTTAGATATTTCATTTCTAAAGCCCCTGGATAGATAAAGTACCGCAATTACCGCCATCTTGAGTCAAGACAAACGCGCCAAATTTGAAATCGCATCGTTAAAGACTTAAAGTGAGGTTAAAAATGCGAGTGACACTCTACGCCATACGTTCAGAACAAATTCGTATAGACCACTTACATCTATTGTATATGTATAGACCTGATACATCTGAGTGTAATGATAATGACTTAAAATCTTATGGGTTGTCGATCGTAAAGGACTAGCGGGGGGGACGGACGGGACGTTTGAGATTCGAAAAGTATTCATTTCGAAGATTGGTTTTTACGTACGTACGTACGTAGGGTATAATAATTTACATCGCCTGGGGGGAAACGCGATGCAAAATTTAATGGGTTTCGTTTGGGTTTTATTGCAGTTCGGACGAGTTGCCGGCGTGTGTTAAAAATTACGTAATAAAGAAAACAGCATACAAAAATGAGTTTGCTCACTTCGACAGTACATACACACATAAAATTATTATATTCGTCACTGTTTACATAGAGACGTTTGCTGTTGTAATTAAAACATAACTGCCACGCGAGAAAAATCGAAAACAACGTATCGTATACAGTTAGTCCTGTAATTAACGTGTACGGTGTTTTCCGCAAATACAGACAGACAATTGTTACTTGATCCACGCAAAAAGTCCAAATTGTTTTTAGCTCGATACGTCACAAACGCGGAAACGGGAAGAGATTAATATCGTCTGTGTGTGTGTGTGTGTGTGCACGAAGAACGAATGTATTATCTTAATGCCGAATAAAAAGCCGATGTTTGATTTATATTCTTTGTTAACTGTGAATAACGACTTTGCAATTAAACCCGATGGATCTCGGAGCTGGCTGAAAGGGGTTTATTTATGGTCGATCCTCGTAACTAGACAACCGGACTAATTGACTGCGATAATTACTGAGCTTGGAGTACACAACAACAACGACAGAAAAAAAACTGAATTACTCGCGCACACATAATTTAATGGAGTATTTGTTTTCTTAGAAAATAACACGTTAATTGTGTTTAAGTATCTTCGGTTGTTGGTTGGCTTCACGATAGAATTCATTTCATAAATCCATCGCAGCAAAACAAAAAAAATATGTAAATGATACTCCCTAAAGATAGGATTAATCTGTCCCTCCCCCCCACCCCATAATTTGGACCATTGCACTCGATTATTGTCCTTTTATTTTGGGCGTCTTAAATCACTTGCTACAGCTTTAGAGTCCAAGAACCACATCCTCCGACAATGGCCAAGAACGGAAATTATTTCGTGAATTGTTTTAAATAGCAACAAAACATTCCTGCTGAAATATTTATTAATCAAATCGTATTTAAATGACCCATACGTAAAACCAATAAATCAATGTAATAAATAACGCCGCGTCCAGTCCTATGAAAAACGGAATTTAACGAACGCATTTAATTAAAATAATTATTTATCTTGCGTGGAACATAGAGGAATACCAAGGTGATACATATTTACATATCTGTTACTTAATTCAACCCTGATTCCCATGGATGGCGCGTTATCTAAGCCACGCAAACGTCGGAGTAGTGTAACTGTAACGATTGGATTTTTCCGCGCAGGTGGACACGTTTTAAATTACAAATGCGCTCAATTACCTATATATCTGTAAATTATTATAATCGCGGGATTGTGTGACCGCTCCGAGAAACGTACAGGCCATATATACATATATTATACATATTAACGATTCGATTAATAAAATTTGTTTACGGCGGTTTCACACGCGAAGTAAACAAACTGGTAAACGCAGAAGTAATTGCGAGTTTTTAAATTTTCGATTTCTTAAGGGGGGTAAACAACTTACAACTGCTTTTGCTTTTAAATTCGACTTTACACAGATAGCGTTATAACGAGTCTTCAAGTCGGCGTTGGAAAATATCGTATGTCGCAACCACATTATAAGAATGTACACAGTGCTTGAGAAGCAGAACTTTTTTGCGTAAAATTGATATTAAAAAAGTTTTTCCTCTTGTCAAGTCGATCCGTGGACACATTGTATATTGAGCGGTACAATTAATGAGTTTCTCTCAGTACACGGACCGAGGTCGAAAAGAAATTAATTCGCAACTGGGCGAATGAGGGTACAGTTTTAAAGAAAAACACACGCAAATCAATTAGGTGATTTTAGTTCTACTCGGACCGAAGTCTGAACAGATTAGTTTGAGGAGCCGATTAATGAATTTCTCTCAGTACACGGACCGAGGTCCAAAAGAAATCAATTCGCAACTGGGCGAATGAGGGTACAGTTTTAAAGAAAAACACACGCAAATCAATTAGGTGATTTTAGTTCCACTTGGACCGAAGTCTGAACAGATTAGTTTGAGGAGACAATTAATGAATTTCTCTCAGTATACGGACCGAGGTCGAAAACAAATGAATTCGCAATTGGGCGAATGAGGGTACAGTTTTAAAGAAAAACACACGCAAATCAATTAGGTGATTTTAGTTCCACTCGGACCGAAGTCTGGACAGGTTAGTTTGAGGAACCAATTAATGAATTTCTCTCAGTACACGGACCGAGGTCGAAAAGAAATCAATTCACAACTGGGCGAATGAGGGTACAGTTTTAAAGAAAAACACACGCAAATCAATTAGGTGATTTTAGTTCTACTCGGACCGAAGTCTGAACAGGTTAGTTTGAGGATCCAATTAATGAATTTCTCTCAGTACACGGACCGAGGTCGAAAACAAATCAACTAGCAACAGGGCCAATGAGGGTGCAGTTTTAGTAAAATAAAGAGAAACACACGCAAATCAAATTGTTGATTTCAATATACAGTGAGTTTCGAACAAGATTCTTACTTATGCAGATAATTTTTGAGGGCTCACTAAAAACAGAATCATATAAAAATATTTATTTATTTAATCTCCAGTTATTATTATGTTTAAACACTTTAATATAAAAAAAAATATAAACACTTAATTTTTTTTTCAAATAAATTTCGCATGTAATTTTTAATAACAAAAGAAAATCGCAGTGAATTTAAAAATTGCTCAGATGTTATTCGAATCTGGCGCTAATCACTGTGTGGCCTACTTCAATTATAAATGTATTTTATCTCCCATTATTTACCTGAATCGCCAGAATTTACTAAAAAAAAAAGGAACAAATAACGATTGGATACTTAACAAATGAGAATCAGCTTTGTTATTTTAAACGGAACACTCAGTATATTTTCTCGAATTAATTCATTCATTCCTAATTCCAAAAATATGCAGTTTGCCTGTATTTGGTTTCGTACTTTTTGCGATATTTAAGTTTGAAATTATAAAAAAAGAATATTTAAAACAAAAGAAATCATGTCACGATGACAGACGACGAGAAATGTTACAATGACAGACGTTAAGATGACAGACGTCAAGAAACGACGCAATGACAAACGTGACATGAAGAAATGTCACAATGACAAATGTCAAAAAGACAGACGTCAGATTGACAAACGTCTAGCAATATCACGCTAACAGATACGGGATCGCAACCTCATTTTGTTATTAATAACAAAAGAAATTGTAGGGGCTCACACGTTGTTTAGCGATCAACAAATCATGTCACGATGACAGACTACAAGAAACGTCGCAATGACAAATGTTCAGGTGGCAGACATCAAGAAGTGTCACAATCTTTTTTCAAATAAAGCAATTTCCGGAAATTCTTTATTTTCGAGATAATTCGACATGAAGAGTACACCATTTTTTATTCTTTATTTTTATTGACTGTAAACTGCCCGCTATTATCGACGCACATAGTAACCGGCCGCGAAGATATTTCAAAAAGTACGCTGGACGAAAAGCGCATTATCGGGAACCCAAAAAAGAAAATCCGGAAATTTTTTATTAAGAAAAACTACTTAATTCGATGCCATCTATCATCCCCCAAAGTTAGGAATAGTTATTCTAAAACACCCTGTATAAGAAAAAAAATGTCGTAAGCTTCAGAAAATACAAATTTTTTTCAAAAATTCAAATAATTCCTCAAACTTTGTCTTCGTGAAAATGACAAACTGTCATTGACATCACTGTGGTCCTTTTTAATTGCGAATGCGATCGATAGCTTTTGTTTCTGTGAGTTTGAAAACGAGCTGAAACTAAAGAACTGAAGCTAAGAGAGAGAAAAAAATTTGAAAGTTCCCAACGTGTGTTTTCAAAAGTTGCTTTCGCAAAGAAACAGCTTTCGATTAAGTTTGACAATTTCATTAATCCAAACAAAAGACGATGTGGCTCTTTTGGTATGTCAGTCTCTTATTATTTTTGACCAGAATTAATTACGAGTTGAAGAACTTACAATATTAATAAGTGAAACTTATTCGATTGCACCCTGTACATTTTACATCTATGGTTACTCAAAAATGAATACGGAAAGTTGAGGAAACTCTCGTGTGAATAGTCGCGAATTGTTGTAGCAAGAACTCAGAATGTAGGAAAGGGCGACTTTAAATTGGGGATCACTCGATGCAGTTCACTTACATTAGAAAGCAGAAACAGAAACGAGTTAAATAAATCTTCCTGGCCCATATTCTCGAAACGGTAATTGCACACAGATCATTGCGCACGGGATAAAAAAATAATCAGAAATACGGTCGTTTTAATTTACTTTTATACTCACATCCTCATCACGATGGTAACGCTTTTCGATCTTCAGGCGATTGTCGCAGAATTCGAAAAGAAATCGCGCCCTACGCCGATGCATTTGAATACCAAACTGAAACTTATTCGATTACGCCCTGTACATGTCAATTTTTTTTCTTTTGCTTGCGGTTAAGGTCTAAAATCGTCCGTGTATGAATGAATTCACAAAAAATAATTTTGATTAAAAAGAATCACCTGGGTAATAAAATTTCGGATCATGGTCGAATCAAATTTGCATTTTAAGCTCAGAGTGGATTTCCTTCAATCTCTTTCTTAAGCCAATCGCTAATTGTCGGTAACGGACACTATAGGAATTACGATTTTTATCGACGTTTCTGTTGGGAACGTAGCAGCACAGTTCGTACGGTAACGTTAACGTCAAATCATTATGATTAGAGATGAACGCGGTTTCTTTGAGCGGATGCGAGCGTTTAGAGACGGACAATGCAATAAAATCTACGGGCAAAAGCGATAATTGCTGCAGAATCGAAGTGCAAACGGTTAAGAATTTAAAGAGTTTTTTCTCTTTTCTGATAAAAATAATAATAGATCAAAAATTTTCTGTGTGGTTTGATTACTTAGTCAGATTTTTGTATAAATACTGAACGTATAAGAAATAACACTTTCACAACGATTAATTATTGCAGTTACTTCTTTTTTAATCTATTCCCATTTGCGTTTGTTGACGTAACGACTTTTTACAAATTCAAATACAATTTACTAAAGGTGAACTATTTATGTAATTGTAAGTTATATAACAGCTTTATTAATTCTAATTCTTTTCCGTTACGCCTCAACTCGCATAAACTGCCTTGTTATAAATAAATGCCGTTTCGAAGCGGCCAATTCATTTAATAATCCGGTAGCGTTACGGAAATATTTTGTTTTGACAAACGTACGTCGCAGTGTTAAAATTTAACGTAACCTCACTCTTAACTGATACGTTTGTTCACATCAAATCATTAATTATAAATGATTGACGGCCATAAGTAAGAAATCGTGTGCCTCTGAGCTTTGCTCGCCTTGCAACTTTAAGCTAAGACATGCCTTTACGAAAACACATTTCCACAGCTAATGCTACCCGATTATTAAATGAACACGTGATAAGTACAACTCCCAACGGATTAGGGGGGGAACTTGTGGTTTTCGTAATTGCAATGAATTATAAAAATTGAAACCGGGGACCTAATTGCTTTCGACTCCTCCTCGCAATAAAATCGTATTACAGAAAATTTGCGACTCTCGCGTAACACATTGGGTGTGCAACACTTAACAACCAAACCCCCCCTCGGGCGCGCATACATACATAATTTGAGGCCGTCTAATATAATTGCGGCCCGATTTTAATCGGACGACATCCATTGTGTCCGGCGGGGAATAATCTCACGTGAAATTACGGGTCTGGGGGGGCCCCCCATTAAGTCGAAATCGGAAAACTCACATTTATTTATTTGCTGAGCGCGCCGCAAATCAGATCTAAGAAGGAAGTGTAAGTCCGCTCGGGTATCAATTTTATCTGAGCTCTCGAGTATTAAAGTTTGATGGAAGGCGCATTATAACTGTTTCGCACAAGTCGGAGACTCGATCAATTGATTAACCACCGGCCACACACCACTTACACTTCAGATATTAATGAAATTAAACGTAAGTCTTTTCCTGCCGAAGATAAATCAGCAAACTCCGTCGCCGCCGCCGCCGCCAGTTAATTTCACTGTTTAATTTGTATACTTACAGATCAGGTATTTGCATGAATTCATAATTTCCATTTTAATTCAATAGTAGATTATATCTCCCCCCCCCCCCCCCGCCCATCATGTTTGGCGTCGTCAATTTCCACGTGACGTGAAATAGTCGTGTCGAAGTTGGCCATGGAAATTTCATTGAGAACCACCAACTATAAATGCTCATAACTTTTTATGCAAATGTTGCACAAACGAATTTCTCGCGAAATATGAAAGAGAACATTCAAATCTATCGATCTGTGGTAGTCCCAAGTTTTGGCCGGTCGATTTTGCTTGATTAATTATCGATTGAAAACGGGCGCAGCGTCAACTATAAATGCTCATAACTTTTTATGCAAATGTTGCACAAACGAATTTCTCGCGGAATATGAAAGAGAACATTCAAATCTATCGATCTATGGATGTCTTGAAAGTAATATTTTCGTTTTGAAAAGAATATATTAAAATAAATTGTCTGAATTCAGTCCCTTCGCATAACCTAAATTTTATATTATTATATTTTATATTATATATATGGTCCTTTTTTTCCCAAGGGTGACTCGACGTAGAATTTTATCGAACACTCGATATGTACGAGTACATACCTCGCTTGTGCAAGTACGTACGAGTAATTGATTGTGTGTGCATGATTGAACATGCATCGCCGCGGAATAAATTGATATGTTTGCGGCGGCGATTTATGAACGTCCTTGCAAGCATTTTATTTAATTTTTTCTGTTGAAGAGCGCTTTGAACACGAGTGGGAATAAAAGGGGGGGGGGTGCGTTAAATTTCTAACAACTGAGGAGTTATTATCTGGTATCGAGGAACGCCCTCGATCTCTGGCGAGCCGTTCTTCTTTTTAATCTAGTTGTCTGGAACGGGTTTGAACTCTATTAAAAAGGTTCTTGGAAGCGTAGTCTACGCTTATAATTAATTTAGGTTTTATAATGACGTGCATGATGTATTCATAAATGAGTTCCCCTTCAAGTGAATGTACAGGGTGATCCTGAGTCGTTGTTGATTAGCATTCGCAGTTCCCGTACGACCGACCTACAGATTTTTCCTTTTATTGCAACGGCAAATCTGCGGTCGATTCGTCGGATGTTTTCACACGGCGACGGTTCTGAGAAAATCAGTAAATCCGGCGAGCAAATACATATTCCGAGAGCGCACATCCTTCGACGTTTATTTATGACGCCGTCCACAAAGAGTCACAGTTACACGTCCGTGCCCATCGCCGCCGGTAAGTACGCAGGTGTGTAACCACTTACGCAGGGTTCATGACCACAATAAGTAAAACCAGAATTTAATATTTACACATCATAAATTATAATTACCGCGCTTGTTATTTTTAACATACCCGCGCGGCAAGTACCGTTCGGCTCTAATGAAAGGAGAAGTCCCCCGTAGTAAGAAGAAGATATTTCCCCCAAACAATTTATTGACCGGACTCCGTATATGGGGCCTACACGAAATCCATCTCTGTGCGGACCATACGTTTCGATGTGGACGTGGATGAACCGTTACGCGCTGAATATTTTAATCTGTTTTTTTTTTATTGGGCGTGCATGTTACACGATCGGCGATATTTTAATTAAATAAAATCCGCGATGGTTATGCCTCTGGCCGTTAGATAAATTCGAATTTCATTAATTTATGGGGCTTGCAAAATTACACGATACATACATTGTTTTATCGCCAGCGACATTTTATATACAAGGAGTGAATTCAAAAGACTATACAGCGTGTAATCGAATAAGTTTCACTTACCACTATTAATACAAAAGAAAAGAAGTGAAGGGGGCGGGCAAAGATCAATATTAACTTCGGAAAAAAACGTTTGAGAGGCACTGAATGTCCCCCAGCTGAACGAATTTTACCATTACGTGCAATAAATGGTCTTTTGTTTGACCAAAAACTGTTTTCTTTCGACTCTTTTTTATGAAAATGTATGTTTCAAGCGATTTAGTAAAACACCGTCTCGTATTTTTTTTAATTTAATTTTTTTGTAAAATTTTAAGTTGGATTTTTGACAATTTTTAAATATTTAACGATTTTCTCTTAAAAAAGTCGTTTTATTGTTAACGGGGATTTGTGATTCCTATGGATTTTTGAGTATTGTTGAATATTATTGTTAGTCAGGTTTGGACAGAATAAAAGTAGCCTTCCTTAAACGTTGGGGATGTGTCTTGTGATTATGTCGATTTAAGTTTTCCTGAAGTTTCCCAGCACAAACCTCGATAATTCACGCACTCGATATACGCACCAGCATAAATAGGCGAGAAGTAACGCCATGCGACAAAACGAAACAGATTGACGCGGGGTAATCGCAAATGAGATCAGCGCCGACCAATGACAATTTTCCTAAATCGTTAATGCCCCTATAAGGAGTCAACGGATGGGTCGATTCTGGCGATCAATAATTTCCAGCTTGTGCACTCCATTACTAATGTAATTACATTGGTTAATTAAACGCAAGATTAGTCGAAATTCGTTCTTTGGTAAAATGTAACGCGACGAAGCAGTGAAATAAAATAATTAAAACGATACAAACTCGCGGCATCTAAAGTATGTTCATAAGGTGGAAGGTTGCTTGTCAGTTTCCTGTATGCTTGTCAAGCGCTGACTAGAGCGAAACTGTGGCAGCGCCTCCTTTTGCCCTCCTTCCTGTCACCTTTTGGTCGTTAAATTTGTCAGAATATCTTAGTTAATTGATACCTACCAAACGTTCAGTTTCTGCATACCGTGGAGTTAACATTACCTGGATCAAACCTTTTGTGTCCGAGCTCAGTGGAGACGGTCGTGGGCCCAAATGGGGACCAAATAGCCGTTACCACAAAACGTCGTTTTCGGAAATTGGCGCTACCAGCAATTGAAAATGACCCAGGCTACACCCAAGGTGAGTATCGAAATGGAGTATCGAAATAGTTGCAGTTCCACGTTGAAAGGAACGGTCGAAACGTCGTTCCACAGTTAAGAGAGCAACCGTTATAAGAGGAAGAGTATATCCGAAAGGAAACACCGACGCGAAGATTAAAGGGTTGAAAGTCGTATATTGCACACCCTAGAATATGTAAATCAATGTCACAAATTGTCGCAAAACGTTTCCAAAAATATAAAATTACAAGCCGAAAATTTATCGTTCGCGATTAGGCCTTTTCGCTAGCGTTTACAGACAAATTTCGTGAATATTGTTTTGTAGAAAGTAACGTTGAATACGTGAATATTAATTCAGTAACAAATTCAGCAATTACGTGACTATTAGCTCACTAAGAGTAACGAAAAATACCTGAACAATAACTCAACGAAAAACTCAGTAGTAATTTACCACCGTTTCCATTATACTTTCCTGCTCGTTTTTCTTGTGCTTCTTCTTTTTGTGTTTTTACACGGAGCACCACGTCAAAATCAAAGGTGGGTACTCAAATGGGGCGAGTAGTAAATATTACCGCATTCAAAACAAAGAAAAAGTGCTCTTGATAAAACAAAATAAAGAAACAATTTGGATTGTTCCGACCTTAAAATTCCGTGGTGGCGATGCCTGCAAGATGCGAAGTCCTCTTAGGCCGGTGAAGTTGCTTTTCCTCCTGGCCGGTGAAACTGCTTTATGGCTGCAACACGCGAAGTCTTCTTAGGCCGGTGAAGTTACTTTATGTCCTTTCCTCGCGGCCGGGTCGATGCTGGCGATCAATAATTTCGAGTTTGCGCTTGCGCCGCAGTGCTTGGGAAGTCGAGATTGCCAAGATGAACTTTAAATTGGCCCAAATTCCCAAATCTCGTGCGAGATTTTGAAACGTAACAAACGAACACAGAAAGTTAAGGAAACGCTCGTGAATAGTCGCGAATTGTTTTGGCAAGAGCTCAGAATCTAAGAGAAGGGGCGACTTTAAATTGGATCGTTCACTTATTACATTAGAAAGCAGAAACAGAAACGACTTAAATAAATCTTTCCCGGCGAGTAACTAAACCCCATTTTCTCGAAACAGTAATTGCACAACACAGATCATTGCGCACGAGACGAAAAAATAATCGGAGAAATACGGTCGTTTTAATTTGCATTTAATTCGCATCCTGGTCACGACGACGGTAACGTTTTTCGATCATCGTCGGGCGATCGCCGCGAAGATTGCGTAGAATTCGAAAAGAACTTGAATACCAAATTGAAAGTAGGTGGCTCAAGCTATTGTTGTAATAAAAATCGCCTCGCCAAAAAAAAAAAAACAAACAAATATGTATTACGACGTGTTCCCACGATTAAGATGTTTTAATAAGTCGGCCACGCCGCAGAATCTCTATTGCAAATGCGCTGTCCTAGAATTTATGTGCTTATGAGTGTGCTGGATGGGAAAAATGTTTTAGAAAATACATTTAACCTACATATATTTATTTCCGCGTCGTGCTGTGTGGTTTAAGATTACATCTGGTTGTGAGATGACGAGATGAGATGCCCTAAAATTAACTAAAAAGACTAGTTAAACTGTACACACAAAGTAATAATTTTTTTTTGTTTCAGGTACGTGGAGTTTCTTTTTTCTTTTTCGGGGAAGCCCCGGCGAGGGGTGAAGCTCGAGTTTCATGAAAATAAGAAAACGGTACGTAAGTAAACACGTAACTTGCAAAGAGGGTCTGCTCTAGCTCGTCGACGAGAGAGCAGAGAGACGGACTACTTTATTAAAGCAAGAAACGAAATTACTTTTCTGACTGAAGGATATTAATGGCTTTCATAAATTATCATCCAAAGTAATAAGTCGATTGTTATTCAGACGTTCCAACGTAATTACAAAAAGCGAAAGAAGAGACAACCCGTTTTAGTCACCGAGATGATGCATCCTCCCGTTTGATCCTTCGGCATTATTACTCCAGTACACTCCACCATGTAAATTTAAAGAGTTTCCAATTTTTTTTTTAATTAGTAAGGAAAATTAAACTATTAACAAATCAATTTATTCAAATGCCATCCAATCGACGAGGTTTAACGGTTAAGTCATCCGCGTTTCCTGCACAGATCGTGTCGAATTGTTAGGTAAGCGTTCGGTGGTTTTTTCCAGTAATAAAATAAACGTCCGTGTCGCCGTCGCACGTGTAACTAAAACCAAATCAATGGGGGGGGGGGCGTCTCGCAAAAATTGCGAATGGAAGTACGCTTTACTTAACCCTGGCATAATTTCGTCGAGCTACGAAAATATTTATGAATTTTTTCCTCGCGAAGGATAACGGTGAACGTATAAGGCACTTTTTTTGTTTATGGTAAAAAAACGGCAATAACTGCGTCGCCTCTAGTTTCAGCACAAAGAAGAGACCGACGGAATTTTCAAAGATTTTTTCTTCTTTAAATTAATGGTCGCGTCATGTATAACACCGCAAAAAAATTGGTAATATTGTCTGTCGAAACAGTGCGAATAATTTAACTCAAATGACAAAGGCAACGTGCAATTAATTTTTCGCCAGTTTCGACTATAACTGTCACATTCGCCATTTTGTTTGATATCTCCTGATTTGCAAATTATACATTTTTTGGGCGACCCTGTTTGGAATACATTGCACAATCAATCCTTTAGGTACGAACGCGCCAGAGCACTTTCCGAATCGGTAGCTGCATTATTCTGCAGCCACCACGTACAATCATCACCATCATTAGCGGTCCATTCGGCATCATTACCGTCTATTATCCCGCAGACAAGTATTTCATTAGCGGAACGCCTCACATATTACACATGTACGTATCCGCCGCTTTTATCGTTTAATCAAGGGAAAGACGGCGGTGATTTTTGCCGGGGGAAGTCGGGCGTGTGTTGGAAGATGATTGATGGCGGTCGAGTTCAACAATTCCCCGATTTATTCCTTTTACATACTCCGCGCATGCAGGACGACGGAATCCGAAGCAACAAAGAACAAGTTTGCCGTTTCGCTTCGGTGTGACTTCACCTCCACGAAATTTATTTTTTTAAAGATGCGAAGTTATGCAAGATTCTTTTATTGCATTCACGGGCAGGCTCGAACCTCCGACATCATCATCATCATCCATTCATGTGTACTGTTATTGTAATATGTTTATGGACATCCCGTTAAATGTTGTAGGTATAATATGTATACGCGCATGGTATAACGGTGCGAAAACCGAGCGCATTTTTAAAAGAGAAGAAAGTGACGATGTCATTTATATTAATATTGCATTAGAAAGTCGATGGCCAAACCGAATTCGGACGAGGAGTCCTTGATTACCTAATCGTACACGTATAACATACAGCTTGACGCTGCAGAGATTAAATGCAAATGGGATTTCTAATTGAAAGAAGCTTTTTGCTAGCTGCAAGCCGCCATTTATAACTCCGCTTAATATTCATAAGGTTTCAAGTGAAAGCGTTAAATTAAACCTCGTGTTTTTTTCTCGTCCTGGCGCATTCTGCTTCGCCAAATAGAATTAAAATCGCATTCTTTTTACGGTACATCTCAACAAAAAAAAAATAGTTATTTGAGTTGTGGAAGCAAGTACGGGCGAAAATTTTTAGTAAATTAGTTGGGGGGCGCGGGGGGCTGGGGCTATTCACGGCAATGACTCAATATGCAACCGGACTGCTTCGTTATCTTTCTCTGGACGTCCGCGCGCGGTATTCCTCCGACAAGGACGGCAGGATAAACGGTGGCCATAAATAATGTATGAGGTGTAAAGACGGTTTCTGGTTTTTCAAGTTTCTTGTATATGTCAACAAAACAAACGGCAAAAAGCGCGTTTTGCTCGTGCAAAAAAAAACGCGCATGAAAAATTCATGCGAACAGCGACGAGCGCGGACTTAAGCGCGCGCGCGCCATTAATCATTTTATTAATTTGAATGCGCGCATTTAAATTCTCTGTTTAGTAATTTTATTGACATAATCGACGCCGATTGGAAATAAATAGGTTGGCGCGCGCCCCCGTGAGTTTCGGCGAAAGAAAAATGTATTAACGTTACACTAACTTTTGTTACGAGAAAATGTTACAAGAAAAATACTAATAAAAAATGTCATGGTCCTATTTTCGGTTTCTACCCCATCAGCCGTGCCCATTTTAAATAGTGACGCCTTAGAAAATCGAACTTAGGCAACCCATTCTACTTCCGTGCTCTTTTGGAAACATGAAGTTATTTCTAATTTGATTTATGGGTTGCCTATTCTATCCTAATGGGTATTGGTTCGTGAGGTTTACTTTCAGTACAGTTTCTTTTCAACAGCTTTCTGTTTCTTTACGGGATTTGAAAAAGTAGATAAATTTTGCAAGAGTTTAAATGAGAACGGGTATTGAGGAGGTGAAAGCCAGTATAACGGTTCAAGTTATCGGGGTGTTTGAAGATATCGATCACCCCAATAACCTGAGCTGTGTTTGAGGATATCAAACACGCCAATAACCTGCACTGTGATACGTCACGCCCCAACTACACGCACCGACCGCTATAAATACCACGACAATAGACAAACCTACACAGTTTCAACGACTAACGAGAAGCAGCAGCAGTCCTGAGGAAGTTCTTCTGCAATGAAGGACGAAACGTCGACAGTAGAAGTCAACGTGACGCGGTGCCAACCGGGAGCCAATTCAAACTTGGACGACAGCCGCGGAAACCTTCAAGTTAAGTTGAAATAGATCATGAGTTGAAGGAATCGCCCTGTCATTGACGTAAGTGGTGGATACTCTGGACAGTTTATAGCACAGCACGTGTTAGCTTAGCTTTTCGACCTTAAAAAATTAAAAATCTTGATTCAGCCGATTCGATTTGTTCTTTTCTATCTTCTCTGAGTATTGTTTGTTTCGTCTCTTTAACCGTAAGTGGTTCCTCTAAAAGAAAACTACAGTTTTTTTGAAAAAAAAAGAACTGCTTCTTCTTCTCCTGTGTTTCTGCTCTTACAGGTGTTGGGTTTACGCCTCTGTGCCATCCTCTTTCCATTTTCCTGCACCTGGAAGGTACTTCTTTCTTCGAACTCCCGCTTACTATCACTCTACCAATACCACTCCATCTTCTCCTATCCTTTTCCCCTTACAGTTGTCGGGTTTAGGACTCCGTGCCATCCTAGATCCACTCCTTCCATATTTTCCTGCCCTTCTTCGCTCAGTGTCTACCTTCTATCTTCCCATGCAATTCATTTTCAGCCTTTTCTATCATCGGGCTTTGAATTCTATACCATCCTTCATCCATCGTTTCAATTCCCGTTCCTGATCCCCCATCTGACCTTTTTCTTTCAGCTGTCGGTCGCAGTACTTTCTTACACGATCTTCCTTGGTCCATCCTTAAATACATAACCTTGCCAGTACGCAATTTGTTTTGAGCATTTTCTATCATCGGGCTTCGAATTCTATACCATCCTTCATCCATTGCTTCCACTCCTGTTCCTGGTTAATACTTTCTTTTCGATTAGTGTCTTCCCGCGCGATCTCTACCGTCCATCTGATCTTTTTTTCTCAGTCGATCGCCCTCAGTACTTTCTTACATGGTCTTCCTTGGTCCTTAAGTATATATATGACCTTGCCAGTACCGCTTACTTTCTTCAATTTTTGAACTTTGAATTCTGTATCCCTTGCTCCATTCATTCCTGCTGATAGAAGACATTCTATTTTCGTTTAGCGTCTTCCCAGCTACTCCTAGATCTACCCCCACTTCTTTTCGTAAATTTGTTGGCCTCGGTACTTTGTTACATGTTCTTTCTCGGCCCGTTCCTGAGTATGTGCCCTTGCCAATATAATTTCCTTTGAATTTAGTACCATCCTTTTCATTCGTTCTTGTTTCTAGGTAATTTGCGCGATTTTCCCAACTCTACCATTTAGTCCATTTGGTCTTAGATAGTCCGCAGTCCAACGTCTACAATATTCTTTCTTGGCCTACCCTTTTGTGACAGGCTTTGCCGATGCAGTCTATTGTCTACCTTTTCAGGACGCTGAATTTTCTGTTATCCTTTCCATTCGTTCTTGCTCGTATTTAGATAAGAGTTTCTCTTCCTTCGGTATCTTTCCGCGCGCGATCTTCCCAACTCTACCATTTGCTCCATCTACTCGTTCTGGATCTACGACCCCTTCTTTTCTTCTTCAGTCTAACGGCCTCTTCTTACTTTCTCCCTTCTTGGGACTTTGAATTCTCTATCTAGCTTTATCATTTGATCCATCTGTTCCTCAATCTAACCGTTTTTCTTTTCTTAGATCTATCGGCCTCAATACTTTGTTACCTGTTCCTTTTCGGCCCGGTCCTGAGTATGTGCCCTTGTCAATGTTGCTAGATGCCTTTGAATTCAGTGCCATTTCCGTTGCTTTACAATATCCTTAAACTTGGTATACCCATTTTCTGTGAAAATGTAAAACAGGCTTTACTTTTTCTTCCTTTACTAATCCCGCCCCCCCCCCCCCTCCATAAGAAGAAACAATAAAATCCGATCTGCAAATCCATTGGAGGTAAAAACGTCATTAAGTCAAGTGCTTAGGTAAAATTAATTTCTTAAATTAAATTATTTTTTTTAATGAAATTAACATATTCCGTTTGAAAGCTCAGGCTTCACATCTGACTGTGCTATGTTCGATGCAATAAAAAATATTTAAACTTGAGCGCTCAGTATCCCATGAAGGTTAAAATACAGTGTGTCCCGCGACATAACAGCAATAGCTTAAGCGCGCGTTGCTGAGGCCATTTTAAGTCGAAAATGTCTTATGTCCAAAACTCGTACGTAACGGATATACAAGCAAGCATTTTTAATTTGAAAAGTTTGTAAGCGGTTGGAACCGCGTCACGTTGACTACTTCTATTGCCAACGTTTCGTTCTCTATTGTAGAACTTCCTTAGGGCTGCTGCTGCTTCTCGTTAGTTAGTCTCAACGACTAACGAGAAGCAGCAGCAGCAACAGTCAGTCTCAACGACTCGTGGAGAAGTGTGTGGGTCGTAGAATATAAATAAAATAAAAAATCACCAGCTGAGCACATTTGTTTTTAGTTGGTGTCACTCAAAATTAACACATAAACAAAAGTAAACCACACAACCCGTCTCTATGAATCTAAGAAAAGAAAATAAACGATAGTTCGATTAATTAAATCGTTAACCGAGAAACAGATCTGCCTTTCGTTTACAAAAATGCAAAATGTGATTATTCAAACTCTTTCACATAAAATAAGATTAGCTAGCGCAACGCAGCGTTTAATGCGACATTAACAAACTTAAAAGAAAATAAAACAAATCCGACCTTGTAATAAATCTACTTTGACACACAACGCTCAACGTCAAGGTGAGGTTGGAAATACCAATCGAGATACAATCCGGCGGAGGAGGTCGGCGTTGCCAACTGCGTCACCATGCAAGACCACTTCAAGATGTCACGTCACTAGCTCTCCTGTTGACTTGTATCATGTACGGTCTAGTCCAACTCCAACGGGAGAAAGGGATGTACAGCGATGTTTCGACCTTTAGTAGCTAAAGCTTCGCTTACGCTTTTCGTAACGAAGAAAGAAGTAGTCAGAAAGGGATATGACTACAAGCCTAAATAGTAAAAAAAAGACGCGTGTTACAAACCCAAATAAGCACAAAGTTGCCAGTAAAACCCTACCAGTTCTTTTCTCGCTGCAACAGGCTTAGAAAAGCTTATAAGAAAGCTTGTATTGCTTAACATGCATCTAAGCAGATCTCGGGGTAAATAACTTCCGCTTCAGGCTTCGATCAAAGAAAGGATTTATTATAATCAAGGCACAAAATCATTGACACTTGACGTGTTGTTACAGTTCATTTTTCCTTTCTGTTTCGAATACACCCTGTATAAGCGTTGTCACGACTCCGTTTTCATTACTGTTCCGAACACGCTCTGTATAAGGCGAAATTAATCGTGCCGGAAGGTTGCTTGGAAACCACGCCACTGTACACATTGAGCTGATTGGTTCCCCCAGTCGCTAAGATGAATTTCGCCAATGGTAAATCGGAACGTGTCTCTCTCTCTCTCTCTTTGGAAATTGTTCCTTCTCAATCGAACGGAAAACATTGCGCCATTCTTCAGAACGAAATCCGTCGTCTCCCGGGCTATACCTTCCTTTCGTTAAACAAATTCATTTTGTGCGGATCATTACATCAAGAGGATGATAGTGAATTTTACGGCAAATTGCCGCTTCTGACCAGGCCCTCGTGGAGACAGAAAAACGCGTGTTCGTGTTTGTTTCAGCTTCGGTAAAGTGCCGAGGCTTTCTACTACGGATTATTTACTACGAATTTTTACTACGGATTCTTTACTACGAATTTTTATTACGGATTTCTAATTAGAGCTATCCTTTTCGTTGCGGACTTCTCATGGGATGACGCACTTTCGCATCGTGCAGGTGTTCAGAGGCTTTCGACGTTGAGATCTCCCCTCCCGACTCGTGGCGTAATTGGCGGCTTTCATCAAAGAGATTTGCGGCGACTTTGACACACAGAGGCCGACAAATAAATAAGACGCCGACGAAACAGAGGTGGGAGCGTTATTTGTTTTCTTTTATACGTAGTTTTGAGCGTTAATTCGCGTTTTTGGTTTTTTGCGGAATCCTTTCTTTGATTTTGCCGAAGTTCGACATGCACTTTATTGCCTACACTCCGGTGTAAAATTAAAGTCACGCCTTAACTTTAATGTAGATTAATTTGATTCATTGGTGGTGTCGATTTAATGTTTATTTATTTTATGTTTGTTTTATTTTGTTGACTTTTGTATTAATAAACTAACGTGTTCTGGAGGTAATTGGGTTTCTTAATTTCCCCCTTTCAAAAATTAAGTGGCGCCTATTTTTGGTTTGGCCTCGCGTTTCGGAATCGAACCTCCCCGTCTCACTGCAGCTGGCTGGCCACATCGGAGAAGTACAACCCGATGTGAAAACTACTGCCTATCTTAGCAGGTAGGTAGCAGTGTGCACGTTAAGATTTTGCGGCGTTGAAGAAAGAACACGCACAGACTAAATAGATCGCGGCGGGAATGTTACGAGATAAATTCTGTTTTAACCGGGCGAAAGAGTTAAATACAACACCACCAAAGGTTGAAGATTACTGCAGCCAAACGAAACCACCTCATGTTGAAACATGCCGAAAGTCACGTAGGCACTTTTCGAATTCCCACGCAACACAGGGTGACTGGCAATACTGAAAATGATTTAGATAAATTTTTCACCCGTAACAAAGTATTATATGAGCCAACTTGATGAAGATCCGATGGTAATTTGAAGGAAGACGATCCTGTGATTTCGACTAGTTCTGTTTAGTGGTCGTGATTAAACTCAAAGCAGACGCAACCATTAAAAGCTCTTTCTGTTTAAAACTGAAATTCAAATCTCCAAATGTGGCGGCCGGCGGCGCAAAGCGCGAAAACAAAGAGAATTTATTATGTGTAACGTTCGCAGCTCAGGTAAAGTCAGCATTTCGAGCGCGTATGGGACATCAAAGCGGCGCCCGCCTTTACGCGAATTTAAAGCGAAATGATTTACCTGCTTTCACGGAAACGTACTGCACACACACACACACACACCTGCGAAATCCCAGTGGATGAAATCCCCGCTCGAGTTTACACGGAATACGTTATTTTGCTCGCGAGTGCTTTATGATTTGTTACTTCTTCTCTCTTCATTTAGGTTCCACTGTACATATTTAATCTGAAGGCGTTATGTTGGTGAGAAATTTCTTTTCTTTCTGCAGATTTGCAATAAATATTCGAGCGACAGAAGATGAAAGTGAGCGAGTGCACGTAGATCAGGTTGCGTTAGGTGTTACCCGATGCTCAGCCTTGATTGCCTACTCACTCGTAAAACCTACGCGTACAATTCCCCATATGTTAACCGTAAATCATCAGCGGTAATTCAAACGTGAAGAGTGACAAACTATTTTCATAAATATGGAACCGAATGTGTGCACTTGTATGCCACGAAGAAAATCAGAACTCACTCGAAACCCGGCCCTTGATGGAGGAGTTCGGACGATAAGGACATGAATCAGCTCCACTTAAAACGGAGCGTTTCTCTCTCTCCAGCAGCGGCCGTAATATTTTAAAGTAAGTGCTGTCGATTAATCCGAGTGACGTCGATCTTAAATTGTGGCCGCTCTATTTGTGTAAGTGATGTCGGGCGATTTTGTAACTCTGCCAGCCCGATACATCAGAGATATCCATCTATCCGAGATGGACAGTTTAATGACATGTTTACTTGCTCGAAAAATTGTTCCGTTGATTGGTTTTAGACTACTCATTTTGTCGTCCTTTTTTTTCTAAAGTAATCACAACCATCAGCTATGTATATGCACCATATAAATAAATAATGTGTTTAGACCGTTAAAAAAGTAATACAAAAGGAATGACCAAGAACGTTACCCTGCGGAACCTCTGGGTGAATTTGGGGTTAACTCAAGTAAGAGCTTTGGAGAAGAAAGGAATCAATCATGGAGAACCGAAAGATTAGGAAAATTTTTACGTTCCAACATTTCGCATGAAATAAGTTGGCAACAGTTGGGAATCTTGGCGAATTTAAAGTTCGTTGTGGCAATCCTGCGGCGCAAGCTCGAGCCGTCCGTCGATTCCTTATATGGGCATTGGTCGGCGCTGAACTAATTTGCGATTACCCCGCGTCTCGTTTTGTTGCACGGCGTTACTTCTCGCCTAATCGTGCCGGTGCGTATATCGCGTGTGTGAATCATCGAGGTTATTGCTGGGAAACTTCAGGAAAACTTAAAGCACAGTTAAGGTACTGAGTTATCTAACCGTTTTGCAGCTTTATACTTTGAGTTTCATTGAACTCGCTTAATCTCCTCAACTATTAAAGTATCTTCGTTGCAGATATTATTTAACTGAGTTGAGTTAAATTTTTGAGCTTGCATTCTTAGAGTTTGAGTTATGCTGAGCTTTCCTGAGCTTACGCACTCGGTTTCAGTCTCAGGAAAACAAGTTCAATTGAGTTCACTTAAATTTTTGAGCTTCCGCTCTTAGAGTTTGAGTTACATTGAGCTCAACTAAGTTTCTAGGCTGTCTAATAGTTTTACAGCTTTGGAGTTAGAGTTTGATTGAGATCAGTTAAGTCTGTGGGTTATTCAATAGTTTAACAGCGTAGAAATTTGAGTTTGATTTACTTTACTTAAACCATTGAACATTTCAGAGCTTGAATGTTTGAGTTTCACCGAGCGCAGTTAAGTAACTGACTTATCTAAGCGTCTTGCAGCTTTATACTTTAAGATTAATTAATCTTCCGAACTATTCAAATACTTAGGAGCTTGTAAAATAGAGTTCAAGTTTAGGATGTGAGTAAAGCCTTTGAAATTTGAGTGTAAACTAATTCGGTTAATCTTCTAGACTTGCAGGACTTCTCTGGGCTTATAAACTTGGCTTCGGTTTCAGGAAATTAAGTTTAATTGAGTTCAGTTAAATTTTTGAGCTTCAATTTTTAAAGTTATATTGAGCTCAGGGCTATCTAATGGTTTTGCAACATTGTCATTTGAGTTTGATTGAGCTCAGGTCATCTCCCGAGCTTTCCGGTGCGTGTACACTAGAATTCAGTCAAGTTTTGAGCTACTCAGTGCTCTTAGAGCTTCGAAATTTGGTAACAGTTTTCCGAGTTTGAGTTTAATGAAACCCAGTTACCTTTCATGGTGTTTCCGAGCTCGTAAACTTGGCTAAAGTGAGTTCAGCTAGCCTCAAAGCTTTGGAATTTGGCTAAAATTTTTAGAATCTAAGCTTAAAGTTTTAGAAACTCGGGTTTGTAAATTGTATTAGGGCTTCGAACGAGTAGTCTTGTTTGAGTTTAACCAAGCCAAGTTCTAGAAGTTTGCATTTGGCTAAAATCGTTGCAGTTTAACGCTTACACATCTGGCGGAAGTCTTGAAACTGAACTCGGTTAAGCTTCTGAGCTTCGTAGCCCCAAAAGTCTTCGGAATTTCAATTTCAAGTTCAATTTATCTCGATTAAACTTCTGAGCAGCTGCGAGCTTTGAAACTTAGATGAGACCTTCGGAATTTGAGTATAATTCATCTCAGTTAAATCTCTGAGTTTTTCAGTCATTATAGAGCCTTGGACACTTAGGTACAGTTTTTGGAATTTCAGTTTCATTGAGCTCAGTTAAGTTTCTGAGCTTCATAGCCTTGAAACTTGACTAAAGTCTTCGGAATTTGAGTTCAATTTATTTCGTTTAAACTTCTGAGCAACTCGGAGCTTTAAAACTTAGACTTAGACCTTCGAAATTTGAGTATAATTCACCTCAGTTAAGTTTTTGAGTTTCTCATTCGTTAAATAGGTTTTGGCACTTGGGTAAAGTTTTTGGAATTTCAGTCTAATTGAACTCAGTTAAGTTTCTGAGCTTCATAGCCTTGAAACTTGACTAAAGTCTTCTGAATTTGAGTTCAATTTATTTCGTTTAAATTTCTGAGCAACTCGGAACTTTAAAACTGAGACTTAGACCTTCGGAATTTGAGTATAATTCAACTCAGTTAAGCTTCTGAGTTTCTCATTCGTTTTAACGCCTCGGCACTCGGGTAAAGTTTTTGGAATTTCAGTTTAATTGAACTCACTAATCCACTTGTGGATTAACTTAAAGTTTCGTTTTATTCCCTTAGAAACAATTGGCTTAACTATTGTTTCTATGGGAGTAACACGAAGTTTAAAGTTAAACCATGACTGAAATATCGGCCCATAGCTTTGAAACTTAGCTAGGACCTTCGGAATTTGATTATAATGCACCTCAATTAAGCTTCTGAGTTTCTAACTTATTACAGAGCCTTGGCACTTGGATAAAGTTTTCGAAATTTCAGTTTAATTCAGCTACTGAACTTGCTGACTGTCTTAAGAGCTTGTAACTCTGCAATTTGAGTTATATTGAGCACAGTTGAGTTCAGAGCTTCGAAATTTTGACACGTTGACTTTCCCTCAGCAACGAAAACAAAAAAAATCTAGCGATGAATTTCCCCATGCAAAAACTAAATGCCCTTCCTTGCGCGTGGGTTATTGGAAAAATTCTGGTGGAAGGAAGAAGACGTCGCCTATTATAAATTGCTTTGGAGGATGAACTATAACCGCCATTGTTTGGGCTTTATAGCCAATAGCAATTCAACAAAAATCATACTGCACGTACTCCCTATTCTCCCCTAATCTAATGGCAACAGATTTTCATTGTTTTTTTGCAAATGCCGTTCCTCAAATTGGCTTCAGCTTCAAACCACTGGATCTTTTTAAACTAGGAATCCAGAAACTGTCAGAACATTCGAAAGCAATTAATTAATAGCAGTAAGAAGAGATTACTTCCTTTATGTGACGAGTCTAATGTCTTTTAATTAATTATTAGTGTTCATTGATGATTGGCTGTATGTAACACGATAGTGAACGCCAAGTGAAATAGTGTGAGAACTAGTTCGTAAAATTTCTCGTCTCGTATCTCGCCATTTACAACCGATACCTCCGGTAGATTACGAAAGACAGAAAACGCATTTCGCCCGACGGAACACACATGTTTGCAAGTATATGCCCCGCGCAAGCCATAAAGTGTGCACCTCGCCGGTAAACAATACTCCTTATCGCCGTTCATTTCCCTCAAAATCCCATAACCGATGGAGTTAATTGAAGATAACCGGCACCGTCTTAAAAACGCACTTCATTCGTAACTATCTACCACCACCAATTAGGACGTGGCTGTGCCTCTGCGATTCTTTCGAATTCCTCAACACGCGCGCATAACTGTAGCCGGTTGTAAATATGTCGCGCGAACGACCAAAACGGAGATAAACGTCGAATTGAAGACGTTAATAAACGTTAAGCGCGTCTCGTGCATTTCCAGAGAAATTACCGGCCGGCCGTAATAAGGAGTGCATTTCGAACGATGCGGCGTGAGGTGGCCACTTTCGAGGAGGCAAAGTACTTCAAATAAAAGCCCCCTTTTTTTAGAACTCAATCATCTCATAATTCGCTTCTCTTTTAAGTGACTCGCCATTGCACCATTATAATGGACCAACTTGCTTTTTATTTTTCGAGCAATGCAGTAGTGCTAAAAAGAAAGAATTAAAATCGAAAGGTATGAAGAACTCGCTCGGAGAGGAGGGGGGAGGGGAGTTTCAATCGCGTTCGCGATGACTTCCGCAATGTATGAATGAATTAATGGTGGGCTTTGATTGAGGCGAAAAACTGTAATCGCCTTTCTGTGGTTTACAGGAACTCTCTTCCACACGGCTGTTGGCGAACGTTTTTCGAACGATTGCAAGCCTGCTTGCGCGCTTCTTGTGAGCGCGAACGTAAAAAATTAAATAGCGTGAGGGAAGAGGCTGTTAACGCGAAGGCTTTATCCGCACAGTAGTACTGAAAATAATCATTTGAAACGTTCCATGTACAGGGTGAATGACCATTGTTCCGCCTCCAAAAAAAAAAAAAAAACGCATAAGAGAATCGATGTTTGAAAAATACTTTTGAATAGTTTATAATTAACTAGTTTATAATTAACTAGTTTATAATTAACTAGTTAAAAATTATCCGCTGCGTACGAAATACGACGTAAGTTGTTAAAATTGAACATAACCTGACTTTTAAATCTCATCAGCATGACATAAATCATAAAATAATAATTACTACTCATTCACAAATTAATAAATAATTTATTATACATGGTGTTTCAGTAATGAATACGATTCACAGAAAGTCTCTGTATGGGCAGCAATTCTTGCGCGATAAGGATAGAGCTGAACGTCTTTACGTAACAATATGTGGCACGTTCCCACAGAAAGCTCAATCTGTTGTTTATCTTCGGAGTTAATAGAGTTATCAGTTAATAGAATGAGTGAGAATGAATACAGAAGCCCCCAAGAGATCGCTTAGACTTAAATAACTATTGGGGACCAATTTAATAGCTTCACTAGTACCTAATTTTGTGGGGTTGTTGCTTCTATGAAAGTTTTTAGGTGATACAGCGAGTGAGAATGAGTTCAGAAGCCCTAAGGAATCGCTTAGATTTAAATAACTATTGGGGACCAATTTGATAACCTGACGAATATCTGATTTTTTGGGGTTTTAGCTTCTATGAAAGTTTTCAGGTGATGAAACGAGTGAGAATGTATTAAAAAGCCCTCAAGGGATCGTTTAGACTTAAATAACTATTGGGGGCCAATTTAATAACTTGACGCATGTTTTTTTTTTGTTTAAAAAAGAAACAGCACAATAAAATCTTGTCTTACAGAAGTCTATATTTAATTAAGGGGGCCTCCAATAGATCGCCAAATCCGGAAAACTATTGGGGGCCATTATAAGATAAATTATTTTTTGAAGAATTTTATAAATATCTGATTGCCTTAAGATTTATTGTTGCTTCTACGAGAATTTTCAATTAACGGAATGAGTCGGAATGAAGAGCCCCCAAGAGATCATTCAGACTTAAATAACTATGGGGGATCGATTTAATAACTTGACGAATATCCTATTTTTTTTGGGTTACTGCATCTGTAAGAGTTCTCAGTTAATAGAATGAGTGAGAATGAATACAGAAGCTCCCAAGAGATCGCTTAGACTTAAATAACTATTGGGGGCCAATTTAATAACTTGACGCATGATTTTTTTTTGTTTAAAAAAGAAACAGCACACTAAAATCTTGTCTTGTCTTACAGAATAACTATAACAAATAACTACAGAATAACAAATAACTATTGGGGGCCAATTTAATGGCTTGACTAGTACCTGATTTTGTGGGGTTGTTGCTTCTATGAAAGTTTTCAAGTGATAGAGCGAGTGAGATGAGTTCAGAAGCCCCAAAGAATCGCTTAGACTTAAATAACTATTGGGGGCCAATTTAATAACCTGACGAATATCTGATTTTTTGGGGTTTTTGCTTCTATGAAAGTTTTCAAGTGATAGAGCAAGTGAGATGAGTTCAGAAGCCCCAAGGAATCGCTTAGACTTAAATAACTATTGGGGGCCAATTTAATAACTTGGCGCATGATTTTTTTTGTTTAAAAAAGAAACAGCACAATAAAATCTTGTCTTACAGAAGTCTATATTTAATTAAGGGGGCCTCCAATAGATCGCCAAATCCGGAAAACTATTGGAGGCCATTATAAGATAAATTATTTTTTGAAGAATTTTATAAATATCTGATTGCCTTAAGATTTATTGTTGCTTCTACGAGAATTTTCAATTAACGGAATGAGTGAGAATGAAGAGCCCCCAAGAGATCATTCAGACTTGAATAACTATGGGGGATCGATTTAATAACTTGACGAATATCCTATTTTTTTTGGGTTACTGCATCTGTAAGAGTTCTCAGTTAATAGAATGAGTGAGAATGAATACAGAAGCTCCCAAGAGATCGCTTAGACTTAAATAACTATTGGGGGCCAATTTAATAGCTTGACTAGTACCTGATTTTGTGAGGTTGTTGCTTCTATGAAAGTTTTCAAGTGATAGAGCGAGTGAGATGAGTTCAGAAGCCCCAAAGAATCGCTTAGACTTAAATAACTATTGGGGGCCAATTTAATAACCTGACGAATATCTGATTTTTTGGGGTTTTTGCTTCTATGAAAGTTTTCAGGTGATGAAACGAGTGAGAATGAATTGAGAAACCCCCAAGGGATCGTTTAGACTTAAAAGCTATTGGGGGCCAATTTAATAACTTGACGAATATCTGAATTTTTTGGGTTGTTGCTTCTGTAAGGGTTCTCAAGTAATAGAATGAGTGAGAATGAATGAATTTAGAAGCCCCCAAGAGATCGTTTAGACTTAAATAACTATTCAATGACTTAACGAATATTTTTTTAACTACATAGTAAATTCTTCTTTTAAAGAAAGAAGTTTGTTATGTATTGGGACTTAGCCGTCTTACGTATTGGAATACAGCCTTTCCTAAATGCGCATGCGCACAACACACAATATCAGTTATGTCTGTGAGATGTATTGAGGGTATTCACGTGTTCGTCTGTAAATTACTAATAAATAAATACACATATTAAGTGTGTCTGTTATTCAGTCTGCGGACATAATAAAGTTAAAGACGGTGTAAATGAAAAAGAGACGAAAAATAAATTAAAGAATTTACTTAATTAAAGGGCCTTTAATCCGAAAGACTATTAGGGGCCACCGAAGGATAAATTATTTGTTGATACTTTTCATTAAGAATCTAATTTTCTTCGGGTCATTGCTTCCATGAGAGCTTTCAATTCATAGAGTGGGTGAGAATGAACGAAGAAATGAAATCCCCAAGGGGTCGTTTAGACTCAAATAAACTATTGTTTTTGCTTCTGCAAGAGCTTCCAATTAACAGAATTGGTGAGAATGAATTAAGAAACCCCCAAAAGATCGTTTAGATTTAAATAACTATTGGGGGCCACTGTAAAATAAATTATTTGTTGAAAGTGTTCATTATGTTGGTGTAAAATCCTTTGTTATAAATGGAGTAAGACACACCGTGGTGGAAATTATCTTTGCCGTTTTATCTTTGGTTAAAAATTATTCGCTGCGTACGAAATACGACGTAAGTTGTTAAAATTGAACATAACCTGACTTTTAAATCTCACCAGCATGACATAAATCATAAAATAATAATTACTACTCACTCACAAATTAATAAATAATTTATTATATATGGTGTTTCAGTAATGAATACGATTCACAGAAAGACAGTCTCTGTATGGGCAGCAATTCTTGCGCGATGAGGATAGAGCTGAACGTCTTTACGTAACAATATGTGGCACGTTCCCACAGAAAGCTCAATCTGTTGTTTATCTTCGGAGAATACCTTCAGTTTCACGAAACAACTATACACATGACGTCGGAATATTCAACTCTTAACTCTTCCAAGCAATTTCGCACTCAGTACACCCATGCCCCATCGATCTTCGAACTGTTGCGAAAATAACGTCCAATCACAAATGTTTCCTGCTCTAAAGTAAACACCATTTCGTAATGCAATAAACGTAAAGTAAAAGAGTCCTGAAAATGAATTACAACAAACGCAAACAAACTTACTCGACTGTTGACAGGACGAATGCCACTAGTGACAATTCCGTTCGCGGCGAGCTTTCGAAAACAAAATATTTCCATGGTCGACGGTACCGGAATATTAAAATGAACGCATGATATTTCACTTTTGCCCCGTTTTGTTTTGCAAATCGGATCAATTCGTTTGGGAAAGAGTGTACGTAATTCCTCCTCTCCCCTCAAGAAAGGAATCCATCAAATTCCAGCGGCGTATAATCAAAACTGTAAATTTCCTTAATGCGACTTGCGCTTAAATCAAGCAACTGTTTAATACGTAACTGATACGTTTGTTCACATCACGTCATTAATTATAAATAATTGATGGCCGTAAGTAAGAACTCGTGTGTCTGTGAGCTTTGCATATGACTGACGTTCAGCGTCCAGGTAACAAAGCGCCATCACTTTTCTTTTTTGGGAAAAATCCCAATCAATATCAGATTATAATTAATGAGTAACTGATTAAATCACATTTAATTTGTGCGTGCTGATTGTGGAAGTTGGAAGGGCCCCGTTAAAATGCAAAGCGGAAAAGTGAAGTGCCTATTAGTCGGGAATGAGCTCTGTTTGAATTATGCGATGCGATTTATAAACAGCTCGCGGAATCACTTAAATGGGTCAGCGCATAATTACATAACAAACAGCATGTGTAAATTTGCAATTCTTATCATGTACGCTCGCACAAAATCCCTATAAACAATTTATGAAAGCTCTAAATAATCCGTTCGTTTAATATTCCGGTGGCATTGGCTAGGGAAGTATTTTGTTTTCGTAAAGGCACGTTGTAGTAGCTTACCAACAGAATTGTCACTAGTGTCATTCGTCATGCGTTTGTTGGTCTTACGCAAAAATAAGTTATTTTCAGGACCTGACCTGCTTTGCGTTAATTGCATTACAAAATGGTGTTTACATTAGAGGAGAAAACATTTATTATTTAAAGTTATTTTCGCAGTAGATCGATGGGGCATGCGTGTACTGAGTGCGAAACTGCTTGGAAAAGTTTAGAGTTGAATTTCCCGCTGAACCACAGAACACTCGAAGACAATCTGCGTTGGCGTTCGTGAAACTGGAGGCCTTTTACGAAGATAAACAACAGGTCAACCTCGAGGTCATCAAAACTGCAGGACGTAGTGAAGAATGCTTCTCGCACCTCTATCCGCCAATGATCACAAAGACTGGGATTTCTGTGGGAACGTGCCACAAATTGTTATCCGCTATCCTTACCGCGCAAGAATTGGTACCCATACAGAGATTGTCTTTCTGTGAATCCTATACAGCCTGTTCTTTTACCGCATGCAAAAAATATTTAAACTTGTAATACATCACCATAAATGGCAACGATATGTCCTTAACAAAAGTTTTACACAAATCGAGAAAATCGCAGTTGAAAATCAGAATTAATCGCACGTCTGTGTCTTGAGGTAGGTCAAGGAAAGGAAATTTTATTGCGACCGCAAAACAAAAAACAAAACTGCAATCGAGCAGTGACCTTTGCCGAAGTCGGACGGCCTATAAAAGCATTTTTTTTCTCGTCGTAGTAAGTCGTATCGTAGCCAAGGAATTTGCTTCATTTTTTTATGATTATGACACACAATTTATTGCTCCGTATCCTTTGGGATCAACAGTTCAGTTTGTGAAAAGTGGTTGAACGAGTTAAAGCTAAATACGATTACGATTAAATACGGCGAGAGAACAGATATGTTTCTCATCTACGGCGAAGCTCGAGGAAATACTAAAGAAGCACGGTGGATTTATGGAAACACATTTCCAAATCCATGCAAGAACATTTACAGCATTTACGCGATTATGGAACGTTTTGTGTGTCGGTCGCTAATGATGGATGCCACTTTGAACAGTTAGTTGCTATAAACATTACTAAATTACTGTAGTGAACGTTTGAATGTGTTCCTCCACACAGATATTATTCAGTGAGTGAGTGCGCCTTTGCATATTAGTCACGCCTGCGATGTTTATTGCCTACGATCAGCGAAGCAGGCTCCGTAAGTTTTTTGTTGTTTCATGACCGTCGTATAAGGGGTGGATAAAATAATTTTCCCCCGTTATGAATTTTTTAAAAAAATTTTCCGTGTTCTATGTGCTCTGACGGTAATGTGGTTAAAATTTCTGCACTTATTTTAAAAACACCGTGTATAATAAAATACTTAATTTGTGAGTGACTGGTAATTGTTATTTTATGATTTATGTCACGCTGACATTTAAAAGTGACATATACGTTTTCCAGAAGCAATGCTACCGGATTACTAAATGAACGCGTGTTACTCTTACAACCGATTTTTGTTTCGAAATGTTACATGAAGTCTACAAAAGATTAATCGCCGTGCCATTTCACGTTTAAATCGATTTAACAAAGCAGGAAAAGAAAGTGAAAACGTCGCTGCGTAATTCAAACGCAAACAGGAACTTTAACTGAAGAAAAGTGGCAGGATTTTTTCTGTTCTGTTCTACGATCGTTGTAGTTTGCCTTTTGTAATTTAAAAGTACTTATCATTTCATATTTAAGTACCTCTTGGAACGATCGATGAGAAGTTAGCAATAAAATTCCAGCAATAAAGTTATAAAACTTGCAAACGCCGTCGCCGCTAAAATTACGATCACAGATTAATAGTTTTTAATCCATTGCAAAGAGTATAATGTGTACATTCTCCTTGTATCAAGAAATCGAAAAATTTTTTGATACTGAGTTGAAAACCACTATTTAAACCATTCATGTAACACACTAAAAAATTAGTTTTGTCATAAACATCCATATCTATTCAACAATGCCTTTGTAAAGTTATAGCCGGTCGATTTTAGTTAATTACAAATTAGTTAAAAGTACATTTTCACGGTCTAATAACAATAGTCACTTTAGACGTTTATATCTCATTAACCAGCATTTGCATAAACATTTTCTTTACAGAATATGAAAGTACGCGTCGAGATCTTTCGTTTGAAATGAACTCTGAGTTTTGGCCGGTTGATTTGAAGTAATTAGAAATTAATTAAAAATGAGGTCTACAAATTGTGAATATCTTAAGGAAATCGTATTTTGTAACAAAATTTACACAGCATTTTTAGATGACATTAATGAACGTCAAAAATCGATTCTAAATATAAATAAATAATATTTATACGAGCTGTAATTAAAGCATTTATAATCAAATTTTCATTCACTCTCTAATCTCTGAACGAACGACACCTCATAAATAATCAAACCTTTCTCAAAAGCTCGTTTCAATTCAATTCTTTAATATCGTCATTAATTCACACATTTCATCGTTTAATACTTTCAAAGTTCTCTTTCATTATTATTTGAATTTATAAGATTTATTTTTGACGTTCAATTAATTAATTAATTAAATATTTGACGTTTCTATTTTATAATTGAATTTGAAATAAACTTTCAAGCTTTATTATTTCTACTTCATTCTACTAGAAGAAGCAGGACAATCGAAAGAAAAATATCACAGTAAGTAATTGACAAAATTATAAATTATCCATAAAGTGATATAGTTCAGTTTTTGACAAATTCAAATCATAGTACTGTCAGAACGTAATTAATAAATTTGATTCAATTAAAGAATACCTACTTTTGTAAACGATTCGTGACAATCGTAGATGAGGTATTTAAACCTATTGAGTTAAATTTATAGTAATATTTAAATTAATTTAAAGGATATATTCAAAGACGATTCGTGACAATCGTAGTTGAGTTATCTCAGCCAAATTAATTTAAATACAAACAAGAACCTGACATTTCTAATTAACAGATAGATTGTAGACGATTCGTGACAATCGTAGACGATTTATAAAACTCATTAGGTATTACAGAACACAAATTCACAGCAAATTTTTTAATAAAAGAATTGCTCAACTAAAAACAAACCACAACCCCGAATCAAGCCTCAAAATTTGAAATTACTACAAGAAACAAAGAAATTTTATAAGCATAAGTTTATCACTACAATATGTAAATCAAAACTAAAGCCATTTATAAAGAGAGTAATTTGCTTTTGAATGGCTAGCTGTTTATCACTCTATCAAATTCTCGTACGAAATAGTTGGCAACACTTGGGAATTTCAGCCAATTTAAAGTTCATTATGGCGACCTTGACTTCCCAAGCACTGCGACTCCTTATATGGGTATGTGCCAAATTAACGATTGTTATTGGTCGGCGCTGACCTCATTTGCGATTACCCCGCGTTTCGTTTTGTTGCACGGCGTTATTTCTCGCTTAATTGTGCTGGTGCGTATATCGCGTGTGTGAATTATCAAGGTTTTTTTATAGAGAATCTCTTTGAAGGACTGTAATGTCTTGCGCTTTTATTTTTTCTAACAAGATTTTCACTTTTAGTCTTTGCCTAATAATTCCACTTCTTATTTGGTCGTTTTGATGTTGCCTTGTCTGGAACGAAGATAACGTATAATCTTCCTTTCAAGAAGGAATTAAATACGCTACGATACATGTTGGAATAAGTCCAAACGTAGCAAATAAACAAAAATATTTCACCCCTATTATTAAGACTTGTCTTGATTCACCCTAGTACTTGTCTTTCGTCTTCACCTCTTTTTCTTAAGTTGATTGTAATTTGGTGATAGGTTGATGATTGCAAACAACGAGGATGCGACAACAAATACAAAGAAAAAGGAAAAGAAAACCATAACAATAAAATAGTCTGCTAAATTTATTTAACGTAACTTTCAGCCGAGAGACTTTAGTGGGGCGCGTTAATCATTCTTCCCAATAACTCACAAAGGCTTTCTTAAGCGTGCGTGATTAATCCATTAGCAACCGCTTGCGAAATAGATTTCTGCCCATAACTTATGCAGTGATCTTTTTGCAAAAGCATGCAAACCAAACACATCACGTATGTACAGAGGTCGACCATAAAAGTTTGCTCTTCAATTATGGCTTTTGCAGTGTCATCGAACCTCCGCTGCATATTTAACAAATACCACACTTTTAAAATTAAGCAAACATTTTTCAATCACCTCGTCCGATTTAACATACACAAACGAATCCTTGTAGGTACGACTTCTAAAAGGGGATTGCTAATTGCGTAGGATTAATCCTTCCACCGGTCGATGCGATATTTAAGCTGACGTGTACCCGACACCGGTTGCCTTTTTAAGAGTCCCCCGGTCTCTTGTTCTGCCCACATCGTCGTCTGCAAGGCGAAATTAACATAAGCGAGTGAGTTCGAAGAATAATAAATACCGCTACGTGTACCTTGCAACATTCAAGTAAACTCACGCTTTGATTTTGGGAACCCCCAGTGAAACCGGTATGGTATGTGGAAAGAGTTTCGCGTTAATTTCGGCGGAAATGTACACGTAGGAAAGAAGGAAAGCAGAAACGCAGGAAACATAAAATTAATTTTATGTGGTGACTCGTTCTCGTTTACGCTAGTAGCTGCTGTACCGTGAAATGAATAAACGAAATTTAAATTTGTGGACTTGTAAATTAAATAAATTCCAATTAAAAAATCAGGTGTACCGCAAGGATATCTTTTGGGTCCTTCGCCCTTTTTTATAGCACGTTGTATTTAATCGTAGTGAATCATACAAAGTTCTTTATTATGTTACAACTTTGCATTCCAGTTATGTTGGTCGTTGGTTACGTTAAAGAAACGCATGCGAAAGGCTTTGATCTAATCTGGCGTTGCACTTCTAGCCGGAAGGGAATCGGCCTAAAAGCAATAATAAACAAGGACAAAGAAATTAATGTTTGTTCTGCAACTGTCCGTCGAAGGCCGGGTTAAAGTTGCCACCAACAGCTATGTATGTGCGTCTGTGTGTTCGAATCAATTAATTTTTAACACTTCTCTCTCTCTCTCTTTCTTTCTCTCGTAATAGCGGGGTAATTACGTTTGCTTTTGATGAAAATTATACTCGGAGTGGAAGTGATTGCACTCTCTCGTCGCTTTCATCTTCCTCATCAAGTCTAATTAAACGCTCACTACTTATTGGCACATGTGCAGCAGAAGACGCGCGTTCATTTTCCAAGGCGAAATCGAATTTAGGCACTTGAACAAGAAGAAACAAATGTTGTCAAATTAACAACGTCATTAAAATTTGATTGCAATTAAATTTTCTGTAAACTGGCCCTTAGGATTTAGGAAAGCTTACGCATTCTTAATGTACCCGTAAAACACGAGCACGTTTGTTTATTTTATCTTATGGTTCGGAATATGATACGGGGTGCGTCTCAGGTAGAGGGATGGGGAAAAGGTAGCAGGCAGTCTCCGGGTAGATGAACGTCTTGGTAAAGTTGTGCTAATTGCTCAGACGGGCTCACCAGTGTTGTAGTGAATTGCAAAGACATGTGATGAAAGAGTTGTGCAAAAATTCAGGCTTGCTGATGATACTCTGAAGTGGAGTAAGGTGCCAATCTCGCGGTGCCCGCTGATGGCTCGGACATAGGGCAACAGATTGGGCATTCTATCATAAGGGTGATCGCCATGTATTCGACGGTAGTCGGAGAGAGTAGGGGATCACTCCACCTGCATACGGCATTTGACCATATCCGCCGGCTGCAGAGGCGTGAGTAGTAAATGCCGGAAAAACAGGAGAATTGCATTGTGCTTTTCACGAACGGTCATGACTTGGTGTTGACTGGGCAGGGTTGGAAAAAAAACAGTTTTTTTTTTTTAACAAAACATTTGTTTTATTTGTTTAAAACATGTTTAAAATTGACTTAAAATTAATCATGTTTTAAACAAAAAAAAAAACTGTTTAAAATTAAATAAAACAAATATTTTGTTTAAATTTATTACACTTCTATAATTGCTTCAAATACTCTCACAACCCAAATTACATATCACAAACTCTTTTAAACGGACATTAAATGGCGCATAAACACTTAACGTTTCGCAGTCGTTCGACAGCTTCGTCAGAAGTGACAAATATAAACAAATAAAATAAAATAAAAATATAAATTACATAGTAAAAAGGAAAAAGTAGTTATTAGTTGTATTGCGAAATGATAAAAGTTTAAAAATATTTACGATAAAAATTCTAGAGATTCATTTTGCAGTTTTTAGGGTTGAAAATAGAAAAAAGTAGAAAACAGTTGTGGGCTTTCAATTTTCGTCTAAAAATGTTTTCTACATATGCAATTTCTAATTTCAATTTTATTTTTTATTTCTTATTTACGTCCTTGAAAATTGTAACTAGTTTACCAACTTTTCTACTTCTAATGATATTCTAACTGATATTTTAATTTAGAATATACAAAATGAAATGCACTAAATAAACGTTCTAAGGTATGTTCTTTATACCTATAACGTTTCAAAAACGTCCTCAATTTTTCAGGTTAAGCAAATCGAGAAACGGACCAAACTCTATATTCAATTACAATAATAGTAAAACAGTGGTCTCACATAACATTTAAAATGAAATTAATGTCGTTTTTAAAAGATTATGCATTCTACTGACGAATTTTCAGAATTTTTGAAACACACGCATGTTTTTTCTTATGGCCACCCTACTACTTTCTCAATTAGTTGTACTTATTTGTATATCTGACTTTTGTAAAACACTTGATTGTGTTATTGCGACAATAAAAATACAACATACTGCCATTTGCTGCAAGCAATTTTCTACAGGCTGCCTAAATTTTTTTATGTTGATCTGTTGATATTTAATAAATGCAAACGACATATATGTTTCAAAATATAATGGAATGAATAATAAATAAATAAAAATTAAATGATTCAAGTACTAGAAAATATCATAAATTTACATATAAAATACCATTTTCGAAAACAAATATTCATAAATTTTCTTTTTTCCTAGAACAATTCAAGAATGAAATAATTTAACTGAAATAAATTTGATAAAATTAATAGGAAATGTGGAAAGAAAGTAAAAGTTAAGATGCAACTTTCTAAAAGCAAATTTTATGTATTGTTAATAATTTTGTAGTTATTTATTTTGATTGTTAGACCACGAAGTATATTTATATACTGTACATCTAATTTACAATAATAATTAAATAATAAATGCTGAAAGATGTTTACACGAATGTGACTTTAATTTTAAGGTCTCTTTTAAGTCCCATTGTCAAACTGGCCCTTAATAAGACAACTAATTTTTTATTATTAAATACATATTATATGTATCAATAAGCCACTTACATCAGAAGTGTTTCTTCTACGCTTAAAACCACAAAAATGAATTTAAAACATCAAGTAAAAAAACATGTTTAAAAACATGTTTAAAACCCAATTAAAAACAAACTCTTTGTTTTAAACAATGGGTTTGTTTTTAATTGGGTGTTTTAAACATGTTTTAAACACAATGTTTTAAACAGTTTGTTTTAAACTTTCCAACCCTGTGACTGGGCTGTGGCCAGTGTAGCAAACACTGCGGAAGCCAGTGGCACCAATGATTCTGAGAACGTATGCTCGGAAGGCAAGGTATGCTAATATCCACCTGGGGTTTGCCTTTATGCATGCGAAGTACGAAGATGGACATTCGAAGACACCTTCTCCGTGAGTTCGCATCCCAGCAGGGACCTTCCATATCTAGATTCGCCGTTGGAGTGGGCGGGGCCGGGAGAGGGCCCCGGCGAGTAATATGTTCTACATTCTCGAGTAGATGGTTATTTGTAATTTTGCATGACACACTCAGGTCCGCGGTGGTCAAGCAAGCGAGAAAGAGAGAAAGAAAGCAGGGAAAGAGAGATCTAACCGAAGGGTGAGTGAATGTTTCTTGTAACTCGGTCTTCCGACATTGTTATTAGTCGAGAATGTTTAACAATGAAAAAAAAAACGAATCCTTATAGACCGTATACAATTAGTAGTATCCTGTTAGTCAGTGATCCTTGCTCCTATATTTTCAGCTATAAATTACTCCATAAAATAACGCAATTAAACGTAAAATGTCATTGCAAGTACCTTGTCACCGCAACAAATAAACAACGTTTAACGGCGATTGTCTAAGTACCACTCGCCTTTTACCTAGTACTTTTATAAACAAGGACAAATCAGCAAATACCAAACGAAACGACTAGGAGGCCTTGTCCACGTGCAGCCGATGGAGAAAGGACACGCCGCATATTTCGTTTATAATACCGTTCGCGGCGCGGCGCGTTCTTTTTTGCTTTTGCAACGAAAAAGTCTTCGTTAAAGAAACTGGGGGGGTTACGTCATCGCCCATATAATTTATTAATGATCTCAATGTAATTTATATTCTCGCGATGCAATGACATACGGTGCATGTTGGTACCACGTGCATTTAACGTCACATGTGCTGCCAGATAAATTATTATCATTCGGCTTCGTGGCGCGAGCAACGCCGAATTTTATTAATATACGACGAGATTTGGTTGCATCGAAATAGCCAAAGCAGAAACGAATAATAAATAAAAAGCAATTGTGTAAGGCCGGCCGAAATTACCAACATAATTTTTTTTTTCAGTACTATTAAAATGTGGTAACGCGTTTACATAAATTTAAGTAATCAAAACGCTCACCATTTCCTTTGGCTACCGGGCACCGTTCGCTACCATCACCTCCCATTGACATGGTGCGTTCATGCAACAATAACATGTGTTTACAATCATTTGTAAGAGACAACAGTTATTTACTCACCGGGGACCCCAGTCCCCTGGCCCCAACGGTCTGCACAACCTCTTGGTCAATTTACAACTCAATCTAGTGCCTCTATCATCGCTCCTGATGATGTCCGACCTTGGGCCTTTATTATCATATCTGTTGCTCTTTCATAAACTATTGCTCTGAAACGTTATTTCCAGAAACACACGCCACATGCAACACAGATAGCCTCAATGACATGCAAACATACTCTACCCTACGTCTTTGTCATCTCCGACCCGTGGATTCTCTACCACCAATCCACTCTTCCACCAGGTGGCACAAATCAACGTCAACGTGGCATCTCACCAAGTTACGTCCCCTCCACCTGGCACGTAGGGGTGGTGACAATTTAATAACCTTAGGGCTCCCTGTCCGCTGCACCGGATCCCTAAGGGGTCACCATGGGACCGTGAACAGTACTTCGTTCACTCTCGGTAGCGCTTTCCACCTTGTTAGTACGATTTCCCTTACGGAGTAACCACTACTCATGCAAGTGACGTCACAATCCCTACGTCACCGTGGTTACACCAGTCAACCTACTGGCCAACGGTCAGGTGATGCAGCACCTGCCACGACAACCGAGCCTCACCCGGGGAAATCGCTTCATTCATACACCATGCAGGAAATACTTTAAGCTAATTCTCTACATATCATGCATTAGCTACAATTAATAACTTATCTCTAGATAACGCCTTCCTGCTTCTACCAGTGTAGAGCACAATACTTTCCGAACACACCCTGTATACGCACGCCAGGAATATAATACACGCGTACTATACAACTAACGCGAGTTACGCGTTGCAAGCGCAAGTTACAAGTTGGCCAACTTTAATTAATTACTTTTCGCACCTTTCTATCGTATTAATTAACACCGCAAACTCTTATTAATGCGCCTATCGATTACGTATCATAAACTCGACTGTGTCGATCTCCAAAGCAAAACCTTTGCTGCCCGAAAACTGTTTGTTTATGTAAACTCAAGAGGATCCTAGCATCGTCGTCCCAACAACCGTCTGGGTGAACGTAGATAAAACTCGCATTGCAGGCAAACGTTTATAATTCTTTAATTCTAAACGCATTATATTTTTGCTTAAAAATGAATATCTAACAATTGGTTTGAAATTAACAAACTTGACCCACGAACATCTAAGTGCATGGTGCGACCTCAAAAAGTTGTTTATTTTCTTTGTTAGATAAAAAGGTGTTGCCTTGAACAATCGCAATTTTATTCGATTTCAAAAGCAATTAAAAATAAAACAACGTAAAGCGGACCTTTTTGAAATAGGTAACCTTCTTCGTCGCAGGACGAAAGTAAAGAAAGAAAAAATCGCTCAGCATTAACGTTTCGATTAAATTCACGTTACGGCGGCGAATTCGATTAAAAATCGCTCAATTAAATCTGCGTTTAGTTTCTTGTTTGCAAACCAAACAAAACAAAGGTCAATTGTGGACCAGAAAAATTCCCTGGTGTTGTTTGTTCGACGGGGGGGCATTTACCTTCTTCAGATTTGCTCGAGTACCGAGTACGTAGGTAATTAAGATGTACAGTCATAATCAGAATTCATGACGTAATCTTAACAGAAAGAAAACTTTTATTTGTGGTTTCCAAGCAACATTTCGGATTCACTTTCAAGTAGTACTCGTTCCGGATTCATTTTGAAGAAGATGGGGGAACGATATTCTGTAAGCGTCATGAATTATGAGACGTGCATACATAAAAAAAGAATTAAGGCGTGAAATAATTCAATTTTCATATAATCTCGACAACGGGCAACTTACGTAATGTATTCGTCGAGAGGAGTAAGTGGTTCGTGTACGATACGGGCCTTGAAACGCATACAAATTAAATACGGTGTGTTTCCTGGCATTCTTGTTTTGTTGCAGGAAGAAAAGCCAGCGCGCGTGAAATACGCTCGCCGCTGTTTTCTGATGTTGCGTTCCGTTCGCAGAAGATAAATATTTTTTCCTCCTCGCTTAAAATTTAATAGGCGCACGTGAACGCTTGGCTGAACGTGTTTCTGTGTGTCTTCCTGGTTGTGGATGTGCGTAGCACATACTTCAAATTTATTACCCCATCGAAATCGTTAGCAAAATCTTACTTTCTTGTTCACAAGAAAACATTTCAAAAAGCAATAAAGATGTCAAATGCGCAGTAAATAATTTTAAAAAAAACACCAGGGTAGCCAGAATGTGTTAAAAAAAGGTGAAGGGGTGTTTTCACACTCTTTTGACTCCCATAGAAGAAAGTTGCAAAACAATTACATACATCATGATCAACAATATTTATTTCACTTTTTATTCAACAGTTTAGGTCGCGACATCTTGCGGCCGATTTTTGGCTTAAAATTTTTATTGTTTAAAAATAAATCGTAATTCTAATTTGATCGGTAGTCAAACTTGCACGGGATAGGGGGGGGGGACGTTCAGAAACGATATGTCCGAACTCGGAAACGTTCAGAAACAACGTACATTTTTCTGTGCACGAAAAAAAAAGTGATGGTGTCAGACGAACACATAATAAAATATTTTGGCCTTGCTCTGAAGCAATTCAAAGCTTAATTTGTGCAAATTTATAGCTAGGGGTGCGTTCACAAAATAATGGGAACAAAAACGCGTTCAAAAACAAGAGAAAGGGTGTGTTTAGAAACTTTCGATTTCTGCATTAGGCTTTTAGATTCGAAATCATAAAACAATTACACAGCGAAAATAAATTATACTTTATTGTTCAGTAATCAATTGGAAGCTGAACTCAGGGATAATAGGGTCAGGAGACGTTCAGAAACAACGTGTTTATTAGACGGAAACATTCAGAAACAACACACAATACACACAGACGGATAATAATTATGTAGTAGTTGCTCTCAACTCAAACAATTAAAACATAGATAACACAAGCAAAGTGGAGTGCGTTCAGAAAAAGAAAATTCAGAAGATAATAAAAAACAAAAACATCAGTTTCGCTCTCAGGTAATTTGAAGTTTAAATTACGCAAATTTACAGTCGGCGTTCAGAAAAAAGTGATCAAAACATCCTAGCTTGGGTGCGTTCGAAAATAAACGCGAAGGGGTATGTTCGGAAACTCTTTCGATCTCTACAGAAACAGACTTTAGCGTTTAGTTTGCAAAACAGTTACACCACAACCGACAAAACCTATATTAATTTTTATTGCTTAAAATCATTTACAATTTCGGATAATTCGGTAAGTTTGAAACTGAACTCTTACGAAATAGGATCAGAGAACGTTCGGCAACGACTCGTCAGAAAGACGGAAGCGTTCGGAAATAAAACAAACAATTTATATCTAATTAAAACTTAACTGAAGCAAATTGGGGTGCGTTCAGAAATAAAACAAATAGGCGAATATTTAGGGTACGTTCAAAAAAACATATAACCTGCAAGGTAATATGGTGATTTCAGTTGAAATTTCAAGTTGGCAGTATCCAAAAAAAAATAACATTAATATCCCTAAAAATTTTCTGCAATGCAAGAAATCTTGCACCCGCTGATCTTGAACTTTTATTGTGCGCATGCGCACGATGGAGATTTTTTTTGCATCGTGTAAAGCGGCCTTAAGACGTAATCGCAATGTTTCGAGAGAGTCGCAGAAATGCAAAGAAAAGTTTAAACATCATTGAATCAACTGCGTTAGTATTGTTAAGCCTCATCAGCGGAAAGTATCTTCTACATGTTGCAAGTAAAATGGTAATTTAGCATTTCTAGTTGTCGAATAGATGGAGTTGCAAAGTTTCGAACTTCGATTTTCTCGTCACCACTTGACAGTTCGTTTGTTCTAAACGTTTGTTCCTACACTTTTGCAACAACCGCTCCTGAGAGAGTGAGATGTATATAATATAATGTATGTAGGAGTGAGAAAAATAGAGTAAAGGAGTTAAAAGTGCAGAACAGACGAACGAACCTATTGTTGATGATCATCCGTCCTTCTTCAAATTTTTAAGTAAGAGGAAGATGCGTGGACGTTCAAGGTCAACAGAACCATTTTCCCTCTTTTGACTTCGAAGGATTTATATTTAAAATTGATTGTCTCAAGTTGTATGCCTCAGATGGAACTGTTTCAAGCCTATATGTCTCATCAGTAAAAAGTATCTTCGGTTTGTCTTAACTCCTGCTTTTCAAAAAAAAAAAAATCGAGTTTAAACATGACCGGATTACGACGATTTGTACTGGATATAAATTGATAGCATTTCGACCTCGGTCCGTGTACTAAGAGAAACTCGTCTATTGGCCCTTAAGACGGTGCGACTATTTAAACCTCGGTTCGTATACTGCTGAAACTATTTCATTGGATCACTATTACGGCAATCTTTGAACTGATTTATTTAAACCTCTGATTATTAAATTATCTGAAACTCATAATATACTTAACGTGCTATGATATAATAGTCAATATCTAAAGCATTCTTCCCAAGACCGATGAGAATAAAATTTCAGCAATAATATTTAATCCATTGCAAAGAGTATAATGTGTATGTACATTCTCCTTGTACCAAGAAATTTCATATAACAATAGTAACTTTAGACGCTCATATCTCATTAACCAGCATCTGCATAAACATTTTCTTTACAGAATATGAAATTACACGTCGATATCTTCGTGAACTGAGTTTTAGCCGGTTGATTTGAAGTAAGATTAAAAATTAACCAAAAGCGACGTTCACAGCAATAAAACAATACAAACTTTAAACGCTCATGTCTCATTAACCAGCATCTGCATAAACGTTTTCTTTACAGAATATGAAAGTACACATCCAAAACTTCCCCATCTTGATTTATTTATTTAAAAGAATTTACTTTGATACACATTTGATACGTTTTAAATATTTTATTCTCTCTGAACTTAATGATAATTATTATTTTAGATAATTTATATTTAGACGTATAGAAATTGTGAGTGAATTTAATAGATGTATATGGATTAATGGATAATTTATTTACTGTTCTTCTGTCGATTCTTAACGCGTTCTTTTATGTTAACACAATTGCACGAAAAGAGGAGACTTGAGAGGAACGATTAGAAACGGTTAAGTTCTATAAGCGCCATCTCTGGGGGATTTGTGAGATCAAAAGCGCCATCTCTTGGCCGTCGACGTAATCTATTGCTGCGTTTGTTTTTCGCCGTAACTCAATTCTTGACTCGTTCTTTTTTATTTATGCTTACAACTAAAAGAAAAATTCAAGAGCTACCAGAAATAGTTATACTTCACAAGCGCCATCTCTTGGCAGTCACTGTCAGTCACTGACGTTTTTTTTTAGGAAAACAAAGGTAATGAAACAATATCATCGCCAAGACGTAGCCGGAGGGCTTTCTCGCAGCCGCAGTTTAATTTCTACATCGGGTTTAATTAAACAGGAAAATCGAAGTTCGATTAATCAGCGCGCCTCAACGTCAATATTAGCATAAAGGCATCGTCGCTTTAATTAACAAACAAAAAGTCTGAATTATTTGCTCGGGTGTGCCACGCACTCCAAATCGGGAAGATGCCGATGTAGTCGTGGATAAGAAGGTGCCGTTATGCCATCAACCCCCCCAGCTATTTGGTGTGTCTTTTTAATTACTGGGTCAGCTTTTTTCGTCGGACGCGTGATATACGGCCCGGAATTAATTTAATCCGATCTACGCGGTAATTACATAATTTTAAACGTGCGTGAAGCGTGGAAGGAAAACGCTCTTCATCTGCGTGTGCGTATTTAATTATTCATCAATTAAAGTGCGTTCAGGAATTCGTTGACCGAAGCCTTGCCAGAGGAGGCCACGTAGGAAGTAGAAGGCAAGACAGGAAAATAGTTCTTGCCATTGTTGCTACGAACAAAACGCAGACAAGTGCGTGTCCGGTGGGAATAGGTAAAGTTGACATTTCAATGCAACATCTGGAAATAATACTTTCTCAAATTTTACGGTCGCTGCATGTGATAATTTTGCCGGAGCTTGAATTATATTGTACGGAGCTCACGTCTTATCTCGCCGAGTTATGTCTATAAGGAGCTCTCGGAATTGAGATTGCGATTGCTTAAATAATTTCCCTTTCAACGACGTATGCCGATTGTCTCTCGGCTTATAATGCTATTTATTACTCTAAATATGGAGACAAACGATGGAAGCTTTAAAGCCAAGATTTAAAACGCAGTTTATCGTCGACAGGACCGGACCAAGGTATTGCCAAGTTACAGGACTTGGTCTTGAATTGAGACAGCATGTCTTTACTTAAATCACAGACATTAGAGCTAAGCAGATGGCTCAACAAATGTTTTAAATTTGATGCCTCAATTTGGAGCCAAACTCGGAGTTAGTTTGGAGCCAGCTCACCAAATACGTGGGGGCGCAGAATGGAAAAACGAAACCTGTAAATATAAGTACGCCACATCATCGCGTCTTGACCCCACTTTACACTTATTTCTCTGTCACTTAAAAGCGACATCTGGCGGTGAATAAGCCAATTGAGTTTCTGAATTGGTAAATGGTTTGCGAATTTGCTCAAACGAGTATTTAACAAACTATTTTCAGAGAGTCCATTCGTTCCTATCCCGTTGGCTACCTGGAAATGATTTGGAAAGATCTATTGTCTGTGCTTGCTGCTTATATTTGTAACACGCCGATGTGCTACCTTTGTCGTTTAAGAATCCAATACAGAGAGACACAAGAAAAATATACGATTTTGTAAGAAATACAGTAGAATTCGTTTAACGGCTTTCTCGTTCGAATATCGTGACGAACTAACTGTTTTCAATTACACAGCTGGTGGTTTTATGCTTGTCCAAAACAATGGTGGTGGCCTTGTTATTCAATTTACATCAACAATTAAGTTGTTTTCAAAATTAGATTGGTCTTGGTACTCGTGTTTATCACTTCAATAGTACTCGAAGACACGCTCTGTATAATCAACCAGCGCACAGTGTGGCCGTGTGCCTACAGTGTACTTACTTAATGAACGTAATTAATTAATTAATCAGATATTCGGGGAAGTATGTGATGCCGCCCAGGCGATCAATTTGCGAGAGAATCAATAGTAATCGCTAGTTTTTCACGGAACCCCTCCTGTGGAGGCGCGTGAGCCGATTTGTTGCTAAACCTAATAACGCGGCGAAGGGGGAGATTGTCAACCGCTCCTATCGCCAAGAGGTGGAGGTGCAGTCCGACGATTATCTATCCCTATGCGCAATGGAATGATTGACCGTTTTATTTGATGCTCTACTGTGGGTAGTTATGATCTTTCGGTCTCTCAGCGAATTACTTCTAATTAACCCGCAGATCTCCCGACAAGGACTACACTTCGGTCCACACACAGGGTGTGAGGGAAACTCGGTTAAGAAGATGGCTATGAATATGTGATTCAAAATTGTTTGGCCTCGTAATTTTACGGCACTCGTAACGGCAACTAATTGGCCTTGATTTGGGGAATTAACTTGTGCTGGTCACACTTGATTTTAGCGGCAGATCTAGACTTGCCTTAGACCAGTGGTACAAACCAGTCGACTTCGCTGCGCAAATCGAAAAACCCTTTGTTTGAGTGTTTCCAATTTGCCAGAGAATATCGCCCAAGGGGATTAACTAATTTTACAAGAGTACACTGTATATGGATTGCACTATAGATTGAAAGCGTCGGTTGACTGCCTCTGGTCGATTTAAATTACACAACGCCAAGCCAAACTAGTCTAATAATTTATACAACAAATGGTCAACCAACTCCACTAATGTGGATGCAACTTATTTACCTTTAAACTCGGTTAGAATGCAAATGAAAACACTTTAGTAAGAAAATTGCACAAGCCAAGCAAGTACTGAAATTTACAGATTATCTGGTCACAAATGGATGCGGGAATTAAAATGATTTTTAAACAATTTATACCACCAAGTATGTAATAAATAAAATACAATTTAAGTCAGATTACCTAAATCCGCGCCGCGAAATTAAAGTCCAATACACTCACTGCACTAAGTTTAAATACACCCGCGATTAATTTACCGTGCGCGCGACCGACTTGTTTAATTTTATTTAATTGACTCTCAAACACTGGGATTTTAGGCGTACCGATATAAAATGATTTAATTGTGAAAACGAAATCAGAGAAACAAGTAAGTACCCCAAAGCAATTCGCCAAGCCCAATTGATACGACTGATCGTTTTAAAAGCTCAGAGCTATCTGTCTGTAATTTTAATTTTCATTTTTCGGCTGCACAAAATTAATTCCCCTTCCTCCGATCAGAAAACCAAATTCAAACATCCCTTGACCAATAGGGCTGTGTTTAGCATTCAGAAAAATAAACGCCCCCCGGTTCCTGGAATGTGTTTTTCTAAGCGTTTACAAAACGACCACCCCTGAAGGCTACATGTGCTGCCTTCAAAGTCCACAACACTTCTAAATTACAAGTACCCCCTTGACATGATTATGTTTCCGCTTACTGTGGAAACACGGCGCTCGCCTGCAGATTTTCCTTTAGAAGCAAATAAAAATCAGCATGTCATCTCCGGTCCCGCCCTGCAAAGTATAGTTTTCAATAGCAGCATTCTCTTACCGAACTTATGCGTGTCAAATTGCCCAATTTCTAATGAACAACAGACGGGCATTAGAAACTCGCGTGACAGATTTATATGACAGTCAACTCAAGAAACATGGAAAGCAATCCCAATGTGACAAAAAATTTATGGCCCCCGCCCTTGTTATATTGCCTATTGAAAACCCGTAACGGCCCTGGTAGGCCTGGCGATATTGTTTCCGTTTGGCAAAATACAATCTAGCATATGTACATTTATTTTTTATTTAAAATTAAAGTTACATGCAAGAACATGCTTTTTGTTTTATAAACAAATTCGCGACCGTTTCATATTGAAACGTCAAATAAAGGACACGAGCTTTGAAAAAATTAACTAGTTTTTATTTTCAATAAATGCTGTCGAAACTATTTGAGAGAGCAGATTTTTGAGAAACTTCCAAGGATAGAGGTGTTTAAGTGCCTGCCTACGTAATTTGAAATTACGCTCAACTCAAGAATTTAACCGAAAAAATTGTAGGTTTCGCCAAAATAGAGCGGGGTTGGCGGAACAAAACGAAAGGAGTTGAAGTTTTGCGCCGAACGAAAAACAAAGCATGCACGTGAATAATTAATTCCGAAATTGTTTCCCAGCATTCATTGTCGGTCGGATACTTGTTTTCAAAATAAATGTTATGAGCACAAGGTCAATAAACAAACAAAAGAGAGAAACGTTGCCAAGCTATGACGAGTTTTTATGGAAACGTTGCCCTGCAGTTTTATTCTGAATCAAATGTGATTGTGTTAATAGAGATGAATCTGTAGAGCTTTAGGGACGCCCTACACTTTGCGATTGGACCAGTCAGGTCACCATGTGTAGGACGCCCCTAAAAACATTAAATATTTTTCGATAACCTCAAGCTTTAGATACTCGCGTATCAGTTAACACGAACAAGAATTAATTACAATAAACAATTGTTTGTACAAGAGTACCCCAATATTATTTTGAATTGTCCCCCGTTTTTGAAATTATTTTGACCTTCCTGGTTACAAATGTTGAAATGTGCAAATTAAGTTCATGTCACGACCGGCTAACTCGTGGAGATGGGCTGGATCAGACGTAATCCCAACACAAAGATTTGATTTTCTCACACAAAAATCTGTTAAATAAATGAAACCAAAATGCAAACAAACCTCAGTCAGTTAATCCAGTTAGTCAATAATCAAGTGATAAAACCACAACCACAAAAGTGACCACTAGCGTCAACTTCAGTGACCACTTTCAATCCAAGTAGCCCTCTCTCTTGCGATGTGCGGCGTGATGAACTGTCGTATTACCAAAGATCAAGATGGACGGCCAAGGTCGATTTATAACGACGCAAGGACACCACGAAGAAGATCGCCAGGCAGCGGCAGCTCCCAGTTTGAGGAACTCCGGTGAAACATCCGGAAGGAATGGGGGGAAAGAAGGACCAAGTAACAATTATAATAATAGTAGTAAAGCCTAGATAAAAAGGAAACACGAATTACGAACCGACCGCCGCCGCCGCCCAATGTGACTCTAAAAACATACCTGCCGTAAATTCGACCGACAAGCTTGGAGAGGCCTAGGACTCGCCGCACACAATAAATTAACAACCGGGCAACATACCCGTTTGCTTTTCACTCCAAAACAAACACCGTTTAATAAAAAAATACACAGAAGCGAAAATAATTCTCAATGCGGTCTGAATGCAAGACTGGCGGAATTTCAATTGGGTCGGCGTTCGACGTGAACGGTTTGCGGGCGGGGTTACAAACCCTTAATATATCCCACTTTCGACATGGGAAAATCTCATTACAAAAGAGAGGGGTTGTCAGTCGACCAGTTGACCAGTCCAAATTCCAAAGGTCAAACTGCGATGCAATTACACTTTCGCTAAGATACAGAGTGACCCGAATTATTTGCAACGAATTTTCTCATCGTACTAATACTTTATGGGTTTGAACAACGCATGCATGCAACTATACTTCCTGTAGAACGTTAGCCCATAGTAGATTAACGGCCAATTTATATAACTGTCACATTTATTTGAATTAATTAACAATTATATGCTCGGCAGCATTATGAGTTATGATCTAGCGGTCCCGTTCCTGGCTTATCGCAATTATTAATCTCATGTACATATTTGCAAGTGAAAAAAGAATTATTTACTTAAATAATTTAATTGAAGAATATACGGGGTGATTCTTGAACTGATAAACGAATGAAGAGGCTTCCCCCGTGCTGCATTTTTTGGGGGAAGTCTCTTTCTTCGCCGACCCATTCAAGAATCACCCTGTATGTTGTACGTATGCATGCAGAGCTAACATCTATTATAATTTTCTGTAATTACTACGGTCAGAACACGCTAATGCTACAAGCACTGCTCCACATAATTCATAATTATTATGCATCATTAAAATCGCCGGTATTTTGTGCCATTAATTGCGAGCTGCTTTTTATAATGGTAATAATAATAATAACAACGCCGGAGCAGCGGGGAACAACAAGCCCGATAACAGTAAACGCCATAATCGCCTCACACCCAGAAGTGATAGCACAAAATTACAGTATAATAACTGATAATGTTATATTACCGATTCAGAAGGTTTTTGTGTGTACTTGTACGTAGGTACAACGTAGTCAGAATCCAAAATACGTTCGCCATTAATTTTGTTATTGCATCGCAGAATGAGTGCGTGTGAAACGTTTGTCGGTCACCGACGAAAGAAATTCCATTGTTTTTTTTTTTAATTTTACATTGCGCAGGGAACTACACAATAGAAATAAATAAATAGGCTTTGAGGCTACGTATAACATTCATAAAAAGTAGCTACATACTTGGTACAAAAATGGAATGATTAATTAATAACAATATTATAAATTAATACAAGCAGAAATTAACCGTTAATTTTAATTAGAACAAGCTAAGAAAGTTATTGCTGTCTCGGTGTTATTGATGCTTGGCAGTTTCTTGCAAATTGAAAGTTAATAATTAAGAAAGTGTTTACTTTACTTTATTTTTTTTTTATAATAAGAGAGGCGCAGGTTTAATGACTTGAAGTTAGATCTGAACTTGTAACCTCTCATAACAATAATAATTCATTAAATCACTGCCAGCAACTTCCTCGTCCTCAGTCGTTATACATGGTATACCCAGCGCGAGATAAACGACGCAAATAAGAAGCTGAAAAAGCCATTAGACGCGTACATGCGCCGCAATCGTTCCTGAAATTTTATTCCTCTGCATATTTGAGCGTTTACGCGAGATCTCCAGAATAACAGTGAGCACGAACGCCGAAGCAAATTAGCCGAGGCATGCGGTAGTCACTTCCGGGCTTTTAAAGTGATTCATACCCTCGCGACGAAGTAATCATAATCATTTTATTGATCGTGACTGAATATGATGGCATCTTGCAACAAGTTGCATAATTTTCAGTAGCAACATCACCACATGTCAGCAGTACAAGTGAGTTACAAATTACATTAGTTACTTGAAAATCTTATACAGGGTGACTGTTAATGAACTCGACAAAATGAGGCCACGGTAAGAAGCGATGTCCGAGAGATTTCTACGTTAGTTTTCGACGAATAAGTTAGCACCAAAACGACGATGCGCCTCTGGTTAGCGGCGGCGACGTAGCATCGATCGTGAACTTGACCTTTAAGTGGAATTTCACGTCAACTTCGTTTTTAGGTCAACGTCCGACGCGACACCTATAAAATATTTACTTGACAAACGCATGCGAATCACCTGTGTTTTTAGCGCATTTTTCGCATTATTTCGTCACTTGTGTACCGACTTGATAAAGGACCAGAATTGCCTCGTCGCGCTCTCGTAAAAATACCGCGCGAGGACGGATGAGAGTGTTCGCTGTTGATCCAGTTGTTCAAAGTCATCAGTTACGTCTACACTGAGCACCGACAGCATTCGAATTAACCCGAAGTCGTACGTCGCGCATCCCGAGGCATTGCAATCTGCTATGGAGGGACAAGTTTTACAAGCTTTATGACATACTTTAACTTGAAGGCTTCCGCGGCCGTCGTCCATGTTTGAATTGGCTTCCGGTTGGAACCGCGTCACGTTGACTTCTACTGCCGACGTTTCGTTATTCATTGCAGAAGAACTTCTTCAGGGCTGCTGCTGCTGATGGTGTTGCTGCTGCTGCTTCTGGTTAGTCGTTGAGACTGACATACGTACGCTGTGAATTGGGCGTTTTAGTCTAAACATATCTACTTTTTGGGTTGGGTTGGGTTGCGCAATTTTTCGCATTATTTCGTCAGTTGTGTACCGACTTGACAAAGGACCCGAATTGCCTCGTCGCGCTCTCGTAAAAATTCCGCGCACGAACGGATGAGAGTCTTCGCCGTTGATCCAGTTGTTCAAAGTCGTCAGTTATGTCTACACTGAGCACCGACAGCATTCGAATTAACCCGAAATCGTAACCCGTCGCGCATCTCGAGGCATTGCAGTCTGCTATGGAAGATCAAGTTTTACAAGCTCTATGACATACGCATGCTGTAAATTGGGCGTTTTAGACCAAACATATCTACTTTTTGGATTGGGTTGCGCAATTTTTCGCATTAGTTCGTCAGGCGTGTACCGACTTGACAAAGGAATTGCGAATTGCATCGTCGCGCTCTTGTAAAAATTCCGCGCAAGGACCCATGAGAGTGTTCGTCGTTGATCCAGTTGTTCGAAGTCGTCAGTTACATCTACACTGAGCACCGATAGCATGCGAATTGACCCGAAGTCGTACGCGGCGCATCCCTAGGCGTTGTTTTACAAGTTTTATGACATACGTACGCTGTGAATTGGGCGTTTCAGTCTAAACATATCTACTTTTTTGGGTAAATTTATAATTAATTAGGACCCCATTGGGCAACCACCACAGATAAAAAAAAATTAATTACAAACTGTTCCACAGAATTTTTTATACATTTCCTCGTAATCTGTGACGTGCATTCACGTACGCGATTTGATCAAATATGGTACGCATAATACTAGCGACGTATCCTAGTAGTTTTATTGTTTGCGTGCAATAGCGATTCGAAAGATTTTATTATCGGCTATATGACGGGCCGTGCATTGACCCCTGCGATCACGAGATTTAAATCCTTGCGATTTTTCTTTGTAGACGAAACACTTTACTAAATAATTCGCAGGAATTAACAAACAATTATTTACACAATTATTTATTACCCTTATTTCATACGCAATTGCAGTTACTTTAGAAGTTACTAATAATTACGTCGCGTAAAAGAGACAACCGAGACTTATTATATCCAAGTTTATTATATCAAATGCCATTCCTATACAATACAAAATCTAACTATTCTTATATATTACATGTTTTTTTTATTTTTATAAATTTGGATTTGAAGTTCACATTTCCCATAAAATCAAAGCACGCGCCAAGAGCAACGAAAAACTGGTTCGTAGCAGGTGCGTAAAATGTCCGCCGTTCTCTTGTAAACACAAGCGAATTCTGCGTTTTAAATTGTTAATAACACTCGCTAAGATTACTGGATTGTTATTTACCTATTCACAATGTAACAATGAACTCTTATGAACAAAGATTCTGCTAATGAATTAAACTTACTGAATAAATAATTGAAATGAGATTGACATTTGAAAAATATGAATTAATCAAAGACATACGATTTTCTTTCCATAGGTAACTTGATTAGAAAAGATATTGATCACGCGTTATATCAGTATTGGAAACTTAAGTGGACTTTACATGTTTTACCATATAATTACTCATATGATTTGTCATATGCGACTATTCTTCTGTTCACACTATGCAACATGCCTCCTGAAAGAACTCATAAGTAAAGACTCCAAATCTTAGGTCCGTTTATCCGCCAAATTGTATATTACTCATTGCTCGTGATGATGGACTATAAATATCAATCGGTCGACTGCCTATTTAAAGTATCTAGTGCCGTTTACGGCTATCTGATACATTGGTATAACATATTTTATCTATATAATTTTTTTTCTTCATTTTATTTATTCTTTATTCTTGAAATGTCTATCATCAAAAATACAGAGAATAATTAAATAAAATACGACAAAGTTGATCAATATGTTGTTGTTACCTTCGTAATTGAATCAGCGCTCATTCCTTCCATATGTGTATCAAACCGCTCATGCATTCGGTACTATTTTTTGGAGACTTATAAGATTACTCAAACGGCAAATCGTACCAAAACATATCGAATTTGATAGAATAGAACGGTATTTATTCCATCTTACTTTTCATATGATTGCCGATAATGTAATTGCTCTTCTTTATCGATATTTTAGAGAAATAGCGCTGTTTTATTGACTTTTGACAGACGAGAAGTTGTCATTAATAAAAATGTCTAAGGTAAGAATTTCCTTTCGTTCCCAGGTTTTAAAGGTGTAATAAAACGAAACTGAGATATGTGTCAAGGTCGCATTGTGTACAGACAAGCAGTCAATAATTTATAGAGGTAACGCTACCGGATTATTAAATGAACGCATTTTACTTCTCGAGTCCCATGGCTTGAATACATCTGGAAGGCAGTGTACGTATTGATTGAAATAATTTCGGCGGCAATAAATAACGACACGAACCAATAACCGTGGCGCATTCATAAAATATTAATTTTCCGGGCTGCAATAATAATTAATTGCATTCTGCGGACATCACAGTGTGTAAAATGAATCCGGCGCGAAGTAAAATCCGGCGCAAAATATTGTTGAACAGCAAGTCGGATTTCGAGGGGGTGAGGCGGGGGAGAGAGAGGGAAAGAGGATTTAATTAGTGAAACTGCATTCTGGGTGTAATTAGGTTAAATCTGATAATGCCAGAATCGACGAGATGCGGGGTTAAAACGTGGAAATTATTGCTGAAAGTTCTACTCCGGGTTTCCTTCCTTAAAAGAAAGAAAAAAAAAGTAATAATAATAAAATAGAAAATCCTGGTTTGGTTCAAATTAATAATTGACCAATTAAAAATTAGGCCAATACCATTTTCAAATTTGTTTCCAGACTATCGTGTTACGCCCTCGGTAACTTACATACCGATCGTTTCATTGAAATTTGAAAAAAACAATTTTCTTGCAGCATTTAATCTAAATTACCGCCACTTTTTATTAACTCGCACTGAAACGCTCTAGAAGGAGTAATAAAAATAAATTAATTCCATCCGCTCAACACTGATTGTTCGCATTAATTTAAATACTTCAACGTCGAATCTTGCGTATCGCTGATCTATACATCCTTGATTTTACGGCCGGCCGTAAATTCCACGGGAGTCTTTTTTAAAAGTCGCTTATTTGTTTAAGAAGGAATCTAATTTAGCGCATTTTCCCCCCGTATTAAAAACGAACGCCGGCGTGCTGTTTGCCTAAGCACACAAGAGGAGACGAGGCAATTTCGCTCAATTATTGCCTGACTTTCAATTTTACTTTTAATAACAACTTACGTTTTCTACGTGCACACACACACACATACACAGAGAGAGAGACTCGGGCATACATAATCGACGAGCTGGAATATTGCAGTATCGATATAATTACGTGTTTCGCGGCGGCGTTTGTAGCCGCGCTGCACTTTAATTTTATTTGTTAACTAGATGTATATTATTAGGAATTTCACATCAAAGCGACTATTAAAATAATCAGTTGCTTTGTATTGCTTCGTGCATGAAATTCAATTACCGCCGGGCCGCCGCCGCCGCGTGTATCAAGCAACGTCCTGGTTACGGCTTGAACCCAAAACTTGTGCAATATGCCGGGGTGAAAGTACAAACAACACCACGATTTAGAGGCGGCTTTGTTTCGTGTGCTAGATTTAATTTAGACGTGTTCGTTTCCAATTGGAAAGACTGATGCGATTTGTATGTATGTAAGTACGTGGAACACGGAGGTGGAGAAAAGCTCCCCGACATATTCTGTGCGTTTTTTTAAATTTATCAATCGTAATTTTGCTACACTTCACCGCGTAATTTAAATCGTACTAGAAATAGGATGGATTTAATTAATTATTCGAAGCTGAGCTTCTCTTCTAGTCGAAGCAATCACAGTAATGAGCGAATAGTGTTCTTCAAGTCCGGACTATAACGAGCGAAATCCAAAGGCAACAAGAAAATCTCTTGGACGCGATTTCTCCGCGTAGACATCGAAGTATGTTGATTACGTCTGAATGCAGTTCTAAACTCGTTCTCGTTGTTGAGAGTGTGTCATCCATGCGACAGGCGACCGCAACTATACATAAGTATGCGGCGTGGATTTTTCGCAATAATTACGCCAACGTTTCAGAAACCCGAAGACGTCAATTATCGGCGATTTTTCAAACCACGAGCGACGCCTAACGAGGAATGCAACCTCACAATTGCCGTCTCATTCGAACAGCAAAAGAGAAAGTAACTGTGTCACGAGGACACTCGAACACAAAGACAAATATTTTTAACGCTGCAGTGCTCTCGATGCGTTCAATTTTCTTAACTTTTGAGAAACACTTACGACTTCAAATTCACGAAATAACACATGTTAAACTTGTTTTTAAAATGTGAAAGAATCTTGTGGCATAAACTTAACCAGTTATGTAAATGAGTTGAAGTACTTTCAAGTAGAGGACAATGTATTTTTGCGTTAGAGTTTCGAGTTCAAAGTGCGTTATGCGATTTTATATCACCACCGTTATTAAGTCGGTTTCACAAGAGGAAGTTGATCTTCTACGGTGCACCAACAGAGATGGCGTTCTTAATCTTTACGTCAATTTTAAATTAACCGCGCAGATCTGGAGTCAAAATGGCTGCAACTTAAACTGCAATAAATGTGCCGCTCTACTGATATGCTTTGCTGCGTTCGGCTTTGCGAATCTTTTGACTCTTTTTGCTCCACTCATACTCCACTGGCACTTTTGTCGTTCGGGATTACGCAAAGGTGTAAATGGATCTCACTCCATAAGCGTTCGGATTAGACGGAATAGAGCTCACTCCACTTGTACCACCTCGGAAGAGTGGTGTTTCAGAATATGACACTGCGCGCTAACTTCATTCATGTATACATGAACAGCTGTTTGTAAATAAAAGTGATGTTAGTACATACCCGGATTTAAAATGGAAAATCTTACTCCAGAAACATACGAAATTGTGCACGAAGGTGATGAACCCCTTATTGCCAACAACAATGCCTTGCTACAAAATAAAAACAGTAAGTATATAGGTAACATATATTTTATTTTTAAGCAAAGCTATATGACTTTTTCTAGGTGGTGAGCTATTATGGGCACCGTGGTTTGTTATTAAAAAAAATTTCTATGGAAACGTTTCCGAGGAAGAAGTACAGGAAGACGAGTATCAGGAACCACAGAATAACAAAATATGGACCAAAGAAATGACTATTTTGTTAATAAACAAAATTGAAAATGCTCAAGAAGCTTTTGAAAAGGATCTTAAGAAGAATGTTAGGGCCAAAATAGCAACCGAGTGTTCTAATGGTACAATAATAATTACACCAAAACAAGCAGAAACAAAGTGGAAAAGTCTGAAGCGAACATACAAAAGTGTTTCAATTCACAACAAAACAACTGGTCAAAAAAGGAGATATTGGGAATATTTTGATCTAATTCACCAGTTTATGTTTAGAAAACCAGAGATAGTGCCTGAAGCCACTTGCAGCAGCTTCACAGGACTCAGTAGCAGGAGATCAGTAGCAAGTATTTCACATAGTAACCCTTCTTATGAAAGTTCTTTTACTAAGAAAAGGAAGCAACGTGAAACTGAGGCCAACACAAGACATAAAGAAAAAATGCAATGAATTGACAGATTTAATGACCTTTTTAGTGATTTGGTGCAAGCATACAAAGAAAAATAAGTAGCAAGTTCCATTAAAATGTTTTGTTTTAAATTTATGAATACAGAAGTTATTTTATGTTTTTTGCAATTATGTAGGTGTAGAATGTTATCTTTTTATTACTAGTTCTGAAGTTTTTTTTTTTAAGTTATATATATTACTGTAAATTTTCTTTCAATGTTACATATTACTGTAAACTTTTTGTAATAAAAATTATTCTAAAAGAATTCGTTTTATCATTTACAAATAATGACATAATATTCAGAGTAACATAGTTTACAAAAAAAGGTATCTACAGCTTCTTATCAGTTAAATCAACTAATTTTTTATTAAAATGAAAATGTAGAGGTTTATTTAGAAAAACTGGAATACTTCACAACCTTCTCATTTATTCTTCAAGTACAAATTGTAAAGCATTCATAATATTATTGCGTTTTACAATGGCTATATTCTGTTCTACTTCCATGTCAATATCAAGTACATTATGTGGGTTTACATTATTCAATTCTTCAAGTTCTTGTTGATAATTAATAATGTCTTCCAGTAGATCACCATTTAATAGGCATATATTGTGTAATATATAGGAAGACATTATTAAGAGGACAATCATATCTAATGTCACAGTTTCCATAAATTTTAATCGTCTAAATCTTCCCTTTAAAAGTGCAAAAGCATTTTCAATCACAACTCGAACTAATCTCCTGTTGTCTATTTGCACCCGGCCAAGGTATAATCTTATATTTCTTGTTTACTTTCAGCAGTAGGACACATACCCTTTTCAGTATTTCCCAACTTGTTGATTTTGCAAGTCCAAATCTGTCAGCAACTGATCTGTTCAAAATAAATAATGTTTCAGACATTCATTATTAATCGAGCTTGCAAAGTGTCTTTAAATATAAGCATTTTAACATATATTTACTGATTTAAAAATGTGTTTTATTGTTATATTACAATTTCACAAGTAAGAAATTCCCCGAAGTCATACATTATTTTTATTATAATGTAATACATACCGAAAAGATTCTCCATTGCCTAGATACCAGATTGTCACCATTACCTCCTTTTCAAGCACAGTTCTGGGAAATCCATTGTGTTCTTTCATATTATCTTCATCAATATCCCAACACACTACTAATTTTTCCTAGTAAATCTTCAAATGTACCAGGCACCATTCTAAAATGCATCTGAAACTGTCTGTCTGTCATACGTGGAACTGTTTCCTCGGCAAAATTATCTACTTTTTCTAAAATAACTTGGTCCTCGTCGTCCGAAGAATCATAAAAAATATTTCTCGCACCTTGCATAATTCCCAATAGTATTCTAAGAAAATGCTCGTTTTCCATATTTAACAACAAGTAATTTATTTATTACTTATTCTTTTTTTTCTTGTTTTTAAAACTTTCAAACGTAAGTAACGTAACCTGAAAAGTAAAAATGAGTTTTGACTTGACAAGTGACAAGTCATGTGAAATAAACCCGAACTCAACGTAAGACGCTCCTAAAACTCTTTGATGATCTGATTTAACACCATGCACCACTCTAACACCTAAAGAGTTTCAAAGCCGAACGCAGCACTTGTAGATAGTAAAAAGCTGTCGCGTATAATATTTCAGATGCAAACCTCCAATCATTGTCGATCACGGTGTATAATCGGAATAATTTTACTGTAACGGAAAACGCACCAAAATAATTACGTATTCGTTCAGGTTATTGACATAAGATAATAAGCGTATGGAACCTCTTTTTAAAGTAATTGTTATTTAGGCACTCTTGACTGAATTACAAAAGGAAGTCGACCGTTTTCTTTTCATAAATTCTAGTGTGTAGTAAAAAAATGTATGATTTTTTAACTTTTACAGTCATATACCAAGCATGTATACGTACATACAATAATAAATTGCTCAGAATTCTCATGTTACTCTGCGACGTGAACATCTTTATACAGAGAATGTCGAGGGCATTTTCTCCTCTTAACTTGCCTCGATTCGCTATCGGAACGTAGCATTTGCATAGGTATTTCGCCATAGCGCAGATGTGTGAAACGGATTAGTTAATACAGCACCGTAATTTATTAGTTCTTGCAATAAACCGGCGCGAACCTGCTTGATTCAATACATCAGGTTGAATTATGTACTGCGTATACTCCTCCACTTGGCGGCATACGTGTCAGGTCTTTAATGAAATATGGCCCTGCGATTAATACCACGAATTTGCGGGGGTTATCTAAATTCAAGTGCAGTTCATTTTTTATTTATATGCCGTTTGACGAAAGTTAGAAGGAGATGGCCATATAAAAGCCCTTTGACTTAACGATGGATCGATCGGCATATATTGAAAAAATGAACCGTAAATAAGAACTCAGGGAATTTAACAAAATAGTTTAAGCTGCACGCCCCCGTTGGATTAAAACAGAACTTTTCCCCCGTAATAAATTAATTAACTAGCACACTTGTTCGTTAGGGGAAAATTAAATTTCTTTGTCCGGTAGGTACGCTCGCCTGAATTATTATGCGCTGCTGCGGAGGCTTAATCTGTGTTTCATTAAGTGCCTAACTACAACAACAGGCAAAACAAGATTACTTTCAGAGCTGGCGCTAATGTGCCGTTCGGGTTTCGGGGGTTGACTTTCTCAAATTGCAACTGTCGAATTTCGTTACGATTTAAACCGAAACGGAAATATCAGGTTGGGTAGATACAAAGGAGTCGAGTTTAGAGTTACGCGGGAAAAAGTTTCGCTCTTATCGCGCTGACGCCGACAGGAAACCGCTGTGAGAAACAAAGATAACAAATACAATTGTTGCAAGTGCAACAAGTAAGACAACAAAATAAGATTACTTTCAGAGCTTAAAAGCAGAAAAGATGGCCAAGAAGAACATGAGTCTGTGAAAGAGACTGACAGGGATTAGAAAGTATGGGGTCAAGTCAGTTAGAGAAAAATGAAAACAAATGAGGCCTGACGTCTCCATATCAAATTATTAAAAACGACAGAAAAAAGAAGAGGAAGACCAAGGAGAACATGAACTAGACTATGAAAGAGATGATCAGAAGGCGTGTACGCAAGTCAAAGAGAGAATAAGGAAAGGAGGAAGACAGACGAAGTTTCACGCCTTCATGTCCAATTATTAAAAGCCAAGAGAAAAGAAGAGAAGAAGGCCAAGGAGAATACAAGTAATTTGGATAAGTCTGTGAAAGAGACGGCCAGGAATTAGAAAGCGTGGATCAAAGAACAGGACGCCTTCATAACAAATTATTAAAAACGACAAAAAAGAAGAGAGGAAAGCCAAGGAGAACTAGAGTGTTTGGATAAGTCTATGAATGGCATAGAGTCAAATCAGTCAGAGAATAATTATTATTGTTGAAATTATTGTAAACAACAGAAACGAAAAGGGGAATGTGGGTATTTGGATAAGTCTGTGACAGTATGGAGTGAAAAGTCAATTAGAGAGAAAGAAAAGAAGAAAATAAAGGAAGTACTGCGTCCATTAAAAGCGCCGAAAAAGAAAAGAGGAAGGTCGAGCAGGACCTGGGTGTTTGGATAAGCCTAGTAAACAATGCCAGGAAGTATGGAGTCAAATCAATGAGAGAAAATGGAAAAGAAGGAGACAGAGGAGGTTCTACGCGTTCATGTCGAATTATTAAAACCCACGATAAAGAAAAGGAGAACATGAGTGTAAGAAAAGAGATGGCCAGAAGGCAAAGGGCCAAGTCAATCGGAGAATAAGGAAAAGAAGAAGCTACGCCTTTATACCAAATTATTAAAATCGACTGAAAACGTCAATCAGAGAAGAAGTAGAAGAAGAAGGCAGAGGAGGTATTGTATGCGTCCATATCAAATTATTAAAAGCTGACCTCGAAGTTTCAAATTCAATAGAAAGAGACCAAGGGAGAGAGAGAGAGAGAGAAAAGAAGGAGATAGAGTGTGGAATTCTCGGAAACAGTTTTTTTCAAATTATTTGGACGCGGACTTTAAGATTCCATTAAATTCACAGTGGAGCCTTGGATAAAAAAATTGCACGATCACTTGGGTCTCAAGAAAGTTCCAACATTTTAGGGGCAGATCAATCAAAAAAAAATTGGCCGTCATTAGTAGAAACCTAAGGAGATTTGCAAAACTTTTGCGACAGTAGATGATGTTTGCAAAAGTATAAAAAAACACCACGTAATGCGGATTAAAATTTCAAAATGATGGCGCAGTTTCTTGGGATAATAAAGGGGCACGTTTTGCAAAAAAAAACCATAAAAGCGAGAGCGCTAACCGCTCCAGCTTCAGTGTACATCCCGTGCAGACATTATCGGGGACACTCAAAAGCCTTCTGCGCGGCCACTATCAGAAGCATTCACAAGCCTTCCGTGCACCCATTGTCAGCAGCGTTCGCAAGTCTTCTGTGCACCTATTGTCAGAAGCATTCACAGTGCACCCATTGTTAGAAGCACCAACACATCTTCTGTACAGGCCATTGTCAGAAGCATCCACAAGCCTTCTGTTCCATGCTTCATTAACGCAGGTGTGAATAGTTCTGATTTATTTTTTTTTGTCAACCCTCCTTCTGTGAACCCTCGTGAGAAACAAAGATAACGAATACAATTGTCGCAAGGAAGACAACAAAATAAGATTACTTTCAGAGCTAGTGCTGATGTGCCGATTGGATCTCAGGAGTTGGCTTTCTCAAATTGCAACTTCCGAATTTCTAGGTCAGAATTTAAGCCGTTAAGCTCAACTTAATAAAAAAAAGAAGCCGAGCTTCAACCTTGTGTGTAGGAAACTTATTTCTTAAGACTAATATTGTAATCTTAGGCTGCGTTGTATAAAAGGCTTAAGCCAGGATTAACTTCAATCCTAAGTTAGAATGTGACACTTCTATGACGTACAGCATTCTATGTATCACATTCTAACTTAAGATTAACTTTAATTTAATTTAATTTAATTCTTATAATTTAAATCGAAACGGAAATATCAGGTTGGGGAGATACAATTCCGACGTGATTTAGAAAGGAATCGAGTATAGAGTTACGCAGGAAAAGGTTTCGCTCTTATCACGCTGACGCCGGAGGAAACCGATGAATCAACAATTCTTGCAGGATCATCGAGTGGTGCTAAGAACGGTTTAACCTTAAGGAACTAAATCAACACTCTGTTCAGGTGACGCGATTCCATTCCTCTCGTGAGAAACAAAGATAACGAATACAATTGTCGCAAGTGTAACAAGGAAGTCAACAGTTTAAAGTCAAAAATGTATTATTTAAAACAAGTGAAAATAGCGCTGAAACAAAACAAATTGACATTTTAAAGACAAACTGCAGTTATTGACAGTAACTTTGTTAAACGTCACTTTAAATGATAACAATCTTTCGACCGTGTTTTTTTTTAATCCCTAGATGAGAATAATGTGTGACAAGGATAGACGTAAAAAATCACTAATTGTGCTACCTGAATATGAAGTGTGTTGTATATAAGCTAAAGGAAATCGAAAATTTTTAACACTCTCTCTGAGAATAGTCGACGTTCACTTGTTTTTCATTCATTTTATTTTTCTTTTTCTTTTTTCGTTTTAATTTTTTTAACACATACCCGAAGAATAGTCGACATTCCTTTGCTTGTCGTTCCTTTTTTAGCGATTTGTTTTTCATTCATTCGTTTTTGGTTCATTAGATTTCCTTTTGTTTGTCTTTTTTGTTTAGTCTTTTGAGCAAACGAAGCGAAGTTTCGGCTTCTGTAGAGGAACACTCTGTATGTTATTGCATATTTGAACTTGCGAGTCAATTTTAGCCTGAAATGATGGGTCGCACTGTGGGTCTAGGACGAGCGGTTTTCAAGTTGAAACTTTCCAGTGACGTCACACAGCTCCAGAACCGGTCATCCTAGACCCATGATGCGACCCATCATTTGAGGCTGAAATTGACTCGCGAGTTCAAATATGCAATAATATTTTGGGCATACCGTTAAAGAAATCATAACTTTGGGGTAAACCTCGAAAAGGCGATGTTAACTATTCTTTGTGATAGTTTTTTTTTTTATTTGCTGCAATCATTTTGTGCCGGAAGATGAATATTTTGTTTTCTTCTTGTGTAATTCTGCATTTTATTATTTACTTCTTCAGTTCTCATTTGTTTTTTGATTTAATTTTCACGCGGCTCCACCTACAGTTTTATTTTTGTTCAATTTGTTCTCTGCCCGAAAAGAATCATCGATCCTTGTTTTTATTCATTGATTGTTTCGTTCTCTTTTGTTTCTTCGTATGCGGTGCTTCGTATAAACATCATAGGCGTAACAAACAAAACAAATTCAAAACACGCCTTCCTTCCTCTTTTGTTTTCGGAATTGCAAGAAAGTACATACGCGAGACAAAAGATGCAAACGATTTTTAGGAGCTTCGAATGCGCCTTACAAAAAAATAATAATTGAGTAACGAATTTTCGGGCAAACGACGCGAAGTTTCGGGTTCTGCAGCGGGACACCCTGTATATTATTGCATATTTGAACTCGCGAGTCAATTTTAGCCTGAAATGATGGGTCGCACCATGGGTCTAGGATAAGCGGTTTTCAAGTTGAAACTTTCTAGTGACGTCACACAGCTCGAGTACCGCTCACCTTAGACCCATGATGCGACCCATCATTTCGGGCTAAAATTGACTCGCGAGTTCAAATATGTAATAATATTTTGGGGATACCGCTAAAGAAATCCTAAGTTTGGGGTAAACCTCGAAAAGGCGACGGTAATTATTCATTGAGATAGTTTTTTCTTATTTGTTGCAATCATTTTGCGCCGGAAGATGAAACCGTCGAACTTTTGTTTTCTTCTCGTGTAATTCTGCATTTTACTACTTACTTCTTCAGTTCTCATTTGTTTTTTGATTTAATTTTCACGCGGCTCCACCTACAGTTTTATTTTTGTTCAATTTGTTCTCTGCCCGAAAAGAATCATCGATCCTTGTTTTTCTTCATTGATTGTTTCATTCTCTTTTGTTTCTTTGTATGCGGTGCTTCGTATAAACATGATAGGCGTAACAAACAAAACAAATTCAAAACACGCCTTCTTTTATCTTTTGTTTTCGGAATTGCAAGAAAGTACATACGCAAGACAAAAGATGCAAGCAATTTTTAGGAACTTCGAATTCCCCTTACAAAAAAAATTAATAACTGAGTAACGAATTTTCGAGCAAACGAAGCGAAACTTCGGTTTCTGCAGTGGAACACCCTGTATATTATTGCATATTTGAACACGCGAGTCAATTTTAGCCTGAAATGATGGGTCGCACCATGGGTCTAGGATAAGCGGTTTTCAAGTTGAAACTTTCTAGTGACGTCACACAGCTCGAGTACCGCTCACCCTAGACCCATGATGTGACCCATCATTTCAGGCTAAGATTGACTCGCGAATTCAAATATGCAATAATATTTGGGGCATGCCGTTAAAAAAATTCCGATTTTTCGTTATTTACTTGTCCTTGTCTTCATGGACGATTGCAATTTATTTTAAAATTTCGCAGTATTCACCGTCTCGTTTGATTAAAGCCCTACGCTTGGAATATCTACGAAAAAATCGAGTCACGCGCCAATATAATAATTATTTGAAGTAACTTTCTGCGATCACGCTAATAACCCCGTTTTCTTTTTTTATTTCCAGTCGGACCCAAAGTAAAATGCACACCTGAACTGATGAGGGTGGAAGTGCCCGTATCCCCATCCACCAGGGACGTTTATCTGCAGGGATTGCGAGATTATCCGGACCCCGCGTGTAGGCCGCAGAGGGATCCCACGGGCTCTTTGGCCATCCTGGAGTTAAGCCTGGATGATGTTTATCAGTGTGCGACGACGAGAGTCACAAACAAACTCACGGTAACAGAACAAACTTTCGTCCTACCCCCCCGAATTTCATCGCCAAACAAAAATCACTCGTCAATTATTAAAAGTGAGCTTTCAGATTAGGCCCCCGATTAAATCAATTCCGTATGAAATCAGCGCGCAAAGCATTTTCTGGTTCGATAGAGCAACATTGAATTAGCCCCCTTTAAATCCCAAAATTACGAAAGTTCGCTTTTTTTGTTGTCGTTAAAAGGTCCGTTGCGCTTCATTTGCAGGGCAAGCAAGTCTACTACCAGACGGTGATCATAGAGAGCGCCGAGGAAAAGGGGGCGCAGGAAAACCGAGAGGTCCTGCACGTCAAGTGTTCCGTCTCGTCGTCCCCGCGCAATCACACGATCGCCAGGAGGAACGTCCTGCCCGCAGGATTTCAGGAACCGGAGTAAGAGCTCGATTCGATTTTTTGCTTTGCACTTAATTTTTGATGATTCGTTCTCGAAAGGCCGAAGCAATTTACTTGGCGATGCAAAGAACCACACCAGGCGAGGATAATTCCTCCGCTTGCGTAATTATAATAGCGCATTACCTGCCTATTAGTATCAATAGAGTGACTCGCCTGTATTTTTTAACGGTACCAATGGCGAATAATTAAATTCGGTTCGGGAAAAAGGCGATGGAGATCGGAGCGGCAATTAACTTCGCTCTTCGAGGAGAAAATGAAGTTCATTTAAAAAAAATAATTAACTGCTTCATGCCTCTGTACGTTAGTTGATATTACTAATTCATTTATTATTTATTTATGACATGCACTTGATGATGATGATGAAGAGTGTAACTGTTCATTTAAATTCAACTGCAGCAATAAATAAACTGTAGCTTTTAGCTAGCTATTACGTACGTCATAGGTCACGTGGCATACAAGATTAAATGAAGACACTATATGACTTCAAACTTTATAGAGAAGTAGTTACTGCAATAGTAAAAATAATAAATAAACTGTCATTTTTAACTAACTGTTACATACGTCATAAGTCACGTGGTGCTACAAATAGTAAATAAACTGTCATTTTTAGCTAACTGTCACATACGTCTTAAATTACGTGGCATACAAGATTAAATGAAGACACTATATGACTTGACACTTTATAGAGAAAGAGTAACTGCATTAGAATTTTTAGCTACATACGTCATGGGTCACGTGGCATACAAGATTAAATGAAGAACCTATATGACTTGATACTTTATATAGCGAAAGAGTTTTCGCCGTAAGGTCGATCCATATTGTGTTCGTTGTGAAACAGGCAAAACTAGCTTCCAGAATTAACTGTATGTATGTATGTTGTTAACTTAAGGTCTGCCCTAACAGGGAACTTGAAACAACTACAAGTTTGATCGGACATGCCCCGGAGCCGATTCTGGGAGTAGGAGTACGACAAGGAGGAAACTTAGTTACCGGAGAGCTGAACGTTTCGCCGGGTACGCCGTTACAAATGGAAATTTTCCTCGACAAGGCATCGGCGCCCATCTACGGCCTCCTGGTTACTCACATGCAGGTCACGGACACGAAAACCCAAGAAGAAACCATCATCTATAACGGGTACGTGCGTGAGTTATCGTTTCCCATCGAGTATTTTTACTCGCCAGGTATATTTTAACGGAGGAGGAGGAGGAAGACGCGAATTCATTTACCGAAACCTGCAGCCTCCATGTACGTCGTCGTCTACCTTATTACGGAACGTAAAGCCGAGGCGAAATGAATTAAAATAGAAAGTCCGGGCACGTAGTTTATGTTATTGTTTCCTGCGCCTTATGAATTCCACGCGGGTACAAGTTATTATATTGAAATGTACTTTTATTTTAAACCTCACCGTCTGTACAATGAAAATAAATTGAATATACAACAACTAAGGGGGCCTCGGGGGTTGCGTAGATCCAGTGAAGTGATGCGAGATGACAACGAGGGTTGTTCTCTGCCTCGGGGTAAAGAGTCGTCCAGAGAGCAGCTATACTGTGGCGATCTGGTCGGTCCTTTTGGATGCGTCGGCAGCAAGGGATGTCTTCGACTGCGTGAAGATGAGGGCAACGCACTTTTTCTAGTAAATCGAAGCACCGGCCCGGATTATTTACAACAATATTTGCTTACGTAACGATTACACTGAATTGTCTTCATCAAGATTTCCTAATTGGGCAATGCAAACAATAATTACAAGACAATGTTTACGCGGTGGAAATATACTGACCCAATGAGTTGGAGTTAACGCTCAACTTCCGATTAAAAACCATACTAGATTATAATTATAATTATTCCATCGTGATTCCAATATGATATAGTTTTTAATTTCCAGGTGTTCCGTCGATTCTTATCTATTCGAAAACTTCAACACGATCGACGGGGATTTCCTGACGGCCAAGTTCAGAGCTTTCAAGTTTCCCGAGTCGACTTACGTGCAGTTCAAGGGGACGGTGAACGTTTGCCTGGACAAATGCAAGGGGGTAAGCTTTTCCAAAAAAAAGAGGTCCTGCTGCAGGCCTGCAGGTAGATATGATATTTCTAAATAAATTCGCTCTAAAGCTCGCACGGTTTTGTTTATGCGGCGCGCTGGCGCTCGTTGATAACGCTTTTAATACGCGGTGCCTTCGCCACCGGATTAATGTATCATGAAGGGAAGCGCTTTGCTTTTCTTTTGCAGTCCGAATCTCTTCATTCATAAACCGAATCTGGCGTGCCGCGTTTGCAAGCGATTCAGCAGAATTAGGACGCGCCGGGATTAATAGAGTTAAATGAGACGGAACGTTGCGGTAATATATCTTTGTTTTGGGCGGTGGTAACCAGGACGATGTAAATTCGTGAAAATGTAAATTTCATGAAACTTCAACCAGATTTCTATCCTCAGCTTAATAATCTTGACTTTCATTGAGCTTAGTTAAGCTTCTGAGGTTATTGACTCCTTTAGAGCCTCAAATCTTAGCTAATGTTTGAGTTACATTGGCCTTAGTTACACCACCGAACCACTTCAGAGCTTAATTGGACTTGAACGTTTGAGTTTAATTGAGCACTGAGTTATCTAATAGTTTCGCAGCTCTGTACTTAATCGTCTGAGCTTTTAAAGTATTCAAGAGCTTGTAAAATTGAGCTCAGTTAACTTCTGAGCTGACCAATACTTCCAGAGCTTTGGGATGCGGCTAAAGCCTTTGAAATTTAAGTTGAAGTCAACTCGGTCTAGTCTTTCAGAGCTTTACTGAGCTTATACACTTGATTAAGTCTCAGGAAGTTGAGTTTAATTGAGCTCAGTTGAATTTTTGAGCTTACAGATACTTCCGTGCTTAAAGTTGAGTTATATCGAGCTCAGTTAAGTTTCTGGGCTGTCTAATAGTTTTAGAGCATCAGAATGTCAGTTTGTTTGATTCAGTTGAATTACTGAACCATTTCAGAGCTTTAATGTACTTGAATGTTTGAGTTTCACTAAATACAATTAAGTAACTGAGTTATCTGTTGGGCCTGCGGAATAAGTTGAACAAAAATAAATACTTTGAGTTTAATTGAAACTATTAAAGTATTTAGGAGCTTGTAGAATAGAGTTCAGCCAACTTTGGGACTTTAGGATGTGGCTAAAGTCTCTGAAATTTGAGTTTAAGTCAATTCGGTTAATTTTCTAGCCTCGCAGAGCTTTCCTGAGTTTACGCACTTGGTTTCAGTCTCAGTAAATTAAGTTTAATTGAGTTCAGTTAAATCTTTGAGCTTCCATTCTTAGAGTTTGACTTTGATTGAGCTTAGTTAAGTTTCTGGGCTGCTTAATAGTGCAATCTGAGTTTGACTGAGTTCAGTTATGTTTCTGGACCGTTTAATAGTTCATTGAGCTCAGTTAATCTCCCGAGCTTTCCGATGCCCGTACACGAGAAGTCAGTTAAGTCCTACAGCTTCAAAATTTGGTAACAGTCTTCCGAGTTTGAGTTTATTCAAACCCAATTACCTTGTATGGTGTTTTCGAGCTTGTAAACTTGGCTGAAATATCTAAGCGAGATCAGTTAGCCTCAAAGCTTTGGAATTCGCCTAAAATTTTTAGAATTTAAAGTCTTAGGAACTGGAGTTTCATCGAGTTCAGTTGGGTTTGTAAATTGTCTTAGGGCCTCGATAGTACTCTCGTTTGATTTTAACTGAGCCAAGTTAAGTGTTTAAGTTCTACAAGCTCCCATTTGGCTAAAATCGTTGCAATTTAACGTTTACAAATCTGGCTAAAGTCTTAAGACTGAACTCAGTTAAGTTTCTGAGCTTCGTAGCCTCAAAAGTCTTTGGAATTTAACTTGCTTAAACTTCTGAGCAGCTCGGAGCTTTGAAACGTAGATGACATTTTCCTAATTTGAGTATAATTCACCTCAGTTAAACTTCTGAGTTTCTCATTCGTTGGCGCTTGGGTAAAGTTTTTGGAATTTCAGTTTAATTGAACTCAGTTAAGTTCATGAGCTTCATAGCTTTGAAACTTGGCTAAAATCTTCGGAATTTGAGTTCAATTTATCTCAGTTAAAGTTCTGAGCAGCTTGAAGCTTTTAAACTTAGCTAACACCTTCGGAATTTGAGTATAAATCACCTCAGTTAAGCTTCCGTAATGGAGGCTTGGTACTTGGGTAAAGTTTGTTGGAAATTCAGCTTAATTGAACTCAGTTAAGTTTCTGAGCTTCGCAGCTTTGAAACTTGGCTAAAGTCTTCGAGTTCAATTTATCTCCGTTAAACTTCCGAGCAGCTCGGGGCTTTGAAACTTAGCTAAGACCTTCGGAATTTGAGTATAATTTACCTTAGTTAACTTTCTGAGTTTTTTAATTTATTACAGAGTCTTGGCACTTGGGTAAAGTGTTTGAAATCTCAATTTAACTTAGCTACTGAACCTGCTGACTGTCTTAAGAGCTTGTAACTCTGCAGTTTCAGTTATATTGAGCACAGTTAAGTTTCTGAGACATATTCACTAGTTTTCAGAGCTTCGGAATCTTTTTCTTGAGCTTGTAGACTTATTTAAAATCTTTAGAACTTAATTTAAATTGAACTCAATTAAGCGTCTTAGTTTTTCCGCTGCTTCCGAGCTTGAACTTAGCTAAAAATTTGAGTTTCATTTATATGAGCTAATTGGACTCGGAAGCCATGACAGTTCTTAGGATTTGAATTCGATTCAGCTTCTGAGTTTGTTGACTTTAGAGTTTCGTAATTTGGCTAGAGTGAGTTTTCTCGAGCTCAGTAAAACTCCTGAGCCTGTCGAACCATGGGGACTTGGTTAATTTGAGTTTCGCTGAGCTCAGTTTAACTTGAAAGCTTGTCGTTCACTTTAGAGATTTGACACGTGACTAAAGTATTCGGTATTTGAGTGTAGCTCTGCTCAATTAAGCTTTTCACTTTTAGGCTGTGTTAAACCCAAATGAGTCCAAACTCGTCTGTAACTCGAATTTAAGTTCCTTACGTTTTGGAGCTTCAGGACGACGCGACCGTTAAAAATTTTGTTTTTTTTTTCTGTTTCTTTGCGAGAAACTGTGCCATCTGTCGTTCTGCAAACAAGGCAATTTTTCGATGCTTACACATTTTGTGTGCGATTATGGTTAACGGAACGTGCAACTTGGAAATGCGATTCTCAGGGAAAAGCAACGAGCGTTTGTAATACGTATGCGGGGAACATCCTGAATGCCACGAACTGAATTCTAATTTTCAGCAGACGACATGTCTGAAACAATTCATGAACAGAATCGTCTCGACTCTCAACAATGCACAATCCCAATCCCAATCCCAATCCTTTTCGTTTTCCATTTAAGTGTGCGATTTTTTTTTTTTTAATAAATACTTTTCTGCTTTTCTAGGTTGAATGCAGCGCAGGACAAATAGGATACGGCAGAAGGCGACGCCGTGAAATCCCGACGCTCCCGGCGGATCCCAATAAGATCTTCGAAATAACGATCACTTCCTTCATCAAGGTGAACTACGAGGACGGCACCGAAGCGGAAGAAGAGACCATCAAAAACCAGACGAAGATTTTCAACAACAAAAAACTTATCGTGGGAAACCAGTTGACGGAGAAGCGTGTCTTCAGGACGGACGGAGGAGATCCTTCGAACCTGAAAGTCGATAAAGTAACCGAGGAGGAGCGTTACACGTCGATATTCGCCCTGAACGCCTCATCGAAGCAGGGGATCGTTGCCATCTTACCAATAATAATAACCCTGAGGCTGCTCTTGTAAATAGGACACTGAAGTGCAGGATCAAAATTCGCTTGGTTTTCGACGACGACGACGACGAGACTTACTTTAACCCTTAAATGCTTCATGAAAATGACTGTGATACCTTTATCGAGAGAAGTGAACAGGAATAAACCAGTTTCGGTTGAACCATCCGCGCACACGACACGGCACTACTTTATATGTATAGGATGTAATAGTTAATAAGCTTCTAATGAATTGAAACACTAAAAAAAAACTGCCAGCTTAATTATTAATTAAATGGGCCATTAATTTAGTTAATATTAAATTATGAAGTAATTTTAATTGCGTATTGAAAGTAAGTAACCAGTTGCATTATACGTAAGTATGTAAGTGAAACCGAACGAAAATAACGTACATAGGTACGTATGTACAATGGTGCTCAGCTAAAACGATACTTCTGCGATGCAAAACCTGGCCCTTACGACGAAACAAAAATTGTATATATGTATTACTAACAGTTTAGATGGCGACATCTCGCGGCCGATTCTTGACCTAAAACTGTTATTATTAAAAAAATTTGCAGTTATTATTTCTCAGGCAGTTAACAGCTCATTTGGAATAAACAATAAATAAAGAAGGGAAACTGAAAGCAGAATTAATTTTATAAATTTTGTCAAATATTAACAGATTTATTTTAAACTATTATATTATTTAATTCATTAGTAATTCGTCGTACTTGTCAATTACTTTAAGTTACTTCACGTCATTGATTATGTTCGTCTGCTTCAAGTAACCGCCCTACGTTCATCAAAACTGTTGTTAACTTCATTTTTTAATGACGTATTTCCGGTATATAAAAAATTCACGCAGACGTCAATCAGCTGTCACATGTCAAATCCATCGTTTTATATGTTGTGCCGAATTTACGTTGGTTTCGTTAGTTTACGTCGATTCTTACGTACACAGAAAAGAGAAATTTTCTTGAAAGTATAAAACGCCGACGTTTTCTCAACAATAATAATCGATCGTCTTATATTTTGTTTGTTACATTCGTTTGGTTGTTTGTAATTCTTTTTTTTCCCCATTTTCAAAGTAGGTACTGAAGGAAAGATGCAGAAGCTTTAACGAAATGTACAGTTGCGGACAGAAAATTTCGGATCATTCCACTGACGTAAAAGTTAAGATGAGTAACACTGACATCCGAAATTTTCTGTCCGCAACTGTACCTAGTAGGAAAGCGACAGGAGTTTTCGGAAAAAGAAAAGCGAAGAACAAAATGGTGGGACAACGATATAAGAGAGATGATAAGGAAAATGAGGAAAGTTTGAAACACAACAAAAGAAACTAAGCAAAAGAAAAGTAGACAAGCCAAAAGGGAAAGCATGGAAAAGAAATAAATGAAACGGGCAGAGTAAACAACAGGGCAATTTGAAATAAAATAAAAAGGAGAGGATAAATCTCAAAAAAATAAATAAATAAGAAGGATAATGTATGAAGTTTAAACATCAAGTAGGAGATTAACAAATTAGAGGAACAGAAACTAGTTATAACGAGCGAGGAATTTGAAAAACTCTTAAAAATGAGCATGTGAGGAAGACAAGTGGAAGCTAAAGTGATAAAATAGATGGAAATAGATAGAAGAGCACCAGAAAAAGACCCAATGAACTGTGACTACCACGAAGCAATCTAAAGTTATTTGCAAGAAAGTCCGAGGAAAGAAATAGGAGAAGAAATGGAAAGTGAACAAGAGGTACAATCCATTACTGAGACATTTATAGTAAAGTGGAAAGGGTGGTAAATTAAGTAAAAAAAGCAGTTGGAAATAGAAATGACAAAGCGAAGGAAGACCAACGTAAAGGGACAACTACGATAAGATACAGGTACGTACATAAGACTAGTAGGAGGAGAATTGGGAAAAGAGCTACAAGATGAACATAGAACTTCTAGACCTAACGATAATATATTTTTAGCAAGGAATTTGAGAGAACAGAAAGGAAAATGAAAAGTGGTAGTGAAATAATTTTATCGTTATATGTGTAAGGGAGGTTTTCTATATAATGGATTGGATGGATAACAATAGCGAAAAGACTAAAGGAACCGGAAACAACAACGCATCTAATAAAAACAAAATGAAGTACGTATGCATTGTTGAGAGGCACTGCTTGAAGAAGATCGATTGGAGTTTAGAAAAGGCAAAGAAGTACAACAGTGGTAATGGACAGAATATTAAAAAAAAAATACAAACAGTATGAAATGGAAGGAAGACAACCAAAACACTGCTTACTTCCTTCACTATCATTCTTTTACTTTTGCTTCAACATAATAATGAAATCAACCTAGAACGAGTAAGACTAAGGAAACGAAAGGGAACTGAAATTAATTACGCACTAAATAAGTCGGTACTTGCAGAAAAAGAGAAATAAAACGCATCAATTATACACGAAAGTCAAAGCTAACAGAGTAACAGAAGAGAAGTTATACTTAAGGGAAATATGTTAACAAATGAAAGAGAAATACTAGATGGGAAATAAAACGTAGAATGGCTGAGAGAGAACATGTAAGCAGGACTTGAGAAAAATAAGAAGATAGACTTGAATGGATCAGCTGATGGAGCTAGAAGGAGTGAGCAGAAATCTGTAGGACAGAACGAAAGCAGGAGGAGGTTCGGAGTCTTAAATCCGAGCCTCAAAAGTCAGAAGGATGTGAGAAGAAGGATAATTGCACAAATTTCGTTTTTTAATCTTCAGGACTTTCCAGATTTCCTGTTTTTTTCAAAAATTGCAATGTCGAAGCTTCTAGAACAACACGAGAGTAAAATAGGGGACAGAAATTGAAACTCATAGGAAATAGTTAATACCGAGCGATTTTTTAAATTTTTTATCAACTCTTGCCATGAGATCTGGGCGGCATGTCTTAGGTTAAGTGAAAAGTACGCCATTGCACTCCTTTATGCTGTTTTACAGTAAAGCTACGACATGCCGTCCAAATTCCATGGCAAGAGTTGATAAAAAAATTTAAAAATCACGCGGTATAACCAAGTGGCATAGGAAAATATAAATGAAGAGTTGGTAAGATAGAAAAAGAAATAGATTAGGATAGGCTAAGAAGCACCAAGCAAAAAAAAAAGGAAGACTTAATGGCCCAAATAATCGACTGAGAAGGGTCGCGCACTGTATTCCTTGACAATGAGAGGAAAGCAGAGGAGAAAAATAAAACAAATGGAGAAAAATAGGTACACAAAAGGACAGCAAAGAAAAAGAAGAAAGTCGATTGTTTACATGTACTGACACTTTGTCACGTCACTCAGACTTTTGTTTGCTTTTGAAATCACAGACAGACTCGATCGGTAACTGAAGGGCACTTCTACTTTCCGTAAATGACATACTAATTGCTTGATTATATTTGCTGAATACATTTAGGAAATAAACGACGTGAGTCTAGACTTTAACAATACATCGGATGACGTGAATTGAAAGGTACATACATATCAGTTGTGATATACTACATACTTTATTTTTGTTAATGGTCTGAAACTTTTGGCCTGCAGTGCACAACTGCAAAATGTACGTGTAACTTTTATTATGTTTTTAATTCGATTTTATCTCTTCTACACTATAATAGCGCGCCAAGCTTAGCTAATAACAAATACAATTTACGAGCTTTCAAGTAAAAAATCACTCGATGGGATTATTGTCGCCCGCCGGTGTGGGGCAACTGCATACTTCACACGAACAAGTTAAAGTTGTGTTGTTGTCATCGTTTTAGCTGAGCGCCAATGTACATGCAACACATGCGTATTTACAAGAAGATGAAAGAAAAGAAAATATTGAATTTATTTTTTATACCGCGAGCTACTCCGTGACGTAATAAAAAATTCTATGATGATTAAACTTTCATTTTCTGCAGAACATATACATCCTCACCGTGGAGTTAGCAAACCATACACGAGCATTCATTCCCGCCGGAAAGTGCAATCGTGAAGTGAAGTACGAGATGACTAGCCAACATTCTTTACTTCCTTCGGGAATCATGTTAGGGATGTTCCGACGTTCCTGATCGACACGATAAATACTTAGACTTGTTTATACTTCCACTATTTCCAAGATTCAGTTTGTGTTAGCGGGTTAGAACACGACTTGTTTCGTTTCAATTTCTTGAGGGGAAAGATTGTCGAAAGAAAGAATGGCATGAATGATTGCTGGTGTTTACGTAGAAAAATTCTTTCTGTTTTTTCTTGTGGCATTTTCGATTCACTTGCACTGATTGCACCGAGAGTATTTGCAGCTTACTTTAACCAATGTAGTAATACGAGATAAAGGTATGCAAACTATGTAGTGCAATCAATCGAAAACGCTATTAGTTCACTTGTGCTGAGGAGTTTTCGATTCACTGCTGCACCAAGAGTATCTTCATCTCGTCTTATTACATGAAGTTAAAACAAGATGCAAACAGTGCGAGTGATTTCGATTGACTGCTGCACCAAGAGCATCTTCATCTCGACTTATTACATGAAGTTAAGACAAGATGTTACCAGTTTAAGTTCATTCGGCGGGAATTTTAAAAGCTCGGCTACAGAGGGCGCTTAAGCGAGAATGAAATGAACTTGATTGTAGTTACAATACATAATTTAAAAAAAAAAAAAATTTCATGCATTACGTAATGCAATTCAATTGTTAATTGCGGCGTAATAATTTGTTGCGCAAACGTTTAAATTTCACGAGAGCAAATTGGCATTAAAATATGCAAGCCCAGGCCCAAATTAAATATTTACAATTGGCCTAGTCGAGCGCGCATAATTAATAAACACACACACACACACACATGAATCGCTCGATTTCAAGCATTATTCTAACCCCCGAATGGCGTGCGTACGTGTTCAAATTATTATTAAACTTGCAAGAAAATGTACGGGGTGCTCCAGCGGAAGTCGGGGGAGGGGGGGCTGTTTACCAATTCAACGAAATCGCATATTCATGGGCGCCTGAATTAGCAAAAACGGTTAATTCGGGCCTGTGCCCGGCCGGAACCGGGGATGCACGTGAAAATAGTTTTCCGTGTTCGGAATCGAGCTTTTTTTTCCGGCTCGTGAATATTCATCGGGCGCATCGATTCGCTTTTGGAAAATCTCGTCCTCGACGTAATTAATAAAAAGGTCAAAAAGCTGCTTGCGTTTATGATGCCGAGCTTTAGCTTCGCGGCACGTGAGCTTGCGTTAATTTATGCGTTGCAAAAAGCTCGCAGCTTTTGTTGCAAATCATCGAATGAGGAAATGAGAAAAAGCTCATCGCACATCTACGAGTAAATACGCATTTGTTGTTGCCCTGAGTGTACCAGTCGATTTATTTTTCTTACTTTGTCTCAAGCTGCGCAAAGAAGATCGGCCTTAGAACGTTTGACTGATGGGTCGTTGATGATCGTGTTATGAATTCTAAGGCCTAAAAGTAACGAAGTAGTTACTTCTATGTTTAACGTAATAGTTAATAAATAATAAATGTCATTCAAGTTCTAACGCGTTTTCTGTAAATACAATAAAATTCGCAGGAGGAAATTGGTCCTGGCGAGTTTTTAAAAAAAAATAACAATAAATAATCTGATGGATGATACTAAAATAAAATTAATTAATGTACTACTTTATAATAACTAGTCTGTATTAACAATAAATACATATTAAATGCGTTTGCGAAATTTCTTAATTTATTTCCGTTCCCGCTCATCGCGCGCTCCTTTGCAAAAAAAGAAGTTCGCTTGGAGCTCTCTTGCTTCCAGAGAAGAGAGAGATTGAAAACACAAAGCTCGAATTATTTAGCTTTAGCTTCCGTAGCTTCCGTTATCTTAACTTAAATTAAAAAGGAATTTCTGCATTGTCTCTATTCTATCCTGTAGGTATGGAAAATTTCTTTTGTGAACGCAGGTGGGTTTATTTTTTGGAAAGCTCAAATCAGGAACTTCGTTCGACCCCCCCCCCCGTCCCTATTCAGTGCAAACAGGATTGGAATTTGAATAATGTAGCGGCGCAGGTACACCGCACTTAAAAGGGATCCGGCCCGGGGGCTTTTCAGTTTTAAGCATAAAGCCGAATTATTATGTTAAACTCTTGTTATTTTATGCTGCCCCACTTTGCCTCCAATGTCTTTCGCATTGACGAAGATTTTTAATGTTAACTTTACGTCGGGTCTTACACGCTCATTCTGACATCAGTTCAGTCCATGACTGTGGTCAGAATGACATCAAACTGATCACATAATGTGTAGACTGACTGACTGTTAAACCGGAATAACAAATAATTTTTATATATTTTGATAATTATATATATATATATTTATATATTTTGATAATGAACAGATTGAAGTTGATTGAACTGACATGTCATGTAGTGTTGCCAACTTCAAATCATCAGGGACTATGGGATTTTTTTTCTAATCCGGTTTTCAACAATACCAGTAAGTTGACCCCATTTATTACAGATGTCCGTTACTGTACGGAACGAATCGTTTCGAAAATAAATGCGAAGCAGTGCTACCAATAATGGTTGAAAACAAGAAAACTTCAGCAGTTTTGAAAGGCGGCACTAGGGGTCGCTAGATTTAATTAGTAACGTTTAACTTTGCCCGATAGAATCAATTTTAATTTTTGGATTTAATGCTCATTTAGCGTAGAAAATTTGACAGTTCGTTTCTGAGTCTTATCATCCTTATCATTAGATGAATTTTCGTCAATGAAAAGTTATTAAATTAGAAAGTGAATGTGAAGTCAGTTAAAAGCTTCTTGAATCTTCGTCCATAAATTATATGTAGAACCAACATTGGGAACTGAAATCGTTAAGTGTTGCTGCTGCCGATTTTAAGTTGGTAACACTGACTTCGTCTAAACTGCTCTAAATAAAACATAATTGTTTTTGAAACAACAAGAAATAATGTTTTAATCACAACAAGTTATCTCATCGATTATTTCACCGGTGAATTCAGTACAAATCATCAATAGTTTAGGTCGCGACATCTCGCGGCCGATTTTTAACCTAAATCGTCGTCTCATCGGTGTCCTTATCGATCAATTCACCAGTGAATTCAATGAAAATTTCATCAATATTTTAAGTCGCGACATCTCGCTGTCGATTCTCGACCTAAAATCCGTTGTAATCTAAGCCGACTTGCAAGCAACATTTTTAAACATTGAAAATTTCATCGAAGGTCATCATCTCATCGGTGAATTCATTGAAAATATCATGAATAGTTTAGATCTAATCTAATCCATTGTAATCAAAACCGACTTGTTATCTGTCATCTCATCGGTGACCATTGAGTATTTCACCGGTGAATTGTTTAAGTAGCGACATCTCGCGGCCGATTTTTGACCTAATCCATTGTAATCAAAACCGGCTTGTTATCTGTCATCTCATCGGTGACCATCGATTATTTCACCGGTGAATTCAATGAATATTTCATCGATTGTTTAAGTCGCGACATCTCGCGGCCGATTTTTGACCTAAAATCCATTGCGATCAAACCCAACTTGCAACAAAATTTTCGATACTTAAAAGTTTTGTTGGAAATATTCATCGATGATCATCGTCAGGGATTTTTAAGTTTTATTTCGTAAACATTGGGAGCGCCTAGGCAACTCAAAGATACTCTTTTATGCATTTCAAATCGCACTTTATATTGTAGGGTAAAACGTGAGGTTATGTACGAACTTTAAAATTCGAAGTTTCTTAATTACGTCCGCGTCCGAAATAGTATTTGTTTTCGAAATAATTATACGCCGCGACGCCTTGAAATTTAGAAGATAGGCAACTCATTCTACTTCCGCGATTTATTTAATATGTCGCGAAAACACGAAGTTATTTCTGATTTGATTGATGGGTTGCCGTTTCTAGAACCTTCAGGGGTAGTGATTTAAAATGGGCGCCCCGTGTAGCAAGACATTCAACAGCGCCATCTGTTGAAACGTGCCGGAAGTTCTGTTTCGTTTGTTTTAATTTATGAATCTACTGAATTCTGCTTTGTTGCGTCTTTTGTTTTTATTATTGTCATTATTGTTTTAATTATTGTTAATATTTATTTTGTTCCTTTACGTTCTTCGTTTTGTCAACTTCTTTTCAAAATAGTTTCTTTTTCAATTTATTAATCTACCGGATTTTGCTGTAAAATCGATTGCCTTCTGTTTTACTATTTTTTTTTTAATTTTATTATTTATTTCTCCATTTTTATTAAACTCAAATATGTCACAAACGGCCCATCCAAATATGAACATGTTATATATTTTTGAAATCAGAAGGAAACGATCTTTCATTTCGGCGAACAGTATACAGGGCGTTCCATTAAAAAAACGCAAATTGCACCTCTTTTGTCCACTTTGCGATGCGCTTTTGTTTCTTGTGATAACTCTGAAAGATAGTACGGATGAAGCCCTAGCCAGACTGAGCGTGTAATGGTCCGTTTTCACGCTCAAGCAATTTGCGCAAACGGAGATTTGTGCAAGCATTTGCGCATACAAATTTGCTCGCGCCAATGCATGCAGTTTGCCAACCTTTTTAGCTTGTGCAAGCAAAAAAATACGTTTTCATGCAACGACTTCCTTGTGTGCACAAGCACATTTGTGCAAATTGCTTGAGCATGAAAACGGACCATAACGGCCGTGCGAAGAAGTGACGTCACAAGCGAGTCATTCCAATTAAACTGCTACGCTATAGATTGTATGAAATGCGTAAATCAAGTTTCCTCTTCGTTAATTTGCCGTTTGAGAGAAAAAAAAGCTCCATTTCGTTCAATCAGAAGCTCGAATCTCATTATTTACATCAACATTCGGTATTTCTGTCCGCTTATTGATTTCCGATTTTAAATTAAAGATTTCAATCGTCGATAAGCCTCCCCCTCCCCCCCCTCCCATCAGGCTGCAAGCCTTGACGTGCGTGGACGCGATAATTGACGCAATTTGTTTTCGACGCTTATGCAAAAACGCAATTATTCAGCCGGCGCCGCCACCGGATATCGACGGAATTTCGCGCAATTGCGAACATGTTATTTCCGCAGGGATTATGTTTTTTCAATTATCAAGCGATTCTCTATTTAAAAAAGGAATTAATTTGTAGAGCGGACGGCCGTCATAAAATATTTATGACGGTTCGTGTATGGACTAATTAAATTTGTCACGCTTTCAGTTATTAATTTTTTAAAATTAATTTAAAGCGTTCCAATCCGGTCAACGTTATTTTCGCAAACTGAATTCCTTAATTCCTTAATTTAATTTATACGGGGTGTCGCTAAATTCCTTAACTACGGACTCCTGGAAAGTCTGCCTCCTGTCTCGGAAAGTCACGATGAATCAGAGGGCGGACGGCTGGCCCACATGTAGTGCTACGTGATAGGAATTTCTGTTATAAAATCGTATAAAAGGAGACTGCTTTCTACGATAGATCATTATCACGGCACGGTATAAACATATAAATTCGCCTTATTTAACGAGAGACACAGTCTAGCGGCGTTTAATTTCATATATTTGCCCGTAACGAACCTGTACTGTTTGGAGCGGCAACATTCGTGACGTTTTATACGAATTTCCCGTGCCTTGATCATCCTACAGCAAGAAACTGTAAGGTCGTCAACATTTCCGAAAGTTTGAAGCAAGATCCGTCCGTCTCTCTGTATCCTGACAGCTGGCCCACATGTAGTGCTACGTGATGGGAATTTCTGTTATAAAATCGTATAAAAGGAGACTGCTTTCCGCGATAGATCATCGTCACGGCACGGTATAAACATATAAATTCGCCTTACTTAACGAGAGACACAGTCTAGCGGCGTTTAATTTCATATATTTGCCCGTAACGAACCTGTACTGTTTGGAGCGGCAACATTCGTGACGTTTCGTACGAATTTTCCGTGCCTTGATCATCCTACAGCAAGAAGCTGTAAGGTCGTCAACATTTCCGAAAGTTTGAAGCAAGATCCGTCCGTCTCTCTGTATCCTGACAGCTGGCCCACATGTAGTGCTACGTGATGGGAATTTCTGTTATAAAATCGTATAAAAGGAGACTGCTTTCCACGATAGATCATCATCACGGCACGGTATAAACATATAAATTCGCCTTACTTAACGAGAGACACAGTCTAGCGGCGTTTAATTTCATATATTTGCCCGTAACGAACCTGTACTGTTTGGAGCGGCAACATTCGTGACGTTTTATACGTTTTCCCGTGCCTTGATCATCCTACAGCAAAAAGCTGTAAGGTCGTCAACATTTCCGAAAGTTTGAAGCAAGATCCGTTCGTCTCTCTGTATCCTGACAGCTGGCCCACATGTAGTGCTACGTGATGGGAATTTCCGTTAGAAAATCGTATAAAAGGAGACTGCTTTCCACGATAGATCATCATCACGGTACGGTATAAACATATAAATTCGCTTTACTTAACGAGAGACACAGTCTAGCGGCGTTTAATTTCATATATTTGCCCGTAACGAACCTGTACTGTTTGGAGCGGCAACATTCGTGATGTTTTATACGAATTTCCCGTGCCTTGATCATCCTACAGCACGAAGCTGTAAGGTCGTCAACATTTCCGAAAGTTTGAAGCAAGATACGTCCGTTTCTCTGTATCCGGACAGCTGGCCCACATGTAGTGCTACGTGATGGGAATTTCCGTTATAAAATCGTATAAAAGGAGACTGCTTTCCACGATAGATCATCGTCACGGCACGGTATAAACATATAAATTCGCCTTATTTAACGAGAGACACAGTCTAGCGGCGTTTAATTTCATATATTTGCCCGTAACGAAACTGTACTGTTTGGAGCGGCAACATTCGTGACGTTTTATACGAATTTCCTGTGCCCTGATCATCCTACAGTAAGAAGCTGTAAGGTCGTCAACATTTCCGAAAGTTTGAAGCAAGATCCGTCCGTCTCGTTGTATCCAGTACCATGGTTTGGGTGAGAAAACATTCGTTTGTTTGCCAATTAATTACGTTATTAAACAACTGTCAACAACTTTAAAGCTGACTTCACTTGGCACTTTCGAATATAGGATAAGTTGAGTTAAATCATCTTATCTTGAGCCCAGCAATCCGTGGTTAAGCCGCATATAAAAACAAGCTTTTCCACGGCAAAACCATTTACATACATCGGCACGTTTTTATTTTTTTTTAATAAAGATGTTTTCTGTCCCGAAAGTTAATGTGATCCTGCCGCAGGATGAAGCCATCGGCAGTGTATATTTTACATTATTTACCATAAGCCCATATTGTAATGGAAAACATTTATTTTGAGGCCGACGCATTATACATATATAAATTCCGACGGGGTCCGATAGGTACCGAGAGCTTTCTCGAGCGTAAAAGCTCTCACGCCGCCGGAGATGTAAGCTCAGTTTCATCTGGGATTCGATCGAAATACCCAAGCGCCCGCCGCCTGTTTACTACCCCCAGTGAAAATCACGCGATTTCCTCCACCTTTGTTTACCCGCACCCCCGAACATCATGCACTCCTTCGAGCTCGATCTATCGTTTCATCTCGCAGGCCTAATTAAGGAGCAGAGTGTCTCGTAAGCAGCTTCGTCCCCCGTGGCCCTCTCCTGCTCTCCAGAAAAGGCAACTCCTGTAAGTAGTCAAATTATTTCTTTCCGATAAATCATCGCTCTTACGCGCGTTTTTATCGAATGCGAATGCATTATGCGGAGAGCTTTTCCGTGTTTCCGAGAGGCCCCCGGATCCTCTCGCCTGCACATGTCGGAGCCGGCACGTTAAAATATTGTTGGTTGGTCTTCGTCGCTGAATAATAAATATTATTAACGGCCCCGAAGTCAACGTCGTTGCGTACACGTAGATACATAACTTATATCAGAAACATCCCCCGAGGATATTGCGGGTATGCGATATAAACAGGGGCAACTCACGACGCAATATCCTTTATTTATTGTAATAACACGAGCAGGCACGGGGCTAATGAAAACCGTTTATTTCCTAATATTAGCTCAACTCATCACACCGCAATTAATTAGGAAAGTCGACGCGCGTTTGACGACGGCAGAAATTAAATAACGATTCGTACTCGTGCCGATTTGATGTGTGCAAATTTCGTTCGATCAAGACAGATTTAATTAAAAAATAATTAAATTCGATTTCGCCTGATATTATCTCATGTACCTACCGTGTCATCATTAAAATTTCAAGTGAGGGTTGGGTCTATAAACGTAACGTCCTTGATTTGTCATACAAACGTCACCAAATAAATTGTTGAATCAACTCTTACAACAGCGCAGGCTGAAGTGAATTTTAAGTTTATTGTCTAATCATTAATGACATGTTTGATCGAATTATAATGACGTAAAAGTGTCGATCCCTTCACATCGCACCAAACGTTCAAAAATCTGTTGACATTTATTTTCTTATTTTTTTATTTAAATTATCTTCTTTCTTTCGCTTGTCTCGTCGGAGGTCTCTTTCACTACCGTAACGCAAGTTCTATCAAACAGCTTAAGTTTTCATGCTTTAAAGCTTTTTAGATTTTATACTTTCCAGTCTGTCCACGTTGTAATTTCATGTTAGATATTATTTCGGCGAAGCATACATACATCTTTGAAGATTAAAGAGAGCTTTCGTTAGCATCAATTAAAAGAAATCTGATTTAATTGCAGCCCTATTTACTGTTGACTTAATATCTTGGAACTTCGTGTTGATTTTATGGCCTCGTAGCTTAGCGCTTAGACTTTCAAAGATTAAAGATTGCTTTTGTTAGCAGCAACATTTAAAACAAATATGATTTGATGACCTCGTGTTAACTTTTTGAAATTCCAAGCTAAAAATCCTGTTGATAGTTCAAGGGTTTAAGCTGTAAAAGAAAAAAGTTATCTTGAAGCTTTGAACTTAATACTTTTTTTTTAAAGCTGTTTATGACAATATTATATTATGAGTTTAAAGCTATGTTGAAGTTTTTCAGAATTTAGAATCACACTTCGCCAAGACTTCAAGCTATGAAAGCTTAAAGATATCTTGAAACTTTAAACTGTTTTTATAATTCGAAACTTCAAGTTAAAATCCTGGAATTAATAACTTCAAGCTGCAGGAAATCTGTTGAAGCACTTTTGTGACTTGAAAGCTTTTTCTCTCAGGGCACTTTTATAGCTTCAAGATCTTTTCCCAATAACTTCATGATTATTATGTTATGAGTTACAAGCCGTTCAGGATTCTTTACTTCTTAGAGACTTCAAGCTGAAAGTTTAAAGTTTACAGATTATCTCGAAGCTTGAAATCGTTTTTATGATTTGGAGCTCCAAGAAGTCTTCGTTAGCTTTTTAAAACTTAGAACTTAAAAATTCTGGAATTGATAACTTCAAGCTGCAAGAAATCTGTTGAGTTGTTGGGATTTCAAAGCCTCAAGATTTTTCTCAGCATTTTATAACTTCAAAGCTTCATTTTTTTAAAAGATAATTTAACGCTTTAAATTGTTTCGATGATTCGAAGCTTCAAGAAGTTTTCATCTACCTTTAGAAATTCAAGTTAAAATCCTGAGATTAATGACTTCAAATCTGTTGGAGCAATTTTGTGATTTGAAAGCTTGAAAATTTCTCTCAGGGCACTTTTATAGCTTCAAAACTTCAAGATTTTTTCCCAATAACTTTATGACTATTATGTTATGAGTTTGAAGCTTTTGGCCGTTCAGGATTCTTTACTTCTTGGAGACTTCAAGCTGAAAGTTTAAAGTTTACAGATTATCTCGAAGCTTGAAATCGTTTTTATGATTTGGAGCTCCAAGAAGTCTTCGTTAGCTTCTTGAAACTTAAAACTAAAATTCTGGAATTGATAACTTCAAGCTGCAAGAAATCTGTTGAGTTGTTGGGATTTCAAAGCCTCAAGATTTTTCTCAGCATTTTATAACTTCAAAGCTTCATTTTTTTAAAAGATAACTTAACGCTTTAAACTGTTTCGATGATTCGAAGCTTCAAGAAGTTTTCATCTACCTTTAGAAATTCAAGTTAAAATCCTGAGATTAATGACTCCAAATCTGTTGGAGCAATTTTGTGATTTGAAAGCTTGAAAATTTCTCTCAGGGCACTTTTATAGCTTCAAAGCTTTAAGATCTTTTCCCAATAACTTTATGACTATTATGTTATGAGTTTGAAGCTTTTGGCCGTTCAGGATTCTTTACTTCGTGGAGACTTCAAGCTAAAAGTTTAAAGTTTACAGATTATCTCGTAGCTTGCAATCGTTTTTACAATTTGGAGCTCCAAGAAGTCTTCGTTAGCTTTTTGAAACTTAAAACTTAAAAATGCTGGGATTGATAACTTCAAGCTGCAAGAAATCTGTTGGACTTTTGGGATTTCAGAGCTTCAAGATTTTTCTCAGCATTTTATAAGTTCAAAGCTTCATTTTTTCACATTATGACAGCACCGTATTATGAGTTTAAAGCTACAATTGATAGTTCAAGAATCTTTACTTCTTCAAGACTTTAAGATTTCGCTCGGAGCACTTTTATAACTTCAAAGCTTCAAGTTTCTTTTTACGATAACCTTATATTATGAGTTTAAAGCTATGTTGAAGTTTTTGAGAGTTCAGGATCATTTACTTATCTGAGCTTTCAAGCTTTGAAAATGAAAATGAAATAATTTGTTAATCTGCGAAGACTGGAATCGAACAAGACAGAATAGAGAGAGAACGGAAGGAAGGATTAACGCAAAAGAGAAATCTGCGCGGGCCTGAGAAGAAGAGCAAGAGATTCAATAACAAATTCAACAACAATTAATGTTATTAGAAGAGGAACGGAACGGAAAATAAACCATAAATAAAATCGAAAGGAAACGGAAGAAAGAATTAACGTAGAGGAAATGCCTGAATAGGCTCGAGACGAAGAGTTAAAGGTTCGAAGACCACAGCAAATGGCCACATGGTGGAGGATAAAGGAAAAACAAGAGGAAAACATTCAGATCATTTCGGAAAGAAGGAACAAAAGTATTGCAGAAAAAATAGAACGAAGAACAGGCTGCCTCCTGTCGGGGTACATTTATATTAGTGATTATTTTTTGATAGACCCTCGTAGAAATGGACGCGTCTGTCATATAATCAAACCAACTTGATTATGCACACAGTTGAAACTTATGGGACAACAGCCATTATTTTTTGATAAACCCTCGTGGAAATCTTGAACCTTTTATATCAGTAATAAAATGCATTCATGTACTGAGTGTTACGGAGAAAATCCCCAGAAAGTCGTGGGATTAAAAACCAAAGTGAGAAGTTTTTTAAATCCATGAGTTTCTGAGGATGACTTTAAATTGGATCACGTGACATAATCCTCGAGTTCGCAGTTCCCAGTTAATTTGACAAAATAACAGTTAGGGACTAATGCATCTTGTTAGTAGCAGCGCATCTCTTTCTTTCCCCTTCGCGTAGCTTGCAAGCGGCGGTGATTGATGTGAACAAAATTGCCGTTTGTAAATCCTTGAACGTTTCGGTTAGGCTTCTTAATTAAACCCGTTTAGTAAGCGCGGTAAGTAGGTCAATAATTCAATACTCTTTGAGAACCAAATTAGCAATGGGGGGATTTCATTTCGAGACACTGCAGTTTGCAAGTAAAAACCATAAAATAAAATCGGAATTAGGGTTCGCCCATCATTGAAAATAAATAAACACTCATCAGCACAATGCACACACGTAACAAGGGCGCGGCGAAATTTCGGGGGTTTCCTCCGAAAAGGTTCATTATGTCGGTCGACAAAGGCCCGTATTGTTTAATATCGCCCCCCCCCCCCGACTTTGCGGGGATAATATACCGTAACAAGTGTTTGCATGTAAAACAAGGGCGCGAGGGAGGCGGTTGTATCTTCCGAATTTATTTTATTCGCGCGCGATTATCTCCGAAACGGGGACGAGCCGCCCTCTGGATTTATACGAATCGATGCGATGGTGAACGTGACTTCCTTAATGGGCTAAGTAACGCAAAATGATGAAAGCTCCGACACAAATATTTCATTTTTATAAATTACTATACTCTACTGCTTGTGAATGTTGCTAATTTAATCCCACCCCCGCGAATTGCGCGAACCCATCACAATTCCCCCATTGTAAGTTTCTGAACTGGACTAAAATCAACTTTATTTAAGAATTTGGTTTACGTATAACAAGTCTCCTTTCTTATAAACTATCTACAGATATTGAGTTGGGTTTTATTATTAGATGCAACGGTGGGTGGTTTCAGTAGCCGTGAGTTTTGTAACCGCCGTGCCCATCATGTCCTCCTCCGTGTCCTCCACCATGTCCACCCCCGAAACCTTGACCACCGTGACCACCGCCAGCTCCTCCATGAGAACCTCCACTCGGTCCTCCGCCATGTCCGCCACCGCCGTGGCCACCACCACCACCATGCTGGTCTTCACCATGCTGGTAAGATACAGCTGAGCCGGCTATGCAAGCCACCAGGATCACAACCTGTATTAATTTATAAAATAAAGCTGTGGCTGCCGAGGGCTTGTATTATTTTTATTTTATAACAAAAACCATCGCTAATGTACAATGGAGTCCAAATGTGTTCGTCCGATTTGTTAAGACCACTCCGATATATTCTGATGTGTGAATATATTTGGACCGCATTGTACCTATGTATGTAATTCGGACATGCCTCAAAGAAGGTCGTTTTAAATGTTTAATTAAAATCGGACGCGATTCTATACTTACGAGTAGCAGCTTCATCGTAATAAAATAACTACAGTGACGGTGACTTCTTGCGTTTGGTATTTATAGAGCAGGATTTTTACTGCGGGGCGATGTGGCATGACTTGATATGATTTGTTTATTCAGATCAGAATAATACTGAGTCATGGATTCCAGAAGTGGAAAATAACGATTTCGTTGTTTACACAGAACGTCGCGCTGCAAAAAAAACTGCTTACATCAATTGTAAATTAATTTGTTGCAAATACTAAGTTACCAATTCGTTGAGAGGTCGTTGATTGATTAGCTGGGCGAACCTTTGTTACAATGAAAACAGCCGTGTGGAAAGAAACTGTCGTAAATAAACAAAATATTTCGGGGGTAGTATCACATTCGATTTAATATAAACAAGCGATAAACTGTAAACTGCTGTAAACTTTGTTAGAGCAGAACACTATACAGCGTGCAATCGAATAAGTTTCATGTATCGTGACCTATTATGAACACATAAGAAAACAAACGAAGTTACGACGTAGTGGGGGACGAAGGTTGACAGTGCCCGGAAAAAATCTGCGTTTATTTTTCAACAAGAGGCCTATGAGAAGCAGTGGATGTGATTTAAATGCCCCTGGGCTGCGCACTCGCAGGTGTAATACAATAAACGTCGAGGCAGGTCAACCAAGAGAATATACTGAACAAACATAATTAAACAAATAAGAAAAAAAAAACACTTTTAAAATAAATCCTTGCGTCACGTTTCGAGTTGGCCGTAACTTGAGAATGAGATAGCAAGAAACATGGTATATCTTTACTTGTATGTATTAAAACGTCAAGTAAAGTAAGTGAGATCAGCGTTTATCGAAGTCATACGTTTATCGAGTCAACGCCAACTCCAGACGTGGGAGTTTTTGAACGCAATTTCGTCATTTCTAATCAGAAAGCGTATAGTACAAGAAACACTTTCTCAAAGTTCAAACGAGAATAAGATTGGACGCGGTAGGAAATGAAAACGATGTGATTGTGATGAAATTGTTCCTCCACTGTATAATAATAATAATAATAATATATATTTCTGTACCAGTGGTGTAGAAAATTGTACATGGATATAAAGATAAGAAAGATACATACAAAGAATAAATAATATAGAATCAAATAACGATAATATAACGACAAATTAAAATTAAAAATTGGTGACATGTGAAAAGAAGTACATTAAACAACATTGCTCAGAATATTCAGAGCATAGCCATAGCATTAAAAAATTCATCTAATGAATAAAAACTAAATTTGTTTAAGAACGTTTTCATGTACCGTTTAAATTTTTTGTTATTAAATGATTTTATTTCGTTTGGTAACGTATTATATATCTTAATGCTAATATAGATGTGAGAGTTGTAAAATTTACTACTTTTCATCTGATCAGTTCTAACAAAATTTGGGGTTCGAGTTTTATATCGATGAACATTAGAATTAGACGTAAACTTATTTATGTTTTCATGCACGTAAATTGCTGATTGAAGGATAAATAGATTAAAGACAGTAGGAATTTTTAAATCAATAAAAATTTGTTTACATGATTCCAGCGGGTTTAAAAATTTTATAACGCGTATCGCTCTTTTTTGTAATAATAATATTTGATTTAAATTGGATTTAGTTCCCCAAAGTAGTAAGCCATATGTTATGGCTGAATTGAAATATGCGAAGTAAATCATTCGTACTGAGGCAATATCACATAGTTTTCTCATTTTTGAAAGTACAAAGATGGCTTTATTTAATTTTGGCAGCAATGACTCCATATGGAAAGTCCAACTTAAATTACTGTCAAATGTTAAGCCCAGCAACTTCGATTTTGTGACAGTTTTCAAATTAATATTGTTTATAGCGATATCTTCGTTATATTTATTTTCAAAAATTAATATATTAGTTTTATCGATGTTTAGAATTAGTTTGTTGTTATCGAACCAATGAAGTAGCTGAGTCATGTTTGTCTGACACTTATTCACAAGATTATCTCTATTGTCACCTGTGATCACAATATTCGTGTCATCCGCATATAACGTTGCAGTTGCATCGATGTTGGTGGGTAGGTCGTTTATAAATATAACAAAAAGGAGCGGACCCAATATTGAACCCTGTGGTATTCCGCAAGAATTGGAAAGATTATTAGATTGGTGAATAGAGTATTTGCCTTCGTCGCTTAAATATTTTATTTCGACAAATTGTTGTCTGCCGGTGATGTATGATTTAAAGATATTTAAAGCATTCCCTCTAACACCATAGTATTCCAGCTTATTTATTAATATGTTATGATCGACCAGATCGAACGCCTTTGAGAGATCACAGTTAATACATCCAACTAGTTTTGATTTATTTAAGTTAGCTAAAATTTATATTTAATTTATAAGAGATGGCGCTGCTGTTCGCTGCAATTTAAGAATATTTACAAACAAACACACAAGTATTTCGAAACTTTTAGGATAAATTTTAAAATGGAAAATAAGGAGAGCACAAAAATACTAACGTTCTAAATAAACTTCCGGGCAAAGAAAAAACAAAATAAAAATGAAGTAAAAAAGAAAACTGCAGATTTCTTGCAGATTTTATGTAGTTTTTATATATATACATTTTTTAAATAAAATAGAAGTTGAAACTCTTTTGCTAAAGCTGATTTACCGACAACACTGTTAGTTTTTGACGTGAGTACAGATTTTGAATTTCATTTCAAGATACAAAGTAAAAATGTTTGGTAATTTTTACTAGCTGCGTTCGTTTATTCATTAAACAGACTGACGCTGGATTTCACAAACGTCACTTAACTTTAATCATCGATTAAGAATAATCACTCCTATACCTTCAACATATGTAACCATGGCAACGTTTACTTTTAACGGATGATTAAATTTAAGTAACGTTTGTGAAATCCGCCATGAACGGAGTTGAATAATGCAGTCACTATTTGCATTTGTTGTTTTTAGTGTTTTTTTTTTTTTTTTAATATAAAATAGATGTTCAAACTTCTCGGCGAAAGATTATTGGCAACACTGTTAGCTTTTGATATGACCTTTACAGTTCGCAATTATTTATTGCCGGCAATGAAAATTGCAGCGATTTGTATTGCACGCATGCGCGGTACCTATTTGCATTTTGTATAAAAATACAACACTGCGCACGCGTGCAATACAAATCGCTGCAATTTTCATTGCCGGCAATAAATAATTGCGAACTGTAAAGCGGCCTTTACATTTTGAATTTCATTTCAAGATACAGGATAAAAAAACTCGTAATTTTTACTATTGCATCTGTTTTTAGTGAAATATTACTTTAACACTTTCGGAGATTAGCAGTAGGCCATACGCAAGCGATAAAGAAATAATGATGAAACATTTACATTCTAATTTTTGTTGGTATTTAAGTAAAAGATGTGCACAAAATACTTCTTACTTTAAATTGATTAACTTAAGGAATTAAATTAAAACAGTATCTAACAATAAATAAAAGAATTAGATAACAATTAATTCAGTCGGGGGCGCATCCTACACAGGGTGTTCCATATAAAAAAACACACACACACACACACAAAAATTCTAGAAGATAATGCGTGTTTGAAGTTACTCTCCATCTCCTGCCTAGAATGAAGCTAGAATAAAGATAGGGTGCAAGATACTAGAAGAGAGAAAAAAAAAATCTGTGCATAAAGAAAATTCGACATCCAATTATTTCTGCGCTAAAGGATTTATTTCTGAATTATGTCCGGGTTATGTCTTGGTTATGAAAACAAGTACAAAAGTAAAAAAAAGGTACAGGGTGTTCCGTGAAAGAAAGCGAAGCACTGATTTTTTTTTAAGAAAAAATTCCGCCAAATATCAACATACAATATACAGTGAATTATTTAAGTGTGTTTAAAATGTACAATAATTTTTCGCACCGCAGACAGGTTGTGTAAATTATAAACCTAAGAAACGTGTGAGAAATTCTTCGCCCCTTACAGAAGAAACGAAAATAAATCTACGTTTAAAGATGGAAGAATATGCTTGCAGATCGTTTTCAAATTTCAAGAAGTAGTTGTTTTACAGCTTTAAAAAAGGAGAAATATAAATCATACAGAATAAGAAACATGCACGAGAATGTCCATCCAAAACTCGGGAGATTCACACACTGGCCTAAGAAAGTTAATTAATCAATGAGATACACCCCTAACCACATAAATTCACTGATAGCGAATACGTATTTCAGTAACAATGTTACCATCTTCAGCGCTTGTTACTGAAATACGTATTCGCTATCAGTGAATTTATGTGGTTAGGGGCGTGTCTCATTGATTAATTTGATTACAACCACAGGTTTAGTGTCGCTTTGTGATTATTGAGAAAGTTAATGTTTGGATTGGAATAGTATTGAAACGCATTGATGCCACTTTTTTATTGAAGAGTGTCTGAACCAGAATAAATATTTATAGATCTGCTTCAGACGGAAGTAGGCCCTCGTCTAGATGATTTAATAATAATAATTTTATTGTCAACTTGTCATTCAGATATGGACATTGTCAATACAATATACACAAGATAGTACTTATTACAAACATTGTAAATATATGGACCCTGAAACTTTCCATTCCGACATGGACATTGTCGATACAATAATACACAAAATAGTTCTTATTACAAAGATTGTATATGGACGCTGAAACAATCACGTATACTTTGTACACGTTCAAAAAATAAATAATAACTACAGTTCTTCCGCTCCATCAGAAAATTATCGACTCAAAATGATAAATTCTATCATTGTTTTAACATACGTATCATATAAGGATAAAAGAATATGTTGATTTCGTTTCTCGAATTGGTAAAGTGTGACGTGACCGCAAAGATCTAGCGGAAGAACTGTATGTATGTACTTGGTAACTATGCGCTTATTGTTTTGCAACATATTCGTCAAAACTGTAGAAGCAATGTGTTAATTCTTTGTCAAATTGTTTAGAACTTTCTATTCGTTTCAGGTTTGTAGGTAATGCTATAATCATTTTGTACTGAGGAGCACGTTCATAACGAGACGAATGGTGATTGGGTATGGCGAGATCATAAGCATACCTCGTTGGTCATAGTCGTCGACACACCGCAATTTCTTTTAAGGGAATAATGGTACTGTCGGTGAAAGACTAACACTCTGTAGATATACAGGCAGGGTAACGGAAAAATATTTAAGTCTTTAACGTAGTTTTTGCATTATGTTCGTGACGATAAGTTTAGCATACATCTGATTAGTTGCTTTTGCATTGTGAACACCATATTTGAATAAGAGGATGATCCCCAATATCTAGACCAGCAATATTCCGTATGATAAATGACAGTAGACGTATGAATAATAAAAAACCTTGACAATATCTAGACTAGCCTTATTTTGTAGATGGTATATTTATGCCAAGAAATTTTACGGTGTCATTTTCTGCAATAGTTTTCCCGTTGATTTTAATACTGATGGTTTCTGTTTTCTTACGTTTACTATGAAAGCCAAGCATAGTGGTTTTTTGTGCATTTAAGAATTTAAGTTACATCAATCCATCATTTTTTTAACGGTATCATAGGCTATCGAGGAGAGGTTGTCAGAGTTGTCGATTCACTGAAAATACACGAGGTATCGTCGACAAATTGTTGTAGTGAATTTCTGTCTTCGTAGATGTGTATTCAAATCATTGGTATATATTAGAAACAGAACGGGACCCAAGATAGATCCCTGTGGAATTCCTTGGGTAATTACAGCCGAAGAGGATAATATATTCCTTTTACTACTGTATTGATGCTAACTCTCTGTGTTCTATTATTTAGGTATGACTCAAAAAGGTGCAGAGTTCTACCCTTAATACCGTACGCGAACATTTTATCTAGTAGTATTTTATGGTCGATTGAGTCGAACGCTTTGTATAAATCAAAACAGAGTCAGCGGAGGAAATAATTTTCTAACAAGATGGAGCTCCAGATCATAGTGCTGCTGCTACTATTACGGAATTTTTAAATGAGACGTTTCATAATATGTTTGTTTGTTTTGCTTTGCGCAGCAATGCTGCAATTATTGTCTTTCGGCATATAAGCCATTCCAGACATTTACGAAGATTTTTATAGCTGGGTCAAAGTCATTAAACACCACAAACATCCATGGTTAATAGCAGGATTCGAACCTGCGCCGCCGAGAGACACGACTTGCAAAGTCGGCTAGGCTACCGCTGCGCCAATCGGCGACCCTTCATAATATGTAGTTGGATATAGATGATTTAAGTGGCCTGCCAAAATGATTTCTTTATATGGGGTCATTTATCAAATAAAGTTTATGACAATGTCCGAGAGAAACCTGAAAACCTGGAAGAGTTAAAGGCAAGAATTACAGAAGCTTGCACTCCATTATGTACAGTGCGAGAATTGCCAAAACACTCGCAGACATTTTTATGACCGGTTGGGATATTGTTTAGCGGCCCAAGGGAAACATTTTGAGCAGTTTCTTTAATAAGCGAATATTTCGAGAATGTTTTTTTTTGTTTAATATTAACTTTATTAATATCAATTTTGTTGGCTCAATAAATAATATTTATCAAACATTTTAACAAACAGTTTTGAAGCTTTAAGCTTTTGTTTAATATTGTCCAAGTTTGATTGCAAAATATGCAATTATTAAGCAAGACAGTAAAAGTATCATTTATGTATGTTATGACAACTTCCACTCATTATTCAATGGTGTGAAGAAGTAATTTTTACAAATAGTAATAAATTAATGTTGCAATAATTAGCTTATCAGTAATCACAGTGACAAATTATTAATAACGCCAGCCTACACGATTATATGAAAAGATAATACGTATAGAACCCTACAGCTTTTGCATTTAAAATTTTTTCTAGTTCCTAAAATAAAGTCTCTAGACAGGGTGCAAAATATTAGAAAAAAGAAACCTGTACATAAAGAAAATTCGACATTAAATTGTTTCCCGTCAAGTGTATTTCCTTGATTATTCCAGCAAGTTCAAAAGTTAAAAGAAATATATGTACAGGCTGTCCCGTGAAAGAAAACGAGGCACTGAACCTACTAACTACTACTTTGACTACTTCTCTTGTTGTCAAAACTGGAAAATGGGAAAGGTAGACAAAGTGTGGGGGGTGGGGAGGAAGAAGGCCCTTATGTTTCAAACGGTAGAGAAAAAAACTCGCAAACCAATCAACTCAGAACCGCAACGAAACGCATCAACTCACGCTAGAATTAGTAACAATAAAACGAAACAATAACGTTCCATCGAAAAAGTTGCTTCCAAAAATTTTGAATGCGATCAAAACTTCCACGTCCTCTTGTTTCAATTTTACGACCTGATGGATTTCACGAGACAGCAAAAAATAAGCACGCCGATACTCATCACCCCTTAAATTTATGGTTTTATTACTTTATTACGTTCGGACTACACAAACGAAGTTGCGAAAGATCACGCGTATTTGTCCAAAGAAATAAATAAACGCGTTGATTGTTGATGTAATGTAAATTAATAATAACATTCATTAATTTTTTTAAAATCATTCATATCTCGAAGGACTATAAGATCTGTAAGCCTGTAACTCAATTATTATTAAAAGGAAATAACAAAATAATTCTTACACAATAATATTTATTTATTTCGTTAGTTAATTAACTTAAGGAATCAAATTAAAACGGTATCTAACAATAAGTAAAAATTAGACGATGATTAATTCAATAGAGGTCATCCCTTAATTTATCGTTTTATTATTTTATTACGTTCAGACTACACAAACGAAATTCCAAAAGACCGCGCAGATTAACGTGTATTCGTTCAAAGAAATAAATAAATGCATCTTGATTATATTTAATGCATTTGTTCTTCTGAGCACTTGCAATGACATTCCTGTATTTTTTAAATCATTTAACAAATTCAATCACATAGTGATTTGTTTACAAAGTATGGAATATCAACGTCGATTATTATCTAATGAAAGAGATGGTCGAAGATCACAACACTTTGTTCCATTGATGTAAATTGCTACACTTTTATGAGAAGCACTTATAAACTGTATTAACAATACGTAAAAACTGGCTTAAAATTAATTAATTCAGTGGATATTTAGAAGCTACTTCCGTTATCGAATTGCATATGGACAGCGACATTGACCGAGTGACCGTGTATTTTGCTGGAGCTTCATTGTTTTACGATGTGTGTTCTTTTTAAAGACAATCACTTATCTTTAATCATCGATTAAGAATAACACAGGTCAACCATGAAAAAACTTTTTTTAGAAAGTTGGCTCCCCTTTATGTTTTTTGACGTGCTGAATCCGAAAATGAACTTTAAAATACCACAGGACGTAAAGTTTCCTCGAATGTTTACTTTACGTTATTTATGCATTGTAAGCGTATAATACCTTGGTCTCGACACCTAATTAGTAGTAAATGCTCACAGTGCACTTTAGATTAATAAGTAAAACACTGTTCATATTCAAATTTATACTGCCCTTGTAATAATAAAATGTTAAATTTTTAAATTATACTCTGATAATAAATTACGTACCTTTAAATCTTAACTATCATATTACTATCATACTATCATACCCAACAAAAGATAAAGATTGCGAAAAATTGATACGTGGTAGAAAAAGACTGATTGAAAAATTGGATTCAGTACACCAAAATACATAAGAAACAGGTTGAATTTTGAAAAAAGCTTTTAAAAAATATTTATTGGTTGGCCTGTGTAATCATTCCTATACCTTCAACACATGTAACCATAGCAACGTTTACTTTTAACGGATAATTAAATTTAAGTAACGTTTGTGAAATCTACCATCAGTTTCTTATAAAACTTACTCGATTACACCCTGTATAATCCAGTTTTTCTTTAATTTTGATTAATTATTGTACATTTACCGACCGTGGGTATTGTATACATACAACGTACATACAAGGGCAACTTTTCCATGCCCCACATCGAGAATTCTTGGACGTGCAGGTCACATTTCATGACCTCGGCACGTCGATGAGTTATTGCATTTATATCATCGCTATCGGGACAACGCACGGTAATTACTAATTATGAAAGAAATAACAGATAAGCGAATTGTAAACACGCCTATTTTTAGCTTCACTTTCTTCGATTACATCCGTAATTAAAGTCCTTTCCCCCCCCCTCAAGGATTTTTTACGTTCGCGTTCGGTATGAAATTAATAAATTGTATCTGCATGTAACGGGGGGGTTTAATTTCGCCCGGGCACAAAACCTTAATTAATCAGGAAATTAATTTCTAATCCGGCACGATTACGACCGGCGGGGGGCGGGGGTGGCCCCGTATATTTGCATTAATGAAAACGAAACAGAAATAATCCCCCGGATTAAACTACGACGCGACGCGACGTCGGCGGCGGGCGAATTAAATAAAGTGCAAAATTCTGTCGGTCCGGTGGCGGCGCGTTTTTTTTTCGTTGCGAGCCGAGATGTTCTTGTTTGTCACGGGGGCGTCTAAATTAAATTCGAAGCAGCAAACGCGACGAAGCCGTCGCGACGGCTTTATTAGCTCCACGGCATTGTTGGGAATATGAGCGGCGGCGTGCGGGGGGGGAGGTTCCTCGAAGCTTTGTAGCAACCGGATTTATGAAATCCACCGCTTACTATTACCATCATTCAAATGGAAATGAGGAAAACGAATTACCCACGGACCCAAAGGACTTTTTAATTTTATTCAATCAATTGTCAGTCGTGCGAGCGAGATATAGTAGTGAATGTACAGGGTCACAGTGAAACTTATTCGGTTACACCCTGTATTTATTCGCATGCAAAGTACAAAAAAAAATTAACGCTTTTTTTTTAGATGGGATGAGATCCTATTAGCTGAGGCTTAAAAATAGTCGTCGCTTTTTCCCGGCAATTAAACTGAAGCGTTCGCGGACGAAAAACGCCAAATAAATTTTAAGGGCGAGTCAAAGGCAGCCTTTCTTTTTTTTTTATGAACCGCCGGGGCGCAGGAAGTAATTTAAGCAAAACGAAATTTATTGGACATCGCCGGGTCGGTTTCATGAGGTCTTCCCTTCGCCATTGATTGAGGAAGTACGTAGTTCGAGATTTACGGCTTCAGGAATTGCAGGCACGGATTCACACTTGCATTTTACGTAAGTCGTAAACGTAAATGTCACGTAGTTACAGCGCCGCGCCGCGCCGTGCAAATTTGCCTTGCACAATGCAACGTGTAATTAATGACTGGTTGTTGCATTGTGGGGGCTCCCCCCGCCGTACAATAGCCGACTAACGATTCGTGCTTCGCCTAAATGCGCTGACGGGAATATATTTTATTTTCGGGAACGAAACCCGGTGATTACCGCGAGCTTCGCTCGGACTTTTTTATTTCCGGAAAAACCGCCGGCGAATTTCCACGTCCTCTAATATCCGGGAATTACCCGCACATCGCGGAACATTAATCAAAGTTCGAGGCGATCCCCTCCGTTTTATGAGCGCGGAGCCGCCAAATAAAGTTGGAAATTTTCAGTGAATAAATGATAGTTGAACTTTTAAGAGGGTAATATTAGATTCCGGAGCCTGTTGAGAATACCGAATGCGGGGGGGGGAGTATGTAATAAAGATTGTGCACGTTAAAGTTCTAGTGGCCCCCGAAATATTCGGAGCTTTTCAAATGAGGCGCCTAAAAAATTAGGGGACGCTGCTGCTGTTTTGCACAAAGTAACGTGGGTATTTATGTGCACCGACCGAAATGAAACTCTGCGGAAAATATTTAGAGCTTCTGTGCTATATAACTTTCCTCGCAAACAACTGATAACGGTCCTGATTTATGTACACAAGAAATTTATAGCACGTATATAAAATGTGTACAGCATAAATAGTGAGGTTTTATAAAAAGCAGGGAAATCCTTTTCATTTTATGTTATTTATTTAACACATTTTTGAGTGAATAGATAAGTGTGCATTACTGGAAATTTTTATTTTAATCGTTTAGCTTCAGACCGTTATTTTGCGGTTACGTATTGTCCTCGCCCCATCCCACTGATTAGCCGGCAGTTGGGAAGTAACTTAATTTGCACACCCAATAATTTTGCATACAAGTACTACTTACGTAGCAAATCTCACTGACCTACATGTGTGCTTGGCCTCGGAAGGGATGCAGCCCTCGGGGCGAGTCCTAAGCGATTCGCCTGCTGTGATCAAGGGGTGTTCCTCTGCAAACACGATGTCGTTGTAGAAAGGACCTCGAGATTCGTTGGGGCATCACGGTGACAGATATAAAGGCAATCACTTCGGTGGTGGCACACGGTGTCCCAAAAATTATTATTAAAACTCGCCAAACTCCTTTGCGCCAAATTGTAAAATAATTTTTAAAAAAACCAACGGATAAATTTTTTGCCTTTAAATAAATATGGTGTTTGTTCGCTCTTTATTTTCAAATGCTAGGATTTCTCGTTTTTACTTTCGTTAAGTTGTCCCTGGCAACTGCTCTTTGGTTATCGGGTTCTCTGCCGTGTGTAGAACTTGACGTTTCGATTATCTTGTCGTGATCTTCTTCGGAAGCGAAGTTGGTAGCAAATTTAACGATTCTCCACCGATCTACACGTGCGTTTGGCTTCGGAAGGGATGCAGCCCTCGGAGCGAACCCTATGCGATTCGGCGGTTGTAAAGCTTGAAGACTACTGTTACAGTTCATTTTCCATTTCTGTTCTGAATACACCATGTATATGCATTGTTCCCGTTCGTTTTTTTTATTTCTGTTCTAAACACACCCTGTACATGCGAAATTCGACGTGCCGGATTATTTCTTGGACCGCGTCGTTGTACACATTGCATTCAGTGTAGGGATACGCCGTATTTCGCCGGCGTAATTTTTCTAAAATTTCGTTCTAGCACATTCCATTAACAGGACCTTCATTTAATTAAACAAATTCATTTAATATAAGTAATCCATCCTTACTTAAGGTCAAAATCGCGTGCATGTGAGGAATTGAACGAATTATAACAAAGTTCTACTTCACGACGCGTATTATTCGTGATCTTTGCCCTTTCCGCCGATTGGTTCCCACTGTTACTAAGAAAGTTCCGCCAATGGTAAAATCGAATGTGTCTCTCTCGTTAGTCTTCTTTTCTTTTCTGCCGATCGAGAAGTACGCCGCGATATTCATGAAAGTTGTAATCGCCTCCTGGGTCACACGTACTTTGTTAACGTTTTGGGTATGTGCTTGTTTCGCCGAAGAGGGTGAAAGTGCATGTAAACGGCTATCTGCCGAATCTGTTTGATCCAGTTGAGGACGAGAAAGCCGCATCCATTTTGCGACTTGTGGCAGTCCGGGTGATAATCCTGGGTAAGTCGATACGAATTGCGTTTCTCGATTTGACCCTTACGTTCGCTTTTCTTTTTTTCGCTTATAGGCTTTTAGCAAGAGCTATTTTCGTTGGGAGTTATTCTCGTTGGGAATTAGTTTTTACCAAGAGTTCTTTTATCAAGAATGATTCTTTTACTGGGAGTTTGCGGAAGTTGAGTCCGATCCGATTTTGCAAGTGCATTGTAAACTACGACGCTGGAAGTTCCCTCCCTCGCCCCTCTACGCGGAGGCCGGCACATTACAAAGTGACGCCGCGGCATCCCCGCAAAGACACCGACAAACGAATCGGACATCAAAGGAAAAAAAAGGTCGGAGCGTTACAATTTTTATTTTTGAGCGTTAATTCGTGAATTTAGTTTCCGATTCATTTCTTTGAACTTGCCGCAATTAAACATGCAACTTATTGCGTACACTCCTCCGTGAATTAAAGATGATTGTTCGTTCTTTTGCAAATAGGATATAAGTAGACGAACGTTGTCGCGCGTAATTATAACTGGAGATACTTTTCTTTACGTGTTTGGTTAATTTTAATATAGATTAATGCGAAGTTCGGATCCGACAAAACATGAGTATTTTGTAAAATAATTTTGTTCTTTTGTTGTCCATTTATTACTTATTTGTTCATGTTCTTGTGATTGATTGATTAAATCAACGTGTTTTGGACGTAACGTGTTTTCTTAATTTTTCACCGGTCCCTGTACAAAAAAAATTAAGTGGCGCCTATTTTTGGTTATGACCTTCGCGATTTGGATTTGAACCCCCCCCCCCCCCGGTCCCACTGAAGTTGGCTGGCAGCACCGGAATATTCCGCTCCGGTGTTAAAACTTCTGCCTGTCTTCACAGGTAGGTAGCAAGTTTTGGCGCCCAAACGCGTGTGGCTCGATTTTATTTTGCGTTTTGTTGTTTTGTTTGTTGTTTAAGAGTATTACGTCCAGAACACTTGTTTCGTTAGAATAGTTTGCGCATTATAATGGAGTATAAATTATTACCGCACCGTCTTAATTCTGAGGAATTAAATTATGAATTATTGGTAAGAGGTATCCAAATTGACGGAACAGTTGCGCAAAAACGTGCAAATTTAAGACGGCAAATGCGTTTGGAAAAAGATTTACGCCTGCCTGTGCCGAAATATGACGTGACTTTTGACAATGACGTGTCAGCCCTTCAGGAAAAAATTAGCGAGATTCGCTGCTTAATAGAGTCGTTTCCCGGCTCGACAGCTGTTTGCATTCACGATAAAATTTCAGCTAAGTTGGCTCACGCCATTGGTCGTGCTCAGCGTAGCCAACCGACAAATAGCGACGAGACGCGACAACGTGCCGCCATCTTACGGACGCTAGACGAACTTGCGTTCGATTTCGAGCAAACTGCGCTAAATTTTTCACCGAAAGAACCGTGTTTTGGACGTAACGTGTTTTCTTAATTTTTCATCGGTCCCTGTACAAAAAAAATTAAGTGGCGTCTATTTTTGGTTATGACCTTCGCGGTTTGGATTTGAACCCCCCCGTCCCACTGAAGTTGGCTGGCAGCACCGGAATATTCCGCTCCGGTGTTAAAACTTCTGCCTGTCTTCACAGGTAGGTAGCACTACATGTCCAATGAAGTGAAGTTGGTGCTCCACTTCTGAAGAAGATCACGACAGCGTCCTACAAACTTTCTACACGGCAGAGAAACCGAGAACCAAAAAGCAGCCACCTACGACGGCCGCGAAAACTTAAAGACTACGTGTCCACGGTAACTTCTTATAACAGTTGGGAGCACTGTTTTCTCCGAAAGTTCTAAATGACGCGACGGCGCGTTAGAGCTGTTGGCTAGCCATTGTTCGCGTTTGGTGGGTTTTGTCGTCCACGTTGGTACATCACGAGTACGCATCGCAAACGTCGCTCGAATATTGTTGTACTGTTGCTTGTATTAGTCAAGACCACCCTGGGATAAGGGGTGGGAAGTTTATGGAAACTTTAGTTCCGACGGCCACGCTTCTTTACTATGCCCATTGTTAGTGATCAATGTCAGTGGTTAGTCTCTTTCGAAACAGCTACCGAATTTCTGTTATATTTTGTGTTCTCCCGATAACACGTTTTGAGGGTTAGAATCGCCCCCTTGTTCGAATCTTTGTTGAGGCCAATTTGGTTCCTTCTGAACGAGTTTTGCTGTTGGTGCCAACCACGATAGAAGATAAGAACAGGTATTCGCACGAACCCAGGTCGTGCGCTCAGATCGCTGTTTCGGGTGCGAGTCGTGCGACGAAGAGGACAGTATAAAGGACAGCCTGAGCAGAGGCATCGTGTACGGGCGGACAAACCAGAAGCGTGTCAACTAAACGCACACTAACTTTTCGCGATCGTATGCCGACACCGAAGCGATTGCCAGAGCAACTCTACATCTTTCGATTGCGTCTTTTTGGCGTCATGCTCGGGAGTGATCACTTCGCTCCAGTTCAAGAATAGTCACCCAGGAGAGACGTTTCTAGAACACCAACTTACTTTCCGGGGTATGAGCACTAAGATGGCTGCCCGATCTCGGATCATAACGCCATCAAAATTCCTTCAGTCTTGGCATTGTATTCTGGTTTCTGCCTTTCAGTTCGTTCTTGTCAAAGATTCTTCTTTGGAACCTCATTTTCTATTCTTGCGTTGTTCGGTCTTAGAACTGGGTTCTGACCTTCTTCCTTTTTGTTTGCTCTGGTCGGAGATCCTTTTTTTCATTTTTTCTTTGCTACCTATCGGTTTCTATTTCATTCTCTGTTTTGTAAATTTCTTCCACTTCTTATGTGTTCCATATCGTTGATCGTAGACCTTGATCTTCTTCTTTTCAGTCTCTTCTTGTCGGAGATTATTCTTTAGAACCCTACCTTCTATTTTTGATTTGTTCTAAATTTCACTCTCTATTTTATGAATCTCTTTCTTCCTTTTCGTTGAGTCCTAGAACTGTACCTATCTTTGCGTTTCTTCTTATCGGTTTGTCTTGTGCGAATTGGTGTATTGGGCGAGGGTGGAATGAATCTCCTTGGGCCTGAAAATTGAAGATTTCTTAGAACGTCGCGTCGCTTACAAACACAGGTGTTCAAGCTCGGTCTGGCCAAATCCATTCATCTTATGCCAGACGGAGACTCATTCGAGTTCGTAGTCAAGTGCTGAAGATGCCATCGTCTGTAGCACGTTTGGATTCGCAGAAGCACATTGACTTTGAATTGAAGTCGTCTTAGCCGAGTTAAGAAGAAGAACCTTCGCGAAGGAATTGACGGAGGTGTTGCTGATAAGGAAGGGGATAAAATGTTTGGCTTTATGAGATTCTTTTTTGGAACCTCATCTTGTATTCTTGCGTTGTTATGGGTTCCATTTTATGTTATATTCTGTAAATTTTTTCCACCTTTCTTTTTTTCTTTTTCGTTCAGTCTTCCCTTCAGTTTGTTCTTATCATTATCATTCTTGTCAATTTCTTCCACCTCTCAGATCTTCCTTTTCGTTTTCAATCTTAGCGTCTTCCCTTTCAGTTTGCTCCTGACGGAGATTCTTCTTTAGGACTTTATCTTCCATTTTTGCTTTGCTATTGGTTTCATTCTCTGTGTCGTAAACTTCTTTCACTTCTCTTTTTGTTTTCGTTTTTGGATTGGTCTTGGAACTGTGTCCTTGATCTTCTTCCTGTCAGTTTGTTCTCGTCGGAGTCTCTTCCTTAGAACCCTATCTTTCATTTTTGTTACGTTACAGGTTTCACTCTCTGTTTTGTCAATTTCTTCAACCTACTTCTCACTTCTCCTGTTTCGTATGGTTTTCGATCTGCGTCCTTGATCCTCTTCCTTTCAGTTTGTACTTGTCTTTGGAACCTCATCCATTTTTGCTTCGCCTTCGGTTTGATTGACACATTTTCTACTATTTTCAAAATACATTTCTCCTTGTTGGGAAAACTTTTTAGTTTGAATTCGCCTTCCTTTCTGGAAAAAAAATACGCAGAAGTTTATAACATTCAGGATACTTGTGGAGGGTTTCAAATTTTATTGAAGTCTTCTTCAAGGGATTAGTTTTCTTTTAATCATCAAGTTTCCCGTCTGAGTAGCAGCTTTATAATTGCTACGCCCTAATAAATCCCAAAGGAATGTTAACTATCGGTTGTGTCATACACACTTACGTCATGAATTGTCGCGTTGGTTCAAAGGAAGAAGTCTGCAAGACCTGGAAGGCCCTGATGGTAGGAAGAACAAAAATTGAAGATAACGTCACAGAAAGGATTGCTTCGCTCGCAACCGCGACTCAATGAAGAACCCCCAAGCAGCTCCCGGTTGAACGCTCCAATAAAACATCCCCCCGGGGCAAAAGAAAAACCTGATTTCTGCAGAAAACACGTTTCGCGACGTACAAATCAAAACCGGAGTCAATCTTCCGTTCAATATTCACTTTAAACAATCCCGGTTTAGTAAAATCAACAAACAAAACGGAATACACGAGGTGTACATCAAGCGAGCAGCCACAAGTCTGAAATGAAACAATGCAGTTACACACGGGTGGGGTGTACCGTACCGCCATTTCTTGTTTTTTCTAATTTTTGGGTTACGAGACACGGTGACTGTCAATCGTATGCGTTATGCTGGTATAAACCCCTTGGGAATTTCGATGACTTTCAACACCATGAGTGGTCCTAGCGGTACCACGAGTTTTTACTTAGATAGCTTAAACGTGAATGTAAAGAGGGCACCACCTAGCGTAAAATACTTGGATAATTTTACGCTAGGTGGTAGTATGCACGAGCAGTATGCATCAAGCGAACAGCCACAAGACTGAATTGAAACAATGCGGTCACACAGGGGTAGGACCGCCATTTCTCGTGTTCTATCTAATTTTTGGGTTATGATACAGGGCGACTGTCCATCGTATGTGTTATGCTGACATAAACCCTGTGGGAATTTCAATTATTTTCAACACCGTAGCGGTACCACGAGATTTACTAACCTACTTGGATAACTTAAACGTGGAAGTAAAAAGGGCGCCACCTAGCACAAAATACTCGCTTTGCGATAGGTTGTTGCCCTCTTTACATCTAGGTTTAAGCTACCGACAATCTACGGGGTGATATTTTAAATTTCTTATCAACTCTTACCATGAAATTTGGACGGCATGTATTAACTTAGGAAGGAGTGTAATGACGTACTTTTCACTTAAGCTAAGACGTGCCATCCAGATTTCATGGCAAGAGTTGAAAACAAAATTTAAAAATCACTCGGTATTTGTAGTCCAGTAGAAAGGTAACCACCTAGCGTAAAATACTTGGATAATTTTACGCTAGGTGGTGCCCTCTTTACTTCCATGTTTAAGCTACCGACAATCTATTTGTAGCCCAGTAAAGAGGTAACCACCTGGCGTAAAATACTTGAATAATTTTACGCTAGGTGACGCCCTCTTTACATCCAGGTCTCCACTGAGCCGGGCATATATCCAAAGTAGACTTTTTTTGCTCCAAGCGTTCCCAGCTTTATATAGGGTAATTCAGGTAAGGGCGAAAAAAGTAGGTGGCAAATTATTTCCACCACGGTTCACTTTTAATTTTTTAAATTCAGTTTCGCAATGTAGTAAATACGTCGCATCTAAATTTGATGGTTTTTAAACGTGTCAAACGCAAGCACAACATCAACGAGCTTTCGAACGCATCACGATCCGATACTCGTACGTATTAATTAAAAGAGCGCGGCGCTTGCGTTTGATTTATGCGTCACATTCAACAGACATTTTCCGATTCGGGAAACCGATTGCGTTATAAAACGTGTTCGTAATACATGCACATTTCGACCAGCTATTAAATCAAGCGGTTATTTCGTTTCGAAGGGGGCGGGCGGGGGCCGCGCGCGCGTAATTTTCGCCGTTCGTTAATTCATCCGCGGCAGGAAAAGGAAGGGCGATGATGAATCTTTAAATTTTGGGACACCTGGCGCACACAAACGACACGACGATTACGAAGGTTTTCATCGATTAAAACTAACGTTTCGTAATTTGGTTCGCTTCGTTAAGCGATTCGTCCGCAATTCTAAATTGTTTTATGCAACTGCAAGGGCGGAATAGTTAATGGGGAAGCGGATAATAGAAATTTGCAAGTTTCGCCCGAACAGTTTCACGCTTCGCAGGACAAAGGACCGAAAGGATTAAAGTCGCGGGGCGCGATTCACTGGGCCAAGAAATCGAAATAAATCTGAAAACTGCTTCTTTTTTGCTTAATTAAAGCGATATTTTAATAAGATTGGATCCCGAGGGGCGCAACACACCCCGGCGATCCACTTACTATGCTAATCTCATGTTAAAGTTTCAGGTACATTAACTTCGTCTTGTTAAAGCACTGTTCCGTAATTATTTTCTCTTATACGCCCTTATTATAAATTATGTTTGCGCGAAACCCATCAAGTTTATCTCGGAACACACTTCGGCAACTTCATTTAATCAATCACGCCGAAAACTAAATAAACAATTTACGTTTTATTTGTCGAAGTATTTAGTATTAAAACAGTGTGACGTTAACGCTCGAGGGTTCCAAACATTCGCTGGAAAATTTCAATCAGTTATTATTTCGAAGCAGGTAAGTGTGAATGTGAAAAGATAAAACAAAATGGGCATTTTTTTTGCGACGCAACACAGAGGAAGTGCGTCGAAATTTATAACTTCATTATCCGTCGCGCGTTCGCCGTTTCCATCGATGGTTATGACGAGACGAAAGAATCCCTTGATTAAATCCACATGCCGACGATAAATCATTTCACGCCGCGGCCTAGCAAATGAAGTCGGAACAAATATCGCCGTCGTCGGCTTCCAATAGGCGCGGATGGGGAGGGAGGGGCGCAGGAGCGATTTCAATAAGGGCGGAAGATAAAAACGTTGAAAAGTTCGACGCGCGGTGGCGATATTAAGGGCGCCCGATAAATTAAATCTCGAGGCGGTGAGGGTGCGCCCCAAATCATGAACTCACCATCTTTTATATGATGATTTCGAGTAAGTATTAAAAAAGAACGATCGATCCTATACACGGGGGGGCAAGGATACTAGACGCGCGGGGGTTGTAGGGAGTAATTAAAATGCTTTGAATTGGTTTCCACTCATGCCAGTGGGAGCGAGGGGGCTTAATTAGAAAAAAAACATAAGTTTAGAGCCACGTGAAGTCGAAAATAAATTAAATCTTGAGGGGGCGAGCGTGCGCCCCAAATCATGAACTCACCTTTAATTAGGACGGTTTCGATAAGTATTAAAATTAAAGAGCAACAGACGCTGGGGGGTTGTAGGATTAATTAAAAATACTTCAAGTTGGTTTTCACTTGTGGTTGTGGAACGAGGAAGTTAGTTTGGGGCGGGGGGCGGGGACTTAATTAGAAAAAATAATAACTTTAGAGCCACATGAAGACTAAAATAAATTAAATCTTGAGGGAGCGAGGGTGCGCCCCAAATCATGAACACACCATCTTTTATATGATGATTTCGAGTAAATATTAAAAAAGAACGATCGATTCTATACACGGGGGGGCAAGGATACTAGACGCGCGGGGGTTGTAGGGAGTAATTAAAATGCTTTGAATTGGTTTTCACTCATGCCAGTGGGAGGGAGGGGGCTTAATTAGAAAAAAATCATAAGTTTAGAGCCACGTGAAGTCTAAAATAAATTAAATCTTGAGGGGGCGAGCGTGCGCCCCAAATCATGAACTCACCTTTTATTATGACGGTTTCGATAAGTATTAAAATTAAAGAGCAACAGACTCTGGGGGGTTGTAGTATTAATTAAAAATACTTCACTTGTGGTTGTGGAACGAGGAAGTTAGTTTGGGGTGGGGGGGGACTTAATTAGAAAAAATAATAACTTTAGAGCCACATGAAGACTAAAATAAATTAAATATTGAGGGAGCGAGGGTGCGCCCCAAATCATGAACTCACCATTTTTTACTACGACGATTTCGATAAGTATTAAAAAAGAACGACCGCCCCTATACATGAGGGGGGCAAGGGCAACCGTCGCTCGGAGGTTCTAGGATTAATTAAAAATGTTTCGCGTTGGCTTTCACTCGTGGTTGTGGAACGAGAAAGTTAGTTTGGGGCGGGGGGGACTCAATTAGAAAAATCGTAACTTTAGAGCCACATGAAGACATGAGGGGGCGAGGGTATGCCCCAAATCATGAACTCCCCCCCATCTTTTATTACGACGATTTCGATAAGTATTAAAAAAGAAGGATCGCCCCTATACACGGGGGGCAAGGACAACAGACGCTCGGGGCTTGTAAGATTAATTAAAAATGTTTCGAGTTGGTTTTCTTTCGTGTTTGTGTGGAATGAGAAAGTTAGTTTTGGGAGGGGGGGGGGAGGCTTAATTAGCAAAAATTATAACTTTAGAGCCACAAGAATTAAAATTTGTTTATTGCTCTTTTTTTGGGGGGTTGTAAACTGTTACGTCCAAACTGAAACGATTAAATTTTACGTCGTCGTAAACAATTTAGTGTTTAACCCCCTCCCCCCCGCCCCAACTAGTTCATAAAAGCAAATTTATGTTTGGCCGTTAAAAATTATTGACTTAAATTAATGGGGCGGATCAGTATAAGAATTTGTATCGCATTTAAATTTTTTAAAATATTTTTTATGCAACGCATCAATACGTGTATATTAAAAAGAATTCTATGAAATTTCGCACGGCCCACACGGATCATTTGCAGCTGCCAGTCTCCCGTCACATTATATTATTATTATGGAAACGCGCCCCCATGACGGCCCGAATTATTTCGGGGCGCGTGAATTTCCCGGCCAAATTCGCACCGTTCTCCCCGGAGCGTTTTTAATTCTGCGTTGTGTTGTTGCTCTCGTTGTTAATTAACTCGTGTATTTCGCGCGGCGAATGCAAAATTGGGGTCGTTTCACTGCCAGGGGCGGACTCCGGTCTTGGAGGGAACCGCGGTTGAAAATTTGCTCGGAATTTCGCTAATAACGAATTGGTTCAAACAACGTCGTTAAATGTAAGATATTAGTTTCCTCTTCATCTAAAAGAAGCTCCCTCTAATTGGTTATTCTTCAATTAAAACGAATTAGAATTATTTCGCCGGTAGAAGTAATTTTGAATTCAACGTTATTTTGTTACCACAAAACTCTATTTATTCTGATCGGTTGCACCAGCTCTCAAGGTGCTCAGCCGATCCGTAATAACCTCGGCAGCAGCGTTCCCAAATCGCCTCGGTTTTGCAGGCGATTATTCGCAACTGCTCACTTGTACGCTGAAGGTACACGCACAAGGCACATTTAAGAGAGAAGTAACGCCGTGCAACAAAACAAGACGGGTTGACGCGGGGTAATCGCAAGTGAGGTCAACGCCGACCAATAGCAACCGTTAATTTTCCCACACGCCCATATAAGGAGTCGACGCACGGGTCGATTCTGGCGATTAATAATTTCGAGTTTGCGCCACAGGGCTGGGGAAGTCAGAGCTGCTACAGTCAGCACAATTAGGCGAAAAGTAACGCCGTGCAATAAAACGAAGCGGCTTGACGCGGGGTAATCGCAAATGAAGTCAGCGCCGACCAAGAGCAATCGTTCGTTTTTCCACATGCCCATATAAGAAGTCGACGGACGGGTCGATTCTGGCGATTAATAATTTCGAACTTGCGCGGCAGGGCTTGGGAAGTCAGAGTTGCCACAATCAGCACAATTAGGAAAGAAGTAACGCCGTGCAACACAACGAAACGGGTTGACGCGGGGTAATCGCAAATGAGGTCGGCGCAGACCAATAGCAATCGTTAAGCAACTCAATTTGTTGTTAGCCTCAACTCCGAGGCAGTGAAAATGGGCGTTACTTCGTCGACGAATCGAGAACGAGTTCTTTATTGGTCGTTCTCGAAATTGAAAAAATTCTCAGTGGTTTTTCGAGATGGTAACTTCGTTTCTTATTAATCTCGACTGCAGAGGGAGTGAAAATGTCTGTCGAATCAAGAAGGAGTTCTTCAATTGGAGGAAATTGACATGGGCGTTACCCTTTATTTCATCGCTAAGGTCGGGTCGTTGGTTAAATAACTTCTTATAGGTCTTCGAGAAAGTGAAAATGGACGCTACTTCGTCCGTCGGATCAAGATTGGTTGTTCTCTTATTGGATCGAATAGAAGTGGGCGTTACTTTTCATTTCACCAATAAGAGAGAAAGGTTGCGTCGATTTCATTGTCTTACTCTCAAAATCGAGGGGATGAACGTCAGTATAATAAAATTTCTGAATGCAGTCTTCAAATGTAACTCAGACTTTTATTAATTTCGGCTTTGATGGATTGAAAATGGGCGGTACTTCGTCGACGTATCAAGAACGACTTCATCGATTGGTTGTTCTCTAATTTGAGGGAACGAAAGTGGGCGTTACTTTTTACTTCACCAATAAGAGAGAAACTTCACGCCGAATTCATTGTCTTACTCTCAAAATCGAGGGGATGAACGTCAATATAATAAAATTTCTCGACTTTGAAGAAGTTGGATCACGGATGAAGTCTTCAAGTGTAACTCTTGGCTTTGATGGAGTGAAAATGGGCGGTACTTCATCGACATATCAAGAACGAGTACAACGATTGGTTGTCCTCTAATTCGAGAGAATGAAAGTAGGCGTTACTCTTTGTTATTTCACCACTGAGATTGGTTGGTTACTATTGCCAAATTTAAAGAAAGTAACTCGTTGAAAAATGTACGGAGTGGAACTATAGGCTCTATGAGTGGTTATTCTTAATTTCAAAGGAGTTGATTTGGGGCGTTGCTTATTGGAGATCAAGAGAGTGGGCATTACTTCGTCGTTGGATGAAGAACGAGCTTTCTAATTGGCTGCCGTCTAAGTTGATGCTGAAAGTGGACGTTGCTTACAATCGTGAAATTGTTAAAACGGCCAAAGCAAACCTTTTTTTTAAAGTTTTTGAGTTTTTTGAAGTTGTTTGCATTTGGGGAAAACTAAATAATTGAATTGAATCGTCCTGATTTTTATTGGAGAGATCCGTTCGTAAATTGCGTACAACGCGGGCGTAATAAACGTCGGAAAGTCGCACGATTTTTCACGATTTCAAGGAAAACACATCCACATGTGTCCTGACCCACGCCTAATTCCGTTATTCGAGCTTTACTGAACCAAACGCGGCTTTACGGTTCGGTGCTTTTGAATGGCCAAGAATCGAAGTATCGCTTTCGAATTTCAAACGTAAAGATTAGTCCACCAACTGAATCGGCGGCCTCCGAAAAGCAACTCGCCCCCACCCTTCTCTTCAGTTCGCGCACGATTTTTTTAAATTTTGCATTAAACGGTTAAGCTTCGAGCTTGCTTCTAATCCATAGAAAACCCTTCTGTTAAGCTCACGCACGATTTCTTTCTTTTAAATTTCGCATTAATCGGTTAAACAGCGAGCGATAAGCATCTCTTTGATTCGAGCTCTCGCTTCTGACCCACACAACAAGTTACAGTGTTAATTACATACAGGCCGGGTATCCTGATTAAGGGGCATTAATTAGACCGCCATTACGGCTAATTAGGGAATTCCCCTCGCATCGTAAACTCGGCGTTGCGTTTTCCCGATGGATTCCACCCTAATTTACGGCCCGGATACACAACAATACGCACCGTACAGAATTATGGGCCAGATTAAAATCTTACCGTGTTTGAGCCCCGTTTCCGTAAGAAAATTAGCGGAATTATTGCGGGCTTCGAGGGGGAAATTTACGAGTGGTTGCGTAGAGCGGCGGGGGCGGCGGCGCTTCCAATTACACCCCCCGAAATATTCGTCTCGTTTGTTTTAAGTTCACCGCAAATTAGTGTTACCGGCAAATTATTATTAATTTTGGGCTAAACAATGGCGCTTATACTCGGATGTTAAAGTGGGGGTTCCGGGACATTTCCCTATTTACTTTAACACAGGGGGTCGGAAATTGCAATAACACAAAATAAAAAACCAAAAAGGAAAAGAAAAATCACAAGAAACGAAACAATAATTCAAGAAAATAATAAAGTCTTTTGTCTTTCACGTTGTATCTTTTTAATGTTTATGAAACTAATAATAAAAAAAATTCTCAGGCGATTTTTCCGGAGGACTTAATGCGTTTATCCATCAACGGTTCAATAAGTCGTTTCCAGTCAACGTCTTCGGCAATAATCGGTTCATTACACTTCGCGTCAGCAATCTCCTTCTTCGGCCTCCTCTTATCGCTCGTCTCCGACTCACGGCCTCGGCGATTAATACCGACGACCTTAATAGTCGACATTTACCGTTATATATACGGTCCGCAGTGCGTTTTACTTAAATATATCGCCGGTGTTTCTCCTCCTCCTCCTCCTCGATTCGATATTCTCGCCCCTGTCCGCGTCCGTTTCATTTCGTGGGCGCAATTATTAACTGTCTCCTCCTGGCTGTGGGTTTCCGGTCAGAAATTATAATAACGGACGAAATGTATGGGCTCCCCCAATTTAATAGATTCAGCTAAAATGTAGACCTCACAGTTACATACGTAATGGGAAATCCAAAGTTTAGTTTCTTAGTGCATCGCCACACGAGTTTGGGGTGATTTTCACAACCCTGCCAGGGCCTGGTTTATCTAAAATCCAGATAATGTTAGGCCGTTTTTTCTTTTAAGCGCAAGATTAGTCGAAATTCGCTCTTTGGTAAAATAAAACACGTCGAAGCAGTAACACAAAATTAAGACGGCATCTGTGCTTGTCAAACGTTGATCGAACCGAACTGCGGCAGCGCCTCCTTTTGGCCGGTCCTCGTAACTGCTCTCAAGAGCTGATTAATTAACTAATGGCGTAAAGAGTATTTCACATATGAATACAGGAAGATGTGTACGAACAGCGTGCCCGCCAATAAAAGCCTGAATTAAAGAAGAAACGCGCAATTAGAAATCAAAATGGCGTCAGCAGTTTTGTCACCAAATTTACTCTAAACTGACAGCATCAACCTTACCATGACTGGGTGACAAATTCTGCGCCGTCTCTTCTACCAGCTGATTCCCTCGGCTAGCAACAGTGAGAAGGGAGTGGGTCTAATATGATGTTAAATTATGAAGGGCGCCAGGACGGAACGAACCTCAGTCGATAGACAAACAACCTCGTCAGCATCCTCGAACTGACTTGATTGGGCAGAAGGCCAAAACAAAAATAGAGGCTACACTTGACTCACTGGTACGTGAATGTAGAAATCCAACACAAATGTAAAGTTAACCAATTCAAGGTTTATTTACACACAAAAGTTTGAACAAATGCAGATTACAAAACTACATGGGGGTACTCGACGCGATGAATTACGATAAGTCTAAAGTTATTTACTATCTTAATCAATGACAAACTATCTACGGAGTCTCTGCATTCGACCGAAAATTCGCTCTCCAAAAAATAATATGCAATATTTGTGCAACGATATGTAAGTTTTAAATTAAATCGTAAGGGTAGACTCACGGCTTTTCTGTCAGAGTACCGTCGGCAATGTCAATTTTGATGGTCTACGCTGTGACGCTGGCGGTCGCCGCTAGCATCCAACGTCGGAGTAACTGGGGACGAGAAAATGTTTTTTTTCGAAAAATTTCCGATCAAATCGTCGGAAAAAAAATTTCTAATTTTCTACACAAAAACCTCGATATCTCAAGAACGGTTAGGACTAACGTCATAAACGACCCCATATTTGAAATCGCCGCGTCGAGATCTATAATACTGGATCAGTTCCGAAAGGAATCGAGAAAATGTTTTTTTTCGAAAAATTTCCGATCAAATCGTCGGAAAAAATTTTTCGAATTTTTTACACAAAAACCTCGATATCTCGAGAACTGTTAGGACTAGCAGCATGAACGACCACATATTTGAAATCGCCGCGTCGAGATCTATAATATAGGATCGGTTCCGAAAGGATTCGAGAAAATGTTTTTTTTCGAAAAATTTCCGATCAAATGGTCGGAAAAAATTTTTGGAATTTTTTACACAAAAACCTCGATATCTCGAGAACTGTTAGGACGAGCAGCATGAACGACCCCATATTTGAAATCGCCGCGTCGAGATCTATAATACTGGATCAGTTCCGAAAGGATTCCAGAAAATGTTTTTTTTCGAAAAATTTCCGATCAAATCGTCGGAAAAAATTTTTCGAATTTTTTACACAAAAACCTCGATATCTCGAGAACTGTTAGGACTAGCAGCATGAACGACCCCATGTTTGAAATCGCCGCGTCGAGATCTATAATACTGGATCAGTTCCGAAAGGATTCCAGAAAATGTTTTTTTTCGAAAAATTTCCGATCAAATCGTCGGAAAAAATTTTTCGAATTTTTTACACAAAAACCTCGATATCTCGAGAACTGTTAGGACAAGCAGCATGAACGACCCCATATTTGAAATCGCCGCGTCGAGATCTATAATATAGGATCGGTTCCGAAAGGATTCGAGAAAATGTTTTTTTTCGAAAAATTTCCGATCAAATCGTCGGAAAAAATTTTTCGAATTTTTTACACAAAAACCTCGATATCTCGAGAACTGTTAGGACTAGCAGCATGAACGACCCCATGTTTGAAATCGCCGCGTCGAGATCTATAATACTGGATCAGTTCCGAAAGGATTCCAGAAAATGTTTTTTTTCGAAAAATTTCCGATCAAATCGTCGGAAAAAATTTTTCGAATTTTTTACACAAAAACCTCGATATCTCGAGAACTGTTAGGACTAGCAGCATGAACGACCCCATATTTGAAATCGCCGCGTCGAGATCTATAATACTGGATCAGTTCCGAAAGGATTCCAGAAAATGTTTTTTTTCGAAAAATTTCCGATCAAATCGTCGGAAAAAATTTTTCGAATTTTTTACACAAAAACCTCGATATCTCGAGAACTGTTAGGACTAGCAGCATGAACGACCCCATATTTGAAATCGCCGCGTCGAGATCTATAATACTGGATCAGTTCCGAAAGGATTCCAGAAAATGTTTTTTTTCGAAAAATTTCCGATCAAATCGTCGGAAAAAATTTTTCGAATTTTTTACACAAAAACCTCGATATCTCGAGAACTGTTAGGACTAGCAGCATGAACGACCCCATGTTTGAAATCGCCGCGTCGAGATCTATAATACTGGATCAGTTCCGAAAGGATTCGACAAAATGTTTTTTTTCGAAAAATTTCCGATCAAATCGTCGGAAAAAATTTTTCGAATTTTTTACACAAAAACCTCGATATCTCGAGAACTGTTAGGACTAGCAGCATGAACGACCCCATATTTGAAATCGCCGCGTCGAGATCTATAATACTGGATCAGTTCCGAAAGGATTCCAGAAAATGTTTTTTTTCGAAAAATTTCCGATCAAATCGTCGGAAAAAATTTTTCGAATTTTTTACACAAAAACCTCGATATCTCGAGAACTGTTAGGACTAGCAGCATGAACGACCCCATGTTTGAAATCGCCGCGTCGAGATCTATAATACTGGATCAGTTCCGAAAGGATTCGAGAAAATGTTTTTTTTCGAAAAATTTCCGATCAAATCGTCGGAAAAAATTTTTCGAATTTTTTACACAAAAACCTCGATATCTCGAGAACTGTTAGGACTAGCAGCATGAACGACCCCATGTTTGAAATCGCCGCGTCGAGATCTATAATACTGGATCAGTTCCGAAAGGATTCCAGAAAATGTTTTTTTTCGAAAAATTTCCGATCAAATCGTCGGAAAAAATTTTTCGAATTTTTTACACAAAAACCTCGATATCTCGAGAACTGTTAGGACAAGCAGCATGAACGACCCCATATTTGAAATCGCCGCGTCGAGATCTATAATACTGGATCAGTTCCGAAAGGATTCCAGAAAATGTTTTTTTTCGAAAAATTTCCGATCAAATCGTCGGAAAAAATTTTTCGAATTTTTTACACAAAAACCTCGATATCTCGAGAACTGTTAGGACTAGCAGCATGAACGACCCCATGTTTGAAATCGCCGCGTCGAGATCTATAATACTGGATCAGTTCCGAAAGGATTCCAGAAAATGTTTTTTTTCGAAAAATTTCCGATCAAATCGTCGGAAAAAATTTTTCGAATTTTTTACACAAAAACCTCGATATCTCGAGAACTGTTAGGACAAGCAGCATGAACGACCCCATATTTGAAATCGCCGCGTCGAGATCTATAATACTGGATCAGTTCCGAAAGGATTCCAGAAAATGTTTTTTTTCGAAAAATTTCCGATCAAATCGTCGGAAAAAATTTTTCGAATTTTTTACACAAAAACCTCGATATCTCGAGAACTGTTAGGACTAGCAGCATGAACGACCCCATGTTTGAAATCGCCGCGTCGAGATCTATAATACTGGATCAGTTCCGAAAGGATTCCAGAAAATGTTTTTTTTCGAAAAATTTCCGATCAAATCGTCGGAAAAAATTTTTCGAATTTTTTACACAAAAACCTCGATATCTCGAGAACTGTTAGGACAAGCAGCATGAACGACCCCATATTTGAAATCGCCGCGTCGAGATCTATAATATAGGATCGGTTCCGAAAGGATTCGAGAAAATGTTTTTTTTCGAAAAATTTCCGATCAAATCGTCGGAAAAAATTTTTCGAATTTTTTACACAAAAACCTCGATATCTCGAGAACTGTTAGGACAAGCAGCATGAACGACCCCATATTTGAAATCGCCGCGTCGAGATCTATAATATAGGATCGGTTCCGAAAGGATTCGAGAAAATGTTTTTTTTCGAAAAATTTCCGATCAAATCGTCGGAAAAAATTTTTCGAATTTTTTACACAAAAACCTCGATATCTCGAGAACTGTTAGGACTAGCAGCATGAACGACCCCATGTTTGAAATCGCCGCGTCGAGATCTATAATACTGGATCAGTTCCGAAAGGATTCCAGAAAATGTTTTTTTTCGAAAAATTTCCGATCAAATCGTCGGAAAAAATTTTTCGAATTTTTTACACAAAAACCTCGATATCTCGAGAACTGTTAGGACTAGCAGCATGAACGACCCCATATTTGAAATCGCCGCGTCGAGATCTATAATACTGGATCAGTTCCGAAAGGATTCCAGAAAATGTTTTTTTTCGAAAAATTTCCGATCAAATCGTCGGAAAAAATTTTTCGAATTTTTTACACAAAAACCTCGATATCTCGAGAACTGTTAGGACTAGCAGCATGAACGACCCCATATTTGAAATCGCCGCGTCGAGATCTATAATACTGGATCAGTTCCGAAAGGATTCCAGAAAATGTTTTTTTTCGAAAAATTTCCGATCAAATCGTCGGAAAAAATTTTTCGAATTTTTTACACAAAAACCTCGATATCTCGAGAACTGTTAGGACTAGCAGCATGAACGACCCCATGTTTGAAATCGCCGCGTCGAGATCTATAATACTGGATCAGTTCCGAAAGGATTCCAGAAAATGTTTTTTTTCGAAAAATTTCCGATCAAATCGTCGGAAAAAATTTTTCGAATTTTTTACACAAAAACCTCGATATCTCGAGAACTGTTAGGACTAGCAGCATGAACGACCCCATATTTGAAATCGCCGCGTCGAGATCTATAATACTGGATCAGTTCCGAAAGGATTCCAGAAAATGTTTTTTTTCGAAAAATTTCCGATCAAATCGTCGGAAAAAATTTTTCGAATTTTTTACACAAAAACCTCGATATCTCGAGAACTGTTAGGACTAGCAGCATGAACGACCCCATATTTGAAATCGCCGCGTCGAGATCTATAATACTGGATCAGTTCCGAAAGGATTCCAGAAAATGTTTTTTTTCGAAAAATTTCCGATCAAATCGTCGGAAAAAATTTTTCGAATTTTTTACACAAAAACCTCGATATCTCGAGAACTGTTAGGACTAGCAGCATGAACGACCCCATATTTGAAATCGCCGCGTCGAGATCTATAATACTGGATCAGTTCCGAAAGGATTCCAGAAAATGTTTTTTTTCGAAAAATTTCCGATCAAATCGTCGGAAAAAATTTTTCGAATTTTTTACACAAAAACCTCGATATCTCGAGAACTGTTAGGACTAGCAGCATGAACGACCCCATGTTTGAAATCGCCGCGTCGAGATCTATAATACTGGATCAGTTCCGAAAGGATTCGACAAAATGTTTTTTTTCGAAAAATTTCCGATCAAATCGTCGGAAAAAATTTTTCGAATTTTTTACACAAAAACCTCGATATCTCGAGAACTGTTAGGACTAGCAGCATGAACGACCCCATATTTGAAATCGCCGCGTCGAGATCTATAATACTGGATCAGTTCCGAAAGGATTCCAGAAAATGTTTTTTTTCGAAAAATTTCCGATCAAATCGTCGGAAAAAATTTTTCGAATTTTTTACACAAAAACCTCGATATCTCGAGAACTGTTAGGACTAGCAGCATGAACGACCCCATGTTTGAAATCGCCGCGTCGAGATCTATAATACTGGATCAGTTCCGAAAGGATTCGACAAAATGTTTTTTTTCGAAAAATTTCCGATCAAATCGTCGGAAAAAATTTTTCGAATTTTTTACACAAAAACCTCGATATCTCGAGAACTGTTAGGACTAGCAGCATGAACGACCCCATATTTGAAATCGCCGCGTCGAGATCTATAATACTGGATCAGTTCCGAAAGGATTCCAGAAAATGTTTTTTTTCGAAAAATTTCCGATCAAATCGTCGGAAAAAATTTTTCGAATTTTTTACACAAAAACCTCGATATCTCGAGAACTGTTAGGACTAGCAGCATGAACGACCCCATATTTGAAATCGCCGCGTCGAGATCTATAATACTGGATCAGTTCCGAAAGGATTCCAGAAAATGTTTTTTTTCGAAAAATTTCCGATCAAATCGTCGGAAAAAATTTTTCGAATTTTTTACACAAAAACCTCGATATCTCGAGAACTGTTAGGACTAGCAGCATGAACGACCCCATGTTTGAAATCGCCGCGTCGAGATCTATAATACTGGATCAGTTCCGAAAGGATTCGACAAAATGTTTTTTTTCGAAAAATTTCCGATCAAATCGTCGGAAAAAATTTTTCGAATTTTTTACACAAAAACCTCGATATCTCGAGAACTGTTAGGACTAGCAGCATGAACGACCCCATATTTGAAATCGCCGCGTCGAGATCTATAATACTGGATCAGTTCCGAAAGGATTCCAGAAAATGTTTTTTTTCGAAAAATTTCCGATCAAATCGTCGGAAAAAATTTTTCGAATTTTTTACACAAAAACCTCGATATCTCGAGAACTGTTAGGACTAGCAGCATGAACGACCACATATTTGAAATCGCCGCGTCGAGATCTATAATATAGGATCGGTTCCGAAAGGATTCGAGAAAATGTTTTTTTTCGAAAAATTTCCGATCAAATGGTCGGAAAAAATTTTTCGAATTTTTTACACAAAAACCTCGATATCTCGAGAACTGTTAGGACTAGCAGCATGAACGACCACATATTTGAAATCGCCGCGTCGAGATCTATAATATAGGATCGGTTCCGAAAGGATTCGAGAAAATGTTTTTTTTCGAAAAATTTCCGATCAAATCGTCGGAAAAAATTTTTCGAATTTTTTACACAAAAACCTCGATATCTCGAGAACTGTTAGGACTAGCAGCATGAACGACCACATATTTGAAATCGCCGCGTCGAGATCTATAATATAGGATCGGTTCCGAAAGGATTCGAGAAAATGTTTTTTTTCGAAAAATTTCCGATCAAATCGTCGGAAAAAATTTTTCGAATTTTTTACACAAAAACCTCGATATCTCGAGAACTGTTAGGACTAGCAGCATGAACGACCACATATTTGAAATCGCCGCGTCGAGATCTATAATATAGGATCGGTTCCGAAAGGATTCGAGAAAATGTTTTTTTTCGAAAAATTTCCGATCAAATCGTCGGAAAAAATTTTTCGAATTTTTTACACAAAAACCTCGATATCTCGAGAACTGTTAGGACTAGCAGCATGAACGACCACATATTTGAAATCGCCGCGTCGAGATCTATAATATAGGATCGGTTCCGAAAGGATTCGAGAAAATGTTTTTTTTCGAAAAATTTCCGATCAAATCGTCGGAAAAAATTTTTCGAATTTTTTACACAAAAACCTCGATATCTCGAGAACTGTTAGGACTAGCAGCATGAACGACCACATATTTGAAATCGCCGCGTCGAGATCTATAATATAGGATCGGTTCCGAAAGGATTCGAGAAAATGTTTTTTTTCGAAAAATTTCCGATCAAATGGTCGGAAAAAATTTTTCGAATTTTTTACACAAAAACCTCGATATCTCGAGAACTGTTAGGACTAGCAGCATGAACGACCACATATTTGAAATCGCCGCGTCGAGATCTATAATATAGGATCGGTTCCGAAAGGATTCGAGAAAATGTTTTTTTTCGAAAAATTTCCGATCAAATCGTCGGAAAAAATTTTTCGAATTTTTTACACAAAAACCTCGATATCTCGAGAACTGTTAGGACTAGCAGCATGAACGACCACATATTTGAAATCGCCGCGTCGAGATCTATAATATAGGATCGGTTCCGAAAGGATTCGAGAAAATGTTTTTTTTCGAAAAATTTCCGATCAAATGGTCGGAAAAAATTTTTCGAATTTTTTACACAAAAACCTCGATATCTCGAGAACTGTTAGGACTAGCAGCATGAACGACCACATATTTGAAATCGCCGCGTCGAGATCTATAATATAGGATCGGTTCCGAAAGGATTCGAGAAAATGTTTTTTTTCGAAAAATTTCCGATCAAATCGTCGGAAAAAATTTTTCGAATTTTTTACACAAAAACCTCGATATCTCGAGAACTGTTAGGACTAGCAGCATGAACGACCACATATTTGAAATCGCCGCGTCGAGATCTATAATATAGGATCGGTTCCGAAAGGATTCGAGAAAATGTTTTTTTTCGAAAAATTTCCGATCAAATCGTCGGAAAAAAAATTTCTAATTTTCTACACAAAAACCTCGATATCTCAAGAACGGTTAGGACTAGCGTCATAAACGACCCCATATTTGAAATCGCCGCGTCGAGATCTATAATACTGGATCAGTTCCGAAAGGAATCGAGAAAATGTTTTTTTTCGAAAAATTTCCGATCAAATCGTCGGAAAAAATTTTTCGAATTTTTTACACAAAAACCTCGATATCTCGAGAACTGTTAGGACTAGCAGCATGAACGACCACATATTTGAAATCGCCGCGTCGAGATCTATAATATAGGATCGGTTCCGAAAGAATTCGAGAAAATGTTTTTTTTCGAAAAATTTCCGATCAAATCGTCGGAAAAAAAATTTCTAATTTTCTACACAAAAACCTCGATATCTCAAGAACGGTTAGGACTAGCGTCATAAACGACCCCATATTTGAAATCGCCGCGTCGAGATCTATAATACTGGATCAGTTCCGAAAGGAATCGAGAAAATGTTTTTTTTCGAAAAATTTCCGATCAAATCGTCGGAAAAATTTTTCGAATTTTTTACACAAAAACCTCGATATCTCGAGAACTGTTAGGACTAGCAGCATGAACGACCACATATTTGAAATCGCCGCGTCGAGATCTATAATACTGGATCAGTTCCGAAAGGAATCGAGAAAATGTTTTTTTTCGAAAAATTTCCGATCAAATCGTCGGAAAAATTTTTCGAATTTTTTACACAAAAACCTCGATATCTCGAGAACTGTTAGGACTAGCAGCATGAACGACCACATATTTGAAATCGCCGCGTCGAGATCTATAATATAGGATCGGTTCCGAAAGGATTCGAGAAAATGTTTTTTTTCGAAAAATTTCCGATCAAATCGTCGGAAAAAATTTTTCGAATTTTTTACACAAAAACCTCGATATCTCGAGAACTGTTAGGACTAGCAGCATGAACGACCACATATTTGAAATCGCCGCGTCGAGATCTATAATATAGGATCGGTTCCGAAAGGAATCGAGAAAATGTTTTTTTTCGAAAAATTTCCGATCAAATCGTCGGAAAAAATTTTTCGAATTTTTTACACAAAAACCTCGATATCTCGAGAACTGTTAGGACTAGCAGCATGAACGACCACATATTTGAAATCGCCGCGTCGAGATCTATAATATAGGATCGGTTCCGAAAGGATTCGAGAAAATGTTTTTTTTCGAAAAATTTCTAAAAATTTGGAAAAAAAATTTCTAATTTTCTACACAAAAACCTCGATATCTCAAGAACGGTTAGGACTAGCGTCATAAACGACCCCATATTTGAAATCGCCGCGTCGAGATCTATAATACTGGATCAGTTCCGAAAGGAATCGAGAAAATGTTTTTTTTCGAAAAATTTCTAAAAATTTGGAAAAAAAATTTCTAATTTTCTACACAAAAACCTCGATATCTCAAGAACGGTTAGGACTAGCGTCATAAACGACCCCATATATGAAATCGCCGCGTCGAGATCTATAATACTGGATCAGTTCCGAAAGGAATCGAGAAAATGTTTTTTTTCGAAAAATTTCCGATCAAATCGTCGGAAAAATTTTTCGAATTTTTTACACAAAAACCTCGATATCTCGAGAACTGTTAGGACTAGCAGCATGAACGACCACATATTTGAAATCGCCGCGTCGAGATCTATAATATAGGATCGGTTCCGAAAGGATTCGAGAAAATGTTTTTTTTCGAAAAATTTCCGATCAAATCGTCGGAAAAAATTTTTCGAATTTTTTACACAAAAACCTCGATATCTCGAGAACTGTTAGGACTAGCAGCATGAACGACCACATATTTGAAATCGCCGCGTCGAGATCTATAATATAGGATCGGTTCCGAAAGGATTCGAGAAAATGTTTTTTTTCGAAAAATTTCTAAAAATTTGGAAAAAAAATTTCTAATTTTCTACACAAAAACCTCGATATCTCAAGAACGGTTAGGACTAGCGTCATAAACGACCCCATATTTGAAATCGCCGCGTCGAGATCTATAATACTGGATCAGTTCCGAAAGGAATCGAGAAAATGTTTTTTTTCGAAAAATTTCTAAAAATTTGGAAAAAAAATTTCTAATTTTCTACACAAAAACCTCGATATCTCAAGAACGGTTAGGACTAGCGTCATAAACGACCCCATATATGAAATCGCCGCGTCGAGATCTATAATACTGGATCAGTTCCGAAAGGAATCGAGAAAATGTTTTTTTTCGAAAAATTTCCGATCAAATCGTCGGAAAAATTTTTCGAATTTTTTACACAAAAACCTCGATATCTCGAGAACTGTTAGGACTAGCAGCATGAACGACCACATATTTGAAATCGCCGCGTCGAGATCTATAATATAGGATCGGTTCCGAAAGGATTCGAGAAAATGTTTTTTTTCGAAAAATTTCCGATCAAATCGTCGGAAAAATTTTTCGAATTTTTTACACAAAAACCTCGATATCTCGAGAACTGTTAGGACTAGCAGCATGAACGACCACATATTTGAAATCGCCGCGTCGAGATCTATAATACTGGATCAGTTCCGAAAGGAATCGAGAAAATGTTTTTTTTCGAAAAATTTCCGATCAAATCGTCGGAAAAATTTTTCGAATTTTTTACACAAAAACCTCGATATCTCGAGAACTGTTAGGACTAGCAGCATGAACGACCACATATTTGAAATCGCCGCGTCGAGATCTATAATATAGGATCGGTTCCGAAAGGATTCGAGAAAATGTTTTTTTTCGAAAAATTTCTAAAAATTTGGAAAAAAAATTTCTAATTTTCTACACAAAAACCTCGATATCTCAAGAACGGTTAGGACTAGCGTCATAAACGACCCCATATTTGAAATCGCCGCGTCGAGATCTATAATACTGGATCAGTTCCGAAAGGAATCGAGAAAATGTTTTTTTTCGAAAAATTTCCGATCAAATCGTCGGAAAAATTTTTCGAATTTTTTACACAAAAACCTCGATATCTCGAGAACTGTTAGGACTAGCAGCATGAACGACCACATATTTGAAATCGCCGCGTCGAGATCTATAATACTGGATCAGTTCCGAAAGGAATCGAGAAAATGTTTTTTTTCGAAAAATTTCCGATCAAATCGTCGGAAAAATTTTTCGAATTTTTTACACAAAAACCTCGATATCTCGAGAACTGTTAGGACTAGCAGCATGAACGACCACATATTTGAAATCGCCGCGTCGAGATCTATAATACTGGATCAGTTCCGAAAGGATTCGAGAAAATGTTTTTTTTCGAAAAATTTCCGATCAAATCGTCGGAAAAAATTTTTCGAATTTTTTACACAAAAACCTCGATATCTCGAGAACTGTTAGGACTAGCAGCATGAACGACCACATATTTGAAATCGCCGCGTCGAGATCTATAATATAGGATCGGTTCCGAAAGGATTCGAGAAAATGTTTTTTTTCGAAAAATTTCTAAAAATTTGGAAAAAAAATTTCTAATTTTCTACACAAAAACCTCGATATCTCAAGAACGGTTAGGACTAGCGTCATAAACGACCCCATATTTGAAATCGCCGCGTCGAGATCTATAATACTGGATCAGTTCCGAAAGGAATCGAGAAAATGTTTTTTTTCGAAAAATTTCTAAAAATTTGGAAAAAAAATTTCTAATTTTCTACACAAAAACCTCGATATCTCAAGAACGGTTAGGACTAGCGTCATAAACGACCCCATATTTGAAATCGCCGCGTCGAGATCTATAATACTGGATCAGTTCCGAAAGGAATCGAGAAAATGTTTTTTTTCGAAAAATTTCCGATCAAATCGTCGGAAAAATTTTTCGAATTTTTTACACAAAAACCTCGATATCTCGAGAACTGTTAGGACTAGCAGCATGAACGACCACATATTTGAAATCGCCGCGTCGAGATCTATAATACTGGATCAGTTCCGAAAGGAATCGAGAAAATGTTTTTTTTCGAAAAATTTCCGATCAAATCGTCGGAAAAATTTTTCGAATTTTTTACACAAAAACCTCGATATCTCGAGAACTGTTAGGACTAGCAGCATGAACGACCACATATTTGAAATCGCCGCGTCGAGATCTATAATACTGGATCAGTTCCGAAAGGAATCGAGAAAATGTTTTTTTTCGAAAAATTTCCGATCAAATCGTCGGAAAAATTTTTCGAATTTTTTACACAAAAACCTCGATATCTCGAGAACTGTTAGGACTAGCAGCATGAACGACCACATATTTGAAATCGCCGCGTCGAGATCTATAATATAGGATCGGTTCCGAAAGGATTCGAGAAAATGTTTTTTTTCGAAAAATTTCCGATCAAATCGTCGGAAAAAATTTTTCGAATTTTTTACACAAAAACCTCGATATCTCGAGAACTGTTAGGACTAGCAGCATGAACGACCACATATTTGAAATCGCCGCGTCGAGATCTATAATACTGGATCAGTTCCGAAAGGAATCGAGAAAATGTTTTTTTTCGAAAAATTTCCGATCAAATCGTCGGAAAAAATTTTTCGAATTTTTTACACAAAAACCTCGATATCTCGAGAACTGTTAGGACTAGCAGCATGAACGACCACATATTTGAAATCGCCGCGTCGAGATCTATAATATAGGATCGGTTCCGAAAGGATTCGAGAAAATGTTTTTTTTCGAAAAATTTCCGATCAAATGGTCGGAAAAAATTTTTCGAATTTTTTACACAAAAACCTCGATATCTCGAGAACTGTTAGGACTAGCAGCATGAACGACCACATATTTGAAATCGCCGCGTCGAGATCTATAATATAGGATCGGTTCCGAAAGGATTCGAGAAAATGTTTTTTTTCGAAAAATTTCCGATCAAATCGTCGGAAAAAATTTTTCGAATTTTTTACACAAAAACCTCGATATCTCGAGAACTGTTAGGACTAGCAGCATGAACGACCACATATTTGAAATCGCCGCGTCGAGATCTATAATATAGGATCGGTTCCGAAAGGATTCGAGAAAATGTTTTTTTTCGAAAAATTTCTAAAAATTTGGAAAAAAAATTTCTAATTTTCTACACAAAAACCTCGATATCTCAAGAACGGTTAGGACTAGCGTCATAAACGACCCCATATTTGAAATCGCCGCGTCGAGATCTATAATACTGGATCAGTTCCGAAAGGAATCGAGAAAATGTTTTTTTTCGAAAAATTTCTAAAAATTTGGAAAAAAAATTTCTAATTTTCTACACAAAAACCTCGATATCTCAAGAACGGTTAGGACTAGCGTCATAAACGACCCCATATTTGAAATCGCCGCGTCGAGATCTATAATACTGGATCAGTTCCGAAAGGAATCGAGAAAATGTTTTTTTTCGAAAAATTTCCGATCAAATGGTCGGAAAAAATTTTTCGAATTTTTTACACAAAAACCTCGATATCTCGAGAACTGTTAGGACTAGCAGCATGAACGACCACATATTTGAAATCGCCGCGTCGAGATCTATAATATAGGATCGGTTCCGAAAGGATTCGAGAAAATGTTTTTTTTCGAAAAATTTCCGATCAAATGGTCGGAAAAAATTTTTCGAATTTTTTACACAAAAACCTCGATATCTCGAGAACTGTTAGGACTAGCAGCATGAACGACCACATATTTGAAATCGCCGCGTCGAGATCTATAATATAGGATCGGTTCCGAAAGGATTCGAGAAAATGTTTTTTTTCGAAAAATTTCCGATCAAATGGTCGGAAAAAATTTTTCGAATTTTTTACACAAAAACCTCGATATCTCGAGAACTGTTAGGACTAGCAGCATGAACGACCACATATTTGAAATCGCCGCGTCGAGATCTATAATATAGGATCGGTTCCGAAAGGATTCGAGAAAATGTTTTTTTTCGAAAAATTTCCGATCAAATGGTCGGAAAAAATTTTTCGAATTTTTTACACAAAAACCTCGATATCTCGAGAACTGTTAGGACTAGCAGCATGAACGACCACATATTTGAAATCGCCGCGTCGAGATCTATAATATAGGATCGGTTCCGAAAGGATTCGAGAAAATGTTTTTTTTCGAAAAATTTCTAAAAATTTGGAAAAAAAATTTCGAATTTTTTACACAAAAACCTCGATATCTCAAGAACGGTTAGGACTAGCGTCATAAACGACCCCATATTTGAAATCGCCGCGTCGAGATCTATAATACTGGATCAGTTCCGAAAGGAATCGAGAAAATGTTTTTTTTCGAAAAATTTCTAAAAATTTGGAAAAAAAATTTCTAATTTTCTACACAAAAACCTCGATATCTCAAGAACGGTTAGGACTAGCGTCATAAACGACCCCATATTTGAAATCGCCGCGTCGAGATCTATAATACTGGATCAGTTCCGAAAGGAATCGAGAAAATGTTTTTTTTCGAAAAATTTCCGATCAAATGGTCGGAAAAAATTTTTCGAATTTTTTACACAAAAACCTCGATATCTCGAGAACTGTTAGGACTAGCAGCATGAACGACCACATATTTGAAATCGCCGCGTCGAGATCTATAATATAGGATCGGTTCCGAAAGGATTCGAGAAAATGTTTTTTTTCGAAAAATTTCCGATCAAATGGTCGGAAAAAATTTTTCGAATTTTTTACACAAAAACCTCGATATCTCGAGAACTGTTAGGACTAGCAGCATGAACGACCACATATTTGAAATCGCCGCGTCGAGATCTATAATATAGGATCGGTTCCGAAAGGATTCGAGAAAATGTTTTTTTTCGAAAAATTTCCGATCAAATCGTCGGAAAAAATTTTTCGAATTTTTTACACAAAAACCTCGATATCTCGAGAACTGTTAGGACTAGCAGCATGAACGACCACATATTTGAAATCGCCGCGTCGAGATCTATAATATAGGATCGGTTCCGAAAGGATTCGAGAAAATGTTTTTTTTCGAAAAATTTCTAAAAATTTGGAAAAAAAATTTCTAATTTTCTACACAAAAACCTCGATATCTCAAGAACGGTTAGGACTAGCGTCATAAACGACCCCATATTTGAAATCGCCGCGTCGAGATCTATAATACTGGATCAGTTCCGAAAGGAATCGAGAAAATGTTTTTTTTCGAAAAATTTCTAAAAATTTGGAAAAAAAATTTCTAATTTTCTACACAAAAACCTCGATATCTCAAGAACGGTTAGGACTAGCGTCATAAACGACCCCATATTTGAAATCGCCGCGTCGAGATCTATAATACTGGATCAGTTCCGAAAGGAATCGAGAAAATGTTTTTTTTCGAAAAATTTCCGATCAAATGGTCGGAAAAAATTTTTCGAATTTTTTACACAAAAACCTCGATATCTCGAGAACTGTTAGGACTAGCAGCATGAACGACCACATATTTGAAATCGCCGCGTCGAGATCTATAATATAGGATCGGTTCCGAAAGGATTCGAGAAAATGTTTTTTTTCGAAAAATTTCCGATCAAATGGTCGGAAAAAATTTTTCGAATTTTTTACACAAAAACCTCGATATCTCGAGAACTGTTAGGACTAGCAGCATGAACGACCACATATTTGAAATCGCCGCGTCGAGATCTATAATATAGGATCGGTTCCGAAAGGATTCGAGAAAATGTTTTTTTTCGAAAAATTTCCGATCAAATCGTCGGAAAAAATTTTTCGAATTTTTTACACAAAAACCTCGATATCTCGAGAACTGTTAGGACTAGCAGCATGAACGACCACATATTTGAAATCGCCGCGTCGAGATCTATAATATAGGATCGGTTCCGAAAGGATTCGAGAAAATGTTTTTTTTCGAAAAATTTCTAAAAATTTGGAAAAAAAATTTCGAATTTTTTACACAAAAACCTCGATATCTCAAGAACGGTTAGGACTAGCGTCATAAACGACCCCATATTTGAAATCGCCGCGTCGAGATCTATAATACTGGATCAGTTCCGAAAGGAATCGAGAAAATGTTTTTTTTCGAAAAATTTCTAAAAATTTGGAAAAAAAATTTCTAATTTTCTACACAAAAACCTCGATATCTCAAGAACGGTTAGGACTAGCGTCATAAACGACCCCATATTTGAAATCGCCGCGTCGAGATCTATAATACTGGATCAGTTCCGAAAGGAATCGAGAAAATGTTTTTTTTCGAAAAATTTCCGATCAAATGGTCGGAAAAAATTTTTCGAATTTTTTACACAAAAACCTCGATATCTCGAGAACTGTTAGGACTAGCAGCATGAACGACCACATATTTGAAATCGCCGCGTCGAGATCTATAATATAGGATCGGTTCCGAAAGGATTCGAGAAAATGTTTTTTTTCGAAAAATTTCCGTTCAAATGGTCGGAAAAAATTTTTCGAATTTTTTACACAAAAACCTCGATATCTCGAGAACTGTTAGGACTAGCAGCATGAACGACCACATATTTGAAATCGCCGCGTCGAGATCTATAATATAGGATCGGTTCCGAAAGGATTCGAGAAAATGTTTTTTTTCGAAAAATTTCCGATCAAATGGTCGGAAAAAATTTTTCGAATTTTTTACACAAAAACCTCGATATCTCGAGAACTGTTAGGACTAGCAGCATGAACGACCACATATTTGAAATCGCCGCGTCGAGATCTATAATATAGGATCGGTTCCGAAAGGATTCGAGAAAATGTTTTTTTTCGAAAAATTTCCGATCAAATGGTCGGAAAAAATTTTTCGAATTTTTTACACAAAAACCTCGATATCTCGAGAACTGTTAGGACTAGCAGCATGAACGACCACATATTTGAAATCGCCGCGTCGAGATCTATAATATAGGATCGGTTCCGAAAGGATTCGAGAAAATGTTTTTTTTCGAAAAATTTCCGATCAAATGGTCGGAAAAAATTTTTCGAATTTTTTACACAAAAACCTCGATATCTCGAGAACTGTTAGGACTAGCAGCATGAACGACCACATATTTGAAATCGCCGCGTCGAGATCTATAATACTGGATCAGTTCCGAAAGGAATCGAGAAAATGTTTTTTTTCGAAAAATTTCCGATCAAATCGTCGGAAAAATTTTTCGAATTTTTTACACAAAAACCTCGATATCTCGAGAACTGTTAGGACTAGCAGCATGAACGACCACATATTTGAAATCGCCGCGTCGAGATCTATAATACTGGATCAGTTCCGAAAGGAATCGAGAAAATGTTTTTTTTCGAAAAATTTCCGATCAAATCGTCGGAAAAATTTTTCGAATTTTTTACACAAAAACCTCGATATCTCGAGAACTGTTAGGACTAGCAGCATGAACGACCACATATTTGAAATCGCCGCGTCGAGATCTATAATATAGGATCGGTTCCGAAAGGATTCGAGAAAATGTTTTTTTTCGAAAAATTTCCGATCAAATCGTCGGAAAAAATTTTTCGAATTTTTTACACAAAAACCTCGATATCTCGAGAACTGTTAGGACTAGCAGCATGAACGACCACATATTTGAAATCGCCGCGTCGAGATCTATAATATAGGATCGGTTCCGAAAGGATTCGAGAAAATGTTTTTTTTCGAAAAATTTCCGATCAAATCGTCGGAAAAAATTTTTCGAATTTTTTACACAAAAACCTCGATATCTCGAGAACTGTTAGGACTAGCAGCATGAACGACCACATATTTGAAATCGCCGCGTCGAGATCTATAATATAGGATCGGTTCCGAAAGGATTCGAGAAAATGTTTTTTTTCGAAAAATTTCTAAAAATTTGGAAAAAAAATTTCGAATTTTTTACACAAAAACCTCGATATCTCAAGAACGGTTAGGACTAGCGTCATAAACGACCCCATATTTGAAATCGCCGCGTCGAGATCTATAATACTGGATCAGTTCCGAAAGGAATCGAGAAAATGTTTTTTTTCGAAAAATTTCTAAAAATTTGGAAAAAAAATTTCTAATTTTCTACACAAAAACCTCGATATCTCAAGAACGGTTAGGACTAGCGTCATAAACGACCCCATATTTGAAATCGCCGCGTCGAGATCTATAATACTGGATCAGTTCCGAAAGGAATCGAGAAAATGTTTTTTTTCGAAAAATTTCCGATCAAATGGTCGGAAAAAATTTTTCGAATTTTTTACACAAAAACCTCGATATCTCGAGAACTGTTAGGACTAGCAGCATGAACGACCACATATTTGAAATCGCCGCGTCGAGATCTATAATATAGGATCGGTTCCGAAAGGATTCGAGAAAATGTTTTTTTTCGAAAAATTTCCGATCAAATGGTCGGAAAAAATTTTTCGAATTTTTTACACAAAAACCTCGATATCTCGAGAACTGTTAGGACTAGCAGCATGAACGACCACATATTTGAAATCGCCGCGTCGAGATCTATAATATAGGATCGGTTCCGAAAGGATTCGAGAAAATGTTTTTTTTCGAAAAATTTCCGATCAAATGGTCGGAAAAAATTTTTCGAATTTTTTACACAAAAACCTCGATATCTCGAGAACTGTTAGGACTAGCAGCATGAACGACCACATATTTGAAATCGCCGCGTCGAGATCTATAATATAGGATCGGTTCCGAAAGGATTCGAGAAAATGTTTTTTTTCGAAAAATTTCCGATCAAATGGTCGGAAAAAATTTTTCGAATTTTTTACACAAAAACCTCGATATCTCGAGAACTGTTAGGACTAGCAGCATGAACGACCACATATTTGAAATCGCCGCGTCGAGATCTATAATATAGGATCGGTTCCGAAAGGATTCGAGAAAATGTTTTTTTTCGAAAAATTTCCGATCAAATGGTCGGAAAAAATTTTTCGAATTTTTTACACAAAAACCTCGATATCTCGAGAACTGTTAGGACTAGCAGCATGAACGACCACATATTTGAAATCGCCGCGTCGAGATCTATAATATAGGATCGGTTCCGAAAGGATTCGAGAAAATGTTTTTTTTCGAAAAATTTCCGATCAAATGGTCGGAAAAAATTTTTCGAATTTTTTACACAAAAACCTCGATATCTCGAGAACTGTTAGGACTAGCAGCATGAACGACCACATATTTGAAATCGCCGCGTCGAGATCTATAATATAGGATCGGTTCCGAAAGGATTCGAGAAAATGTTTTTTTTCGAAAAATTTCCGATCAAATCGTCGGAAAAAATTTTTCGAATTTTTTACACAAAAACCTCGATATCTCGAGAACTGTTAGGACTAGCAGCATGAACGACCACATATTTGAAATCGCCGCGTCGAGATCTATAATATAGGATCGGTTCCGAAAGGATTCGAGAAAATGTTTTTTTTCGAAAAATTTCTAAAAATTTGGAAAAAAAATTTCTAATTTTCTACACAAAAACCTCGATATCTCAAGAACGGTTAGGACTAGCGTCATAAACGACCCCATATTTGAAATCGCCGCGTCGAGATCTATAATACTGGATCAGTTCCGAAAGGAATCGAGAAAATGTTTTTTTTCGAAAAATTTCTAAAAATTTGGAAAAAAAATTTCTAATTTTCTACACAAAAACCTCGATATCTCAAGAACGGTTAGGACTAGCGTCATAAACGACCCCATATTTGAAATCGCCGCGTCGAGATCTATAATACTGGATCAGTTCCGAAAGGAATCGAGAAAATGTTTTTTTTCGAAAAATTTCCGATCAAATGGTCGGAAAAAATTTTTCGAATTTTTTACACAAAAACCTCGATATCTCGAGAACTGTTAGGACTAGCAGCATGAACGACCACATATTTGAAATCGCCGCGTCGAGATCTATAATATAGGATCGGTTCCGAAAGGATTCGAGAAAATGTTTTTTTTCGAAAAATTTCCGATCAAATGGTCGGAAAAAATTTTTCGAATTTTTTACACAAAAACCTCGATATCTCGAGAACTGTTAGGACTAGCAGCATGAACGACCACATATTTGAAATCGCCGCGTCGAGATCTATAATATAGGATCGGTTCCGAAAGGATTCGAGAAAATGTTTTTTTTCGAAAAATTTCCGATCAAATCGTCGGAAAAAATTTTTCGAATTTTTTACACAAAAACCTCGATATCTCGAGAACTGTTAGGACTAGCAGCATGAACGACCACATATTTGAAATCGCCGCGTCGAGATCTATAATATAGGATCGGTTCCGAAAGGATTCGAGAAAATGTTTTTTTTCGAAAAATTTCTAAAAATTTGGAAAAAAAATTTCGAATTTTTTACACAAAAACCTCGATATCTCAAGAACGGTTAGGACTAGCGTCATAAACGACCCCATATTTGAAATCGCCGCGTCGAGATCTATAATACTGGATCAGTTCCGAAAGGAATCGAGAAAATGTTTTTTTTCGAAAAATTTCTAAAAATTTGGAAAAAAAATTTCTAATTTTCTACACAAAAACCTCGATATCTCAAGAACGGTTAGGACTAGCGTCATAAACGACCCCATATTTGAAATCGCCGCGTCGAGATCTATAATACTGGATCAGTTCCGAAAGGAATCGAGAAAATGTTTTTTTTCGAAAAATTTCCGATCAAATGGTCGGAAAAAATTTTTCGAATTTTTTACACAAAAACCTCGATATCTCGAGAACTGTTAGGACTAGCAGCATGAACGACCACATATTTGAAATCGCCGCGTCGAGATCTATAATATAGGATCGGTTCCGAAAGGATTCGAGAAAATGTTTTTTTTCGAAAAATTTCCGATCAAATGGTCGGAAAAAATTTTTCGAATTTTTTACACAAAAACCTCGATATCTCGAGAACTGTTAGGACTAGCAGCATGAACGACCACATATTTGAAATCGCCGCGTCGAGATCTATAATATAGGATCGGTTCCGAAAGGATTCGAGAAAATGTTTTTTTTCGAAAAATTTCCGATCAAATCGTCGGAAAAAATTTTTCGAATTTTTTACACAAAAACCTCGATATCTCGAGAACTGTTAGGACTAGCAGCATGAACGACCACATATTTGAAATCGCCGCGTCGAGATCTATAATATAGGATCGGTTCCGAAAGGATTCGAGAAAATGTTTTTTTTCGAAAAATTTCCGATCAAATGGTCGGAAAAAATTTTTCGAATTTTTTACACAAAAACCTCGATATCTCGAGAACTGTTAGGACTAGCAGCATGAACGACCACATATTTGAAATCGCCGCGTCGAGATCTATAATATAGGATCGGTTCCGAAAGGATTCGAGAAAATGTTTTTTTTCGAAAAATTTCCGATCAAATGGTCGGAAAAAATTTTTCGAATTTTTTACACAAAAACCTCGATATCTCGAGAACTGTTAGGACTAGCAGCATGAACGACCACATATTTGAAATCGCCGCGTCGAGATCTATAATACTGGATCAGTTCCGAAAGGAATCGAGAAAATGTTTTTTTTCGAAAAATTTCCGATCAAATCGTCGGAAAAATTTTTCGAATTTTTTACACAAAAACCTCGATATCTCGAGAACTGTTAGGACTAGCAGCATGAACGACCACATATTTGAAATCGCCGCGTCGAGATCTATAATACTGGATCAGTTCCGAAAGGAATCGAGAAAATGTTTTTTTTCGAAAAATTTCCGATCAAATCGTCGGAAAAAATTTTTCGAATTTTTTACACAAAAACCTCGATATCTCGAGAACTGTTAGGACTAGCAGCATGAACGACCACATATTTGAAATCGCCGCGTCGAGATCTATAATATAGGATCGGTTCCGAAAGGATTCGAGAAAATGTTTTTTTTCGAAAAATTTCCGATCAAATCGTCGGAAAAAATTTTTCGAATTTTTTACACAAAAACCTCGATATCTCGAGAACTGTTAGGACTAGCAGCATGAACGACCACATATTTGAAATCGCCGCGTCGAGATCTATAATATAGGATCGGTTCCGAAAGGATTCGAGAAAATGTTTTTTTTCGAAAAATTTCTAAAAATTTGGAAAAAAAATTTCTAATTTTCTACACAAAAACCTCGATATCTCAAGAACGGTTAGGACTAGCGTCATAAACGACCCCATATTTGAAATCGCCGCGTCGAGATCTATAATACTGGATCAGTTCCGAAAGGAATCGAGAAAATGTTTTTTTTCGAAAAATTTCTAAAAATTTGGAAAAAAAATTTCTAATTTTCTACACAAAAACCTCGATATCTCAAGAACGGTTAGGACTAGCGTCATAAACGACCCCATATTTGAAATCGCCGCGTCGAGATCTATAATACTGGATCAGTTCCGAAAGGAATCGAGAAAATGTTTTTTTTCGAAAAATTTCCGATCAAATGGTCGGAAAAAATTTTTCGAATTTTTTACACAAAAACCTCGATATCTCGAGAACTGTTAGGACTAGCAGCATGAACGACCACATATTTGAAATCGCCGCGTCGAGATCTATAATATAGGATCGGTTCCGAAAGGATTCGAGAAAATGTTTTTTTTCGAAAAATTTCCGATCAAATGGTCGGAAAAAATTTTTCGAATTTTTTACACAAAAACCTCGATATCTCGAGAACTGTTAGGACTAGCAGCATGAACGACCACATATTTGAAATCGCCGCGTCGAGATCTATAATATAGGATCGGTTCCGAAAGGATTCGAGAAAATGTTTTTTTTCGAAAAATTTCCGATCAAATGGTCGGAAAAAATTTTTCGAATTTTTTACACAAAAACCTCGATATCTCGAGAACTGTTAGGACTAGCAGCATGAACGACCACATATTTGAAATCGCCGCGTCGAGATCTATAATATAGGATCGGTTCCGAAAGGATTCGAGAAAATGTTTTTTTTCGAAAAATTTCCGATCAAATGGTCGGAAAAAATTTTTCGAATTTTTTACACAAAAACCTCGATATCTCGAGAACTGTTAGGACTAGCAGCATGAACGACCACATATTTGAAATCGCCGCGTCGAGATCTATAATATAGGATCGGTTCCGAAAGGATTCGAGAAAATGTTTTTTTTCGAAAAATTTCCGATCAAATGGTCGGAAAAAATTTTTCGAATTTTTTACACAAAAACCTCGATATCTCGAGAACTGTTAGGACTAGCAGCATGAACGACCACATATTTGAAATCGCCGCGTCGAGATCTATAATATAGGATCGGTTCCGAAAGGATTCGAGAAAATGTTTTTTTTCGAAAAATTTCCGATCAAATGGTCGGAAAAAATTTTTCGAATTTTTTACACAAAAACCTCGATATCTCGAGAACTGTTAGGACTAGCAGCATGAACGACCACATATTTGAAATCGCCGCGTCGAGATCTATAATATAGGATCGGTTCCGAAAGGATTCGAGAAAATGTTTTTTTTCGAAAAATTTCCGATCAAATGGTCGGAAAAAATTTTTCGAATTTTTTACACAAAAACCTCGATATCTCGAGAACTGTTAGGACTAGCAGCATGAACGACCACATATTTGAAATCGCCGCGTCGAGATCTATAATATAGGATCGGTTCCGAAAGGATTCGAGAAAATGTTTTTTTTCGAAAAATTTCCGATCAAATGGTCGGAAAAAATTTTTCGAATTTTTTACACAAAAACCTCGATATCTCGAGAACTGTTAGGACTAGCAGCATGAACGACCACATATTTGAAATCGCCGCGTCGAGATCTATAATATAGGATCGGTTCCGAAAGGATTCGAGAAAATGTTTTTTTTCGAAAAATTTCCGATCAAATGGTCGGAAAAAATTTTTCGAATTTTTTACACAAAAACCTCGATATCTCGAGAACTGTTAGGACTAGCAGCATGAACGACCACATATTTGAAATCGCCGCGTCGAGATCTATAATATAGGATCGGTTCCGAAAGGATTCGAGAAAATGTTTTTTTTCGAAAAATTTCCGATCAAATCGTCGGAAAAAATTTTTCGAATTTTTTACACAAAAACCTCGATATCTCGAGAACTGTTAGGACTAGCAGCATGAACGACCACATATTTGAAATCGCCGCGTCGAGATCTATAATATAGGATCGGTTCCGAAAGGATTCGAGAAAATGTTTTTTTTCGAAAAATTTCCGATCAAATCGTCGGAAAAAATTTTTCGAATTTTTTACACAAAAACCTCGATATCTCGAGAACTGTTAGGACTAGCAGCATGAACGACCACATATTTGAAATCGCCGCGTCGAGATCTATAATATAGGATCGGTTCCGAAAGGATTCGAGAAAATGTTTTTTTTCGAAAAATTTCCGATCAAATGGTCGGAAAAAATTTTTCGAATTTTTTACACAAAAACCTCGATATCTCGAGAACTGTTAGGACTAGCAGCATGAACGACCACATATTTGAAATCGCCGCGTCGAGATCTATAATATAGGATCGGTTCCGAAAGGATTCGAGAAAATGTTTTTTTTCGAAAAATTTCCGATCAAAT